>CM038147.1:186272951-187472951 GCA_021437245.1 Aegilops speltoides
GGACACAAGAGACTCTTTTTTATTTGGTTGCAAGGTTGTTTGAGAGAGACCATCTTCATCCTACGCCTCGCACGGATTGATAAACCTTAGGTCATCCACTTGAGGGAAATTTGCTACTGTCCAACAAACCTCTGCACTTGGAGGCCCAACAACGTCTACAAGAAGAAGGTTGTGTAGTAGACATCATTCACCCTCGGGGCAGAGGGTATGTACCAGTAGCTATGTGTTTGATCTCTCTCTCTCTCTCTCTCTCTCTCTCTCTCTCTCTCTCTCTCTCTCTCTCTCTCTCTCTCTCTTTCTCTCGTGTTCTTGAGGTGATACCATCTTGATGTATCGCGAGCTTTGCTATTATAGTTGGATCTTATGATGTTTCTCCCCCTCTAGTCTCTTGTGATGAATTGAGTTTTCCCTTTGAAGTTGTCTTATCAGATTGAGTCTTTAAGGATTTGAGAACACTTGATGTATGTCTTGTCGTGCTTATCTGTGGTGACAATGGGATATTCATGTGATCTACTTAATGTATGTTTTGGTGATCAACTTGCGGGTTCAATGAACTTATGCATAGGGGTTGGCTCACGTTTTCGTCTTGACTCTCCGGTAGAAACTTTGGGGCACTCTTTGGAAGTACTTTGTGTTGGTTGAATAGATGAATATGAGATTGTGTGATGCATATCGTATAATCATGCCCACGGATACTTGAGGTGACAATGGAGTATCTAGGTGACATTACGGTTTTGGTTGATTTGTGTCTTAAGGTGTTATTCTAGTACGAAGTCTATGATAGATCGAACGGAAAGAATAGCTTTGTGTTATTTTACTACGGACTCTTGAATAGATCGATCAGAAAGGATAACTTTGAGGTGGTTTCGTACCCTACAATAATCTCTTTGTTTGTTCTCCGCTAATAGTGACTTTGGAGTGACTCTTTGTTGCATGTTGAGGGATAGTTATATGATCCAGTTATGTTATTATTGTTGAGAGAACTTGCACTAGTGAAAGTATGAATCTTAGGCCTTGTTCCTAGCATTGCAATACCGTTTACACTCACTTTTACCACTTGTTACCTTGCTGTTTTTATATTTTCAGATTACAAAAACCTATATCTACCATCCATATTGCACTTGTATCACCATCTCTTCGCCGAACTAGTGCACCTATACAATTTGCCATTGTATTGGGTGTGTTGGGGACACAAGAGACTCTTTGTTATTTGGTTGTAGGGTTGTTTGAGAGAGAGCATCTTCATCCTACGCCTTCCATGGATTGATAAACCTTAGGTCATCCACTTGAGGGAAATTTGCTACTGTCCTACAAACCTCTGCACTTGGAGGCCCGACAATGTCTACAAGAAGAAGGTTGTGTAGTAGACATCACTCTCTTCATTCTCATCCCCTCTAGATCTAAACAAGACAGCGGGAGCGACATTTTCTCTCTGCTCACCGCTGGTCACAGATCCGGCCGGATCCCTTCGGCCAGTGTGTGTAGAGGACTAAAAGGTGCATCATTCACGCAGTCATCACCGCCGAGGGAGGAAACCCATAGCTGCCGGCAGGGCCCGATCCTCTGCCCGTGCCGTTCTCTCCGACACATCGCCGGCTCGGGAGGTCCTCCGACCCTTCTTCCTCCCTGCCGTATTGTGCGCAGATCGGACCTGCCGCCGCCGACATCCCGCGAACCTCGGTACAAGTTCTTGAAGCGGCCTTGCTCTCGCCTCAGCTCCCAACGTGTCGCATGTGCATCTTTTCTACTTCCATCAGCTCTTCCAAATCCACCTAAATTTTTAGTATTATTAGAGGTAAAGCTACTTCATGCATTCGAATCTAGGACTTGGTTCAAACAACGAAGAAAGGGGGAAAAGTCGTAGCATGAATCTAGGACTTGATTCAAAGAGGAAATAACAAGGGGAAAGTAGAAGAGACCGGGTACCCAACCGGTCTCTTGGCTGAAAAGGGAAATAATGGGAAAACTCAGTACAAACTGGATAAGGAACAGATCTATTATTGGTTGAAAAATGGATAGAAAGTGGCGTCTGGTGGACAAGTCAATAGAGTATGTCCAGGATTAGATTTGCTGCCCTCACATAGTAAAAGGTCTCCAGGATTACATTTGCTGCCCTCACATAGTAAAAGGTCTCCAGGATTAGATTTGCTGCCCTCACATAGTGAAAGTTCTCCAGGATTAGATTTGCTGCCCTCACAGAGCATGAACAAACTCGGCATCACCACTTTATGCCTCTTTGTAGGTACATTGTGTTGATGCGTCCACTGTCGCATGTCCTTATACCAACCTTTTGTTGTTGTTAATGTAAGGGCGCATGTAAAATGAAGCGATCACGCTGTTACCTTGAGGATATGTCTAACCAGTGTTATTGTTAATCTTATGCCTCCAGTGATATGATGCAATTAAGCAGTGTTAACAAATGGTACTCTTGCTGTTTTCCCAAGTATGATAAGTAAGTTGCTTCTTTACGCTGCTGAGTGACCTGGTGTCCCCATGGTCCCATGCCCTTAAACCAACTCTTTAGCTCTTTGTTGATTTATCAGATCGGTAAACAAGCGATGCCACAATTAAAGTAATCTCATATTTGACGAATGTCATAGTTGATTGTAATGCTTCCGGTAACATGAAGCATTACTGGCGTTTTAAAATTTCTACTGTCCTTGTGTGATTGCCATGAACATAATTAAGATGCTTCTTTCCATTTCGTGTATGTTTCGTATATTCTTATTGACCAGCAACTGTTTACTTTCTATCTTTTTGTGCAGATAGGGAAATCCATTTCACCTTGTTGCTATTGCGACCTTTTGGTGAACTACACAAAACACTTTTTTTGGAATGAGTGTCTTGTGCAGTTCAACTAAAATGTCACGTGGGAAACATCTCTCGATTTTGGTGGAACTGTACAAAATGGTGACTGGAGTTCCCAAAATCTCTGTCAAATTCTGTTGGTAGCCTTTGTAAGATGAGTCGTCACTGCCACCACAATGGCATTTTATTTTAGTGGAACTATACAAAAGGATAAGAAAATTATAGTTGCACCTTACATGAGCAGGACATCCAACCTTAATGTTGCTCAATTTTAGTGTAACTACTAAAGAAGAACCTGCCAGCTCACGAGAGCAAGTACTTCTTGATAGCTGAATGATGCAATCTTTGCTTCATTTAAGGTGAACTGCAGAAAAAGGCACATGAATTGAATCATGGAGCTGGAGGTTGACCTCATCCGAGTGGAGTTGCAGGTTCACCAGATCGAGTCGTGGCGGCATAGGGCCCCTCACACCGGTCAATACTGTCCTTTATCAACATGATTGTGCTTTGTCATGCTGTGCCAACGTTGTATTTTTTAAATAAAGCTATTCTATCGCAATCTTTTCGCGTTTTGGAAACAAAGTTTGCTTCAACTAGTGCCACTATTATAGTAATTTCAAGGGATGCGTCAAAGATTAACGCATCAGGAACATAGATAGAATTGGTGGCCAAAAGAAAAGGCCAATGTTTGTACAACCATCTCTATGGCTACTAGAGTCCTAAATCCATGCTCTTTCTTATCTGTGCAAACAGGAATACTCTACTACAGATGTTGTGATGGTCAAGAGCATTCGCCAAGTTCTTGGTTGTATGACACGGCTAGCCAAGATGGATTTGATCCCGATATTCACTTTATCAAAAGGCACTAATGGGTTGGTTCTGAATCTTGCAAGCTGGGAATCAATGAGATGTGCAGGCATCTTTGTTGTACTTATTATTTGAATCTTATTTGTTGGTTCTGAATCTTGGAAGCTGGGAATCAATGAGATGTGTAGGCATCTTTGTTGTACTTATTATTTGAATCTTATTTGTTGGTTCTGAATCTTGCAAGCTGGGAAACACAGCATGATGATGCAGCAACCATAACAAACTGCTCAAACTTGGTAGTATTGTCTGTGTGGAAGTGCGGCAAATGTGTTGATCATATACGTCCTGAGAATAATAATTCTAATTGTTGTGCATGTTGATCCTGTGGCACTGATAGAACGAGACAATGCATTGCTTGTTTTAAGAATACATTTTAATTAAAGCTAATTAAATTTAAGTAAACTGACCACTAACATTTGTTATTACAGTACCAATACAGACTCCCTCGTGAACCGATGTGTGTGGCCGGAATAGGTCTCTTAATGGAGGCATTTGAATGCGCCGAGGGTGCATATTCTGTAGGGCGTGCAGTGGGTGAGGGAGGGGTCATAACTGTTGTCGCCTATACACACTCAGTTTACTGTTGAATCCAGTTCCCCAAGAGGTGAAAAACGAACTGCTGTTGCCGCCTACTCACTCATTCACTTGAAGAGACTCCAATGGCGATATGAGGGGTGAGCCTGCTAGATATAGACTTCAGCAAGGAGTTCACCTTTGAGTTCTCCGTTCAGTCCCATGGCGGCACCAAGTTGAATGTGATGTACACCAACGATCCGGACTCGGTGAAGCTCTGCCTCGCCGAGTTCAAGCAGTACCTACAGGACGAGAATGCACAAGGTCGCAGGACTAGACCTTGTGCCCATCCGTTCGTCTCCTGATAGCGACCAGCGGGTCGCGGTCGCCCAGGTATGCGTGCGGGACGAGGTTCTCCTCTACCACTGCTGTAGGGCCATCAGAGGTTCTGGAGCATTCGCCCGTTTCATCGGCAGGAAGAACGTGACGATTCAGCCATCTGGTGCAGCAAGCTTGTCAACATCCAGAAGCAATACAAGATCATCGGCAACGGGCAGGAGAAGGACTCCGTGGTTGACCTCGCCGAGACCACCATCAACCCCTGCTATGCCAACATGAAATAAGACAACGATATCAAGGAGCTCCATCGGCCACCCTGCATCCGAACAAGTCAACCCTCGTACTCCCCTCCGCCTGCTTCTTCCCCCGCTCCGGTTCGTTCGGTCCACGGTCTCGACGTCGTACTTCTCCTTGGTGTTGTGCCGTGTCGTTCCCAACATGGTCAGCAAAATAAGAGGAATCGGGAGACAACTATTCGTCGAGAGGCTGACAGTCCCGGGCCCACCAGGTCCATGGCCTAGGTTTTGTTGTTTAACATGGGCAGCCTGCAAGGACGGGCCGTCGACCCGTCGGCTGGGCAGCTTGAGGTTGCTGCCAGACCACCCGAGTTCAAGTCCCGGCTTGGACGTGTGGTGCTCGCCGAGTTTCTCCTATTAAAAAATGCCAACGAGGGTTAGCCCTTGGGTTGGTCTCATTTTTTTTAACATAGGCAGCCCACGACATGTTTCAACATTTTTTGGATCTAGCAGCCTCTGGGCCTCCCAACCTAGCTTGTCTATAACATCAGCAACCCAAGTTATGTTTGTTTTTTCAAGACGACGCACAACTCAGTTCTTTTTTTATAAGAATGCAAAACTGAACATATGTTTTCCCTTCAATAATATATATATATATATATGTGTGTGTGTGTGTGTGTGTGTGTGTGTGTGTGTGTGTGTGTACATAAGGTTCCAGTAAACCTGTCATTCGTCCAACCATTTTATAGACCTTCCCACTTCCTTTATTTTTTGTTTTCATTAATCCTATACCTGAATTTTCTCCCTCTTTCTTTTTCGATGTAAACTGAGTTTTCTCTCAGTACATTTCCCTAGAACCAACTCAATTGTCCCTCGTCTAGCCTAAAAAATAATAATACCCCATGTCCTCTTAACTCATCAAATTAAAATGATATTTTATTTCGTAAATTGAAAGTTCTTACAAAATAATATTAATAATTGTTTATATATAACTTGGCAAGTTAGCTCCTAGTGATTGCCTACATAAGCTTGCAAAGATTTTACTGACCAATGCAGTAATAGACGTGCAATCATGTGTTTATGTTTTTATAATATTTCTCCGTCCAGCCCAACATGATATTTTCACCCAGCCCAGCAAGTCGCGAATTTCGAAAAAATGCAAATGGGCTTTAAATTCTACCGTATATATAAACAGGCTGTATAGATGCTACATCATTGTTTCACCCAGCCCACCAAATGGACTAAAAAATTAAATGGATTGGATGACATGTGGGCCAGTAGGTCGAAGCCTAAGCAAGGCGTTGGATTTACATCCAACGGCATTCTTCTTCAATCTCTCGTCTTCTTACCAAGTGCTGACGGGACCGCCTGCTCCAGCCTCCTGCGTCCAGCGGTGTTTTTTTCCGCGCCTCGCAGCGAAACGCTACCCTGCCGACGGCCAGGCCATCCCACCACTCCGCACCTCCTGTTATTTGCTACCGAGTGTAGGCCAACCCCACACCTGAACCAGTCAAGTTTCCCACTCCTCTCCATCTGCGACTCCACTACCGCGTCTTCCCCATCTCCGGGTCGTTCCAGTCTGGGGCCTCGCCGTCGTCCACCGCCTCGCTGCGCTCGGCGCGGCATTGTCAACAAACGAGAGTCATCGGAAGAGGACTGTACGTGAGAGCCTGACGGCTGGGACCCACAAGGTCCATGGTCGCACGCAAAGAAAGTTCCACCTTATTTAGCTGTTTCCTTCCCCTAATAGCTGGGACCAACCGGCTGTATCTCCGCACGGAAGGAAGTGCCTCCTTGTTATGCGAAAAAAACTATTCCTCCCGATGACAGCTGGGACCCGGCAGATTTGGTGGCTGACTTGTGGACCCACCATATTTCGTGAAAAAACATTCCCCCCGCTGTCAGCTCGAATACACCAGAACTGCCTCCTTATTACGCACAAAAAAATGAATACCCCCTGCTAGCTGGGACCCACCTTGCTGGGAGGCTAACTTGTGGGCCTACTAAGTTGACGGGGACGGAGGGCTTTGTTAACTTAGTCAATATGAACGATTCTAGCTCCAGTGAACGTACGATGTCCATCCAACGGCCGTAGTGCTTCTTCAACCTCTGGTCTTCTTGCTCCAGCCGCCCAAAGCAGCGTCGGTCGTGTCGTATGCTCTTGGCTCCCATGGTCGGCTGTGCTGTCGTGGAGGCCTCACCGCCCCTACTATTCCCACCGCTGGCCAGGCCCTGCGGCGACGGCAGCCTCACACCGCAGCCGAACCAGTGAACCCTCACTCCTCTCTGCGCGGGCTTCCACTGCCGCGTCTTCCCCGGCTCCGCGTCGTCCCCTTCCTAGGCCTCGCCGTCGTCCACCGCCCTGGTCCTCTCCGCGCGGCGTGGTCAACGTGGTCAAGGAACGACTTCCATCGGAAGAGTACTATACGTGGAGAGGCTGAAAGCTAGGTCCACGGTGGCCGCAAGGAAGTGCCTTCTTATTACGCGCAAAATAATTATTCCTCCACCTGACAGCAGGGACCCACCGGACGGGCCA
Organism: Aegilops speltoides; assembly: GCA_021437245.1. Lineage (NCBI taxonomy): Eukaryota > Viridiplantae > Streptophyta > Magnoliopsida > Poales > Poaceae > Aegilops > Aegilops speltoides. The sequence goes on from CM038147.1 coordinate 186,280,251, forward strand.
CCGTATTTTGCAAAAAAAAAAACGTTTCCACCCTGACTGCTGGGACCGACCAGCTACATCTTCGCACACAAGGAAGTGTGTTCGGGCAAAAAAAAAATGATTCACCCCCTGACTATTGGGACCCACCAGCTACATCTTCGCACGCAAGGAAGTGCCTGACAGTCGGGACCCACCTGGTCGAAGCGTACGTAACGTTGTCATTCTGGTCGCGAACGTGTATGTACATACTAGTCGTAGTAGAGGCGCGCACTTGTCGTAGTAGAGGCGCGCACGTAGCATGTACACGTACGTACATCAGCCAATGTGCAAGAAAGAAAATACGGCCACGTACGTACATACGGGCGAGGTCTCGAACGCCTACTCGCGCATACGTACGACCAGGGCTCGTGTACATGGTTGGGTCGGAACGGAGAAACTGCGTCGTCGTCGTGTTCATTTGGAGGCAACGGAATGTGTCGTGTTCATCGGGAGGCAACGGAACGTGTGGGAGCCAACCGGCTTGGACGGAATAGCCGATGGAAACAAGGCCTGGCGTACCATAGCTGGAACCTCAATCTTAGTTGGGTCGGTTGAACTTATTGGTTGCGGGGGCTCTTCCTTGAAGGGATCTTCTTGTACTGATAGGGTATGGAGATGCTCCAAGAACACGTTGCTGGGGATAGGCTTCCGAGTGGAACCTATCTTCACCAGATCATCAACAGCTTGATTCTTGATTCATGGTATGTGGTGGAGCTCTAACCCCTCAAACTTCTTCTCTAGCTTTCTCACTACATTGCAATAATCTGTCATTGCGGGACTCCTGATGTCCCATTCCTTCATTACTTGATTAACCACTAAGTCTGAGTCGCCATAGACCATCAAGCGCTGGATGCCGAGTGAAATGGCCATACACAACCCATACAATAGTGCCTCATACTCAGCTTCATTGTTTGAAGAATCAAAGTGAATCTGGAGGACATAACTGATCTTGTCCCCTCGTGGGGACACTAAAATCACTCCTGCACCAGAGCCATTCAACATCTTGGATCCGTCAAAGAACATGGTCCAATGTTCCGACTGAATCTGAGTCGGTTGTTGTTGTTATTCTGTTCACTCTACGAGGAAATCTGCAATTCCTTGAGACTTGATGGCCTTCTTTGCCTCAAACTTGATATCTAAAGGAAGAAGTTCAATCGCCCAATTTGCCACTCGACCAGTTGCATCTCTGTTATTCAAAATTTCTGACAATGGAGCATCGCTGACGACTGAAACTGAGTGGTCAGAGAAATAGTGTGCAACCTTCTTCGTGGTCAGGTAAATCACATAGACAAGCTTCTGATAGTGAGGGTATCTCTGCTTGGATGGGGTTAAGACTTCTGAAATGTAATACACAGGGCACTAAACTTTGAAGGCTTTGCCTTCTTCTTCCCGCTCGACTGTGAGCACTGTGCTTACAATTTGTCCCGTGGCTGCGTTGTAAAGCAGTAAAGGCTCCTTGCAAACTGGAGCAGCAAGCACTGGTTGGGTGGAAAGCAGGGCTTTGAGCTCTTCAAACGCTGCTCCAGCTTCGTCATTTCACTCGAACTTGTCAGACTTCTTCATCAGTCGGTAAAGAGGCAGTGCCTTTTCACAGAGGCGTGAGATGAATCGACTCAATGCAGCCAGACAACCAGTAAGCTTCTGAACATCATGCACACGCAATGGGCGCTTCATTCGGAGGATTGTGCCAATCTTCTCTGGATTCGCGTTGATCCCTCGTTTGGAAACGAGAAAACCGAGTAACTATCCGCCATGGACTCCGAAGGCGCATTTTGACGGATTGAGCTTGATATCATACCTTCTAAAATTGGCAAAGGTTTTAGCGAGGTCAGTCAACAGGTCAGAACCTTTGCGTGACTTAACCACTATGTCATCCATGTATGCTTCCACATTCCGACCGATTTGAGTGAGGAGGCACTTCTGAATCATGCGCATGAATGTGGCACCATCATTCTTGAGGCAAAAGGGCATAGTAACATAGCAAAAACACCCGAACGGGGTGATGAAAGTTGTCTTTATCTCACCGGGTCCATACAGTCGGATCTGATGGTACCCGGAATAAGCATCCAGAAAGGACAGTCGTTCACATCCCGCAGTTGAGTCGACTATCTGGTCGATGCGGGGCAGAAGAAAATGATCTTTCGGGCAGGCCTGATTGATGTGCTTGAAGTCAATACACATTCGAAGTGATTTATCTTTCTTGGGAACCATAACAACATTGGCGAGCCACTCGGAGTAGTATATCTCGCGGATTAACTCACCGGCCAAAAGCCAAGCCACCTCCTCGCCAATTGCCTTTCTCTTCTCTGTGGCGGACCGACGAAGATGCTCCTTAACGGGTTTTGCCTTTGGGTCAACTCACAAATGGTGCTCAGCCAGTCCCCTAGGTACACCTGGCATGTCAGATGGCTTCCATGCAAAGATGTCCCAGTTCTCACGGAGGAACTGGATGAGCGCTTCTTCCTATTTGCTGTCAAGTGTCGTTGAGATATGGGTCGGAGCAGCATTGGGGTCGGTCAGGTGAATGTGGACTGGCTTGGTCTCGCCGGCCGACTGAAATGCGGACTCCAAGGCAGGCCTCTTGGCATGCAGCAAATCACTCAGATCTGCAATTTTCTGGTACTCTTGAAACTCTACTGCTGCCATCTGCTCATCTGCTATCTTTGCACCGTCCTGAAGACAGTCTTATGCTCTTTGACGGTTACCGGAGACCGTTATCACGCCTCTGGGGCCAGGCATCTTCATCTTGAGATATACATAACACGGTCGAGCCTTGAAGCTAGCATAGGCAGGTCTGCCCAGAATGGCATGATAGGCACTTTGGAAATCCACAACCCTAAACATCAAACTTTCCTTGCGGCAATTCTTCTCATCACCGAAAACCACGTCAAGAGTGATCTGACCGAGTGAGTCGACTTTCTTTCCTGGGATGACTCCGTGGAATCGCATGTTGCTATCATTGAGCTTGGACATCGGAATGCCCATTCCTTTGAGGGCCTCAGCGTATAGGATATTCAAGCCACTGCCACCATCCATCAAAACCTTGGTCAGTCGGGTGCCCCCAACGACTGGGTCAACCACCCAGTGCTTATCGCCCAGGGGTAGCAACGCGCGGCGGGTGGTCGGATTGGTTGAATGTAATGGGTTTTTTGACCACTTCAATACTTTGGTGTTGCCGGAGCAACCATGTTCATCCCTCTGTTAATGACCTTCAGTCGACTTTTTCTATCGAGATGAGCAAAAATCACCAAGGTGGCATTGACATTGGGGTAACCACCATCATCATCTTTGTCTTCCTCCTTTTCGGACTCTTTGTGATTTTCACTGGGTTGGCTTTCTTGGAAGCTCTGGATTAGGAGTTGACATTGTCGAGTCGTATGCTTGGGGAGAATCAGGTTCCCCTCGTCATCCTTCTTGGTGTGAATATGACACGGCAAATCCATCACATCATTTCCTGCTTGGTCCTTCACTTTCTTAGGTATCCAAGGCCCTTTGGGCTTCCACTTGAACTTTCCTTGATTCAACACTGCTACCTCAGCCTTTCGCTTTTGCTTCCGACTAGAATTTCCTCCTTCGGTGTCCTGGGCGACTGGTCTGTTCTTACCACTCCGGAGTCGGTCTTCTTCTTTTCCGTTAGCATACTTGGTGGCAATCTCCATCATCCGAGTCAGGGACATATCTCCTGTCCGATCGAACTTCAGATTGAGCGCTCTGTAGCGAACGCCTTCCTTAAAGGCACAAACTGCTTGGTGATCTGACATATTCTCCACTGTAGTCTCTCAAGGTTTCATTCGGTTTCTGCATGCAATGCTGCAACTTTGGAAGACCAGCAGGTCTATTGCAAGTGCCCTCAAATGTTCTGGTAAACACTTGGGCCAACTCATCCCAACTCAAAATGCACCTGGCAGAACCTTCAAGCATCGAAGGGAGGTGCTTCATGGCCACCTCATCGTTGCCGCCACCAATGTGCACAGCCACTCGGTAGTATTCAAGCCAAGTGTCGGGCTTTGATTCTCCTGTCAACTTATTGACGCCAGTCGCCAATCTGAAGTTATGAGGGATCTCAGCGGCTCTGATGGCTCTTCCGAAACACTCTGGGCAGGAAACATGGACCCTGCTTCCACTTGGCCTGTCTCTATCCAGCCCTTCCCTGTATGCTCTGTTCCGGTCGACCAAACCATGCACAAGGACTGACCTTGTGTCAAAACCAGGCTCTCTGGAGTCGACTGGAACTCTGCGGTCATTTCCATACGGATGCCTATCATCATACCGCCGGGGCGCGTATGACCCGTCCCACGAAAGGGGCGAAGGCACTCGACGGTGGTTGTCATGGCCATACTCACGATCATACTCTCCATGAGCTCTTCCCAGGTGCCGATCTTGGCGGTGATCATGATCTCCACGCCGCAAAGGTGACCTAGGACTGTGTGCTGACTAAACAGTGTCTGCCCTTACTGACATGCTGTGAATTCTGTTCCGCGACTGGGACACGGCGGAGTTTTGGTCTCCTGCTGCTCGGAGCAGTGCCCTTATCTGTTGTAAGCCCCTTCTAGCCTCTGAACGGGATGGCTGAATGGACTCTACGATACGCGCAGCTGCTGCAAGATTCTGAATCAGTGTGCGGAATACCTGAGTTTCCGGTGGAAGCTGGAGGAAATATTCCCTAGAGGCAATAATATAGTTATTATTTATTTCCTCATATCATGATAAATGTTTATTATTCATGCTAGAATTGTGTTAATCGGAAACTTGATACATGTGTGAATACATTGACAAACTTAATGTCACTAGTATGCCTCTACTTGACTAGCTCATTAATCAAAGATGGTTATGTTTCCTAACCATAGACATGTGTTGTCATTTGATTAATGGGATCACATCATTAGGAGAATGATGTGATTGACTAGACCCATTCCGTTAGCTTAGCACTTGATCGTTTAGTATGTTGCTATTGCTTTCTTTATGACTTATACAAGTTCCTACAACTACGAGATTATGAAACTCCCGTTTACCGGAGGAACACTTTCTGTGCTACCAAACGTCACAACCTAACTGGGTGATTATAAAGGAGCTCTACAGGTGTCTCCAAAGGTACATGTTGAGTTGGCGTATTTCGAGATTAGGTTTTTGTCACTCCGATTGTCGGAGAGGTATCTCTGGGCCCTCTCGGTAATGCACATCACTATAAGCCTTGCAAGCAATGTAGCTAATGAGTTAGTTACGGAATGATGCATTATGTAACGAGTAAAGAGACTTGCCGGTAACGAGATTGAACTAGGTATTGAGATACCGACGATCAAATCTCGGGCAAGTAACATACCGATGACAAAGGGAACAACGTATGTTGTTATGCGGTTTGACTGGTAAAGATCTTCGTAGAATATGTAGGAGCCAATATGAGCATCCAGGTTCCGCTACTGGTTATTGACCGCAAACAGTTCTAGGTCATGTCTACATAGTTCTCGAACCCGTAGGGTCCGCACGCTTAAGGTTTCGTTGACAGTTTTATTATGAGTTTATGAGTTTTGATGTACCAAAGGTTGTTCGGAGTCCCGGATGTGATCACAGACAAGACGAGGAGTCTCGAAATGGTCGAGACATAAAGATCGATATATTGGACGACTATATTTGGACACCGGAAAGGTTCCAGGTGAGATTGGGACAATACCGGAGCTCCGGAAGGTTATCGAAACCCCCCGGGAGGTATATGGGCCTTATTGGGCCTTAGTGGAAAGGAGGGAGAAGAAGCAAAGGAGGAGGCGCCCCCAAGCCCAATCCCACTGGGAGGGGCCGCCCCTTCCTTCTTCCTCCCCTCTTCCTTCCCTCTCCCTCTCGTAATAGGAAAGGGGGGAGCCCTACTCCCGGTTGGGGTTGGACTCCCCCCCTAGGGCGCACCACCCCCTTGGCCGGCCCCCTCCTCCACTCCTTTATATATGGGGGAGGGGGGCACCCCATAGACACAACAATTGATCTCTAGATCTCTTAGCCGTGTGCGGTGCCCCCCTCCACCATAGTCCTCGATAATATTGTAGCGGTGCTTAGGCGAAGCCCTGCGACGGTAGAACATCAAGATCGTCACCACGCCGTTGTGCTAACGAAACTCTTCCCTGACATTCTGCTGGATCAGAGTACAGGGATCGTCATCGAGTTGAACGTGTGCTAGAACTCGGAGGTGGCGTAGTTTCGGTGCTTGATTGGTCGGGCCGTGAAGACGTACGACTACATTAACCGCGTTGTTCTAACGCTTCCGCTTTCGGTCTACGAGGGTACGTGGACAACACTCTCCCCTCTCGTTGCTATGCATCACCATGATCTTGCGTGTGCGTAGGATTTTTTTTGAAATTACTACGTTCCCCAACAGAAACTACTGCCGTGGACGTCGACTGGACTCGAGGATCAATCGACGGGCACGCTCGTCGAGAGAATGTTGGAGATTCACTAAACGAGTGCACTCAGCCAGCGTGGCCAGGCGCATTGCCTCCAAGGCACGAGCCTCGTCGGTTTCCCCTATGATAGGGGTCTGGAGAGCCTCCACGTTGCGGCGGTGCAACTCCTCCCTGTGCTGCGAGCTAAGAGGTTGGGGCTGATACTCCTCATGGTCGAATGACGGGCCGTCACCGCCACTATTGCCGCCACTGCAACGAAAACCAGGTGGGTTGTGATGGGAGTTGACCATGAGGACCTCCGCCGCGGGGTCACAACTCCCGCTCTCGGAAAAGGTGTCTGCGAAATCAGTCGACAGGTCGACTGAATCGCAATGAAATATGTTGGGCTTGATCGCCGCAAATTGGGGGTGAACGCATGCCGAGTCACCGCGTGCTTCACCCATTGCTGGAGCCGCGATCGACCAGACCCCTTGCAGCGGCGTCCAGCAGAGTGAGACGACGATGTGAGAGCCGACTTATACGGGGTCGACGACTGCCGAAGGGGGACGCCGCAGGCACTCACGCGGAAATGTGAGGATCCACGGATCGGGAGAGCCTCGATGTTGAGGGGGGCTCCTGGAGCCAGCGGAGTCGTCGGCGATGAAAGTTAGCGCGCCGAGTTAGAACTAGCGGCCCATGACCAAACCGCCGCCGGAAACCATGTTGATGAAGATCGAAGAAAATGCAACCTCTCCGGAAGTCGCTAAGACGCTTTGCCCACGGTTGGCGCCAACTGTCGCGGTACTAAGTCTGACAGTAAGTATAGGGGGTACGTATGAGGAGGTAAGGTCCTAGCTACGGTGAGATTGTACGCAAGAGTTTATGAGTTCAGGCCCCTCTCGGAGGAGGTAAAAGCCCTATCGGTGCCTGAGGCGGTCGACTGGAATATGGGAGTGTGTGTTACAGGGGGTGTGAACCCTTGTCCGAGGGGAGGGGGGTGGATTATATAGAGTGCGCCAGGACCCAGCCCAACTCCGTTACATGGGTTCAATGTACATAAATATAGGATGTTACTGGTAACGCCAACTATAAAGTGTATTTAATGACCTTTAAGACTAAGGAGTGAACGCCTGACCGTTCCCGTCCTGAGTGACTCCTGGTCTTCTGTAGGTCGAGTGGTTCTCATATGGTTGAATGGCTTCATCTTGGTCGAGTGATACCAGGAGAGAGGGGTACCCGAGTGATATGACTGGTCGAGTGGATTGCACTCGACGACTTCAGTTGGTACTCTCTGTTTTCCCTTGAATGTCTTTGCCTCTAGGGTAGTGACCTTGGGTAGGGCGTATAGGTCAGGCCTATGACCCTACCCTAGGTCTATATCATCATCAGTCCACTCTCCCGCATGCCGCTGTAATCCCTACTTGAACATGGTGCTTTATGCCACATGTTATGATCCAATGATGTGTTGCCATCCTATGATGTCTTGAGTAGATATCCTTTGTCTTTGGGTTGATTGATGATCTAGATTGGTATGAGTTGTATGTTTTATTTTGGTGATGTCCTATTGTGCCTTCCGTGCCGCACACACGTGAGGGATTCCCGTTGTAGGGTGTTGCAATACATTCATGATTCGCTTATAGTGGGTTGCTAGAGTGACAGAAACTTAAACCCGGGTAAGGGGGTTGTTGCGTATGGGATAAAGGGGACTTGATATGTTAATTCTATGGTTGGGTTTTACCTTAATGATCTTTAGTAGTTGCAGATGCTTGCTAGAGTTCCAATCATAAGTGCATATGATCCAAGAAGAGAAAGTATGTTTGCTTATGCCTCTCCCTCATATGAAATTGCAATAGTGATTACCGATCTTGTTAACAATTGCCTAGGATAATTCCGCACACCGACCCATAATTATTCCACGCTCGCTATTTATAATACTTAAGTAATATATTCTAACTTTATGATAACAACACCTACTTTTATATTTTAGTTCTCCGATATCATGCAAAGTTATCCTCTTCATACCCACAACATAATTTTATTTCTCTTTTCTAGTTGGAAGCAAACGTTCGGTGTACGTAGAGTCGTATCAGTGGCAGATAGACTTGAGAGAATATTGATCTTACCTTTAGCTCCTTGTGGGTTCGACACTCCATGCTTATCACTTCCACCTTTGGAAATTGCTACGATGATTCCCTGCATTTGGGGATTATCAAGCTCGGAATGGCTGCGAAGCAAGGGTGGCGGCGGAGCTGCGACACATCCGACGCATAGGAGAAAGAAGAGAGGAGAGAGCAAATGGATTCGGTAGGGCTACGGGTGGATTTGGTGTAGTTTGTGGTGGGGTAGACATGTCTGGTCTGATGTGGCGGGCGCGCCCGGGCATCCCCGTATCTGCCCAACATTTGGGTTGGATATGAGGGGTGCCGGTCAGCATAGGCGTTTGAGGCGCCCGTCTCGGTCGGTTTTTTGACTGATAGTGACCGGTCCGTCCACCCAGGCGTGTGATGGTGGGGATTGGGGCTGCCCGGTTGTAGATGCTCTAAGGGCATCTCCAGTGCAGACCCTCATAATGGTTGTATCCGTCCGTACATAGCTATCGAGACCCCGGAAGCAATCCGACACTGACCTCTATCCGTCCGCAGACCAGCCCATACCACGATTTTCCCGCAAACTAGAACCAACCATGGGGGGACTTTGCAGGAGTCCACACACAAGACACATAGGGCATTGACACCCTTGGCCCACACAAAAGGAAGGTGGAGCCTGCGCTTTTGTAGCTGCCCGCCCTATTTCCGCACCAAAATCCCCACTCTCTTCTTCCATCCTGCAACTCTCCACCTAATTCCTGCCCTTTTATTCCGCTCTCTTCTTCCCTCCCTTCGCTGATGCATGGAACTGGAGGATAGCCTGCCTGAGATGGAGGTGGTGGATGTGTAGGAGGATCCGAGCATAAGGCTCGCCCGGAAGATCAACCTGGCGTGCTGGTCGCAGATGAGGTGGAGGTCGCGGCATGGGGCCACGGTGCCTCGATAGTGTCATCCACCATACAGATGCCGCCATGGTCGGAGCATTACACGGCTTCGTACTTCTATGCTGCCAAGTAGCACGGTAGGAAGTCCACGGCAACCGCCATCAGACAAGTGCTTTAAACCATCAACGTAAACATGTTGTTGCTGTTCTTTTTGGAGTCTTCTTCGCCGCAGCTTGTCTGGGAGCGCACGGCGGGCGGGGAGCAGATGGGTGCTCGCATGCTATTTGCTGATATGCCTAAAGTGGGGAGCCGGTTGTAGGATCGGAAGTATGTCTAGAGGGGGGTGATTAGACTACTTGACAACTTAAAAACTTGGCCTTTTGATTGGAGTGGATTCTTAGCAAGTTCACAATGATAACCAAGTCAAGTATCACCCTACACATGCAATTCTAGAGTTGTGGCAGCGGAAAGTAAATTGCACGTATAGTAAATGAGAGGTGGAGAAGAGCAAACGCAAGTTGGTGACACGGAGATTTTTCTCGTGGTTCCGATAGGTGGTGCTATCGTCAATCCACGTTGATGGAGACTTCAACCCACGGAGGGTAACGGCTGCGCGAGTCCACGGAGGGCTCCACCCACGAAGGGTCCACGAAGAAGCAACCTTGTCTATGCCATCATGGCCTACGTCCACGGAGGACTAGCCTTACTCGGGTAGATCTTCACGAAGTAGGCGATCTCCTTGCCCTTACAAACTCCTTGGTTCAACTCCACATCATGACGGAGGCTCCCAAGTGACACCTAACCAATCTAGGAGGCACCACCCTCCAAAAGGTAATAGATGGGGTTGGTGATGATGAACTCCTTGCTCTTGTGCTTCAAATGATATCTCCCCAACACTCAACTCTCCTCACCTGATTTGGCTGTGGTGGAGGAAGGGATTGAGTGGAAAGCAGCTTGGGAAGGCTAGAAATCAAGTTTCATATGGTGGGAGTGGAGCAACTTGATCTCAACACAAGGGTAGGTAGTTTTCTTCTCGAAATGTAAGGTAGGAGTGGTAGTTCTTTCGATGGCTCTCTCCACGAATGAAGAGGGGTGGAGGGTATTTATAGCCTCCACACAAAATCCAACACACACATTTGACCAATCTCGGTCGGACCGAAGTTGACAACTCGGTGAGACCGAAAGTTCAAATCTTGTGAGCGTTGGGATTTTCGATTGGGACCGAAAATACAATCTCGGTTAGTCCGATTCTTCCAAAGTCTAGGGTTTGCCAATTTGGTGGGACCGACTTTCTCATCTCGGTGACACCGATTTGAGTACGAAGGTTCTGAAGCTTGGCAACACCAATTTCGTATGACCGAGTTTGGAATCGGAAAATCCGAGAATCTTAGGGTTTGGCTGTATGGTGAGGTGGTTCATCTCGGTGTGGTGAGTTTGGAATCGGTGTGACCGAGATTACTTATGGGTTTATGTTGGAATGAAAGATTGCTCGATAGTTTGAGAGATAAATCACTAAGCACTTAGAGCAACCAGATCATCATCATAACCTCACCCCTTTTAATAGTATTGGCTTTCCTATGGACTCAATGTGATCTTGGATCACTAAACCAAAATGGAGTCTTGAGCTTTTGCCAATGTTTTCCTTAGCATTTTGAGGGGTCCACATCATCAGTCATTGCCATACCCATATCACTGAACTTTCTGAAATATTCTCAAGAAATGATTAGTTCAATGATATATATGTTGTTATTAATTACCAAAACCACCCAGGGATTAGTTGCACTTTCACCGGTGTACGACGATGCGGACAGGGAGATGTTCGACATCATCCACGAGGAGGAGGAGAGGAGGAGGAGAGGCTATGAGGACACGCGGGTGAAAGAATCAGATCCCACCTAGTCCGAAAACTACCCCCACACGCAGCAGGGCTACACCTAGACCGACACAGGCACATCAATATAATTGGGCCTTCGGACAATAGGAGGAGGAGGATGGCAAGGACGAAGATCCGGATGATTTAACCAGTGATCCGAAGAAGAAGGGTAGAGGAGAAAACTTCACATGCGGGAGGGCGAGCTATTGTGCGATGCATAGTTGGACACTAGCCTCGATCCGATCCATGGTACAGAGCAAAAGGGCACAACGTTTTGGGCAAACTATTGGAAATATGCCCTAGAGGCAATAATAAAGTGGTTATTATTATATTTCCTTGTTCATCCTTTATTATACATGCTATAATTGTATCGATAGGAAACTCAAATACATGTGTGGATACATAGACAACAACATGTTCCTAGTGAGCCTCTACCGGACTAGCTCGTTGATCAAAGATGGCTATGGTTTCCTAGTCATAGACATGAGTTGTCATTTGATAACGGGATCACATCATTAGGAGAATGATGTGATGGACAAGACCCAAACTATAAGCATAGCATATGATCGTATCAAGTTTATTGCTATCGTTTTCTGCATGTCAAGTATCTATTCCCATGACCATGAGATCATGCAACTCACTAACACCGGAGGAGTACCTTGTGTGTATCAAACATCGCAACGTAACTAGGTGACTACAAAGATGCTCTACAGGTATCTCTGAGGGTGTCTGTCTATTGAGTTGGCGTGGATCAAGACTGGGATTTGTCACTCCGTGTGACGGAGAGGTATCTCGGGGCCCACTCGGTAATACAACATCCCAATGAGCTTGCAAGCAATGTGACTAAGGAGTTAGCCACGAGATCTTGTATTACGGAACGAGTAAGGAGACTTGCTGGTAAAGAGATTGAACTAGGTATGGAGATACCGACGATCGAATCTCGAGCAAGTAACATGCCGATGGACAAAGGAAACTGCATTCGAGATTAGCTGAATCCTTGATATCGAGGTTTGACCGATAAAGATCTTCATAGAATACGTAGAAACCAATACGGGCATCAAGGTCCCGCTATTGGTTATTGACCGTAGAGGTGTCTCGGTCATGTATGCATAGTTCTCGAACTCGCAGCGTCCACACAATTAACGTTTGGTGACGATCTAAGTATAGTTGAGTTATCATGTTGGCGACCAAAGGTTGTTCGGAGTCCAGGATGAGATCCTGGACATCACGAGGAGCTCCGGAATGGTCCGGATGTAAAGATTCATAAATGGAAAATTGTTATCGGGATTCCGGAAAAAGTTCGAGTTTTTTCGGTATTGTACCGGAAAGGTTTTAGAAGGTTCCAGAGTGGGGTCCACATACATGAGGGACCCACATGAACGTGGGTAGTGGGGAAAGTCCCCACAACCCTGGTCTAGCCGCACCAAGATCCTCCCTTAAAAGGAATATGATTTTATCGCAAAGTGATAAGATCAGGATCCCTAAAAAGGGGTGATAGAGATCGGCGAGGAAGGAAAGGAGGGATTTCCTTCCTCCTCCTTTGGCCAACGACCCTGGGGCCTTGGAGGGCAAGCCACCAGCCCCTTCCACGCCTATATAAAGGTGGGGAGGCATTGCGGGCAGCAACCCTTCAAACCTTTCCCGTCTCCATCCCATTAATTACATGTCCACCACCTCGCGCAAACGCTTGGTGAAGCCCTGATAAGATTGCTCCACCATGCCGTCGTGCTGCCAGGAACTCAAGCTACTACTTCATCATCGATCACTGGATCGAGGAGGTGAAGGCGTCATCAAGTCATACGTCTGTTGAATGCGGAGGTGCCGTCCGTTCGGCACTTGGTTAGGAGTTTGTGGACGGATCATGATTGGATCGCGAAGACGTTCGACTACATCAACCGCGTTTCTTAACGCTTCCGCTTAGCGATCTACACATGTATGTAGATCCAATCTCTCCTCTCTTAGATGGTCATCTCCTAGATTGATCTTATGAGCGTGGGAAGTTTTTTGTTTCCCATGCAATGTCTGTTGGGAAACGTTGCATGAAAGCAAAAAAATTCCTACACTCACGCAAAATCTATCAAGGAGATGCATAGCAACGAGAGGGGAGAATGTGTCAACGTACCCTCATAGACCGTAAGTGGAAGCATTTCACAACGCGATTGAAGTAGTCGAACTTTCTTCGCGCTCCAACCGATCAAATACCAAACGTACGGCACCTTTGAGTTCTGCACACGTTTAGCTCAGTGACGTCCTCGCCTTCTTGATCCAGACGGGTGAAGTAGTGGATGGGTTCAGTTTTATTAGATATGTGTTGTCATTTGATAAACGGGATCACATCATTAGGAGAATGGTGTGATGGACAAGACACATTCGTTAGATTAGCATTTTGATCGTTCAGTTTTATTGCTATTGCTTTCTTCATGTCAAATACATATTCGTTCGACTATGAGATTATGCAACTCCCGGATACCAGAGGAATACCTTGTGTGCTATCAAACGTCACAACGTAACTGGGTGATTATAAAGATGCTCTACAGGTATCTCCGAAGGTGTTTGTTGGGTTGGCATAGATCGAGATTAGGATTTGTCACTCCGAGTATCGGAGAGGTATCTCTGGGCCCTCTCGGTAATGCACGTCATAAGAAGCCTGGCAAGCAAAGTGACTAATGAGTTAGTTGCAGGATGATGCATTACGGAACGAGTAAAGAAACTTTTCGGTAACGAGATTGGACTAGGTATGAAGATAGCGACGATCTAATCTCTGGCAAGTAACATACCGATGGACAAAGGGAATACTGTATGTTGTCATAATGGTTCGACCGATAAAGATCTTCGTAGAATATGTGGGAGTCAATATGAGCATCCAGGTTCCGCTATTGGTTATAGATGGGAGAGATGTCTCGGTCATGTCTACATAGTTCTCGAACCCGTAGGGTCCATACACTTAACGTTCGATGACGATATTGTATTATATGAGTTATGTGATTTGGTGATCGAATGTTGTTCGGAGTCCCGGATGAGATCACGGACATGACGAGGAGTCTTGAAATGGTCAAGAAATAGAGATTGATATATAGGACGATGGTATTCGAACACCGAAAGTGTTTCGAAAAGCACCGAGTACTTATCAGGTCACCGGAAAAGATTTCGGGCACCCCGACAAAAGATATGGGCCTTATGGGCCAAGAGGGGAAACAGACCAGCCACAAAGGGGCCGACAAAATTGAAGAAGGAAAGGGGAAGGAGGAAAGGAAAAAGGGAATAGGATTCCTCCTTCTCCCTCTTCCCTTCCTACTCCGAACAACTTATCCAGATGATCAGAAAAAAGATTCTTTAGTGCAGCCGATCAACTGGATCAGAAGATTAACCCTAGCTTGAACGGATGCTAAAGCAAATTTGCGGGTTAGGCTTGAAAATGCCCTGACCCTTTCCTGCCCCTCGAGGGCCCACTCCCACGTTGCAGGAACCCCGGTACGCTCGCTCTGTCTACACTCGCATGCAGTACTGTACAGCCATTGCTGCAAGTCGACGAGAGAGACGCCGGCCGGTAGTCCATAACTACGCCTTTCACGGTCGCTGGAGCCTGGAGGAGTACGTACTGAGTATAGTTCCTATTGTCCCCCGGATACAGTAGGCAAGGAAACAGTGAAGCAGGCAGTCCCAATTACGAGACCATCATTGCGATTTGCGAGCACGCGCTGGCCTGCCTGACCGCCACTTACGAGGTAATCATATCACCGTGATCGCCGAGCCGTGCCTGCGAGCTCCGCTGGAAGGGGAGAGACGGCCGGCCGCGGCACGCGCGCGGGCGCTTCTTTTTGGGGTTTCCTCGCGTTTAACCACGGCGGTAATGACCGCGCACGCACGGCGTTTTGGTTCGGGGTCACGGAGGCGGGCAAGGCCAGGCGCGGGTGGGGCATCGACGTCCTGGTCGTTTCGGCGTGCGGTGGCGCGGCAAAAGGGCATCACGCGGGAGCCCACGACGAGGACGACGCTGCGTCGAAGAGGACGACGCATCGAGGGGCGTGCCGATCGACGCTGCCCGCCGAAGGGAAGCCTGGCCGCTTGCAGCCGAGCCCCTGCTGCGCTCTGCGCCGTCCGATGTCTCTTTAGCTGTGTGCACGAGAAGGGCAGGCTGGTAGTGGTAGGAGCACGGCGGGAAGGTGGAATCCTTGAAGGCGGGACGAGAGGGGCACTGTAGAGGTGGAGCGAACGCGCGTAGGCTGACACGGTACGCAGCATAGCTGACAGGAACGCCATGCTGCATGCAGCAGCAGCGGCAGAAATGGAACAGCGCGGGCAGCGGCTACCACCGCGAACCACGCTAGCGTATAGGAGAATCTCGTCGTACGGTACAGAGAGAGTGAGCCACTCCTACCACCCTGCCTCTGTGGCCCGTACAAATAAAAATGGAGGTATTCTATTTCACATATGAGGAGGGCATCGAGTGCCCTAATCAAAGCACGAGCACGAGCACCGATGGCCGGACGGGCGGGCGGGCGGGCATGCCTTCCCGTGCTGCCAAATTTATGTCGCGTGCGCCAATGCATGCATGCAGAGATCGGCCGGCCGGCCGGCCGCTCGCCCGTGACACCGTGAAAAAGTGGGAGAGGGAGAGGGCGCCGTCCGTCAACCGGCAGTAGGTGAAAAGACAAGCGGGGAAGGCGCGCGCGGCAACAAAACCGTGGCAGTCGATCAGCCGCTGCCCAAAGCCGAACGATGCCCGATTTTCCTCGACAAAGAGAAAGGCGATCACCCTGCGGTACCACGACAACTACTACGACCAGCTGCTCCCCTTCCCCTCCTCGGAGAAAAAACAGCCGAGCTAATCGCCTTTCCGCTGCACGGCGCCACCAGTAGGTTATGTTGCTCGCCGTGCCTTTGTTTGGCAGCCATATTCGTTCGTGTTTGGCAGCGGCAGGCGAGGCGAAAGGACTCGGCCGGTGTATGCCTTTGGGCTTTGGCCGGGAATCGTGTGTGTACGGTGCGTCGTGATCGACCGGGGGAGGCTAGCGGTTCTTGTTTCTACGTGCTTGTCGTCTGGTTTGTTGCCCTAGGTACTGGCCAGATGATCGAATGCCGTGTAGGATTACTACTACAAAAAGAGGCGTCAAATGTACTCGTACTACTACTAACGACGATGAGCGTCTGGACCAGATAGTTGATCGAACTCGATCCGTCTAATCAATCACGTCAATCGTGGCGCTGTCTTAGGTTTGATGATGATGAAGCTGGTAGAGAGAGGGGTGGTGGCACGGGTCCGGGAAGGACGCCATGAGTCGACGTGACTCACCTGAAATCTCCTTGACGACTTCCAGCTCCATGTGCAGCTGCTGCCCTGGCCCCCTCCCCATGTTGTTCTGCACCTCTGCTTCCCGTGGAGTCTAATCAGGGGCGACTAATTAGCAATTAAATCGTGGGTTAATTTCACTTTTTAACCCATAGATTCATCTTTTTAACGACAATTATCCCATTTAGCAGATTTTCCACATTTCTACTCAAGTTAAGCAGATTTGTGCCACTAATTACTAGTACTACCTCCGTCCCATAATATAAAAATATTTTTGACACTATAATTTTAACATATTTTCTCGCTCTTACCTATTGGGCAACCGCAATACTATCACACACACTGACTGAATATTTTGAGCAACCACATCCACATGGAACCTTATTCCTCGCCGTTCTCTTTGTGCGCCTTCAATGCGTGTCCACATTGCTCACACGATCTAGCATGCACCGGCATCATTATTACGGAAACTTCTCAAGGGGCAACCGGAAGACCACATGAAACCGGCCACGACGTCCCCGATCCGGCCGACGACGTGCGTGCTCTGATCGATCGCGCGAGCCCCACGTCCATAAATTACACGGCCAGATCTCTCCTCATCGGGATCGCTTTGTACGCGTGCGAGCCGATCCTTGTTTTTACCAGTACTACTCTCCACATGCATCGATCGGTCCATCCATCATCCATGGCCGGCCGATGGCTGGGCTGGTCCCCTCGATCGGTGGTCTCGGCTCAGGTCAGGAGTAGTAGTAGTACTGGTCACCGGAGGGGTGGAGACAAGAGGGGCCACGACAAGTATTCCAGGGCGGGTGAAAGTGAGCTCGTGGAAAATGGCAAGCTGGGATGCGCCCAAGGGCAAAAGGGAATATTGGTCCAGGCTCGCCCAACTTGCACGCCGATTAATTACTGTCGTAGATCCTGCTACTACGAGTAGTTCATCCATTTTGTATCGGGCTGATGGATTCTAGTGGTGTTTTGGGAGTATACTCCGTTCCAGTGCCTATGTTTGACTGCACGGTCTTTATCGCAACGCCATGGGTGTATACACCTGTTTGGAGTATATACTCCATGGTTGCATGGTGGTACGTGAATCAGGTAATAGAAATACGAGTTTCGATAAGAGACATACCACCTTCGTTTTTGTTTACTCTGTATATCACTCCCTCCATTTCATAATGTAGTGTCCTGCACTTTCCGAGATTCAACTTTGACCGTAAATTTAACCAACGAGACCAACTGCTACAGGAGCAAAAATTATATGAATTGATATAATTTTTGCTCCCGTAGTAGTTGGTCTCGTTGGTTAAATTTACGGTCAAACTTGAATCTCGGGAAGCGCAGGCGCACTATATTATGGAATGGAGGGAGTATAATCGATTGAAGTCAAATTTCATAAAGTTTGATCAAGTTCATAGAAAAAATCGCGAACATTTACAATAGGCGAGTGATCTGCGCCGGTGCACCGGCCCAACTGTTGGGCCGGTCTAGCCCCAACCGTGAGATCCAATGCGCTCCAACCGCCCGATCTGCTTGTTGACTTCCCATCTCCTTCGTCCTCTTCGTGCGTTGCGCAGGCGCCGCCCTCTGCTCGCGTGGATGTCATCCCGACCGCCACCCCTCGCCTGGAACTCCTCCCTCCGCTGGTCGCCGCCCTCGTCGCCGGTGCTCGCCGCCCTCGTCGCTGGTGCTCGCCGTTGCAGCACACCGTCCTCGCCGGTTCCAGCAGGACGGCGTCGCCATCACGCCCAACGTCCCTATCCTTGCAGCAACTAGCCGTCGCCGCCATATCGCGTCCGTCGCAGCACCGCCGTGTCGCCGACCGCAACTCTGATCGCCATCGTCGATGCTTGCTGCCCGAGGTTGCACGAACAAAGGCCGCCCAATCGACGCCATTTGGATGGATGTAGCAAAAACTTCGTCGGTGGTAGCAAAAAATAGCGACGGTTGCAGCAAAATCATTGTCGCCGTCGTCCAGCGTCACATCTGCATCATTAATGGATGTAGCAAATTTTCTCGTTGGTCATAGCAAAAGCCAACTACCATTGCAGCAAAATAACCTCCATCGTCGCGGGGGCGTAGCTCCTCAACGAAACATACAGCCCGATGCAGCTTTCCATGGTAGCAAAAATGTGTCGTTGAATGGATGTAGCAAAAAAAATTCATCGGTCGCAGCAAAAATGACAACGGTTGCAGCAAAATCATCGTTGTGGTTGAAGCTTTTCTATCTATGGTTGAAGCTTTTTTCAACTGTGGTTGAAGCTTTTTTTCAATGGTTCCAGCAAAAATGACAATGAAACATAGATTGAAGCTTTTCTATCTACAGTTGAAGCTTTTTTCAACTGTGGTTGAAGCTTTTTTAGATCACGGATGCAGCACTGTATACACGGGTTGTAGCCATGGCAGCAGGTAGTTGTGACATCTCCGTCTCCTAGCAGCAGGCAGTCGTTGCAGTTTGATGACGACAGCAGTTTCAGCACCGCCGGTCATCTTTACGTCGGCCCCGACCCCTGCCGTTTGAAGCACCGGTGCAAGCAGCTGGTAGCAAAAACATCAAAGCTTCATCGTTCATGGCGAGGAAGAAAGAAGGCTTCAAGGGAAAGAAAGGAGAGGATGCGGGGAAGAAGATAAGGTTGTTTGAAAAAACAATGATGTGTGGGCCTGCCTGTGTCCAGCGCGGGGATCGCTAGACCCACGATCGAAAGGGATCGCACGACCCGCACGGGTCCGGCCGAAAGCTTCCGCCGGTCTGCCGGCTGGAAACATTTCCCTTTACAATAACAAATCTATATGATGTCAAAGTACATTCAATAATGGATCTAATGATACTGATTTGTTATTATATATGTTAATATTTTTGTCTATAAAACTTTGTTATAAAATTTGATTTTTCATCAAAGCTAATATGCGGGGTAAATAAAAATGGGGGTGTTTTTTTCTCGGGGACTTGCTTTGGGTTAGGAATCTTAACCAGCTTAGCGAGGGCTCAGTTTTAGGTGCATGGCTAAAAGGGTGCTTGGATCCAAGGGACTTATTTTAGTCCGACTAAAAATAGTCTCTTTAAGAGGCTAAAGTTCTAAGCACCCGTGACTAAAGAGAGGCTAAAACTAGTCTTGAGACTAAAAAATTTTAGTCAGGGGTACCCCTACTAAAATGTGGATTAGTCCTCTCTCTCCTCATTTAACTCCTCTCCTTTAACACATGCGAGTTCTAGATTGGAGGGTTTGAAGGATAATAAATGCTCATTAACTTGATTTTAGTCTCTTTAGTATTTGGATCCAAGCATGAGCGAGGCTAGCAAGTTTTAGTCCCACTAATATTAGTCATGGGACTAAAACGTATCCAAGCACCCTCTAAATGCTGCTAGATTAAGAGCATATCCAGACGTTCGGCCCCCCAGAGCACCGAAAAAGAGCGTCCTGGGGGCGAGCCAGCGCTAGATCGGCCCCTGGGTTCGTTTCTCCCCATCCACGCCCCCAGGTGCTGCCCCCCAAGGCGCACCATATTCGAAATCCATCGTTTCCGATCAAACAAACAATAAACCGGCGATCATCACAGTAGTTCACCAATTCGGTGCCACAGTTCGGCGATCAAAATAAAAGGACACGCAGTAGTTCGGCGTACAAAAAAAGAAGGATGTGGAAGGAGCACATCAAACGTCGAGCTCAACCTCTGGCGGCGGCGGCGGCGTACGCGGGCTGGGAGGAGTCGACGCTGCTTCCGGGCTGTTCAGCGCGGCTTCTGTGCTGCTAGGCGCGGTGGAGGCATCGTTGGTGGGGCTGGGCATCGCGGAGGCATCATCATCGGCCGCCAGGCTGGACGGCAGCGTCGGCGTCGCCGGTATCTGGTTCAGGTTGAGGCCGTGCTCCGCCAAGAACCATGCCTTGAGCTTCTCATCGCCGCTTTGGAGCATGTCAGCACCGCCCATCAAGAAGGCGAGGTCGTTGTTCCTCTTCTTGGCGTCTTGAGCTTTGAGTTTCGCGGCGGCGTTGGTCCAGAGCAAGTCGAGTTTAACGGCGCTGTTTGTCATCAAAATAGCCCACCTCGCCTCGGTTTTCTCTTCTCGCTCGGCGGCCCTGGTCTTGGCATCGGCGAGGCAGTGTTCAATGGACTCTTTGTAGGATCGGAAGTATGTCTAGAAGGGGGGGTGATTAGACTACTTGACAACTTAAAAGTTTAGCCTTTTGATTAGGACAAGTTTTTAGCAAGTTCACAATGATGAGCAAGTCAGGTATCACCCTACACATGCAATTCTAGAGTAGTGGCAGCGGAAAGTAAATTGCACATGTAGTAAATAAGAGGTGGAGAAGAGCAAACACAATTTGGAGACACGGAGATTTTTCTCGTGGTTCCGATAGGTGGTGCTATCGTCAATCCACGTTGATGGAGACTTCAACCCACGGAGGGTAACGGCTGCGAGAGTCCACGGAGGGCTCCACCCACGAAGGGTCCACGAAGAAGCAACCTTGTCTATGCCATCATGGCCTACGTCCACGGAGGACTAGCCTTACTCGGGGTAGATCTTCACGAAGTAGGCGATCTCCTTGCCCTTACAAACTTCTTGGTTCAACTCCACATCTTGACGGAGGCTCCCAAGCGACACCTAACCAATCTAGGAGGCACCACCCTCCAAAAGGTAATAGATGGTGTTGGTGATGATGAACTCCTTGCTCTTGTGCTTCAAATGATAATCTCCCCAACACTCAACTCTCCTCACTGATTTGGCTGTGGTGGAAGAAAGGATTGAGTGGAAAGCAACTTGGGAAGGCTAGAGATCAAGTTTCATATGGTGGGAGTGGAGCAACTTGATCTCAACACAAGGGTAGGTAGTTTTCTTCTCAGAAATGTAAGGTAGGAGTGGTAGTTCTTTCTGATGGCTCTCTCCACGAATGAAGAGGAGGTGGAGGGGTATTTATAGCCTCCACACAAAATCCAACCGTTACACACATTTGACCAATCTCGGTCATACCGAAGTTGACAACTCGGTGAGACCGAAAGTTCAAATCTTGTGAACGTTGGGATTTTCGGTGGGACCGAAAATACAATCTCGGTTAGTCCGATTCTTCCAAAGTCTAGGGTTTGCCAATCTCGGTGGGACCGACTTTCTCATCTCGGTGACACCGATTTGAGTACGTATGTTCTGAAGGTTGGCAACACCAATTTCGTAAGACCGAGTTTGGAATCGGAAAATCCAAATTTCTAGGGTTTGGGTATATGGTGAGGTGGTTCATCTCGGTGTGGTGAGTTTATGGAATCGGTGGGACCGAGATTACTTATGAGTATATGTTGGAATGAAAGATTGCGATAGTTTGAGAGATAAATCACTAAGCACTTTGAGCAACCAGATCATCATCATAACCTCATCCCCTTTTAATAGTATTGGCTTTCCTATGGACTCAATGTGATCTTGGATCACTAAACCAAAAATGGAGTCTTGAGCTTTTGCCTATGTTTTCCTTAGCATTTTGAGGGGTCCACATCATCAGTCATTGCCATACCCATATCACTGAACTTTCTGAAATATTCTCAAGAAATAATTAGTTCAATGATATATATGTTGTTATTAATTACCAAAACCACACGGGGATTAGTTGCACTATCAATCTCCCCTTTTTTGGTAATTGATGACAACATATAGATCAAAGCTTCGACAAGAGATATAATCAATGAATAATATCGTCGCTTTGAGAAGTATGTGATAAGCAAGAGCTCCCCCTAAATTTGTGCATTATTTAAAATTTGCGTTTGAATGCAAATGCACAATCGATTAGGATCATGGGTCACTCTTCCATGTCACATACATCTTGGTGGAGCGCACAAAATGATAAGAATGAATAACATGCACCCAATCACCAAGACATGAGTAAATGATCATACAAGATATGAATAGAATATGATAAGCATTAAGCACACATTAAGCATAGTATGATCAAGCACTCATCAAAGATAGAGCAAACGTAGTATCAAACACACGAAATGTCTCGAAGAACTCAAAAGTATCTCAAAGAAAAAAAACCCGCAAACGAAAGAGCAAAAACGAGCACTCTCTCTCTCGAAGTCCTATGATCTATACAATTTCTCCCCCTTTGGCAACAAGTTACCAAAAGTTCGAAGGTATAGAGCTAAGCGCCACTAGGGACTCTTTGGCGGCTCTATGCAGGTCGATGGAGTGGAGATAGCTGCATCTGCAAAGGCTTCGCCGAGGTCTGTGGAGCTGGAGGAGTGGACTTTGGAGCTGGAGCTGGAACCGATGGAGCTGTGGGAGGTGCTTGATGTAGTAGCCCAGGATCATCCTTTGGAATGGCGGTGATCTGGGCTTTGTGGGCACTGGAGCAGCTGCTCGTAGTCATCCCGACTAGATCATCTTCCATCTCCTTCATGAGCTCGCCTTCTCCCTCTTGGCTTCCTCAATGTCGCCTCAAGCTTGTTGACGGTGACTGCACTTGATCGACTTGACATCCGAGCATGGAACTTGTCTTCAACTATCCTCTCAAGACTCTCCCGAGACCGCACTATGCTGGCCAAAGCGAGTTCAATCCTCGTGGTAGCTTCAAGAAGTTGTTCTCCAACGCTCTTGGGCTTTTTTGCTGCCGCCGCTTCCTTCTCAACTTTAGCTTGTTTGGCGCTTCGGACTTAGTGTGTCCTTCAGATGTGGGAGCATCCTCACCATCACAACTTCATTATCTTCATGTTCAGCTGCGGTGGCAAGTGGGGTCTATCCAACAAGTAGGTGCCCATGCCAAACTTGGCATTGATGAGCATCTGAATGTGCGGGCAAACCCACATGACCTCTTCTCGGTCTGCTGCTGTCCTCTTGATAGTCTCAACTATCGTGTCCATCACCTTAAAAGGTGTCTTCGATCTAGAATATGCAGCATGTTGATAGAGTAGCCTCTTATCATGCGATGGTCTCTCGACTTGGGCATCAAAGTATGCCTCGTAATGGTGTTAGTGGTTGGGAGACCTGCTCAAGATGATACACCGATCCAAGCTTCCATATCTCAACATCCTTGTCGGTACCTCATTGTACATGTTCTTCATAGACTCGTGATTCTTCTTTGGAATGCCATAAACATCTACATCATCATCTCTTGATTTGGAGCATTCATTGATTCAGCCCACTCTTCAACTGTTGAAGAGAATCTCCGCCTTCATCATCCATACAATTCGCCATCTGGATAGAAATGTGTTGTGGCATAGAACCGCATGATCATCTCATCATTCCAAGCGATCGACCGACCAACGAACTCGCAACTCCACATGCGGTGAAGCTCTCATGCACATGTGGGAAGTAGTCTCTGTGCTCTTCACTTTGTCGATGTATTTCCAATCAACATACCTAGTGTCAAGAATAATTGGCTTCTTGTCCATGAGCACTGCCTCATAGAAATCTTGTTGCTCTCGGTGTGGAACCTTGAGTCAACAAATGTCCTTCTCTGGTGGCATATGGATCAACTTGCCTCCATAGCTCGAGACCTTTGTCCTTCCTTTCCTTCATATTTTCAGCTCGAGGATGAGCATCATTATGAATCGGCGGTTTCATCGAGCTTGAGAATACATGTGCCTCTTCATCCGACTCATTTGGTGGCACATTGTCCTTCTTCTTCTCTCGAGGCGTGAATATTTCTCACTGTTTTCTTTGGCTTGGCAAAGAGGTTTGGCTTGAGCTGCCTTTTTTGGAGCCGATGGCTTAGATTTAGTGGGTGCTCCTGCCTCGATGGCATCTCCCATCAACTTGGGCTTCGAGGAGGTGGGGTGCTTCCTCATCGTAATCATCATCGCCTTCATCATGTACTATCCTCTTCCTCTTGGAAGTTTTCTTTATCTTCTTTGGAGGTTTCTTCTTCCATGCTCACTTCTTTGCAACTGTGGACTTCTTCACTTTGTTGGTGCCTTTCTTGGTATGTTGCCCTTGATAGTCCTTGGCAACCACTTTTCTCTTAGGCTTGGATGTAATCTCCTCCTCAAGAACAAAGTCGTAATCCTCCTCATCGAATTCCTCTTCTTCCCGCCTGGTGGCAGCAGGAGGCAAACCACTTGGGTGCTCCTCTCTCCATCATCGGAAAAACTGCTTGCTTGGGACTTGTAAGCGCCTCGAATCTCAACCGGTGATTCAGACTGTTCGCTGTCACTTGCATCGATATGACCGACAACCTGTGAATAGAATAGGTATAGGCGTAATAGAAGAGTTATCACAAACCGCAGAAGATTTTGCAAAATGAATGAGTTCAAACTTCAGTTTTAGGTTTTCACAGAATGCATTTCGGTCCGACCGAGTCTAAAATTCGTGAATCAAGTGCCTAAACAGTAACCATTCACACCACTTTCGGTTGGACCGAAATGGGTTTCGGTCTAGCCGAGAGCACTAGGGTTTCACTAAGTCCTCATTTCGGTCTTACCGATTTGCACAACTCGGTTGGACCGAAAAGTGCAGTGAATGGCCAGAGGCCAAATCGGTCAGTCCGAGAATGTAGAATCGGTCACACCGAGATGTGTTCGGCGGAAACCTAACCCTAAAATTTTTACTCGAATTTTGTTCTAAGATCTAATCTGCTGGATAGGAAGATTTCAAACTTGGCAAGAAGCTAGGCAAAACCTATCGTGCATTGAATCGAGGTTGAAGACGAGAGGATGAAACTCACCCAACTTGGTGGAGTTTCACTCACGGCGCAACGGCGCGATGAGGTCGACCGTTGACGGCGACGGAGACCCGCGGCGAGGCGCGCAAAGCGACGGCGGAGACGATCCGGAGACCACGGCGACGGCAAATAAGGGTTTGGGGCGAGGCGTTTGAAGGAATAATCAACGCTGCCCTCGGGTATATATACCTTCACTGTCGGTGGGACCGAGTTGAAAACTCGGTGGGACCGAGATGGTTAATCGCAAGCGATTACTCACTTCGTCACGCCGAATTTGTAACTCGGTTTCACCGAGGTGAAAACCTAGATCAATCCAAGTAATTTGGTCGTCCGATTTGAGTATATTGGTTTGACCAAAAGTACTTAGAAGGTTTTGGAATTTAAGCTTTTGACGGATCGGTGGCTCGAAAGTGCTCCTCACTCGATTCGTCTCAAAAAGACTTGATCAAAGTTTGTGATATATGCATGAATAGAATTTGAGACAAGAAAGCATAGATAGCTAGGGGAGGAACTTAGGCATTCTTGTCCATCCATTTGGTCAAAAAGAAAAATCCAAAAGACCAAAGCAACAAATGGATGTCCTCGAATGGATAAAATCATGCATCCAACATGCTCACACAATAAGATAGCAAATGAAATATGTGTCAAACAAGCACAAACAAAACACTAGCAACTAGCACACAATTTGGCGATGACTAGGTCATCTATATATGAGTATATTGACTTAGGAGTGAAATGAGAACATTTGATCATAGGTCATACTCATCGTTTAAGCACAAGTGGGGTTACCACTTTTACATAAAGCATTAATGTGTTCACATCATTTGAAGATGCTTTAGCTCAATTCTTTAGAGCAAAGCTCCCCTTGATGTGAGAACCCCTTTAAAGGGTCAAACTAACCTTGGGTTGTCGTTGAAGACTTCATGTAGATGTTGAAGATGTGGATGCTCAATGTTGATGAAGATCACCAAGAGTTGGGAGCAATCCTTTGGATTCGGGCACTTTCAATACCTACATGGGTTAGTCCCACAAGGAACAAACAAGGATATCCATGGACATAGATTGAAGTACACAATAGATGATGTCCATGAAAGCAATGATTACCTTGTCCCTTGACTTACCAACATGAGGGTTTGTGACTCCATGAACTAGTGCAAGATGTGGAAGTTGATTGCACAAGTTCTTTGCCAAAATGAATGTGAGTGAAGTATGTTGGCGGAGTCACCCTCAAGAACTCTCTAGTTCTTCTTCTTCGGGATCCACATCATCTTGATGGGAATCCTTGGGGTAGTAGTTGAGCTTGTCGAAGTAGAACTTGAAGTTTCCTTGGGAACCCACTTGACCATGGCCTTGGGTGCTTCAATGAATGCATCAATCTCCTCTTGAAGCTTGTCCTTGCCTTTTAGCTTGTGGTCTTATGGTGGAAGGTCATCTTGAGCTTGTTCCACATTGGAAGAAGTAGGATCATACTTCTCCTTTTGAGAAACAAACTTTGGAGTGGGATATTGACCTTCTTCCCATTCAACACCCTCGGCGTTGAACCTTCTTTCAAAACCAATTCCTTGATTCTTCCGGTGTCTTCCTTGCTTGTGAACAATTTCCTCAAAGTTCTTGCTTCCGGCAAGGCTCTTGTAGACACCTTTCTCTATAATCCCTTTCAATAAACTATTTTCTTGCTCAAGTGAAACTTGGCTTGAAACATTGTTAGTGGAATCAAGAGAATTACTAGAAGTAACAACATTTGATTTAGCATGATTATTGTTACTACTAGATGAAGAATTTTTCTTATGCTTGTCATGCTTAGTTTTAATAGGTGGCAAGAAATTAGACAAGAGAAGTCGTTTGGCAAGATATGAAGAACTCTTCTTTCAAGATCGTCATTGATAGCTTTTAGAAACTCATGTTCTTGCTCTAGATTGAGCTTCTCAAGCGTAGCTTCTCATGAGATCTTAGGAGCTCTCTATGATCTTCTTGAGTTGTTTCATGAGCTAACTTAAGAGTGTTTAGTTCTTTAGTTAGACGCTCAATCTCCTTCATAGCATTGTCATTCGACTCTTCTCGACTATAAAGACTATTAGCATGTTCATCATTACTAAGCTCACTAGATTTGTCATGTAAAAGCTCATCTTCACCAAGCAAGTCATCTTCATCACTATCAAAGTCAATAAATTCAGGTGTGATACCTTGGGGCCTTTTGCCATGAAGCATCTTCCAATTCCCTCATTTGGTGAATCAAATAAGTCATAGGAGTTGGAGTTGGAGGACACGAGAGCAAGACCGCAACACCTTCATCTTGATCAGATTCGGAGTTGGAGTGATAGCTTCTTTCGGAGTGATTGTCTGAGTCGGAGCCGGAGACCCATTCACCAACATGAGCTTGATGTTTTCTTCTTGTGTAGCTCCTTGATGACTTGTCTTTCCTTTCCGAATCCTTGCTTCTCCGAGAGGATCTTCGCTCATAACGATCATCTCTACTCCTTCTCTCTTTCGAGGTGACTCTTCTCTTGAGCTTCTTCTTCTTGGAGATTCTTCTCTTCTCTTGTGGGGAGTCGAACACTCATTTGAGTAGTGTCCGGGTCTTCCACAATTGTAGCAGTTTCGATCATGACTAGAAGATCTCTTTTCATCATATGATCTAGACTTTGAGCTTCTTTCCTTGCTTCTACTCTTGTAGAATTTGTTGAAGTTCTTCACCATTAGGCTTATCTCTTCATTGGAAACCAGCTTGTCACTTGAGGTTGTGGGAGCTTCAACTGCAGCTTTGTAAGCACCACTTGACTTGTTGTGAAGCTCTTCCTTATCTTTAAGTGTCATCTCATGAGCAACAATTCTTCCAATGACTTCGGTAGGCTTGAGATTCTTGTAGTTTGGCATCATTTGGATCAAAGTGCACACGGTGTCATACTTTCCATCCAAAGCTCGAGAATCTTCTTGATGATGAATCGGTCGGTCATTTCTTCGCTTCCTAAGCCGGCAATCTCATTGGTGATGAGAGCAAGCCTAGAGTACATTTCAGCGACTCCTTCACCTTCCTTCATCTTGAACTTGTCAAGTCGACCTTGAAGAACATCTAGCTTTGATTCCTTCACGGACTCGGTACCTTCGTGCATTTCACCAAAGTATCCCAAATCTCTTTTGCATTCTCAAGACGGCTGATCTTGTTGAACTCCTCGGGATACAAAGCATTGAAGAGAATGTCACAAGCTTGAGCATTGTTCAGAACATCCGCAACTCATCCATTGTAGCTTCGCGATCCGAACTTTTCCTTCCTCAAGAACTCACCTTGCAAGCCAACACAAATAATGCCCCATGCGGCGGGGTTATGTCCAAGAATATGCATTTTCATTTTATGCTTCCAACTAGCAAAGTTTGAACCATCAAAGTAAGGACCTCTACAAAATTACCTCACTAGACGCCATACTCTCCTAGGTTGTGAAACCAAGCTTATGGAGTCCAATGCAATGGAAACCAATCCAATGGAGACCAAAGCTCGATACCACTTGTAGGATCGGAAGTATGTCTAGAGGGGGTGATTAGACTACTTGACAACTTAAAAGTTTAGCCTTTTGATTAGGACAAGTTTTTAGCAAGTTCACAATGATGAGCAAGTCAGTATCACCCTACACATGCAATTCTAGAGTAGTGGCAGCGGAAAGTAAATTGCACATGTAGTAAATAAGAGGTGGAGAAGAGCAAACGCAATTTGGAGACACGGAGATTTTTCTCGTGGTTCCGATAGGTGGTGCTATCGTCAATCCACGTTGATGGAGACTTCAACCCACGGAGGGTAACGGCTGCGAGAGTCCACGGAGGGCTCCACCCACGAAGGGTCCACGAAGAAGCAACCTTGTCTATGCCATCATGGCCTACGCCCACGGAGGACTAGCCTTACTGGGTAGATCTTCACGAAGTAGGCGATCTCCTTGCCCTTACAAACTTCTTGGTTCAACTCCACATCTTGACGGAGGCTCCCAAGCGACACCTAACCAATCTAGGAGGCACCACCCTCCAAAAGGTAATAGATGGTGTTGGTGATGATGAACTCCTTGCTCTTGTGCTTCAAATGATAATCTCCCCAACACTCAACTCTCCTCACCGATTTGGCTGTGGTGGAAGAAAGGATTGAGTGGAAAGCAACTTGGGAAGGCTAGAGATCAAGTTTCATATGGTGGGAGTGGAGCAACTTGATCTCAACACAAGGGTAGGTAGTTTTCTTCTCGAAATGTAAGGTAGGAGTGGTAGTTCTTTCGATGGCTCTCTCCACGAATGAAGAGGAGGTAGAGGGTATTTATAGCCTCCACACAAAATCCAACTGCTACACACATTTGACCAATCTCGGTTAGACCGAAGTTGACAACTCGGTGAGACCGAAAGTTCAAATCTTGTGAACGTTGGGATTTTCAGTGGGACGAAAATACAATCTCGGTTAGTCCGATTCTTCCAAAGTCTAGGGTTTGCCAATCTCGGTGGGACCGACTTTCTCATCTCGGTGACACCGATTTGAGTACGAAGGTTCTGAAGGTTGGCAACACCAATTTCGTAAGACCGAGTTTGGAATCGGAAAATCCGAAATTTCTAGGGTTTGGGTATATGGTGAGGTGGTTCATCTCGGTGTGGACTGAGTTTATGGAATCGGTGGGACCGAGATTACTTATGAGTATATGTTGGAATGAAAGATTGCGATAGTTTGAGAGATAAATCACTAAGCACTTTGAGCAACCGGATCATCATCATAACCTCATCCTTTTAATAGTATTGGCTTTCCTATGGACTCAATGTGATCTTGGATCACTAAACCAAAAATGGAGTCTTGAGCTTTTGCCAATGTTTTCCTTAGCATTTTGTGGGGTCCACATCATCAGTCATTGCCATACCCATATCACTGAACTTTCTGAAATATTCTCAAGAAATAATTAGTTCAATGATATATATGTTGTTATTAATTACCAAAACCACCCGGGGATTAGTTGCACTATCACTCTTGCATGCACACGGCAGCCGACTCGGCGTATTTCACCTTCTTGGCACCTTTGTTGCCGTCCGGGCGCCCATCGGCCGCGCCCGCGGTCGGCGCGGCCTGCTTGTACGTCTTTTTGGCCTTGGCGAGGGTGCGTCAGACGGCCGCCTTTTCTCGCACTTGTCAATCCGCTTGAAGACGTGGAGGTACTTGAACTTTGTGTCGCCGTTGTCATCGCGGAACATGGCGAACATGCGTAGCAGCGGCGCCAAAGAAAGAACACCAGTCGGCGTGCGTGGCGCGCACACTGCACGCACGCGGCGAAAGAGCGCGTGCATGGCGAAAGGCAACGGTAGGGATGGCATGCGATACCTGATCCTCGATGCTGGTGCCGCTCTTCGGGCGAGCCGCAACATCCTCGACTCTCCCATGCCATTTGTTGCACACCGTTTGGATGAGCCCCCAATGGTTCGCCATCGCCTTCGACCCACGCCTCATGTGTACGATTTTGAAGTAGGGGTCGATGAGATTCCGCTCGTTGAACTCGGCCTTAATGCGGTCCCAATACGTCTCGATGCTCTAGTTCGTGTCGAGGATTGGGTCGAGGCAGACGACCTTCCAAGCTTCGGCGAGGCACTCCTCTTCGTTGGACGCCCACTTGATGCGTGGATCGCCGAGCTTGGCCGCCTTCTTCTTGTTGTTCTTCTTGCCTTTCCTCGTCTGCGTCGGCTCCTCCTCCGGCTCTTCCTCGCCGTAGTCGAGCCCGTCGTCCATATCCCCAAGGTCAATAAAGCCGTCCTGGGTAGTGAACCCGGGGGAAGCGGCGGCGGCGGCCGAGCCGGCTGCGATGATGTCCTCCATGTTGGCCTCCGTCGCGTCGGCGTCGCCGAGATGTAACGAGGATGAGGCTTGCGAGTAGAGGCCTCGGCGAAGAGGTGGCATCGGTGAGGCAGCGTAGTCCGGCGGCGAGTACGTGTACGGCGGGTACTACACGTCGGCGAACGCGGGTGAGGGCATGCGCTGGACAGGGCGCCCGTGGGGGAAGGTGATGTTGGGGTTGTGGCCACCATGGGCGTCCTCATCGAGATAGCCCGGCGAGGACGTGCTCCATGGGTGCGGCGACGACGAGAACCCGGCCGGAGAGCCGACGCTTTACTGGCTCCAGGCCGCATACGGGTGCCCGCCGGGTGGATGAAGGAAATATGCCCTAGAGGCAATAATAAAGTTATTATTTATTTCCTCATATCATGATAAATGTTTATTATTCATGCTATAATTGTATTAACCGGAAACATGATACATGTGTGAATACATAGACAAACTTAATGTCACTAGTATGCCTCTACTTGACTAGCTCATTAATCAAAGATGGTTATGTTTCCTAACTATAGACATGTGTTGTCATTTGATGAATGGGATCACATCATTAGGAGAATGATGTGATTGACTTGACCCATTCCGTTAGCTTAGCACTTGATCGTTTAGTATGTTGCTATTGCTTTCTTCATGAATTATACAAGTTCCTATAACTATGAGATTATGCAACTCCCGTTTATCGAGGAACACCTTGTGTGCTACCAAACGTCACAACGTAACTGGGTGATTATAAAGGAGCTCTACAGGTGTCTCCAAAGGTACATGTTGAGTTGGTGTATTTTGAGATTAGGTTTTGTCACTCCGATTGTCGGAGAGGTATCTCTGGGCCCTCTCGGTAATGACACTATAAGCCATGCAAGCAATGTAGATAATGAGTTAGTTACGGAATGATGCATTACGTAATGAGTAAAGAGACTTGCCGGTAACGAGATTGAACTAGGTATTGGATACCGATGATCGAATCTCGGGCAAGTAACATACCGATGACAAAGGGAACAACGTATGTTGTTATGCGGTTTGACAGATAAAGATCTTCGTAGAATATGTAGGAGCCAATATGAGCATCCAGGTTCCGCTATTGGTTATTGAGCGGAAACAGTTCTAGGTCATGTCTACATAGTTCTCGAACCCGTAGGGTCCGCACGCTTAAGGTTTCGATGACAATTATATTATGAGTTTATGAGTTTTGATGTACCGAAGTTTGTTCGGAGTCCCGGATGAGATTATGGACATGACGAGGAGTCTCTAAATGGTCGATACATGAAGATTGATATATTGGAAGCCTATATTTGGATATCAGAAGTGTTCCGGGTGAAATCGGGATTTTACCGGAGTACCGGGAGGTTACCGGAACCCCCCAGGGGCTTAATGGGCCTACATGGGCCCTAGTGGAGAGGAGGAGAGGAGGCAAGGGCTGGGCCGCGCGCCCCTCCCCCCTAGTCCGAATAGGACAAGGAGGGGGGGCGCCCCCCCTTTTCCTTCCTCTCTCCCTCCTCCTTCCCCCCTTCTCCTACTCCAACTAGGAAAGAAGGGAGTCCTACTTGTTGGAAATATGCCCTAGAGGCAATAATAAAAGTATTATTATATTTCCTTGTTCATGATAATTGTCTTTTATTCATGCTATAACTTTATTATCCGGAAATCGTAATACACGTGTGAATACATAGACCACAATATGTCCCTAGTGAGCCTCTAGTTGACTAGCTCGTTGTGATCAACAGATAGTCATGGTTTCCTGGCTATGGACATTGGATGTCGTTGATAACGGGATCACATCATTAGGAGAATGATGTGATGGACAAGACCCAATCCTAAGCATAGCACAAAGATCGTGTAGTTCGTTTGCTAGAGCTTTTCCAATGTCAAGTATCCCTTCCTTAGACCATGAGATCGTGTAACTCCCGGATACCGTAGGAGTGCTTTGGGTGTATCAAATGTCACAACGTAACTGGGTGACTATAAAGGTGCACTACAGGTTTCTCCGAAAGTGTCTGTTGGGTTGACACGGATCGAGACTGGGATTTGTCACTCCGTGTAAACGAAGAGGTATCTCTGGGCTCACTTGGTAGGACATCATCATAATGTGCACAATGTGACCAAGGGGTTGATCACGGGATGATGTGTTACGGAATGAGTAAAGAGACTTGCCGGTAACGAGATTGAACAAGGTATCGGTATACCGACGATCGAATCTCGGGCAAGTATGGGTCTGAAGTTTCTCTCTACGATGGCTGCCAATAGATTTCAGAAGATAATTATGAAATGCATTCACAAGAACCAATATGGTTTCATTAAGAGCAGAACAATTCAAGACTGTATTGGTTGGACCTTTGAGTATCTGCATCAATGCCATCAGTCTAAGAGGCCCATTGTCATCCTCAAATTGGATTTTGAGAAGGCTTTTGACTCTATTGAGCATGAAGCTATCTTCCAAATTCTCAAACACAAAGGTTTTAATGAAAAGTGGATTTTATGGATGAAGCAGCTCCTTGCAACTGGTACCTCTTCTGTCCTTCTAAATGGAGTGCCTGGAAGGAAGTTTATTTGCAAAAAAGGAGTCAGACAGGGGGATCATGTTTCTCCTCTCTTATTTGTGATAGCTGCTGATCTTTTGCAAACAGTCATTAATGATATGTTCAGAAAGGAAATCCTAAGGCTACCTATACCTTGCCATGATCAAGACTACCCTATCATTCAATATCTTGATGATACCTTGATCATCCTACTCACGACAGCAAAGAACTTCTAGCTTTGAAGGAGATGTTGTTGGTGTTCTCTCAGTCCACAGGTCTTGATGTTAACTATCATAAATCCTTTATCATTCCTATAATGTTGAGCAAGCAGTCATGAATGAGCTAGCTTCTGCTTTTGGATGTCAAATTGGAAAGATGCCTTTTACTTACCTTGGTTTGCCTGTGGGTACTACAAGGCCCAAGATGGTTGACTTTATGCCTCTAGTGGACTGTATGGAGAGAAGAATGACTGCCAGTTCATCATTCCTTAATCAAGGTGAGAGATTGCAGTTCCTAAACTCTGCTTTGTCATCCATGCCAATCTTCTTTATGGGCAGCCTGGCTGTGCCTGCTGGAATCCTAAAGCAGCTAGAAAGGATTCAAAGGCAGTGTCTGTGGAGAAAAATAGGGATGAGCCTGCTCCATCTCTTGCTGCTTGGGATTTGATCTGCAGACCAAAAAGTAAGGGTGGTCTTGGTATTTTGAATCTGGGTGTTCAAAATGTGGCTTTGCTCCTTAAGCATGCTAGCAATTTTCTCAACAGGAATGATCTACCTTGGGTGTCCTTAATTTGGGATTCATATTATCATGATGGCATACCCCAAGGAACAACCGCTTGTGGCTCCTTTTGGTGGAAGGATATTTGCAAAGTTTTGCAGAATTTTAGGACTGCTCTGGGTGCAAGTCAATGCAGGAGACACCTTGCTCTTTTTGGTATGATAACTGGAATCTTGGCTCAAGTTTCCACCTTGCGCCTAGATTCCTAGACTTTTCTCTTTGCCAAGGATCCTGGATTTACATTAGGACATCTTCAATTCAAATTGGATTTATACCAAAGATTTTCATCTACCTTTATCTCGCCCAAGCTTTTGATGAATTGAATTTGATAAGAAATATGATGACCTCCCATATCGTAATTGGCAATGAAAGGATGTATGGTTATGGCAGGTTCCACCAAGGGTTTCAAACCTAAGTTGTTCTATAATCATGTATTTGATCAAACATTCAACCATCTGCGCTCATTGGATCCGGAAATCTCCTTGCACTATCAAGATCAAGGTTTTTGCATGGATGCTCACCATGGATGACTTAACACCAAGGATATGGTTGATAGAAGACACCGCACATGGATGATGGTGTTTCTTGCGTGCTTTGCCCTCGCAAGTGCGAGAAACCGAGACCATCTCTTCTTCAACCGCAATTTCAAAGGTCGAGTTTGGAATTATTTGCAGATTGATTGGTAAATGCGGAACCTCAATGTCCGACCTTGTCATCCAGCAAAGAGAAGTTTTGATAAACCCTTTTTCACGAAGTTGTTTTTTTACTGCTGGAATATTTGGATCATCAGGAATGCAAAGGTGTTCAGAGGAGAAAGGGCAAGTTTTCGTAAATGGAGAGGAGCTTTCAGGCATGACATTTCACTGATGCAGCATAGAATCACGTCTGGGTACAAGGATGAGTTACTCAAGTGGATTTCCTTCTTGCCCCCTTAATTTTGCCATTTGTTTTATTTTGTTTTTCCTTATTCGGTTACCTCTTGTAATCATGTTGTTGTAACTGTTACCTGCCTTCAATAAAGTTTTGAATTGCTGTGGGGGTTTTACCCACAGTCCACGGTCAAAAAAAATCTCGGGCAAGTACAATACCGTTAGACAAAGGGAATTGTATACGGGATCGATTGAGTCCTTGACATCGTGATTCATCCGAGGAGATCATCGTGGAACATGTGGGAGCCAACATGGGTATCTAGATCCCGCTGTTGGTTATTGACCGGAGAACGTCTCGGTCATGTCTACATGTCTCCCGAACCCGTAGGGTCTACACACTTAAGGTTCGATGACGCTAGGGTTATAAAGGAAGTTTGTATGTGGTTACCGAATGTTGTTGAGTCCGGATGAGATCCCGGACGCCACGAGGAGTTCGGAATGGTCCGGAGGTAAATATTTATATATGGAAAGTTGTTGTTCGGGTTAGAAAAAGTTCGGGTTTTTCGGTATTGTACCGGAAGCTTCGGAAGGTTCCGGAGGATTCGGAGGGGTCCGGAGGTCCGGAAATTGTTCCACCACGCCCAATACAGTAGCATGGTCTGTAGGGGGCGCCCTAGCCTTAACGGGCCAGGGGCACCAGCCCCCCCAAGGCCCATGCGCATGGGAGAGGGAAAACCCTAAAGGGGAGGGCCTCCACTTGACTTGGGAGGCACTCCTCCCCCCTTGGCCGCCGCCCCCTCCTCAGATTGGATCTGAGGGGCCCCCCTCTCCCTTGCCCCTATATATATGTGGGGGTGGGAGGGCAGCCGCACCACAAGTTCTGGCGCAGCCCTCCCCTCTCCCAAGTACTCCTCCTCTCCCGCGGTGCTTGGCGAAGCCCTGCAGGATTGCCACGCTCCTCCACCACCACCACGCTATTGTGCTGCTGCTGGATGGAGTCTTCCTAAACCTCTCCCTCTCTCCTTGCTGGATCAAGGCATGGGAGACGTCACCGGGCTATACGTGTGTTGAACGCGGAGGTGCCGTCCGTTCGGCACTAGGATCTCCGGTGATTTGGATCACGACGAGTATGACTCCTTCAACCCCGTTCTCTTGAACGCTTCCGCTTAGCGATCTACAAGGGTATGTAGATGCACTCTCCTTCCCTTCGTTGCTGGTTTCTCCATAGATAGATCTTGGTGACACGTAGGAAAATTTTGAATTTCTGCTACGTTCTCCAACAGTGGCATCATGAGCTAGGTCTATAGCGTAGATTCTTTGCACGAGTAGTACACAAAGTAGTTGTGGGCGTTGATTTTGTTCAATATGCTTACCGTTACTAGTCCAATCTTGTTTCGACGATATTGTGGGATGAAGCGGCCCGGACCGACCTTACACGCATTTCCACGTGAGACAAAGTTCCACCGATTGACATGCACTTGGTGCATAAGGTGGCTAGCGGTGCCGATCTCCCACTTTTGTCTGAACGGATTCGATGAAAAGGGTCCTTATGAAGGGTAAATAGCAATTGGCATATCACGTTGTGGTTTTGCGAGGTAAGAAACGTTCTTGCTAGAAACCCATAGCAGCCACGTCAGAAACATGCAACAACAATTAGAGGACGCCTAACTTGTTTTTGCGGGTATGCTATGTGATGTGATATGGCCAAGAAGAATGTGATGAATGATATGTGATGTATGAGATTGATCATGTTCTTGTAATAGGAAACACGACTTGCCTGTCGATGAGTATGACAACCGGCAGGAGCCATAGGAGTTGTCTTTATTTATTGTATGACCTGCGTGTCATTGAACAACGCTATGTAATTACTATACTTTATTGCTAACCGGTAGCCATAGTAGTAGAAGTAATAAGTTGGCAAGACAACTTCATGGAGACACGATGATGGAGATCATGATGATGGAGATCATGGTTTCACGCCGGTGACGATGATGATCATGGAGCCCCGAAGATGGAGATCAAAAGGAGCAAAATGATATTGGCCATATCATGTCACTATTTGATTGCATGTGATGTTTATCATGTTTATGCATCTTGTTTACTTAGAACGACGGTAGTAAATAAGATGATCCCTTACAACAATTTCAAGAAGTGTTCTCCCCTAACTATGCACCGTTGCTAAAGTTCGTCGTTTCGAAGCACCACGTGATGATCGGGTGTGATAGATCCTTACGTTCACATACAACGAGTGTAAGACAGTTTTACACATGCAAAACACTTAGGGTTAACTTAACGAGCCTAGCATGTACAGACATGGCCTCGGAACACAGAGACCGAAAGGTCGAGCATGAGTCGTATGGAGGATACGATCAACATGAAGATGTTCACCGATGATGACTAGTCCGTCTCACGTGATGATCGGACACGGCCTAGTTGACTCGGATCATGTAATCACTTAGATGACTAGAGGGATGCCTATCGAGTGGGAGTTCATAAGATGAACTTAATTATCCCGAACATAGTCAAAAGATCTTTGCAAATTATGTCGTCACCGCGCTTTAGTTCCTTTGCTTAGATATGTTCCTAGAGAAAATATATTTGAAAGTTGACAATAGCGATTATGCGGACAAGAGAAAGCTTATGTCCTTAATGCACCGCTTCGGTGTCTTTGAACCCCAAACGTCGTTTGTGGATGTTGCGAACATCGACATACACGTTTTGATAACTACGTGATAGTTCAGTTAAACGGTTTAGAGTTGAGGCACCAAAGACGTTTTTGAAACATCGCGGAACATATGAGATGTTTTCGAGGGCTGAAATTGGGATTTCAGGCTCGTGCCCATGTCAAGAGGTATAAGGCCTCCGACGATTTTCTTAGCCTACAAACTAAGGTAGAAAAGCTCAATCGTTGAGCTTGTGCTCAGATTGTCTGAGTACAACAATCACTTGAATCGAGTGGGAGTTGATCTTCCAGATGAGATAGTGGTGTTTGTCCAAAGTCATTGCCACCAAGCTGCTAGAGCTTCGTGATGAGCTATAACATATCAGGGATAGATATGACGATCCTTGAGATATTCGCGATGTTTGACACCGCAAAAGTAGAAATCAAGAAGGAGCATCAATTGTTGATGGTTAGTGAAACCACTAGTTTCAAGAAGGGCAAGGGCAAGAACGGATACTTCATGAAACGACAAATCAGCTGCTGATCTAGTGAAGAAACCCAAGGTTGAACCCAAACTCGAGACTAAGTGCTTACGTAATAAGGGAACAACCATCGGAGCGAATTACCCTAGATACTTGGTAGATGAGAAGGCTGGCAAGGTCGATAGAAGTATATTGATATACATTATGTTAATGTGTACTTTACTAGTACTCCTAGTAGCACCATGGTATTAGATACGGTTCGGTTGCTAAGTGTTAGTAACTCAAATAAAAGCTACGGAATAAACGGAGACTAGCTAAAGGTGAGTCGACGATATGTGTTGGAAGTGTTTCCAAGGTTGATGTGATCAAGCATCGCACGCTCCCTCTACCATCGAGATTTGGTGTTTATGCTGAGCATAGACATGATTGGATTATGTCTATCGCAATACGGTTATTCATTTAAGGAGAATAATGGTTACTCTATTTATTTGAATAATACCTTCAATGGTCTTGCACCTAAAGGAATGGTTTATTGAATCTCGATCGTAGTGATACACATTTTCATGCCAAAAAGATATAAGATAGTAATGATAGTACCACTTACTTGTGGCATTGCCATGTAAGTCATATTGGTGTGAAACGCATGAAGAAGCTCCATGTTGATGGATCTTTGGACTCACTCGTTTTTGAAAAGTTTGAGACATGCGAACCATGTCTACTGGTGTATACACATGAAGAAACTCCATGCAGATGGATCGTTTGGACTCACTTGATTTTGAATCACTTGAGATATGCAAATAATACCACATGGGCAAGATGACTAAAAAGCCTCGTTTTTCAGTAAAATGGAACAAGATAGCAACTTGTTGGAAGTAACACATTTTGATGTGTGCAGTCCAAAGAGTGATGAGGCATGCAGTGAATATCGTTATGTTCTTACTTCACAGATGATTCGAGTAGATGTAGAGTATATTTATTTGATGAAACACAAGTCTGAATTATTGAATGGTTCAAGTAATTTCAGACTGAAGTTGAAGATCATCGTGACAAGAGGATGAAATGTCTATGATATAATCATAGAGATGAGTATCTGAGTTACGAGCTTTGGCACGCAATTAAGACATTGTGGAAATTGTTTCACAATTAATACCGCCTAGAACACCATAGTTTGATGGTGTGTCCGAACATCATAGTTGCACCCTATTGGATATGGTGCATACCATGATGTCTCTTAACGAATTACCACTATCGTTTATGGGTTAGGCATTAGAGACAACCACATTCACTTTAAATAGGGCACCACGTAATTCTGTTGAGATGACACCATATGAACTATGGTTTAGAGAAACCTAAGCTGTCATTTCTTAAAGGTTTGGGGCTGCGACACTTATGTGAAAAAGTTTCAGGTTGATAAGCTCGAACCCAAAGCGGATAAAATGCATCTTCATAGGACACCCAAAACAGTTGGGTATACCTCCTAATTCAGATCCGAAAGCAATAGGGATTGTTTCTTGAATCGGTTCCTTTCTCGAGGAAAAGTTTGTCTCAAAAAGTTGAGTGGGAGGATGGTGGAG
The DNA here is from genome assembly GCA_021437245.1 of Aegilops speltoides. Taxonomy (NCBI): domain Eukaryota; kingdom Viridiplantae; phylum Streptophyta; class Magnoliopsida; order Poales; family Poaceae; genus Aegilops; species Aegilops speltoides. The sequence goes on from CM038147.1 coordinate 186,320,114, forward strand.
ACTTGATATGGTTATTGAACCGTCACTACAACTAGTGTGTAGCAGGGCACAGGAAGTTGTTCCTATGGCACCTACACCAATTGAAGTAGAAGCTTATGATAGTGATCATGAAACTTCGGATCAAGTCACTACCGTACCTCGTAGGGTGACAAGGATGTGTACTGCTTCAGAGTTGTACAGTAATCTTGTCTTGAAGGTCATGTTGCTAGACAACAATGAACCTACGAGCTATGGAGAAGCAATGGTGGGCCCAAATTCCGACAAATGGTTAGAAGCCATGAAATCCGAGATAGGATCCATGTATCAGAACAAAGCATGGACTTTGGTGGACTTGCCCGATGATCGGCAAGCCATTGAGATAAATGGATCTTTAAGAAGAAGACGGACGTGGATGGTAATGTCACCGTCTATGAAGCTCGACTTGTGGCAAAGAGTTTTTTCACAAGTTCAAGGAGTTGACTACAATGAGATTTTCTCATTCGTAGCAATGCTTAAGTCCGTCGGAATCATGTTAGCCTTAGCTGCATTTATGAAATCTGGCAGATGGATGTCAAAACGAGTTTCCTTACCGGCCAGAAGGAAAGGTTGTATGTGATACAATCAGAAAGGTTTTGTCGATCCTAAGGATGCTAAAAGGTATGCTAGCTCCAGTGATCCTTCTAAGGATGGAGTAAGAATCTCGGAGTTGGAATATGTACTTTGATAAGATGATCAAAGATTTTGGGTTTATACAAATTTATGAGAAACTTGTATTTCCAAAGAAGTGAGTGGGAGCACTATAGAATTTCTGACGAGTATATGTTGTTGAAATATTGTTGATCAGAAATGATGTAGAATTTTCTGTAAAGCATATAGGGTTATTTGAAAAGTGTTTTTCAAGTGAAAACCTGGATTAAGCTACTTGAACATTGAGCATCAAGATCTATGAGGATAGATCAAAACCGCTTAATGGTACTTTCAAATGAGCATATACCTTGACATGATCTTGAAGGTGTTCAAGATGGATCAGTCAAAGAAGGAGTTCTTGCCTGAAATGTAAGGTATGAAGTCAAGACTTAAAGCTCGACCATTGCAGAAAAGAGAGAAAGGACGAAGGTCGTCCCCTATGTTTCAGACATAGGCTCTATAGTATGCTATGCTGTGTACCGCACCGGATGTGTGCCTTGCCACATGTCTGGCAAGAGCGTACAAAGGTGATCAAGGAATGGATCACCAGATAGCGGTCAAAATTGTCCTTGGAGTAATAAGGACATGTTTCTCGATTATGGAGGTGATAAAGAGTTCGGCATAAAGGGTTACGTCGATGCAAGCTTTAACACCTATCCGAATGACTCTGAGTAGCAAAACGGATACGTATAGTGGAGCAACCATTTGGAATAGCTCCAAGTGGAGCGTGGAAGCAGCATTTACAGAATGACCTAGAGATTTGCGAAGTACATGCGGATCTGAAAGTTGCAGACCCGTTGACTAAAACCTCTCTCACAAGCAAAACATGATCAAACCCCAGAACTCATTGAGTCTTAATCACATGATGATGTGAACTAGTTTAATGACACTAGTAAACTCTTTGGATGTTGGTCACATGGCGATGTGACATGTGAATGTTAATCACATGACGATGTGAACTAGATTATTGACTCTAGTGCAAGTGGGAGACTGTTGGAAATATGCCCTAGAGGCAATAATAAAAGTATTATTATATTTCCTTGTTCATGATAATTGTCTTTTATTCATGCTATAAGTGTATTATCTGGAAATCGTAATACACGTGTGAATACATAGACCACAATATGTCCCTAGTGAGCCTCTAGTTGACTAGCTCGTTGTGATCAACAGATAATCATGGTTTCCTGGCTATGGACATTGGATGTCGTTGATAACGGGATGACATCATTAGGAGAATGATGTGATGGACAAGACCCAATCCTAAGCATAGCACAAAGATCGTGTAGTTCGTTTGCTAGAGCTTTTCCAATGTCAAGTATCTCTTCCTTAGACCATGAGATCGTGTAAATCCCGGATACCGTAGGAGTGCTTTGGGTGTATGAAACGTCACAACGTAACTAGGTGACTATAAAGGTGCACTACAGGTATCTCCGAAAGTGTCTGTTGGGTTGACACGGATCGAGATGGATTTGTCACTCCGTAAACGGAGAGGTATCTCTGGGCCCACTCGGTAGGACATCATCATAATGTGCACAATGTGACCACGGGGTTGATCACGGGATGATGTGTTACGGAACGAGTAAAGAGACTTGCCGGTAACGAGATTGAACAAGGTATCGGTATACCGACGATCGAATCTTGGGCAAGTACAATACCGTTAGACAAAGGGAATTGTATACGGGATCGATTGAGTCCTTGACATCATGGTTCATCCGAGGAGATCATCGTGGAACATGTGGGAGCCAACATGGGTATCCAGATCCCGCTGTTGGTTATTGACCGGAGAACGTCTCGGTCATGTCTACATGTCTCTCGGACCCGTAGGGTCTACAAACTTAAGGTTCGATGACGCTAGGGTTATAAAGGAAGTTTGTATGTGGTTACCGAATGTTGTTCGGAGTCCCGGATGAGATCCCGGACGTCATGTGGAGTTCCGGAATGGTCCGGAGGTAAAGATTTATATATGGAAAATTGTTGTTCGGGTTAGGAAAAGTTCGGGTTTTTCGGTATTGTACCGGAAGCTTCTGAAGGTTCCGGAGGATTCGGAGGGGTCCGGAGGTCGGAAATTGTTCCATCACGTCCAATACAGTAGCATGGGCTGTAGGGGCGCCCTAGCCTTAACGGGCCACGGCACCAGCCCCCAAGGCCCATGCGCATGGGAGAGGAAAACCCTAAAGGGAGGGCCTCCACTTGACTTGGGAGGCACTCCTCCCCCTTGCCGCCGCCCCTCCTCAGATTGGATCCGAGGGGTCGGCCCCTCTCCCTTGCCCCCCTATATATGTGGGGGTGGGAGGGCAGCCGCACCACAAGTTCTCCGCGCAGCCCTCCCTCTCCCAAGTACTCCTCCTCTCCCGCGGTGCTTGGCGAAGCCCTGCAGGATTGCCACGCTCCTCCACCACCACCACGTCGTTGTGTTGCTGCTGGATGGAGTCTTCCTCAACCTCTCCCTCTCTCCTTGCTGGATCAAGGCATGGGAGACGTCACCGGGCTGTACGTGTGTTGAACGCGGAGGTGCCGTCCGTTCGGCACTAGGATCTCCGGTGATTTGGATCACGACGAGTACGACAGCTTCAACCCCGTTCTCTTGAACGCTTCCGCTTAGCGATCTACAAGGGTATGTAGATGCACTCTCCTTCCCTTCGTTGCTGGTTTCTCCATAGATAGATCTTGGTGACACGTAGGAAAATTTTGAATTTCTGCTACGTTCTCCAACACTACTCTCGGTGGGAGTAGGGCTCCCCTTGGCGCGCCCCTCCTTGGCCGGCCGCCCTCTCCTCCTTGGCTCCTTTATATACGGGGGCAGGGGGCACCTCTAGACACAACAATTGATCTCTTGATCTCTTAGCCGTGTGTGGTGCCCCCTCCACCATAGTCCTCGATAATATTGTAGCGGTGCTTAGGCGAAGGCCTGCGACGGTAGAACATCAAGATCGTCACCACACCGTCGTGCTGACGGAACTCTTCCCCGACATTCTGCTGGATCGGAGTCCGGGGATCGTCATCGAGCTGAGCGTGTGCTAGAACTCGGAGGTGCCGTAGTTTCAGTGCTTGATCGGTCGGGCCATGAAGACATACGACTACATCAACCGCGTTGTTCTAACGCTTCCAATTTCGATCTACGAGGGTACGTGGACAACACTCTCCCCTCTCGTTGCTATGCATCACCATGATCTTGCGTGTGCGTAGGATTTTTTTTGAAATTACTACGTTCCCCAACAGTGGCATCCAAGCCAGGTTTTATGCGTAGATGTCATATGCACGAGTAGAACACAAGTGAGTAGTGGGAGATACAAGTCATACTGCTTACCAGTATGTCATACTTTGATTCAGCGGCGTTGTGAGATGAAGCGGCCCAGACCGATATTACGCGTACACTTACGCGAGACTGTTTTCACCGTTACGAGCACTCGTTGCTTAAAGTTGACCGGCGGGGGTATGTCTATCTCACTTTAGTTGAACCGAGTGTGGCTACGCCCGGTCCTTGCGAAGGTTAAAACAACACTAACTTGACGAACTATCGTTGTGGTTTTGATGCGTAGGTAAGAACGGTTCTTGCTCAGCCCGTAGCAGCCACGTAAAATTTGCAACAACAAAGTAGAGGACGTCTAACTTGTTTTTGCAGGGCATGTTGTGATGTGATATGGTCAAGATGTGATGCTATATTTTATTGTATGAGATGATCATGTTTTGTAACCGAGTTATCGGCAACTGGCAGGAGCCATATGGTTGTCGCTTTATTGTATGAAATGCAAATGCCCTGTAATTGCTTTATTTTATCACTAAGCGACAGCGATAGTCGTAGAAGCAATAGATGGCGTAACGACAATGATGCTACGATGGAGATCAAGGTGTCGCGCCGGTGACGATGCTAATCACGATGGTGCTTCGGAGATGGAGATCACAAGCACAAGATGATGATGGCCATATCATATCACTTATATTGATTGCATGTGATGTTTATCCTTTATGCATCTTATCTTGCTTTGATTGACGGTAGCATTTTAAGATGATCTTTCACTAAAATTATCAAGAAGTGTTCTCCCTGAGTATGCACCGTCGCGAAAGTTCTTCGTGCTGAGACACCCTGTGATGATCGGGTGTGATAGGCTCTACGTTCAAATACAACGGGTGCAAAACAGTTGCACACGCGGAATACTCAGGTTAAAACTGACAAGCCTAGCATATACAGATATGGCCTTGGAACACGGAGACCGAAAGGTCGAACATGAATCATATAGTAGATATGATCAACATAGTGATGTTCACCATTGAAACTACTCCATCTCACGTGATGATCGGACATGGTTTAGTTGATTTGGATCACGTGATTACTTAGATGACTAGAGAGATGTCTAAGTGGGAGTTCTTAAGTTATATGATTAATTGAACTTGAATTTATCATGAACTTAGTACCTGATAGTATTTTTGCTTGTCTATGTTTGTTGTAGATAGATGGCTCGTGCTGTTGTTCCGTTGAATTTTAATGCGTTCCTTGAGAAAGCTAAGTTGAAAGATGTTGGTAGCAATTACACGGACTGGGTCCGTAACTTGAGGATTATCCTCATTGCTGCATAGAAGAATTACATCCTGGAAGCACTGCTGGGTGCCAGGCCTACTACAGATGCAACTAACGACGTTAAGAACGTCTGGCAGAGCAAAGCTGATGACTACTCGATAGTTCAGTGTGCCATGCTTTATGGCTTGGAACCGGGTCTTCAACGATGTTTTGAACGTCATGGAGCATATGAGATGTTCCAGGAGTTGAAGTTAATATTTCAAGCAAATGCCCGGATTAAGAGATATGAAGTCTCCAATAAGTTCTATAGCTGTAAGATGGAGGAGAATAGTTCTATCAGCGAACATATACTCAAAATGTCTGGGTATAATAATCACTTGATTCAACTGGGAGTTAATCTTCCTGATGATAGTGTCATTGATGTAATTCTCCAATCAACGCCACCAAGCTACAAGAGCTTCGTGATGAACTATAATATGCAAGGGATGGACAAGACTATTCCCGAGCTCTTCGCAATGCTAAAATCGTGGAGGTAGAAATCAAGAAGGAGCATCAAGTGTTGATGGCCAATAAGACCACCAGTTTCAAGAAAAGGGTAAAGGGAAGAAGAAGGGAACTTCAAGAAGAACAACAAGCAAGTTCTTTGCTCAAGAGAAGAAACCCAAATCTGGACCTAAGCACGAGATCGAGTGCTTCTACCGCAAGCAGACTAGACACCGAAGCGGAAGCGCCCCAAGTATTTGGCGGATAAAAAGGATGGCAAGGTGAACAAAGGTATATGTGATATACATGTTATTGAAGTGTATCTTACTAATGCTCGCAGAGCACTGGTATTTGATCTGGTTACATTGCTAATGTTTGCAACTCAAGCAGGGACTACGGATTAGCGAAGATTGGCTAAGGACGAGGTGACGGCGCGGCGTGGGAAATGTTTCCAAAGTTGATGTGATCGCGGTCGGCACCCTACCTCTACATCTACCATCGAGATTAGTTTTAGACCTAAATAATTGTTATTTGGTGCCAGCGTTGAGCATGAACATTATATCTGAATCTTGTTTGATGCGAGACGGTTATTCACTTAAATCAGAGAATAATGGTTGTTCTATTTATATGAGTAATATCTTTTATTGTCATGCACCCTTGAAGAGTGGTCTATCTTTATTAAATCTTCATAGTAGTGATACACATATTCATAATGTTGAAGCCAAAAGATGCAGAGTTGATAATGATAGTGCAACTTATTTGTGGCACTGCCGTTTGGGTCATATCGGTGTAAAGCGCATGAAGCAACTCCATACTGATGGACTTCTGGAATCACTTGATTATGAATCACATGGTACTTGCGAATCATGCCTTATAGGCAAGATGACTAAAACATCGTTCTCCGGAACTATGGAGCGAGCAACTGATTTGTTGGAAATCATAAATACTGATGTATGTGGTCTAATGAATATTGAGGCTCGCGGCGGGTATCGTTATTTTCTCACCTTCACAGAAGATTTGAGCAGATATGGGTATATCTACTTGATGAAACACAAGTCTGAAACATTTGAAAAGTTCAAAGAATTTCAGAGTGAAGTGGAAAATCATCGTAACAAGAAAAAAAAATCTACGATCTGATCGTGGAGGAGAATATTTGAGTTACGAGTTTGGTTTACATTTGAAGCAATGCAGAATAGTTTCGCAACTCACGCCACCCGGAACACCACAACGAAATGCTGTGTCCGAACATCGTAATTGTACTTTACTAGATATGGTGTGATCTATGACGTCTCTTACTGATTTACCGCTATCGTTTTGGGGTTATGCTTTAGAGACGGCCGCATTCACGTTAAATAGGGCACCATCAAAATCCGTTGAGACGACGCCTTATGAACTGTGGTTTGGCAAGAAACCAAAGTTGTCGTTTCTTAAAGTTTGGGGCTGCGATGCTTTGAAGGAAATATGCCCTAGAGGCAATAATAAAGTTATTATTTATTTCCTTATTTCATGATAAATGTTTATCATTCATGCTAGAATTGTATTAACCGGAAACATGATACATGTGTGAATGCATAGACAAACAAAGATGTCACTAGTATGCCTCTACTAGACTAGCTTGTTAATCAAAGATGGTTATGTTTCCTGACCATGAACAAAGAGTTGTTGTTTGATTAACAAGGTCACATCATTAGTAGAATGATCTGATTGACATGACCCATTCCATTAGCTTAGCACACGATCGTTTAGTATGTTGCTACTGCTTTTATCCATGACATATACATGTTCTGTAACTATGAGATTATGCAACTCCGTTTACGGAGGAACACTTTGGGTGCTACCAAAGCGTCACAACGAATCGGGTGATTATAAAGGAGTACTACAGGTGTCTCCAAAGGCAGATGTTGGGTTGGCGTATTTGAGATTAGGTTTTGTCACTCCGATTGTCGGAGAGGTATCTCTGGGCCCTCTCGGTAATACACATCATGAAGCCTTGCAAGCACTACAACTAATGAGTTAGTTGTGAGATGATGTATTACTGAGCGAGTAAAGAGACTTGCCGTGCGAGATTGAACTAGGTATTGGATACCGACGATCGAATCTCGGGCAAGTAACATACCGATGACAAAGGGAACAACGTATGTTGTTATGCGGTCTGACCGACAAAGATCTTTGTAGAATATGTAGGAGCCAATATGGGCATCCAGGTCCCGCTATTGGTTATTGACCGAGAATAGTTCTAGGTCATGTCTACATTGTTCTCGAACCGTAGGGTCCGCACGCTTAAGGTTTCGATGGCGGTTATTATGAGTTTATGTATTTTGATGTACCGAAGAAGTTGAGTCCGGATGTGATCACGGACATGACGAGGAGTCTCGAAATGGTCGAGACATAAAGATTGATATATTGGAAGCCTATGTTTGGAGTTCGAATGGTTCCGGTAAAACAGAATTCTGCGAGTAACGGAGGTTACGGAACCCCGGGGTAAATGGGCCTCGGTGGGCCTCGAGGGAGAAGAGGAGGGGCGGCCGGGGTGGTGGCGCGCTCTCCCCCAGTCGAATAGGACAAGGAGGGGGCGGCCCCCTTCCTCTTCCCCCTCCCCCAATCCTATTCCAACTAGGAAAGGGGGTCCTACTCAGTGGGAGTAGGACTCCTCCAGCGCCTCCTCTAGGGCGGCCGGCCTCCCCCCTCCTCCTTTATATACGAGGCGGGGCACCCTAGAACACACAAGTTTGATCTACGGATCGTTCCTTAGCCGTGTCGGTGCCCCCTCCACCATATTCCACCTCGGTCATACCGTCATGAAGCTTAAGCGAAGCCCTGCGCAGTGAAACATCAAGATCGTCCCACGCCGTCGTCTTGTGGAACTCTCCCTCGACACTCGGCTGGATCGGAGTCGAGGGGCGTCATCGAGCTGTATGTGTGTCAAGAACTCGGGGCGCCGAATGCTTGGCGCGGGATCGGTCGGATCGCGAGGAGAACGTCGACTACTTCCTCTACGTTGTGATCGCTTCCGCCGGGTCTCACGAGGGTGCGTAGACAACACTCTCCCCTCTCGTTGCTATGCATCACCATGATCTTGCGTGTGCGTAGGAATTTTTTGAAATTACTCGTTCCCTAACGATGGCATCCGAGCCTAGGTTTTTATGGTTTGATGTTTTGCACGAGTAGAACACAAGTGAGTTGTGGGCGATACAAGTCATACTACCTACCAAGCATGTCATACTTTGGTTCAGCGGTATTGTGAGATGAAGCGGCCCGGACCGACATTACGCCAGACGCTTACGCGAGACTGGTTTCACCGCCACGAGCACTCGTTGCTTAAAGGTGGTGGTGGGTGTCTGTCTCTCTCACTTTAGTTGAACCGAGTGTGGCTCGCCCGGTCCTTGAGAAGGTTAAACGGAGTCTATTTGACGAAATATCGTTGTGGTTTTGATGCGTAGGTGAGACTGGTTCTTGCTTAAGCCCGTAGCAGCCACGTAAAATTTGCAACAACAAAGTAGAGGACGTCTAACTTGTTTTTGCAGGGCATGTTGTGATGTGATATGGTCAAGGCGTGATGCTATATTTTATTGTATGAGATGATCATGTTTTGTAACCGAAGTTATCGGCAATCGGCTGGAGCCATATGGTTGTCGCTTTATTGTATGCAATGCAATCGCTTCGTAATGCTTTACTTTATCACTAAGCGGTAGCGATAGTCGTAGAAGCATAAGTTTGGCGAGACGACAACGATGCTACGATGGAGATCAAGGTGTCGCGCCGGTGACGATGGTGATCATGGTGGTGCTGCGGAGATGAAGATCACGAAACACAAGATGATGATGACCATATCATATCACTTATATTGATTTGCATGTGATGTTTATCCTTTTATGCATCTTATCTTGCTTTGATTGACGGTAGCATTGTAAGATGATCTCTCACTAAATTATCAAGAAGTGTTCTCCCCGAGTATGCACCGTTGCCAAAGTTCGTCGTGCCCAGACACCACGTGATGATCGGGTGTGATAAGCTCTCGTCCATCTACAGCGGGTGCAAGCCAGTTTTGCACACGAGAATACTCGGGTTATACTTGACGAGCTTAGCATATGCAGATATGGCCTTGGAACACGAGACCGAAAGGTCGGCGTGAATCATATAGTAGATATGATCAACATAAGATGTTCACCATTGAAAGCTACTCCATTTCACGTGATGATCGGTTATGGTTTAGTTGATTTGGATCACGTGATCACTTAGATGACTAGAGGATGTCTTTCTAAGTGGGAGTTCTTAAGTAATATGATTAATTGAACTTAAATTTATCATGAACTTAGTACCGATAGTATCTTGCTTGTTTATGTTTGATTGTAGATAGATGGCTCGTCTTTGTTGTTCCGTTGAATTTTAATCGTTCCTTGAAAGCTAAGTTGAAAGATGATGGTAGCAATTACACGGATCGGGTCCGTAATTTGAGATTATCCTCATTCTTTGCATGTAAGAGTTACGTCTGGATGCACCGCTAGGTGCGTGCTCGCCGCCGATGCAACCGCGACGTTAAGAACGTCTGGCGAGCAAAGCTGATGACTACTCTATAGTTCGATGTGCCATGCTTTACGGCTTAGAACCGGGACTTCAACGGCGTTTTAAGCGTCATGGAGCATATGAGATGTTCCAGAGTTGAAGTTGATATTCCAACAGAATGCCCGGATTGAGAGATATGAAGTCTCCAATAAGTTCTATAGCTGCAAGATGGAGGAGAATAGTTACATTAGTGAGCACATACTCAGAATGTCTGGGTACTACAATCACTTGACAATTGGAGTTAATCTTCCGGATGATTGTGTCATTGATGAATTCTCAATCACGCCACCAAGCTACAAAGGCTTCGTGATGAACTATAATATGCAAGGGTTAGTAAAGACTATACCGAGCTCTTACGCAATGCTAAAGGCTGCGGAGGTAGAAATCAAGAAGGAGCATCAAGTGTTGATGGTCAATAAGACCACTAGTTTCAAGAAGAAAGGCAAAGGGAAGAAGAAGGGAACTTCAAGAAGAACAGCAAGCAAGTTCTTTGCTCGGGAGAAAAAACCCAAGTCGGCCCTAAACCTGAAGCCGAGTGCTTCTACCGCAAGCGGTAGTCCTTTGGAAGCGGAACTGCCCCAAGTATTTGGCGGATAAGAAGGATGGCAAGGTGAACAAAGGTATATGTGATATACATGTTATTGATGTGTACCTTACTAGAGCTCGTAGTAGCACTGGTATTTGATCTTGGTTACATTGCTAATATTTGCAACTCAAAGCAGGACTACGGATTGCGAACTCGGCAAAGGGCGAGGTGACGATCGGCGTGGGAAATGGTTCCAAAGTCGATGTGATCGCGATCGGCACGCTACCTCTACATCTACCTTCGGATTAGTTTTAGACCTAAATAATTGTTATTTGGTGCTGCGTTGAGCATGAACATTATATCTGGATCTTGTTTGATGCGAGGCGGTTATTCATTTAAATCGAGAGAATAATGGTTGTTCTATTTATATGAGTAATATCTTTTATGGTCATGCACCCTTGAGAGTGGTCTATTTTAATGAATCTCGATAGTAGTGATACACATATTCATAATGTTGAAACCAAAAGATGCAGAGTTGATAATGATAGTGCAACTTATTTGTGGCTTGCCGTTTAGGTCATATCGGTATAAAGCGCATGAAGAAACTCCATCTTGATGGACTTTTGGAGTCACTTGATTATGAATCACTTGGCACTTGCGAACCGTGCCTCATGGGCAAGATGACTAGAACCCGTTCTCGGTACTATGGAGAGAGCAACAGATTTGTTGGAAATCATACATACGGATGTATGTGGTCCGATGAATGTTGAGGCTCGTGGCGGATATCGTTATTTTCTCACCTTCACAGATGACTTAAGCGAGATATGGGTATATCTACTTAATGAAACATAAGTCTGAAACATTTGAAAAGTTCAAAGAATTTCAGAGTGAAGTTGAAAATCATCGTAACAAGAAAATTAAGTTTCTACGATCGATCGTGGAGGTGAATATTTGAGTTCTGAGTTTGGTCTACATTTGAAACAATGCGGAATAGTTTAGCAACTCACGCCACCGGAACACCACAGCGTAATGGTGTGTCGAGCGTTATGTCGTACTTTACTAGATATGGTGCGATCTATGATGTCTCTTACTGATTTACCGCTATCGTTTTGGGGTTATGCTCTAGAGGCGGCCGCATTCACACTTGAATAGAACACCGTCGAAATCCGTTGAGGCGACACCTTATGAACTATGGTTTAGCAAGAAACCAAAGTTGTCGTTTCTAAAAGTTTGGGGATGCGATGCTTATGTGAAAAAGCTTCAACCTGATAAGCTCGAACCCAAATCGAGAAATGTGTCTTCATAGGATACCCAAAGGAAACAGTTGGGTACACCTTCTATCACAGATCCGAAGCAAGACATTCGTTGCTAAGAATGGATCCTTTCTAGAGAAGGAGTTTCTCTCAAAAGAAGTGAGTGGGAGGAAAGTGGAACTTGATGAGGTAATAGTACCTTCTCCCTTACTTGAAAATAGTTAAATCGCAGAAATCGGTTTACGAGACGCCTACACCAAGTAGTGAGGAAGTTGATGATGTTGATCATGAAACTTGAGATCAAGTTACTCAGAATCTCGTAGATCAACCAGAGTAAGATCCGCACTGAGTGGTGCGGTAATCCTGTTCGGAAATCATGCTACTAGATCATGATGAACCTACGAACTATGAAGAAGCGATGGTGAGCCCAGATTCATAAAATGGCTTGAGGCCATGAAATGCGAGATGGGATCCATGTATGAAAACAAAGTATGGACTTTGGTTGACTTGCCCGAGGGTCGGCAAGCAATAGAAAACAAGTGGATCTTCAAGAAGAAGACCGACGCCGACGGTAATGTTATCGTCTACAAAGCTCGACTTATGCAAAAGGTTTTCGACAAGTTCAAGGGATTGACTACGATGAGACCTTCTCACCCGAAGCGATGCTTAAGTCCGTCCGAATCATGTTAGCAATTGCGCATTTTATGATTATGAAATTTGGCAAATGGATGTAAAGACGCATTCTGAATGGATTTACGGAAGAAGAGTTGTATATGATGCAACCGAAGGTTTTATCGATCCAAAGGAGCTAACAAAGTGTGCAAGCTCCGGCGATCCATCTATGGACTGGTGCAAGCATCTCGGAGTTGGAATAAGCGCTTTGATAGTGTGATCAAAGCATTTGGGTTTATACAGACTTTTGGAGAAGCTTTGTATTTACAAGAAAGTGAGTGGGAGCTCTGTAGCATTTACGATATTATATGTAGATGACATATTGCTGATCGGAAATGATATAGAATTCTGGATAGCATAAAGGGATACTTGAATAAGAGTTTTCAATGAAAGACCTTGGTGAAACTACTTACATATTGGGCATTAAGATCTATAGAGATAGATCAAGGCGCTTGATTGGACTTTCACAAAGCACATACCTTGACAAAATTTTGAAGAAGTTCAAAATGGATCAAGCAAAGAAAGGGTTCTTGCCTGTGTTACAAGGTGTGAAGTTGAGTAAGACTCAATGCCCGACCACTGCAGAAGATAGAGAGAAAATGAAAGATGTTCCTATGCTTCACCATAGGCTCTATCATGTATGCAATCTTGTGTACGGACTGATGTGTGCCTTGCTATAAGCCTAGCAGGAGGTACCAAAGTAATCCAGAGTGGATCATTGGGCAAGTGATCAAGAACATCTGAAATACGAAAAGGACTAAGGATATGTTTCTCGTATATGGAGGTGACAAAGAACTCATAAATGGCAGTTACGTTGATGCAAGCTTTGACACGATCCGGACGATTCTAAATCGCAGACCGGATCGTATTTACACTAAGCGGAGGAGCTGTCATTTGGTGCAGTTCTAAACAAAGCGTCGTGGCGGGATCTACATGTGAAGCGGAATACATAGCAGCCGGAAGCAGCTAATGAAGGAGTGCGGATGAAGGAGTTCATATCCGATCTAGGTGTCATACCTAGTGCATCGGGTCCAATGAAAATCTTCTATGACAATCTTGGGGCAATTGCCTTAGCAAAGGAATCCAGATTTCACAAGAGGACCAAGCACATCAAGAGGCGCTTCAATTCCATCCGGGACTTAGTCGGTGGGAGACATAGAGATTTGCAAGATACATACGGATCTGAATGTTGCGAGACCGTTGACTAAGCCTCTTCCACGAGCAAAACATGATCAGCACCAAGACTCCATGGGTGTTAGAATCATTACTATGTAATCTAGATTATTGACTCTAGTGCAAGTGGGAGGCTGAAGGAAATATGCCCTAGAGGCAATAATAAAGTTATTATTTATTTCCTTATTTCATGATAAATGTTTATCATTCATGCTAGAATTGTATTAACCGGAAACATGATACATGTGTGAATGCATAGACAAACAAAGATGTCACTAGTATGCCTCTACTAGACTAGCTTGTTAATCAAAGATGGTTATGTTTCCGACCATGAACAAAGAGTTGTTGTTTGATTAACAAGGTCACATCATTAGTAGAATGATCGATTGACATGACCCATTCCATTAGCTTAGCACACGATCGTTTAGTATGTTGCTCTTGCTTTTATCCATGACATATACATGTTCTGTAACTATGAGATTATGCAACTCCGTTTACGGAGGAACACTTTGGTGCTACCAAGCGTCACAACGTAATCGGGTGATTATAAAGGAGTACTACAGGTGTCTCCAAAGGCGGATGTTGGGTTGGCGTATTTCGAGATTAGGTTTTGTCACTCCGATTGTCGGAGAGGTATCTGGGCCCTCTCGGTAATACACATCACTTGAAGCCTTGCAAGCACTACAACTAATGAGTTAGTTGTGAGATGATGTATTCTGAGCGAGTAAAGAGACTTGCGGTAATGAGATTGAACTAGGTATTGGATACCGACGATCGAATCTCGGGCAAGTAACATACCGATGACAAAGGAACAACGTATGTTGTTATGCGGTCTGACCGACAAAGATCTTTGTAGAATATGTAGGACCAATATGGGCATCCAGGTCCCGCTATTGGTTATTGACCGAGAATAGTTCTAGGTCATGTCTACATTGTTCTTGAACCGTAGGGTCCGCACGCTTAAGGTTTCGATGGCGGTTATTATGAGTTTATGTATTTTGATGTACCGAAGAAGTTGAGTCCGGATGTGATCACGGACATGACGAGGAGTCTCGAAATGGTCGAGACATAAAGATTGATATATTGGAAGCCTATGTTTGGAGTTGGAATGGTTCGGTGAAAACAGAATTCTACCGAATAGGGAGGTTACGGAACCCCGGGGTAAATGGGCCTCGGTGGGCCTCGAGGGAGAAGAGGAGGGGCCGGCGGGGTGGTGGCGCTCTCTCCCCAGTCCGAATAGGACAAGGAGGGGGCGCCCTTTCCTCTTCCCTCCCCCAATCCTATTCCAACTAGGGGGGGAGTCCTACTCGGTGGGAGTAGGACTCCTCAGCGCCTCCTCTAGGCGGCCGGCCTCCCCCTCCCTCCTTTATATACTGGGGCAGGGGGCACCCTAGAACACACAAGTTTGATCTACGGATCGTTCCTTAGCCGTGTCGGTGCCCCTCCACCATATTCCACCTCGGTCATACCGTCATGAAGCTTAAGCGAAGCCTGCGCAGTGAAACATCAAGATCGTCCACCACGCCGTCGTCTTGTGGAACTCTCCCTCGACACTCGGCTGGATCGAGTCTGAGGGGCGTCATCGAGCTGTACATGTGTCAAGAACTCGGGCGCCGAATGTGGCGCGGGATCGGTCGGATCGCGAGGAGAGCGTCGACTACTTCCTCTACGTTGTGATCGCTTCGCTTGGGTCTCGAGTGCGTAGACAACACTCTCCCCTCTCGTTGCTATGCATCACCATGATCTTGCGTGTGCGTAGGAAAATTTTTGAAATTACTACGTTCCCTAACATGCTTATGTGAAGAAACTTCAACCAGATAAGCTCAAACCCAAATCGGAGAAATGTGTCTTCATAGGATACCCAAAAGAGACTATTGGGTACACCTTCTATCACAGATCTGAGGGCAAGATTTTTGTTGCTAAATTCAGATCCTTTCTAGAGAAGGAGTTTCTCTCGAAAGAAGTGAGTGGGAGGAAAGTAGAACTTGATGAGGTAACTGTACCTGCGCCCTTATTGGAAAGTAGTTCATCACAAGAACCAGTTCCTGTGACAACTACACCAATCGGTGAGGAAGCTAATGATATTGATCATGAAACTTGGATCAAGTTACTACTAAACCTCGTGGGTCTACGAGAGTAAGATCGCACGAGTGGTGCGGTAATCATATTACGGAAGTCATGTTACTTGACCATGGTGAACCTCACGAACTATGAGGAAGCGATGATGAGCCCAGATTCGCAAAATGGCTTGAGGCCATGAAATCTGAGATGGGATCCATGTATGAGAACAAAGTATGGACTTTGGTTGACTTGCCCGATGATCGGCAAGCCATCGAGAATAAATGGATCTTCAAGAAGAAGACTGACGCTGATGCTAATATAACTATCTACAAAGCTCGACTTGTTGCGAAAGGTTTTCGACAATTTCAAGGGGTTGAATACGATGAGACTTTCTCACCCGTAGCGATGCTTAAGTCTGTCCGAATCATGTTAGCAATTGCCGCATTTTATGATTATGAAATTTGGCAAATGGATGTCAAAACTGCATTCTGAATGGATTTACGGAAGAAGAGTTGTATATGATGCAACCGGAAGGTTTTGTCGATCTAAAGGTGCTAACAAAGTGTGCAAACTCAATGATCCATTTATGGACTGGTTCAAGCATCTCGGAGTTGGAATAAATGCTTTGATAGTGTGATCAAAGCATATGGTTTTATCTGAGACTTTTGGAGAAGCTTTGTATTTACAAGAAAGTGAGTGGGAGCTCTGTAGCATTTCGATATTATATGTAGATGACATATTGTTAATTGAAATGATATAGAATTTTGGATAGCATAAAGGATACTTGAATAAAAGTTTTTCGATGAAAAACCTCGGTGAAGCTGCTTACATGTTGGGCATCAAGATCTATAGAGATAGATCAAGGCGGCTTGATTGGACTTTCACAAAGCACATACCTTGATAAAGTTTTGAAAAAAGTTCAAAATGGATCGAGCAAAGAAAGGATTCTTGCTGTATTACAAGGTGTGAAGTTGAGTCGGACTCAATGCCCGACCACGGTGAAGATAGAGAGAAAATGAAAGATGTTCCTATGCTTCAGCCATAGGCTCTATCATGTATGCAATCTTGTGTACGGACCGATGTATGCTTAGCAATAAGTTTGGCGGGGAGGTACCAAAGTAATCCAGGAGTGGATCAGTGGACAGCGGTCAAGAATATCCTGAAATACCTGAAAAGCACTAAGGATATGTTTCTCGTTTATGAAGGTGACAAAGAGCTAGTCGTAAATGGTTACGTCGATCCAAGCTTTGACACTGATCCGGATGATTCTAAATCGCAAACCGGATACATGTTGAACGATGGAGCTGTCAGTGCAGTTCTAAGCAAAGCGTCGTGGCGGGATGTACATGCGAAGCGGAGTACATGGCTGCTTCAGAAGCAGCAAATGAAGGAGTCTGGATGAAAGAGTTCATTTCCAATCTAGGTGTCATACCTAGTGCATCGGGACCAATGAAGATCTTATGTGACAATACTGGTGCAATTGCCTTGGCAAAGGAATCCAGATTTCACAAGAGGACCAAGCACATCAAGAGACGCTTCAATTCCATCCGGGACCAAGTCCAGCTGGGAGACATAGAGATTTGCAAAATACATACGGATCTGAATGTTGCAGACCCGTTGACTAAGCCTCTTCCACGAGCAAAACAAGATCAGCACCAAAACTCCATGGGTGTTAGAATCATTACTGTGTAATCTAGATTATTGACTCTAGTGCAAGTGGGAGACTGAAGGAAATATGCCCTAGAGGCAATAATAAAGTTATTATTTATTTCCTCATATCATGATAAATGTTTATTATTCATGCTATAATTGTATTAACCGGAAACATGATACATGTGTTAATACATAGACAAACTTAATGTCACTAGTATGCCTCTACTTGACTAGCTCATTAATCAAAGATGGTTATGTTTCCTAACCATAGACATGTGTTGTCATTTGATTAACGGGATCACGTCATTAGGAGAATGATGTGATTGACTTGACCCATTCCGTTAACTTAGCACTTGATCGTTTTGTATGTTTCTATTGCTTTCTTCATGACTTATACAAGTTCCTATAACTATGAGATTATGCAACCCCCGTTTATCGAAGGAACACTTTGTGTGCTACCAAACGTCACAACGTAACTGGGTGATTATAAAGGAGCCCTACAGGTCTCTCCAAAGGTACATGTTGAGTTGGCGTATTTCGAGATTAGGTTTTGTCACTCCGATTGTCGGAGAGGTATCTCTGGGCCCTCTCGGTAATGCACATCACTATAAGCCTTGCAAGCAATGTAGCTAATGAGTTAGTTACCGAATGATGCATTACATAACGAGTAAAGAGACTTGCCGGTAACGAGATTGAACTAGGTATTGGATACCGACGATCGAATCTCGGGCAAGTAACATACCGATGACAAAGGGAACAACGTATGTTGTTATGCGGTTTGACCGATAAAGATCTTCGTAGAATATGTAGGAGCCAATATGAGCATCCAGGTTCCGCTATTGGTTATTGAGCGGAAATAGTTCTAGGTCATGTCTACATAGTTCTCGAACCCGTAGGGTCCGCACGCTTAAGATTTCGATGACAGTTATATTATGAGTTTATGAGTTTTGATGTACCGAAGTTTGTTGGGAATCCCGAATGAGATTACGGACATGACGAGGAGTCTCGAAATGGTCGAGACATGAAGATTGATATATTGGAAGCCTATATTTGGATATCGGAAGTGTTCCGGGCGAAATCGGGATTTCTGCAGAGTAACGGAGGTTACGGAACCCCCGGGGCTTAATGGGCCTACATGGGCCCTAGTGGAGAGGAGGAGAGGAGGCAAGGGGCTGGGCCACGCGCCTCCCCCTAGTCCGAATAGGACAAGGAGAGGGGCGCCCCTTTCCTTCTCTCTCCTCCTCCTTCCCTTCTCCTACTCCAACTAGGAAGAAGGAGTCCTACTCCGGTGGGAGTAGGACTCCCTTGGCGCGCCTCCTTGGCCGGCCGCCCCTCCCCTTGGCTCCTTTATATCTGAGGCGGGGTGCACCTCTAGACACAACAATTGATCTCTTGATCTCTTAGCCGTGTGCGGTGCCCCTCCACCATAGTCCTCGATAATATTGTAGCGGTGCTTAGGCGAAGCCTGCGACAGTAGAACATCAAGATCATCACCACGCCGTCGTCTTGTGGAACTCTTCCCCGACATTCTGTTGGATCGGTCCGGGATCGTGTCAGTGAGCGTGTGCTAGAACTTCGGAGGTGCCGTAGTTTGGTGCTTTATCGCTCGGGTCGTGAAGACGCGTCGACTACATCGACCGCATTGTTCTAACGCTTCGCTTTGGTCTCACGAGTGCGTGGACAACACTCTCCCTCTCGTTGCTATGCATCACCATGATCTTGCGTGTGTGTAGAATTTTTTTTGAAATTACTACGTTCCCCAACAGTGGACTCATCATCGCCGCGCGCGCCGCCTCCGCTTATTCGGCCGCATGCTCCGCCGCCGCTCCAGCCGAAGCGTGCGCCGCTTTTTCCCTGCCCTTCTTGGCCCTGTTGCGCTTGTCGGCAGTGACGGTCTTCCGACGCTCCACATCCGCCTTCCACTCGGCGTTGCTCATGCCGGGGGGCTTGGACAGTGGAGCCCTCGACTTCCTTTGCTTCGGCTGGGCAACGGCGGCATCACGTACTTCTTCGGCGGCATGGCGGGTGGAAGGGCAGGGAGGTGGCGGGGGTTTGGCGGGAGGAATGGAGAAGAGGGGGGAAGCGGGAGGAAACGGCGGGAAAATGGCTTCCAGTCGCCGACAGAGCGGCCCCATGCCGCTTTTCCCTTGTGCCGGCGCGCCGAGCGACACCCGGCCGCTTGGGTTCGGCGCAGAATCGCCAGCTCTGGATTTCGCCCAAACCGGCGCTAAACGAGATCCTGAGGGTGCGACTGGGCTGGTTTTCGGCTACCGACGCTAAAAATTCGTCTGGGGGACCTGTTGGGGGGCGCGGCTGGAGATGCTCAAAGGGGCTCGCGATTAACATATTGCCGCTGATGAGAGAGAGCATCCATGTTCTGCAATAATGTGCAAGTGTCCGGTACTTAAAAGATCATCATTGTTTTGTCGTGCATAAACAAATGATTGAAAGATCTCCGTTGTTTTGTCATGCATAAATAAGTTAAACAGATCGAGCAACGTGCCGAATCCACTGATAGGAACACTAGGCACAAAATGCGCAAATTGCTTTTGTCATGCACATAGAAAAACAGATAAGTGCACTAGTAGTACGTATCTCAGAACCTACGCTACTAGTAGTACTACCGAATCTGCCGATTATTAAAAAGGGGTAGATACACAAAATGCCCATTTTGTTGCGTTTCACTTGGGAGCTGAAAGGGACGTCTCCTGTGAGCCAGGTCTGCTCCCTGAACCAACCATTTGCTTGTTTGTTTTGTTGGCATACAAGAAGATGAAAAATACGTCGAGTTGTGTAAAATGTGCCTTTCCATTCGGGGTATGGGTAGGGGTAGGGGAACCCTCTTGTGGCGCCATTATTGAGGCCGAATGGAGACGTGCAACGTGACGAGACGACGTCCCATCCCGGGCGCCCGAGGTCGGTGCGCGTCGCGGCAGCCTGCATTGCATTGATGGCTCCGGACGGTGCGCTCTTGATGATCGACGGTTGTTGCGGTTGGGATGCGATCATCACCCCGCAACCTAGCGGCAGCAAGTTGTTCTCTTCTCGTGGATATGGATAAACGGCTGCATGGAGCGATAATTTCTTGCTCCTAATCTGTGGGGGTTCATGCGGTGACGTGCAAAAAAGGTTTGGGGTGGAGCATGTGGGCGGTAGACGGGTGTGGACGGATCGTTGCCACACGTAGCCAAGCAGTTTGTGATGGCTGTAACGTGGGAGTTGTCCATCTTCATCACATCGCACATGGGGTTCCCTTCCGTTGATATTTCTGCGTACGTGTACCGACCGCGAGGCCGGCAGCAGGGTAACATGCGGGGCACGAACGGCCGAGATCTCTCTCCAGACATGTGTCCTGTGCCATCACAAAATCATCATCCACGTCCCCATCCATCCACCCTCAAATGCCCCTGCGCCTGGGAAAAGTTGGCCATCCCGTGCTCTCCCCAGAAAACGCACATCATGAGGCTTCGTCGCCGTTGAGAAAATCTTCCCTGGGAGGCCCGGGCATGATGGCCTGCGAGACCATTTGGTATGCTGCTACCATGTGTAGTCAGCGGTCACGTACGAGTAGAACAAGACGAGAACGAACAAAGTAGGAAAGCTGTAGTCAGAAGAGGTGAGGAGAGGGAAAGAGGGAGACGGGGAGGGTGGTGGTAGGTTTTGGCGCCGATCTGTCTACCGATCTGAAAAGAAGCAGCCCGGCTCGTCCACCGAGACGCTCTGCCTTGTCTTTTGGCTCCACCAACGCGGTGGCCGTGGAATGTCGAGTCCGTGGACCGGCGCCGGGTACTACAGGCCTAGTGATAGGCACAGGATTCGTCTATTCAGCGGTGCACCGGGTCCATGTGAAGGGTTCGGTTTTCTAGAGATGGAAGGAATGTGGTTGGATGCGGCGGTCGGTGGGCACGGTCCATGGCGAGAGCACGGGCCGCCATAGGGGGGCGTGCCGTTGAGGCTTGAGAAAACTAGACGAACCTGCGCTGGGCGCACCTAACTCTGAACGGTCCCGAGACCAGACCGGGTGGCGACAAGTCCCCCCCGTTTCACATCACATCACCATCGTTTCCGAGGCTCACCGCGAGGCCCGAATCTAATAGCCGCCCAGTCGTGATCTCCGAGTAATTCCCGGGTCCCGCGTAAACGAGCACTCGATCGATGGTGGATGCTCTGTGACTACTTGGGATTTATGTTAATTTTGTTTTTTAGCACAGTTCAGGACACGTTTGGGTGGCAACAGTTTGTAGGCGTGGTAGCATTCAACCTAGTAGGAGCATTTTCATTGTCGATTCTTTCTAATTCTCCATCCATAGAGATACTCTTAAATCTCAGTTGATGTCTAAGGGCCTTTTTGGTTCAAATGATATGCATAGAAACAATGGAGGATTAGAATAATTATCAGTTTTTTGGGGATGGTCATTTGATTCGTATAATTGAATTCATAGGAAGTTTTTCAAAGAAGTCCATTAGAGCATCTACACCCGGATCTCTCAAAGCCGTCTCATAGCCCGGGCGGGCTACCGGGTCACGTTTTTTCAACCTAGACGGACGCCTCAAAAGGTCTTCAAACGCCCGGACTGACCGGCACCTCCAATATCCAGCCCAAATATGGGGCGGATATGGGATGGCCCGGGCACACCCGATGCGTCCGCTTGACAAGCCCGACCCACCACTGACACCACGGATGTCCCACAAAAAAACCATTGGCCTCCTCGGTCCGAACCCTAGCCCACTCACTCTCCTCTTTCGCTCCGTCCTCTCCTCTCCCCTCACCTATTCCAATCGAATCCGGTGCAATGTTGAACTCCAGCAGCCGCTCCGACGACAAGGTGGATCCGAGGTATGAGCTTGCCCTCCTCATCGCCTTGGAAGCGGTCAAAGTGGAGACCGAGGCGACTCGGATCTGCTGACCTCGCCCATGCCGCTTCCGTCGGCGCATCTCGGGACGCCGGCGTTGGCCCCTCGCCCATGGGCAGCTCAGCGGACGGCAGAATCCAGCGCCCTCTCGCCGTCCCTCCCCGCCGGCTGCTTCTCCCCCTCGTGGGTAGCGATGGGTGCTTGTACCCGCCCCGCCCGACGGACGTGCACACGAAGTCGATGGTGCGTGCCCCCCTCGTGAGAAGCAACAGGCAAGGAGAGGATCTTGTCATGACTCATCCAGCGCCGGTGTGGAGTTTCGGCGAGCCCGACGAGACCGATGGCTCATTGCGTGGGTCTATCGCCGGTCGCTTACAACGGCAGAGACAGACGCTCGGCGGCTCCGCCAGAAGAACGCCAAGGCTCTTCGGCTTGCCATCGACCAGTACGAACAGGAGGCGTTGGAGAAGGCGAAGGAGGCGGCTCGGCTGGGCAAGCTCAGGCTCCAGCAGCACCGGGCCGTCTAGCACCTCAAGGGCCTCGTGGTCGTCGACTCCTCCTCCGACGAATCAAACGATCCTCCACCAGCCGCCGACGGGTATAGCTACGTCGGCAACTAGAAGGGGAAAGGGCCGGCCCGGAAGTGGTGAACTTTGGTGGATCTTTTGGTGAACTATTGTGCATTTTCTACGTCCGGAGCCGATCTACATACTTTCATCGACGTTGCATGATATAGTATGGATATAGGGGTTCGGATATGAGAGACACGGATGTGGACGAGGCAATTTGAGGAGTGCCAGATCATTGTCCGGCTGTATTGGATGTAGATGCTCTTACGAGTCAGGCAATTACGGAGCATTTGAGGGCCAGGATTTGCCAGTCCGGCTGTAGATGCTCTTACAATACATTTCAAAGGAAAATTTACAGTCGCTCCAACCTCTTGTAAGTAATCGTTTGTCTTTTTTATGGTACAACAAAACAAACTTTCACCCAAACGACATGAATTAGGATCAAAATGATGTCACTCCAAATTTGTGTTTTTTCTATTCATGTGTTTTTCCTATTATGTGAATCAAGACACGTTCAAGGTGAAATTCTAAATTGATCGACCGAAAGACATACCTCGACTATGAAGACAACAAGGCATGAAAGTATGGTCACGGTCAGGCTGATGAAGAGGAGTGTGGAGATCGCCATCACAATGAAAGAGGGGTCGATAAGGTCCACATTGTAATGCGTCAAACCCCCTAAAGAAGATGCAAAGAGGGTCACGCCTCTATGTTGCGATCAAGCCAGACCACGTCACTCAAACATAGTCAGAAAAAAGGGATGCCAAAACCATGCATGTAATCTCCCCTAGCTAGATGAGGATAGAAATCTCCCAAATACGTTGCTTGTTGCATCGCCTAAGAGCAACTCAAGCAGACTCGCCATATCGTCTCGATCGGCATAAATCATGCTCGGAAGTTGTGAGCGTTCGTTTGGAGTGCATTTCACCCGCAAACCGCTCACTCAAGAGGGAAGTTTCACCTTCCTCCTCACCCTTCCACGCGACCCATCACCTTTGTGTGTCAATAGCTCAGACGACCATGGCACCAAAAAGTGTGCCAATTAAGGTCTCACATTGCATGCCAACTGCCCGAGGCCACTCCCGTCACGTTTCCCGCAGCATGTTTTAGCGCTTGCCACATTCTCATGGCGCCCACTGCCCGCGACAATAAAAAGGTCGTCGCCATGGATGAATAGCTCACAACCTCCGCTTCAAATACCGATGCCCATAGCCACTTTCTCCCTCACTGTTGTTAGCCCCATGGTCGGACAGGGTCCCTCTCTTGGAGGAAGTGAAGCAGATCTTGAGTAAGGAGGAAACGTCAGGGAAAGTCAACCTCATCGTTGAGGAGCAGGAGTGCCATCAATGTGACGTGATGGAGGAGGCCCCGCGGGAGAATGAGTGGCTGAATTGGAATCCCAAAACACACTCCATTGTTTGGGATATCCAACACGGCTACATGCAGATCTTGTATGAGCAGGCGAGGGTTTGTCCACACAGCTCATATCGGGCACCACGTGCTCCTAGTCGCCTAGCTGTTAAGGAGGCATGGGATGGGCGCTATGATGACCATGCCCTGGTCATCCGTCCCAGCAAAATCTTCAATCGTACCGGCATTGGGAAGGCATTGCAAGCGAAGAGCAAGCACACGATTTGTCTCCATTACAAGCAAAAGTAGGCGGACTTGACAGAGGAGAGGGAGCGCATTAGATGGTGCATGTTGGACATGAACATGGTGATATTCACTGAGATGAATTGCACCCTATTAGCCTTGTGCTTCTTTAATAAGCCACCGATCAGGAATCGAAGGAAGATGAGGCAGCAGGACCATCACACTGTCGTACCTAAAGGACGAGTGGGCTCGTCGCGTATGCATGTGCCCTGTTAGGTCGGGACTAGTAGATATATATTTTCTCCTTGAGCTGGACCTGCCACTATTTCCACACCTACCTGGTAAATTTGTTCTTGTAGGACCATGGTTGCTTGCAACCTGTAAAGACTATTAGAACACAAAATAATTCAGAACTTAAAGCAAAGCCCAAAAGTGCTCAGCTTCCCGGCAACAGCGTCAGAAAAGGTTGATGACCTGCAAGCGCACAGGGTTTAGTTATAACCTTTTTCGATGTGAGAGTGTCGATCCCACCGGGAGCACGAGAATCAAGTGTTTCCTCTTGCATTGTATTGTGGATTTGTGCCTGCAAGTAATTGTAGACTGCCGAAAGAGTGAGGGAGAAAATAAATATGTTGTGGTGCGGAGCAAACTTGAAAGTAAATAACATAAAAAGTAATAAGAAAACAATAGCTTGAGTAACTAGTGATTTGGCAAAGGAGTAAGGCGCTCTCATGGAGTCCGAAATTCCCATTGGTATGTTTTTAACGCGACCTATGTAGACTTCGTGCCACGCACGCCACCACCATAGCCCCCTACAGGTTATGGTTATGATAATTAAGGGTTACCCCATGGACGCGGCCTCTAAGGGTTCTCCGTAAATCCCATATCAATTGCAAAGGCTAGAAGTAAACACTTTCATTGTCACCTCGAATTACCTTCACATCCTAGCCTTTTCAATGACAGTGATACACTTCGTGGCCATATGACTATAACGCTGAATGGGTCCCCTTCACAACATTCACGAAGTTATTAAAGTAAGCATTCAACCGCGGATCTCCAATGTAACGTTTCAGATCCTATACATACCAAGGTTCATCTATATTGTAGGATCGAAAGTATGTCTAGAGGGGGGGTGATTAGACTACTTGACAATTTAAAAGTTTGGCCTTTTGATTAGGACAAGTTTTTAGCAAGTTCACAATGATGATCAAGTCAAGTATCACCCTACACATGCAATTCTCTGATGAGTGGCAGCGGAAAGTAAATTGCACATGTAGTAAAGGAGAGGTGGAGAAGAGCAAGCGCAATTTGAGACACGGAGATTTTTCTCGTGGTTCCGATAGGTGGTGCTATCGTCAATCACGTTGATGGAGACTTCAACCCACGGAGGGTAGCAGCTGCGAGAGTCCACGGAGGGCTCCACCCACGAAGGGTCCACGAAGAAGCAACCTTGTCTATGCCATCATGGCATCGCCCACGGAGGACTAGCCTTACTGGGGTAGATCTTCACGAAGTAAGCGATCTCCTTGCCCTTACAAACTTCTTGGTTCAACTCCACATCTTGGCGGAGGCTCCCAAGCGACACCTAACCAATCTAGGAGGCACCACCCTCCAAAAGGTAATAGATGGTGTTGGTGATGATGAACTCCTTGCTCTTGTGCTTCAAATGATAATCTCCCCAACACTCAACTCTCCTCGCTGATTTGGCTGTGGTGGAAGAAAGGATTGAGTGGAAAGCAACTTGGGAAGGCTAGAAATCAAGTTTCATATGGTGGGAGTGGAGCAACTTGATCTCAACACAAGGGTAGGTAGTTTTCTTCTCGAAATGTAAGGTAGGAGTGGTAGTTCTTTCGATGGCTCTCTCCACGAATGAAGAGGAGGTGGAGGGTATTTATAGCCTCCACACAAAATCCAACTGTTACACACATTTGACCAATCTCGGTCGGACCGAAGTTGACAACTCGGTGAGACCGAAAGTTCAAATCTTGTGAGCGTTGGGATTTTGATGGGACGAAAATACAATCTCGGTTAGTCCGATTCTTCCAAAGACTAGGGTTTGCCAATCTCGGTGGGACCGACTTTATCATCTCGGTGACACCGATATGATGACAGAAGATTCTGAAGCTTGGCAACACTAGTTTCGGTGAGACCGAGTTTGGAATCGGAAAATCCGAAATTTCTAGGGTTTGGGTATATGGTGAGGTGGTTCATCCGGTGTGGTGAGTTTATGGAATAGGTGGGACCGAGATTACTTATGAGTATATGTTGGAATGAAAGATTGCGATAGTTTGGGAGATAGATCACTAAGCACTTTGAGCAACGGATCATCATCATAACCTCATCCCTTTTAATAGTATTGGCTTTCCTATGGACTCAATGTGATCTTGGATCACTAAACCAAAAATGGAGTCTTGAGCTTTTGCCAATGTTTTCCTTAGCATTTTGAGGGGTCCACATCTTCAGTCATTGCCATACCCATATCACTGAACTTTCTGAAATGATTCTCAAGAAACTATTAGTTCAATGATATATATATTGTTATTAATTACCAAAACCACCTGGGGATTAGTTGCACTTTCAATCTCTCCCTTTTTGGTAATTGATGACAACATATAGATCAAAGCTTCGACAAATGATATAATCAATGAATAATATCGTCGCTTTGAGAAGTATGTGATAAGCAAGAGCTCCCCCTAAATTTGTGCACTATTTAAGATTTGCGTTTGAATGCAAATGCACAATCGATTAGGATCATGGGTCACTCTTCCATGTCACATACATCTTGGTGGAGCGCACAAAATGATAAGAATGAATAACATGCACCCAATCACCAAGACATAAGTAAATGATCATACAAGATGTGAATAGCATATGATAAGCATTAAGCACACATTAAGGCATAGTATGATCAAGCACTCATCAAAGTAGAGCAAACGTAGTATCAAACACACGGAATGTCTCGAAAAACTCAAAAGTATCTCAAAGAAACCATAAGCGAAAGAGCAAAAGCGAGCACTCTCTCTCGAAGTCCTATGATCTATACAATTTCTCCCCTTTGGCAACAAGTTATCAAAAGTTCAAAAGGTATAGAGCTAAGCGTCACTAGGGACTCTGCTGGCGGCTCTGTGCAGGTTGATGGAGTGGAGATAGCTGCATCTGCAAAGGCTTCTGCTGAAGTCTGTGGAGCTGGAGGAGTGGACCTTTGGAGCTGGAGCTGGGCCGATGGAGCTGTGGGAGGTCTTGATGATGTAGTCACGGTGTATGCATCACGGGGATAGCAGTGATCTGGGCTTTGTGGGAACGGAGCAGCTGCTCATAGTCATCTGGACAAGATCATCTTCCATCTCCTTCATGAGCTCTGCCTTCTCCCTCTTGGCTTCCTCGATATCTGCCTCAAGCTTGTTGTGATGACTTGCACTTGATCGACTTGACATCCGAGCATGGAACTTGTCTTCAACTATCCTCTCAAGACTCTCCCGAGGCGCACTATCTTTGGCAGGCGTAGTTCAATCCTTTGGGTAGCTTCAAGGGCTGCTCTCCAACACTCTTGGGTTTAGCTGCTGCTGCTTCTTGCTTCCTTCTCGCTTTAGCTTGTTTGGCGACTTCGGACTTAGCTTGACCTTCAGCAGATGTGGGATCATCCTCGGTCATCACAACTTCATTGTCCTCATGTTCAGGCTGCAGTGGCAAGTGGGGTCTATCCAACAAGTAGGTGCCCATGCCAAACTTGGCATTGATTAGCATCTGAATGTGCGGGGCAAACCCACATGACCTCTTCTGGTCTGCTGCAGTCCTCTTGATAGTCTCAACTATCAGGTCCATCACCTTGAAAGGTGTCTTCTGATCTAGAATGTGCAGCATGTTGATAGAATAGCCTCTTATCATGCGATGAT
The DNA here is from genome assembly GCA_021437245.1 of Aegilops speltoides. Classification (NCBI taxonomy): domain Eukaryota; kingdom Viridiplantae; phylum Streptophyta; class Magnoliopsida; order Poales; family Poaceae; genus Aegilops; species Aegilops speltoides. Next base: position 186,348,589 of record CM038147.1, read on the forward strand.
CTCCAGACTTGGGCATCAAGGTATGCCTCAGAATCGTGTTTGTGGTAGGGAGACCTGCCTGAAGATGATACACTGAACCGAGCTTCCAGATCTCAACATCCTTGGCTGGTACCTCATTGTACATGTTCCTCATAGACTCATGGTTTTTCTTGGGAATTCCATAGACATCAACATCATCATCTCTTGATCTTTGGAGCATTCAGCAGTCTGCCCACTCTTCTGTTGAAGAGAATCTCGACCTTGATGTCGGGACCCGACTCAATGTCACATCGATCTAGCACTGTAACACATCATATCACTTTGCGGCCTCACGCACGGTATCCCAACGGGTGTCGCCTTACCTTGGCCGGGACCGTTTGCGCCTTTTGGCACACGTATATGATAGTGTCGCTAGCATCCATATGAAAAGGAGCCGGTGACATGACTAGTCGTAAACCCAAAGTGGCAGACTTACGAGGACGAGGCATCCATGACCCGACATCGAGCGTGTCGGTCAACAGCAAATAAGTTCGGGCTGAAGCCTTTGGGCTAGCAGGACTCGATAAACCGGACATGGCGGGCTAACGGGACTCCGGTACTCAATGCGTGACATTTCCCGAAGGACAGACACAGAGCGAAGAAGGACACATGCCGGCCAGCCTAAGTGTTAGGAGCGGTAGCAAGCTACCATGGCTCGATGGAGACACTAGGAGACATTTCAGTAAGAGAGGCTACTAAAGATAAACAACTAGATAGTCGGATCCACACATACCAAGCATTTCAATCATACACACAATATGCCGATATGTGCAAATACAACAAGGCATCACAACATGACTCTATGACACAAGTACTTTATTTAAAGGCTCGAGAGAGCCATTCATAACATATACACACAATGCACGGGTCACACGACCCACATACAAGTCATACAAGCATACAAGCCAACAATGGAAGTGTCTTGTCTGAGTCTGAACAACTAGGAAAATAAAAGAGGCTAGGGTAAGCCTAGCTATACTACATGGTCCTTCTCTTGCAGGATCACCACCGGGCCTTAGTCTACTAAATCGATGTCAGCGTCTACGAAGAACCCGTCGGAGGGTTTGTGGCATCTTGAAAAATGTAAATTAAAGCAACATGAGTACAAAGGTACTCAGCAAGACTTACATCGGATCCTACATACATGCACATTATCAAGAAGGGTTGGTGGGGTTATTGCAGCAAGCCAGCTTTGACTCATGGCTAAGCTATCCTACGAGACACCAACTTGAAATAGTTTTGCTTTTCGAGTCCACTACTCATCACTTCAATACACCACCGAGGATCCACCTCCGTCTTCCTACGGAAGAGCCATCCTCGGCACTCATGCTTATCTTGAGGCTTTTAGTAGTATCCATTTACTTGTCTATGAACTGTATAGGCAACCAAGTAGTCCTTTACCGCAGACGCGGCTATTCAAATAGATGATGTTAACCCTGCAGGGGTGTACTTCTTCATACACGCTCTCACCACTTATCGCCGTTTACGACATGTACTCGGCAACCTTCAGCGGAAGCCCAGCGTGGGTGTCGGCCACGACCTACCTGAACACCTAAGTCTCTAGTCCGGTTTATCGCCTATTTGGGTTCCATCTATGAGGAGTTCGGCGAAGTCTCGCTCACAGCCCCAAGCGATGTGAGCAGGGTTCCCGAGATACCAAGCGGGCATCCGGTACACCGTGCCACGTACCTACCGCATCACAGCCCACCCCTATGGTCGGCGCTGTCCACGGCCTCGATGAGGCTACAAACACGAAACTACTTGCAACTCTGGACGAAGACTAGAGTGACTAAGAAGTCGAGAGGGTCCATTGGTTTGGGCCCAATGCATGGTAGTAGCTGAATCTTAAATCACACATACAGATCTCGATTAGCAGGGCGGCCTCAATGAAACAACCCACCATGTACTCCTACATGGCCTTTCATCGATACCTTTACCAAATCGTGTTCAACACCTTACTCTCGTACCGACTCGATCATTTCACTCCAGCCATCACCTCGATGAACCAGACCTGACACGACTCTAAGCATAGCAGGCATAGCAAGGTAGGAACAACACAATCACATGGCTCAATCAACTCCTACACATGCTAGTGGGTTTCATCTAATTCTTGTGGCAATGACAGGTCATGCGGAGGAAATGGGTTCAACTACCGCATGACACACAGCAGGTTTGAATCGCGTTGTCTTAATGCGATGCGAGGCAGGAGCAAGAACATGGGATTTTATCGATATGATCAAATGGTTGGTTGCTTGCACGACGGGTCGTTGCAGGTATTGCTCTTCGTCGGGGTTATCACGGTACTCCTCGAAGCGAGAACACGCTTGAGAGAACACCGATACACAAGCATTACCAAACAATATGCAACAATATGATGCATGCAATGAGACATGGCAAAATGAGTGCTTTGGGCTAATGCAACTAAGATCAGATGGGTTTGAACCAATTTGAACCAAAGATTCAAAATTCAAACTCATATATGATCATTTAAAGTGCTTAAACTTGTTCTGTGATAAATAGTGGGTTAGCTTCTGTAAACATGCATGAAACCAGTACAGATGGATAGATTGGATTTTTCTGATCATTTTCATATATAATTTGTCTCATTTGGAGCTATGGTTGATTTTATATGAATTTTGAAGTTTGAAACAATTTTGGAATTTCTGTGTAAAAATAATTCCGATAATTTAAATATTATACGTCGACCTGCGTCATGATGACGTCGGGGTCAGCAGGCTGGTCAGGTCAAACTGACCCGATGGGTCCCAGCGATGTCGATGGGGTTAGTTTAATTAGAATTTAATTAAAACTAAACTAGTTTAATTAGCAGTGGGCCCACATGTCATAGACCGAAGTCGACAACAGGCCCACCATGGTCAAACCGAGGTCAAACCCACGGCGTTTAGCCGCCGGCGAGCCAGCGGCGGCGAAAGTGGTTTTGGCATTTCGGCCACCAAGCAGGCGTGGCGACCACGGAGTGAAGGCGAGGACGAGCCGCATCTATTGGTGGTGGTGGTTGGGCTCGGGGTGGCGGAGTTGGCGCCCGTGCGCGGTTTGGCGCCACCGGAGCTCGGGTGAGAGTGAACTCGAGGTGGAGTGTGCGGTGAGGTGCGGGAAGTGCTCGGTTAGCTCCAAGCGGCGTAGTGAGCGCGTTGGACACGGTGAAATGGCGGTGTGGCGGGAGCACGTCGGCGGCGAGTCTGCGACGGCGAGTGCACGTGAGCTTCGTGCGGTGTTGTGGTGCACGGGCGAGAGAGAGGGTCGGGAAGGTGGCTAAGCTCACGGCGGACGCGGCAGTGCGAGCGGCGTGGTCGGGGCGAGCTGCGGCGGCGGTGGCGAAGGGATCTCCGGCGGTGGCGCTTGAGCGAGCTTAGTGCGGCGGCTTGAGCCTGTGGCGCTTCGAGGCTCGGCTAGCTTCGAAATAGCAGACGGCGGAGCTCTGAGACCTGATGGCGGCGTGGGGTCGACGAGGGGCGGCTACGACGGTGGTCGGCGGCAGTGGCGTCGGCCATGGCGTGAAGCGAGCGAGGCGGTGGAGAGAACGGGGTGTCTGGGGGTCCGGCGCGACGTGGAGCTCATCAAGCGATGGGGCGGCGAGAGAAGAAGCGGCGGCGGCAGTGCGTGGCGAGCTGCGGTGCGCGCCGCCGAGCACCTTGGCTGCTGCTGGCAAGCCAAGCAGCTTCATTGGCCAGTGGCAGCTGGGCGGCCAGTGGGCAGCTAAGCGGCGCCAGTAAGTTTTTACGCTTTCATTTTTCTTTTCTATTTTCCTGCAACTTTGTTGAGTTATTTAAAATACCGAAAGGTTCTAAAATTCACCAAATTACTCTGGTCCATTGTTGGAATATTTCCAACATGAAACATTTAGTTTGGAGATATTTGGACATTTGAAATATTTTATAAATTTTAAATGCCCAAATTCAAATAGCTATGATTTAATTCAATGACCTTAGGATGACCTAGGAAAATGTGCACCACTTTTGGCAAAGCTTACGGACCAAGACAAAATGATGGACATTTTAGAAGGGCATTCGGAGTTCATCGAAAATATTTTAGTAAACCCTAGTTGTTTGAGAGGGGAATTTGGGGTTACGGCAATCCCATTTCAAGTTTCTGTTGAAAAAAAATAGACATGATGCAACACTCTAATGCATGAACTAGCTAGGGTGTGACATTCAGTCATCCATACAATTCTGCCATCTGGATAGAAGTGTGCTGTGGCATAGAACTGCATGATCATCTCATCATTCCATGCTGTCAGTTTCTGACCAACGAACTCAGCAACTCCACAATGTGTAAAGCTCTCATGCACATGTGGGAAGTAGTCTCTGTGCTCTTCACTGTCAATATATTTCCAGTCAACATATCTAGTGTCAGCAACAATGGGCTTCTTGTCCATGAGCACTGTCTCATAGAAATCTTGTTGCTCTCTGGTGTGGAACCTTGGGTCAACAGCAGTCCTTCTCCTGGTGGCATATGGATCAGCTTGTCTCCATAGCCTGAGACCTTTGTCCTTCCTTTCCTTCATGTTTTCAGCTCGAGGATGAGCATCATTGTGGGTGGCGGTTTACATGCGAGTTTGACAATACATGTGCCTCATCATCGACTCGGTGGTGGCACATTGTCCTTCTTCTTCTCTGAAGCGGGAATGTTTCTCCACAGTTTTCTTGGGCTTGGCAAAGGCTTGGCTTGGCTGCCTTTCTTTGGAGTGATGGCTTAGACTTTGTAGGTGCTCCTGCTTACGATGGCATCTCCCATCAACTTGGGCTTACGAGGAGGTGAGGTGCTTCCTCATCGAGAATCATCATCATTTGCTTCATCATGCACAATCCTCTTCCTCTTGGAAGTTTTCTTCACTTTGCTCAAGTTTCTTCTTCCATGCTCAGCTTCTTAGCAATTGTGGACTTCTTCACCTTCTTTGGTGCCTTTCTTGGTTTGTTGCCCTTGATGCTCTTTGGCAACCACTTTCCTCTTAGGCTTAGATGTGATCTCTTCCTCGGCAACAAAGTCGAGAATCCTCTTCATCGAATTTCTCTTCTTCCATGCCTGGTGGCGGCGGGGAGGCAAACCACTTGGTGTGCTCCTCTCACCATCATCGGAAAAAGCTCTTTGGCCGGGACTAGTGCACGCCTCTGGAATCTCAACCACGGTGATTCGGACCTGTTACGGCTGTCAGCGGCATCGACATGGTGACAACTTTGTGAATAGAATAGGTATAGGCGAGAATAGAAGAGTTATCACAAAGCTGCGAGAAGATTTTGCAAAAGAATGAGTTTAAATTTCAGTTTTAGGTTTTCTGAGAATGCATTTCGGTCGACCGAGTCTAAAATTTGGTGAATCCGAAGTGTCTAAACAGAACCATTCACCCTCTTTCGGTTGGACGAAATGGGTTTCGATCTAGCCGAGAACACTAGGGTTTCACTAAATCCTCATTTCGGTCTTACCGATTTGCACAACTTCAGTTGGACCGAAAAGTGCTGATGCAATGGCGAGAGGCCAAATCGGTCGATCGAGAATGTAGAATCGGTCACACGAGATGTGTTCGTGAAACGACCACGATACTTTACTCAATTTAGTTCTAAGAACTAATCTGCTGGATAGGAAGATCTCAAAGCGTGGCAAGAAGCTAAGCAAACCAATCGTGTATTGAATCGGAGGTTGAAACACGAGAGGATCGAAACTCACCCTAACTTGGTGGAGTTTCTCTCTGGCTGTGGCGGAGAGATTGACCGTTAGCGGCGGAGTCTGCGGCGCGCTGGCGGCAGCGGAGGCGATCCGGAGACCCTGGCGGCGGGCGAAAGGTTTGAGGCGGCGTTTTGAAGAAAGAATCAGCGGCGCTGCCCTCGGTATATATACCCTTCGGTGTCGGTGGGACGAGTTGTAAAACTTCGGTGGCACCGAGATAGTTAGCCTGGCGATTACACACTTGATCACGCCGAAATTTACCTTCGGTTTCACCGAGGTGAAAACCTATATCAATCCAAGTGATTTCGGTCTCTCCGATTTTGAGTGAGTTGGTCTGACCGAAAATACTTAGAAGGTTTTGGAAGTTAAGCTTTTGACGGATCGAGACAACAAACATCATGATGATGGTGGCTGTTGGGGATATGACTATTTGTGTAAGCCGCCCAGGAGGGGCTGGGTTACGCAAAGGGGACTCATCAGAGGAAGCCCAAGACCAAGCATGAAGATGGCGGTTCAATAAAGGGCTTAAGGCCCACAGGCGGCTTAAGACCCGTTGTAGTAAACCGCCATGATGGCATGACTTGTGACATAAGGTAGATTTAACTAGTCACCGAGCCGGACAATGTTTATAAGCCGGCCGGGACTCTGTAAGCCACAGGGCGTCAACCCGTGTATATAAGGGGACGACCTACTGGCGGCTTAGGGCAAGAAACAACTCGCCGAGGCGGGCATAGCATATCTCGCTCCTGGTCATCGAAACATCAATACCAATCCAACTAGGCGTAGGCCTTACCTTCACCGTAAGGGGCGAACTAGTATAAACTCTCTCGTGTCCCTTGTCGATTTAACCCTTCAAGCTTCCTAGTTGCGATGGCTCCACAACTAAGTCCTTTCACGAGGACATCGGCGTGACTATTCCCGACGGTTGGCGCCCATCATGGGGCCGGCGGACGGTGGATTTGAGTTCTTGAAGGGCAACCGAAGGGCCCAAGGGATCGTGGTGGGCGGATGACCAAGAGTCGTCGCGGCAAGATCTACATCGGCAGCGAAGGTTGGGGTCAGGCCCGACTCAATTGAGTCACGGATACGGGTCCCCGCCGGTGGAATCACGTTTTCATTGGCGGATCGGTGGGCAGACCTGGCCCGGACAAGCTGCACCGACCTCGTCGAGACGGCTCAGCGTGCGAGGAAGACCCGGGCTCAACCTGTCTTAAGGTGTGCCTTCGTGGGCTGCGTCCACGTAGAGGAATTTTCTGGATTTGAAGATGGGGGTGAGACGACCGTCCTCTCAGATGGTGATTCGTCCACCGGCTCAACAGATTCGTTGTATCAGGTACAAGATGGCGCGCTCGGGGGTTGTTCCGATGGCATCAGTATTCCGGACCCCTATGAGCCACCAAGATGGGCAGGGATCTTCATGGCTGGAACTCAGCCCGGTTCAAACTCTACAACAGCCGTAGCGATCACGTCCGGATTAGGAGCAGCCGGGGTTGGTGGCCCCGTGCGCCCACCGGCTCAGGTGCTGATGGATCTCATGGACAAGCTTACGGCCCTGTTAACCACCACGGTTATTCCTGCAGACAGAGATGAGCATGATGCAGCGATAGCCGCAGTGCGTGAGGAGATAGCTTCGGGCCAAGGATGCCTTGGCGGTGAGGATACTAGACTAGCCACGCAGGCGGGCGACTCTCGGCCTTGGCACGGCGCTGCGGTCGAAGCTTACGAGCTCACGATGAGCTTAAGCGCATCTAATGAGGTAATGAGGAGGAGACATCGAAAAGCGAAGTCCCGTTTACCTCAATTCGACCCGGGTTCTCTTTGCTACACGGGCGGCCCTAGTAACCCGCCGAGTCGGTCGACTTATGACGGCCGGAGCAGGAGGACCGGCTCAGCCTCGGGATCGGTGCCGCCTCACGTGAGCATGCCACCGCCCGCGTTATGAGCGATTCCACGGGTCACTTTTCCAACCCATGGAGAACTTGATCGCAGCTTGGCGCATTTAGCGGCTCTTCCTATGGAAGGTGATGACCGACGGCGGTGGAAACCGGAGGTCAAAACTCCTCGGACAGCCACTGGCTCAGCGGAGACCTATTCTTACTGGCCGGGGCGAGATTCATTCAACTCCCCATACAGGTAGCACCACCTCGCCAAAACCGGTCAGGAGTTCTGGCGGGCGCATGGAGTCGGAAGCTTTATCAAGCAATGCTCAACGCCGTAACCAGCCCGGGGGCTATAATCCGGTGCAGGATCGAATACGTTAGGAGAACAAGCAGGCGGCTCAGGCGGCGGCTCAAGACTTTCCAGAGTATCTAACAACTTCCATTGAGGCGGGAGTAGCCACTAGAACCGGTGGTGTCCCTTGTCTGATTCCAGCTTTGCGGAATGTGCGGTTGCCCAAAGACTTCAAGGGGCCTCGAAAGGTGCCAAATGATACGTCCGACTTGCAGCCCGGGGCCTGGATTGAGAGTTATGAGATGGCCATGGAGCTGTTGGAAGTTAGTGACGCGGTGATGGCTAAATATTTCACCATGATGTTAGATGGAACAGCCCGGTCTTGGTTGAAAGGCTTACCACCCAATTCCATTGGTTCATGGGGCGAGTTAAAGGCCCGGTTCATCCAGAACTTCAAGGACACCTGTAAGCAATCTATGTCGATTGTGGACTTGATGGATTGCAAGCAAGAGGAAGGTGAATCCACTACCCATTGGGTACGCCGGGTCAAGGAGATAATTCATTCCTCCGATAAGATGGATGCCGGCTCTGCGGTTCTTATGCTGGAGAAAAATTGCCGTTTTGAGCGGCGAGGAAAAGCGGGGCCTTATGGCGTGACCTCACAGATATGGGATGCGCTGATGGCGACTTTAGTCAAATATGCCGATTCGATAGTACCAAGGATCCTGCATCGGCGATGAGAAGGCGGGGAAGGGAAAAGGAACAGCAATGGAAAGAATTGACAACATAACCCGGGGAATCAAAGGCGGCAATAAGCGTAAAGGCGGGACGGTAACCCGAGTTTGTGGCCAATGCCAGCGTCTTGGGTAACAATAAGAGATATAAGGGTAAGCCGCCTCGGTCCGGTGGGTTAGGCCCATCTCTTGAGCAGTTACTCAATGAGCCCTGCCCAAAACACGGCACCCGGGAGCGCCCCGCCACACATCTATGGAAGGATTACGCGATCATGAAGGCGTTTAAAAATTCCAACACCTTCGATGGCGGTCATGGATCTGGCGGCTCGGGGCGGCGGCTTTCATGGCAGGCGGTGGCTCAAATTCGGTTTTCGAGGGCATCCGGGTGGTAATAATCGGCGACAATCTGGTCAAGGTGGACAGCAGACAACGATAGTTGGGCTATCAAAGCCATCGAAGCGGTTGAGTGGTGGGCGATGCGTGTTTACCACTAGTTTGTGCAAAGCGTGACGGAAGGTTCATAAGAGGGCTGTGAATTCTGTTGAGCGGCAATTCCTCGTTATACGAGGTGGTCGAGCAGCCCATTGTGTGGGCAGAGAGGATCACCCTCCACGAATCAATAATCCGGGTCGATTAGCGTGGTGGTGGCACCCGAGGTTGGTGGATATAAATTCACTAAGGTACTCATGGACGGCGGAGCGACATCAATATCCTCTACTATGAGACCTTTGGCGCATGGGATTGGTGAGAAGAATTTGAAAACATCAACACTTTGTTTTCCATGGAGTGGTCCCGGGTAAGTCGGCTTATCCAGTCGGCAAGATTGAGCTGGAGGTGGCCTTCGGGGACGGACATGATTCCAGGGCCGAGAAGTTAACGTTTGAGGTGGTCAAAATCAGGAGGCCATATCACGCTCTGTTTGGGCGGCCGGCTTACGCTAAGTTCATGGCTCGGTCGTGTTATGTTTATTTGCAGCTCAAGATGCTGGGTCACAAGGGCACCATCACTATACATGGTAGTTGCAAAGTAGCACTCGAGTGTGAAGAAGGTGACGCGGCTTATGCGGAGTCGGCCTGCGCAGCAGAAGAGCTCAAATTTTATCAAGATAATGTTGACCCGGCGGATATGACATCCCTGAAGAAGCCAACTACAGAGCATGACCCGACGTTGAAATTTATGTCGGCAGCTGAGACAAAGCTTGTTGATTTTACCCCGGGTGATCCTTCTAAACGATTCGGCATCGTGACAACTTGGATCCCAAATAGGAAAGCGCTCATCGAGTTCATCCGTGAGAACGGGACATCTTTGCATGGAAACCTTCTGACATGCCGGGTGTACCAAGGGAACTCGCTGAGCACACTCTCAACATTGATCCAAAGTATAAGCCGGTCAGGCAGTTTCTTCGACGTTTTAACGAAGAGAGAAGGAAAGCTATTGGGGAAGAGGTAGCCCGGCTCTTGGCGGTCGGGTTTATCATTGAAGTTTTTCACCCGGAGTGGTTGGCTAACCCGGTGCTTGTCCTAAAAAAGAACGGCACCTGGTGGATGTGTGTGGACTACACGGACTTAAACAAGGCTTGTCCGGCTGATCCCTTTGATCTTCCCCGTATTGATCAAATCATTGATGCTACAGCGAGTTGTGAGCGTTTGAGTTTTTTGGATGCTTACTCGGTTATCATCAGATTAAGATGGCGATTAAGGACCAGGAGAAGGCGGCTTTCATCACTCCGTTTGGAGCCTATACGCTATGTATCTATGCCATTTGGGCTCAAAAGTGCCCGAGCGACTTATCGGCGGTGTGTGAGAACTGTTTGCACGATCAAATTAGGCGTAATGTTCATGCTTATGTGTATGACATTGTGGTGAAGTCGGAGAAAAGGAGACCTTGATATCGACTCAAGGACACCTTTGATAATCTCCGGGTTTACAAGATGATGCTTAACCGGTGAAGTGTGTGTTTAGCGTTTGAGGCAGTCTGGACTAGGGGTGTCAGGACAGCGGATTGTCAATATCCATGAGACTCCAAGACTACGAAGATACAAGATTGAAGACTCGGCTCGTGTCCAGGAAGGTACTTTCCTTGGCGTGGAAGGCAAGCTTGCAATCTGGATATGTAGATCTCCTACCATTGTAACCGACTACTGTGTAACCCTAGCCCTCTCCGGTGTCTATATAAACCGGAGGGCTTTAATCCGTGGGACAACATACATCTCAACAATCATCTAGTAGGCTAGCTTCTAGGGTTTAGCCTCCTTGATCTCGTGGTAGATCTACTCTTGTACTACCCATATCATCAATATTAATCAAGCGGGAGGTAGGGTTTTACCTCCATCGAGAGGGCGAACACAGGTAAAAACATTGTGTCCCTTGTCTCCTGTTACCATCCGCCTAGGCGCATAGTTCGGGACCCCCTACCGAGATCCGCGGTTTGACACCGACATTGGTGCTTGCATTGAGAGTTCCTCGTGTCGTCACCGATAGGCTTGATAGCATCTTCAACCAACAACGCTATCTGGGTGAGACTTTTCTCCCGGACAGATCTTAAATATTCGGCGGCCGCTGCTGCGGGCAATTCTCTTAGCCATCTGGAGCGGATCAGCTTCGCCCTGGCCGTCGGTGAGATTCGAGCTTAAACTTCACGGCCGATGTCGCGGAGACTTGACCTTGACGGACCGAGCCCTGGCCGAAACACGCCGCCTTTGTGGACGGCGGGCATGATCTAGCTCTGCTGCCGAGCGGTGCCACGGTGGCGTGCCGGATCGCTTGACCATTAGCGGAGCCGATCGCCCACATCGAGGGCGGTGGATAGATGCCGCCGGGGGCTTCAACATACGCGGCGATGGGCGAATCGATCTTGTCCCTGCGAAACCCGTGATTCCGGCGCGGTCTCCGAACCTCCCGCCCTACCTGTCGATCCGGATTGGGAGCGGTTATAAATTCACCGCGCGGACATTTTCCAACACTTTCGCCTTTTGGTGATATCCTGAATTCACTGAAGCATCTCTCGCTTCTCGGGAGAGTCTGGCGGACTATGGCGGGAAGGTTGGAGATTGAGACGGCGAAGAAATTGAGCCCACCCACCACCCACTTTGTAGCCTTTGTCGAGGACCTAACCGACATGCTAGACTACGACTCCGATGACATCGGCGCTATGGGCGGCGATGCGGAGGCGAAGAGGAACCAGCGCCTCTGAGGGCCTTTGGAAGACCACCTCGTCATCGACATATACATGGTGGACACCCCAAAAGATGGGGATGGCGAAGAAGCGTGAGGCAGATTCTCTAAAGAAGCAGCCCAAGCGCCGTCGTCGTGGCGCCGCTCTAAATCCGCCCACAGCAAGAATGGAGATTCGGCACGGAGATAATAACACTCCGGAGAGTGCGAAGACAATCCCTCGGCAAGACTCGGCGAGGAGGGCGCACAAGCAAGCCCCCACGAGAGGCGGCGGGCGAAAAGGTGAGGATGATAACTATATGCCTCCCTCGAAGGCGAAGCAAGCCTCAGCGATGATGAATTAAATCGTGCACGAGATCCGTCGAACAAGAGCGCTTCAAGCGCGGGCTCATAACCACGACAAACAGCCTAAAAAAAAGCAGCAACAAGCTGATCAAGATCTCTTGGCGATCGATGGACCGAGGTCCTCGCGCGAAGAGTATAAACTTCGACGCCCCTCAAAAGTTACCCAAGGCGCAAGCTGCTACCCGATTAGAGGAGGAGCACACATACCTTCATCACGGCGCCGCGACATGGCTGTCCAACCACCCGTGGCCGTGGCGAGAGGCATCGGGCCCCGGCCAAGACCGTACCCGGCATCGCTCCAAAAGTGCAAGCCAAGAGGAGCGTGCGGACTTGCGAGACATATTGGAGGACAAGGCAAGGCAATCCAGATCCATCCACGGATCACGTGGGCGCCCTCGACCCACAGCGAATACCGTCGCGCGGATACAATAACCCGGCGGGCGAACACAGCAGACAGCGCTCTCTCGAGCTGCGTCGTGATATTACTTATCTGGGCGCCGCACACCCTCTATGCTTCAGCGGCGAAGTAATGGATCATCAGATCCCCGAAGGGTTTAAACCCGTAAACATCGAATCTTACGATGGCACAACAGACCCCGCGGTTTGGATCGAAGACTCTCTTCTCCATATTCATATGGCCCACGGTGATGACCTCCATGCCATCAAGTATCTCCCACTCAACCTTAAAGGACCAGCTCGGCATTGGCTAAATAGCTTGCCTGCAGAGTCAATTGGGTGCTGGGAAGACCTGGAAGCCGCATTCCTCGACAACTTTCAGGGCACGTATGTGCGACCACCAGACGCCGATGACCTAAGCCATATTATTCAACAGCCAGACGAATCGGCCAGGCAATTCTGGACACGGTTCTTGACAAAGAAAAACCAAATCGTTGACTGTCCGGATGTAGAGGCCCTTGCAGCATTCAAACATAACATCCGGGACGAATGGCTAGCCCAGCACCTGGGACAGGAAAAGCCGAAATCCATGGCAGCCCTCACATCACTAATGACCCGCTTTTGCACGGGAGAGGACAGCTGGCTAGCCCGCGATAACAACCTCCATAAAAATTCGGCGGTCCGGATACCAAGGACAACAACGGCAGGTCACGTCGAAACAAAACAAAGCGCGCCGCGTGCTTGGCGGCGATAAGGAGGATACAACGGATCAATGCGGATTCGAGGCTCTAAACACGGTAGCGGAAGAAGCCATTCAAAAGAACCACTCGGGTCCGTCCAATTTGGACCGAATACTCGACCGCTTATGCGGATACATGGCACCTCTGAAAAGCCAGCTAACCACACCAATAGAGATTGCTGGGTGTTCAAGCAGGCCGGCAAGTTAATTGCGAAAACAATGACAAGGGGCTAAATAAGCGACGGCGAGGAAGAGACCCGGCCGCCCGAACAATAGAGGACGAAGGGTCTCCCCACAAGTCGCGGACGGTGAATATGATATCTGCGAACCACATACCCAAGAGGGAGAGAAAGCGGCGCTTTTCGAGGGGCGTCTATGCGATGGAGCGATCGCCCCAAAGTTCAATCCATGGTTCTCTTGTCCGATCACCTTCGATCGAAGAGACCATCCGACCGACATCGCCATGGCGGATTCGCGCGTGGTCTTAGACCCAATCGTCGATGGATTTCACCTCACAAGAGAGTCGATGGATGGCGGCGGTTGCTGAACACCTTTATCGGGATACGGTCATAAAATGGGCATAGACCCATCAAGGATTAAACCTACAAAGACAACCTTTAAAGGTGTCATCCGAGTGGAAGCCAATTATGCGGCTCGGTCCTGCTGAAGTGGTCTTGGATCCCGGAGAATTTCGGGCGAAGTGTTAATCTTGACATAGTCCCGTTTCGCGGCTATCACGCTCTGCTCGGGACGAACCCGTTTGCAAAATTCAGCGGTGCCGCATTATGCATACCTAAAACTCAAGATGCGAGGCCCTCGTGGAGTCATCACGGTCAATGGGAATCTGGGCGCTCCCTCGAATGGAGGAACACACAATGAGCTCTCGCGGCGAAATCTGAGCAGCCTCTTAAGGAAATTCTCAAGTTCGGCGGCTAAAAGGCGGACACAGCAAAGCAGCGCCGAGCAATGCCAACCAAGACCACAGCACGATCGAGCATGCGTAGTAATGCGGCTAACCCTCGCCCGTGCATGATCGCCAAGAATAACACTCGCGTACATCATTACGCTTTGGAGATACCATGGGCGCGAGGGAAAGGCACGATCACAATGGACCCAAAGCGGCTCGACCACACGGGGGCTCACAAGTGTGCCCCTTTCTTTCTTACTTTATTTTTTCTTCTTCTTTTATGTACACAAGACTACATTAACGAAGCCTGTCCGTTGGCAAACTGCCGAACTCATGATCAACGATCGGGGACTAAAGAAGGCATGACGAACTCTCAGGTGGTCTCAATTACGAGCATTAAATTCGATTATATACACCAAGTCCGCAGCTCATCCCTGGAGGGGGACATGTTTATTGAGTCCAAATCCCTCGCTTACCGCACTATTTGTATTGGTCCGCTCCATTAGCAGACTTTCTTTCATGTACAATGCAGCACCTTTTTATTCGCAATTGCATTACCTTTTTATATATATATGTTCATTACATGACATCTTGCACCCGTATATTTTGGTACGGCCGAATATGCCAGGGGCTTCTGTTCCCCAATTTATGGTGTGATAAAGTCCGAACACTTTCACAAGTGCGGCACCCCGAACTTATAGCATTATATGAATCGGCTCTGAATCATGTCTTGGGTCAAAAGTTTGGTTTGCCCGGCTCCCACGTTTTGGTGCCTTACGTTTAGATTACGTCGGCTAAGGTGGCTGGGAGAACCACTGCGATTGCGCCCGGTTGAGCAGGTTAACGCCTCGATGGAAAGCTAAAACCGGCCAGCACGATAAAGGCGAGGCTGGTACATTGTTAGAAGGTTTTCGGGTCATAAAGACTCACGCCGCTTGACGAGTTAGGATCTTGTCAGATGAAGGCGTGGATAGCGCCCGGATTCGGTCTTCGAATACCGGGGCTTCGCCAAATTAAAATTATAGAGTTCTATGGCTAAGTGAGAGTGTTCAAGCATTATAAGTCCGGTTGCCTTGTTACGTTGTGTTGGCGCCTCCTCGATGGACCCAACAATGGGAACAAGAGTGCTCATGTTTATCGAACACCCGGCTTTTCATGGCTTGGGGTGAAGCCAACAACTTGCCATCTCTCGAGGTTTTCTAAGCGGCCGCCTGAAGGTAATATTTTAAATTAAACAGCGTTGCTCATGGCGCATATGAGCGAATTTCTCGGCGCACAGGATAAATACCGCGAGTTCACTCAAAGATTACATCTCGGGGCACTCATACGCAATATCGCGAGCTCCCTTGAGACAACTTTATAATACCGCTCGGCATGCGATGCTCCTTGCTGGCGGCGGATCCGTGAAGCTTATCGCATCGGTTTGCCCCATTGCACCTTTATGCGGGCAAGGGCCGACAGGCGCCTTCAATACAGCGGGCGCTTGACTACATCCAGCACAGGCATGCATCCACCAACCGCCGCTGCAAATAAAGTAGCTCGAGGCATGGCCTGTCGAGCCACAACGGACTATGAGACCCTTCATGGCCTCCTCGGCTACCTTGTGGAGTTCGACCGGCTACGCCATTTGGTGGCTTGAAAGACGGATGGCGGCCTTAAATCTTGAGACGAAGACCTTCTCCGTCGAGCTCCCTCCTCGCCACGATAGAATCTGGCGGCATCGGACGCCTCTGGCGGCAAATCTGCAAAGCGCCCTTGGAGAGCTCGAATTCGGGTAAGTATCACGGTAATTCACATTAACATGCTGCTTTGCATGAAACGCCTTACCGCCGCTATCTTCTTTATGTCCTCAACCTCTTGAAGGGCCTTACGGGCCTCGGCCTTGGCGGACTTGGCACTTTCGAGGCGAGGCAAGCTCGGACTCTCGAGTCTTAGAGTCACGCTCCAAACCCTCATGCTTTTCCATGAGAGCACGGAGCTCTTGCGAACTTCCGCCACGGCGCCTCTTGCTTTTCTCGCTCAGTCCGTTCAAGTGGCGCATTGCGTTCGGCGCGGACCACGGCATCCTTGAGGCTGCCACCTCCTTAGTGGCCCTGCAATACACATATTATCCTTGTTAATTTTGTTTGCAGCAAAATCCTTTTACGTAAGAGTACTTATTCAGCGAGTGTTACTCACCTTCTTTTCCTCGAGCTGCTTCTTCGCATGCGGCGAGCTCTTGCTCGGACCACTCGAGTTCTTCTTGACACCTCGACCTCTGCGTTAATGCGGCGAAAGGTCGCAGCGCAACCTGCAAACCAGTTGACATATTTTTTAGCAACCTGCGTATATCTTGTTAGATCCTTAGTCCGGCTTTTCCTTCCGAACACCGAACTAAGCATCGAGAACTCTTGTCTATCGCGGTATTACATTACATAATTTTAACTTCTTACCTCAAAGCACTGTTAGAAGGCTGCTGCGAGCTTCAGTCGGCCCGCTTTTAGTGAGTGAACCTTTTAATCACCGCACTCATGATAGTGCGGTGTTCTTCCTCGATGGGCGCCTTTAAGCGCCTCAACAGGTTATCCGGCACCTCGGGTTGGGCGGAGGCCGCCCGGCATCCGCAGTCCTGCCCTTCTTTCGAAGGGCGCTTGCGGACTCTGGAACCACTGCGAGTTCGATGTAGAGTCGGCGCAAAGTCAGGAGGTCGCTGGCGGCGCCTCTGGAGCCTCCTCTGATGGGTCCCCTCTTGGGATACCACCTCGGCGTCCTCGTCGGTGCGTGGGGTAGAGGCGGTTGGGACGGAATTTATGTCCGACGAGGCAAACGACCCGCTCATCGAGTCAGGGAGATCATCCCTGGCCGGACTACGGACAGAATGCGGCGTTAGAGGGATACTACGTGACATGAAAAAATACGGCATATAAATGATCCGGATACTTACGATCTGCGGATGCAGCCCTTGGAGGCCACTCATCCTCGCCAGCGCTGATGTTGGCGAAACTGTCCGAGGATAGTTCTCCCCCTCTTGGACCCTTGGCCTCCCGATTGGGAAGCCTTCCTCTTCTTCTCTCCTCCTCGGGAAGAATACTCCTCCTCCTCGTCTTGAGGGAGAGTCCTCGTCGTCGTCGGGCCTTTGATTCTGAGAACTCTTCCGAGTCCCGCGACCTTCTTGGCCTTCTTCTCGGCACCATGTGCGGTCGGAACAGCAGCCCCTGCTAAGCGGGCGTCCACTTGGAGTCTTCGGCATGGGGGCCGGGTGATGAGCAGCTTGGCCTTCTCCATCCATTCTGTCAAAGGAAGAGGCAGATTAAAACCTCACTAGAGTCAATCTAATTACCACAAGTGTCCGTAATGGGGTTGAATCACTTACCTCGTCGGTCGAGAGGCTGCGAGCTGAATCCAGGTCTTGGTCCCGGATCACGGGGCTTGGCGCCCTTGAGCAGCACCCTCGAGGCACCTTCGTGTGTTGTATTGAAGAGCCGCTTAGCGCTGGTGCTGTTCGGATTGAACTCCACAAATTGAATGCCCGTTCTTGGCATGGGAGAATCCATGGGAGGAGCATGACTTGGACCACGCCCGGCGAGCTGAGCACATTGCTCACCATCTTCTTGATGCATGCTCGAGTCCGTCACCTCCACGGATTGCCCCACTACAAGCCCTTCTCTTTCCGGAGGTGAGCTGCGTGGGGATACGAGATCTAAACTTCGGGGTCGCCGCCCATGTGGGCTTCTTGGCGGCTCGGTGATGTAGAACCACCCGATTGCCACCTTTACGGAATCACGAAGGTCCCTTCTAGCCAAGGGGCGTTGGGCAATTGCCCAACATGGCGCCTCCGCATTCGCTTGCGTGCCCTTCACAACCTTGACAGCGTTGAAGGTCTTGAGCCCTGGAGCGAAGTGGGGCTGGATGCGAGAGGAAGGCCTCGCACCTGCGACGATAAGCGCCGAGATGTTGAGGATGAAGTTGGCGCGGATCGTGGAAATCGGGCCGTAGTAAAACATGAGCCCCGGACAAATGGATGGGCGGAAAGCCCGATCCGCGGAGGAAGTGGGGAGGAAGGCGACCCTCTCGTGAGGCCGGGGTAGGGATGAGCTGCCCTCGTCGGGCGGCCGATCGCATAATATCCTTTGGAAAGGTATCCGGCGTCGCGAGCTTGGTGATGTCCTCCTCCTTAGCGGTGGAGGCCAACCATTTACCTCCGCTCCGGACATGTTCGGAGAAGGTCGGCGAGATCTGTGAGCTCGGCGTTGGAGCTTGGGTTCACGAGGGATGGATAAGCAAAGGAGGAAGAAGGCGTATGTGAGAAGGTGAATCCTTATCCCTTATATATAGGCGGACAAAACTATCGTCCCCACCGGCCTAGTAAAACTACGCTTATCTTCCAGCGCCACCATCAATGGCGCGGTTGGGTTACTACGTCCGTATTGATGAGAATCCGGAATAAGGGGAACACAATCTCTGCTTCGACAAGACGTGCCAAGGAAACCGCTTCGCTAAACGTGCTGCGGTGGTATAGTAATTCAAACAAAAGGCTTGGTTGCGGGGTGATGTCGCGCCGCATAATCGTCGGCGATTGAGCTAAGTGTACATTTTATTCTCTCTACGGTGGAATGTGGAAATTGTTTTTGCGAGGCGGACACTATCTGGTGTTCATGATCTTCTCTGGATTATTCAAGGGAGGAACCCGCCTTGCAATGCCGAACATTATGCCGCTGGACTTATCGTCATTGAAGGCTGGTTCGAGAGACTCTTGAGGAGTCTGGACTAGGGGTGTCCGGACGGCAGGATTATCAATATCCGCGGACTCCAAGACTACGAAGATACAAGATTGAAGACTCGGCTCGTGTCGGAAGGTACTTTCCTTGGCGTGGAAGGCAAGCTTGGCAATCTGGATATGTAGATCTCCTACCATTGTAACCCGACTCTGTGTAACCCTAGCCCTCTCCGGTGTCTATATAAACCGGAGGGCTTTAGTCCGTGGGACAACATACATCTCAACAATCATACCAGTAGGCTAGCTTCTAGGGTTTAGCCTCCTTGATCTCGTGGTTGATCTACTCTTGTACTACCCATATCATCAATATTAATCAAGTAGGGCGTAGTGTTTTACCTCCATCGAGAGGGCCGAACACAGGTAAAAACATTGTGTCCCTTGTCTCCTGTTACCATCTGCCTAGACGCACAGTTCGGGACCCCCTACCCGAGATCCGCCGGTTTTGACACCGACAGCGTTCCTACGGTCAAGCTCTTGGGTTTTCTGGTGTCCAACAGAGGCATCGAAGCTAACCCGGAGAAGATTAAGGCGATTACTTCCCTGGCTAAACCGGGGTGCATCAACGATGTTCAATGTTGGCGGTCGTGTTGCCATATAAGTCGGTTCATAAGTCGGCTCGGTGAAAGGCCCTCCCATTGCATCGGATGATGAAGAAAAGTGACACTTTTATGCAGGTGAGGCGGCGATGCTGCTTTTGAAGACTTAAAGAGACAATTGTCTGACTCGCCGGTTCTCGCGGCTCCGATTGATAAAGAGCCTTTGCTGTTATATGTGGCTGCCAATTCACGAGCCGTCAGTGTTGCCATCGTGGTGGAAGCGTAAGGAAGCGGTAAGGAGCATCGGTTCAAGCTGCGGTTTACTACATCAGTGAGGTGCTCCTTGAGTCCAAGCAAAGGTACCGCATTGGCGAAGCTTTTTACGAGGTGTTCATGGCCAACGAAAGTTGAAGCGATACTTTCAAAGCCACCCTATAAGCGTGGTAAGTTACGCCCTTTGGGAGATATCATTGAGCAGGAGGCCACGGGGCGAGTCGCCAAGTGGGCCATTGAGCTTGGGCCTCACGATTTGAAGTACATGCCACGTCTTTGCTATTAAGTCTCGGGCCTTGGTGGACTTTATCAATGATTGGACGAGTTACGAGCCCCGAGGAGAAGCGGATAACACATATTGGACGATTCACTTTGATGGGTCGAGGCAGCTAGAAGGCTCGAAATTTGGAGTGGTGTTAACTTCCCTCGAGGTGACAAATTTTGTTATGTACTCCGGCTTATGTTTCCATGTACTAACAATGCAGCTGAATATGAGGCCTTACTCCATGGTCTCCGGATGGCTAAGGAGATGAACTTAAGCCGGGTACGATGCTTGGGCGACTCAGATCTTGTGGCTCAACAAGTGTCAGGCAAGTGGGATTCCAAGGTCCCCCTTATGGCAGCTTATCCTCGTGAGGTAGATGATGTGGCTGGTCACTTCACGGGTTATCAAGTGGAGCACATCGATCGACGGAAGAATGAGGCGGCTGATGCTTTAAGCCGGTTGGGATCCCAACGTAAACCGGTGCCGCCCAATACCTTTCTCGATGTGTTACATAACCCATACATCAAGGTGCCTACGAGGAGGAGTTAGCGATACCGGACACGGAGGCTGGCGGTGGCGGCTCTTCACGTTATCCCGGATTGGACGGTGCCTTACTTGTCTTATATGACCGGGGTGAGTTGCGGAGGATGAGACCTTGGCAAGACAAATTATCGAGCGCTCCAAATCCATGGCGATTGTTAGCGGCGAGTTACATCACCCTAAGTGTCGCGAGGCGTTTCAGCGCTGTGTGTCACCCTCTGAAGGCCAAGAAATGCCGTGAGATCCATGAAGGAGATTGTGGCCATCATCTTGGTCAAAATCTCTTGTAGCCAAGGCTTTCCGTCATGGTTTCTATTGGTGACAGCTCATCGCGTCGTAGGATCGGCGATAAATGTGATGGTTGTCAAAAGTTCTCACGGCGAGCTCATGTGCGGCTCAAGAATTGAGGATGATCCCAATCACTTGGCCATTTGCGATCAGGGGCTTGACATGGTCGGACCTTTCAAAAGGTCTAAAGACAAAAGACACATCTCTTGGTGGCGGTGGACAAGTTTACCAAGTGGGTTGGCGAGCCGGTCGATAAGTGTGATGCAGCCACGGCGGTTCAGTTCATGAAAAAGGTGATCTTTCGTTTTGGTTTTCCACATAGCATCATAACTGATAATGGCACTAATCTCTCTAAGGGTGCCATGGAAGAGTTCTGTCAAAGAAAACATATCCGGCTTGATGTTTCGGCCGTTGCTCATCCTCAATCCAATGGTCAAGCAGAGAGAGCAAATCAAGAGATCCTAAAACGTATCAAACCCCGGCTCTTAGTGCCTTTACAGCGGACTCCGGGTTGTTGGGTGGAGGAGTTACCCTTCGTGTTATGGAGCATCAACACTACGCCTAACAGATCTACTAGATACACACCTTTCTTCATGGTTTATGGAGCAGAGGCGGTCTTGCCAAGTGACATCTGGCACGATTCACCCCGTGTGTCGGCTTACGTTGAGGCGGATAATGAAAAGGCTCGTCAGGAGGCACTTGACTTGTTGGACGAGGAGCGAGACTTGGCAATAGCCCGCTCGGCAATTTACCAGCAAGACCTGTGCCACTATCACAGCCGCCGGGTTAAGAGCAGAACCTTTTAGGAAGGCGACTTGGTGCTCCGGCTCATCCAGGATCAGTCTAACATGCACAAGCTATCCCCGCCTTGGGAAGTGATCTTTGTGGTTAGCAAGAATCTGCACAACGGGTCATATTATCTCATCGATATTCGAGAGCACAAGGACTCACTTAAATCGGAGGAGGAGACCCGCCGGCCATGGAACATAGCTCATCTCCGGCCTTACTATACTTAAGTTACCAGTTTTTAAGATACCTTTTATGATGTACATATTATATAAAGCAATAAAGCAGGACCTCTGTCCTTTTTTCCCATAAAGAATGTTTCATGTCTTCTTTATCAGGTGATGGACACTGCCAACAGGGGACGGATCATAGAATCTGGCTTTCCCTTTGCTCTGGCTTATGATCATATCTGAATCTAGCCATGGTCACTTGGGGGCTTCCTGTTCAAACATAGGTCGTATTCAAACCAAAGAGAACATAGCTGTCGATACCCACTTGATCGGCATACTGCCAAACCCATTTGGGGGCTTCTTGATCATATTTGAATCACAGCTTAACCCCTTTGGGTCTAACATGGATCGTTTTTGAATCAGCGTCGTTAAACAATTCTTATGTTCACTTGGGGGCTTCCTGTTCAAACATAGGTCGTATTCGAACCAAAGAGAACATAGCTGTCAATACCCACTTGATCGGCATACTGCCAAACCCACTTGGGGCTTCTTGATCATATTTGAATCACAGCTTAACCCCTTTGGGTCTAACGTGGATCGTATTCGAATCAACATCATTAAACAATTCTTATGTTCACTTGGGGGCTTCCTGTTCAAACATAGGTCATATTCGAACCAAAGAGAACATAGCTGTCGATACCCACTTGATCGGCATCGCCAAAGCCACTGCGGGCTATATGATCGTGTCCGAATCTTAGCTTAACCCCTTTGGAACGGTTCTCTGATCATATTCGAATCAGGAGCCTGTGAACATTGCTTATAAGTATGATTACTTTAACTGACGTTTGAAACCTTCTTGAGGAGATGGTTCTTGATCCTTCCGGTTTTATATTGATTACCTCAGGTTCTAAAAGGTGCCAGGTAAAAACTTATATGAGCCGGAGAGGCTATTAAAAGGGTCGCAGGTATGTTGTTATGATTATATTTTAACTAATCATGAACCGGCTTATACATGTGGTTTTTGATCATGTCCGGGTTATCAATATTCTATAACCCTCTGGCGTAGTGAACCGCCCAGGAAACCTTGCCTGTTTTTATGTGCAGGATAAAGTAGAGCAAGTTAAAATATCAAGGAAACATATGATTAACATAAGCCAAAGGAATTTAGTGATGGCGGCTTAACAAAAGCAATCGGTGCCATAAAGCATGACAAGCATTAAGGAGTTTTCTCTATCCTATTACAAGACTCCCCGAGTCTAAACAAGTGAAGCATTGTTTTTTGCAAAAGTTATAACCCGGATGGCGGCTCATTCCTCCGGCTGGCTTGATGACTCCGGGTTTTCCTTCCCCGCCTCTCCTTCGTTTGTTTTGTCCTGGAAGGTGGATGAGGCCCAGTCAATGCCGCTCAAAGCTTCAAATTCAGCCTCATTATCTATTAAGCTGGCCGGGTCCACTTCAGGGGCAAAGGTATGCTTACGCGTTGGAGGGATCAGGCTGACTTGGTCATATGGGGCGTTTGGGATTCTCCGGTTCTTGCTATCGTAACCCGGTGAATACTTAGTAAGATCAGTATCATTCCCAATGAGAGTCGCCAGGGGACGTACGACTTTAACACGGGCAGTGAAGTCTTGCTCATCAAAAGCAGTGCCGTCCTCCTTAAGGCTTGGATATCCGAGAGAGAGATCAGCAAGGTCAAGTTCCGGTACCCATGCTTTTGCGCGACTCAATGCAGCCACGGCTCCGGCTCTCGCAGATGCCCGCCTTAAGTCCTGAATTCGTTGAGGTAGCACCGAAAGATGCCTCAACACATCTTGTAGGAGCCGAGGAGTGGTATTTGATAAGGCCACAACCAGCAACGCGCCGTGACCTTGATACAATTGCTCTACTAAGGTATATACCACCTTAAGCTTGATCAGCATATTTTCCTTCAAATTGGTACTCCTGGGGCCTGTATGTTCATAGGTATAACAGTAAGCCGGAGGTAACTATTACTATAACTCTTGAAAGATTACAATATTTACGAGCGACTTACCGAAGATGGCTGAGACCATTTGGGATATCTGCCGTTTTAAGTCGGGCAGCTCATTTGTTGCCTCGGCAAGAGATGGCTCTGTTGTTTCAGCCCGAGTCACCAGTGAAGCCCTTTCATCAACCCAAGTATTCTTCTCCGATTCAAATTTTTTCTTTAGCTTCTCTTGTTCGGAGACACTGAATTCAAACTTGGAGTTGGCTTTTTGAGCTTCGAGCTCTTGGGTTTTCAACTAGCTCTTCAGATCAGCAATCTCCGCCTCAAATTGACTTATGGTGGCCTGTATCGACATCATCTTATGGTAAGAATCATGGTAAGATCACATTCAAGTCCCAAACACTTTACAAGTAAAGATACTTGGCACTTGGGGGCTAATGTATGCTTAAAGAATTTTTTAAACTATTTTACCGAGTCATATATATTAAGTCTCAAGCACTTTACAAGTAAAGGCACTTGACACTTGGGGGCTAATGTGTACCCAAATTCAAAGTCTCATGCTATCACCGAGTTAAATATATTCAGTTTAAACCGGACAAAACTAATAGTAAGTAGATTATTAAGTCTACAACATATTCATTCATAAGCAATAGACTTGGGGGCTGGTACAGGAAGTAAGGTTAAGAGTAAAAACATAAATTGTACCTCGGTTTATGTTGTATTTGCTTCACCATGTCAATTTCAGTCACGACTCTTGTGCACTTGGTTGAGATAGCCGAGAATATATCACCAATACTTAGGTGAGAATAATCGGTGATGTCTGTTTGGCTTTTTTACGCTGGGCAAACTCCTCCTTAGCGATGCATTGAGCAAGAAGCGATGGGCGGCCGGTTCAACATATTGGCTCTTCACAATTTCAACCTTGAATTCGGTCGTCTTGGCGGGCTAGGAGTTTCGGGTCATCGAGTTGTGAATAACGTCTTACGCACGCTGGTCGAAGTTGGCACGGAATATCGAAGCGGTTCGGTGGTGGGTGATGAGTGGAGCTGTCAGGAACGGATGAGTCAAGTACCGGTTCAGTAACCACCGGGTCTTGGGACGGCCTATTCTTCTTTGCCCTCTTGCTGGGCTTTACTTGCAAGCTGTCAATCAAAGTGTAAGGATAAGCATCAAAGTATAGGTACGGAAAAACTTAAAATAAGAAAGGTTATACTACCCAGGAGCCGTTTTGAAAGCCGGCATGTTTGATTGCATTGACTCATCAGAAGAAGGGGAGGTATCCTGATAGTTGGAGTTAGATGAATTGAGAGGTTGGCGAATCAAACCCGTCAAAGGAAAAACAAAACGTAAATCGGAGATAACCTCGGTCCGACGCTTCCTGGTTACGTCGGGTAAGCCGGAGGAAAGCTCTGCGTCCTAGTTGGCCCGAGTCTGCCGCCGGTTTTCAAGCTGTTGTTGCTTCAAAAATGTTGGCAAAGGCTCTGAGTCGGAGGAAATTATAGTTACCTCTTCGCCAGCTGCTTGACTGTTCCCAGTATCCTCCTGAAAGGATCAAATGTTAGTAAAGTAATGGCAAAGGAGTTAAAGAAAATCAGAAAAGATTACCTCTTCCTCATCTGAAGAAGAGTCATCCAATTTAAACATATCGAGTATTTGGGTTTCTTCTTCTTAGAGGTACCGAATCTGGCGGCTTTTCTTTCGATCTTCTAGGCATACGGCACTGTTTGGCAGCTTCATGGTCATACTTGACCTTCCAGAAATCATCACCGGCCTGTGGCAACAGATAAAGAATCATAAGTACAATAAGGTAACATATAAAAGAGTATTTGTGAAGACTAGTAAATTACCGCAAGAGCCGGGTTCTTCTTGCAGAAGGGAAGTAAACCGAAGGCATTGCTGGTTACAGTGCCCTCCTTCAATAGCGACTGGACTGTAGCATCTACCACATCATCTGGTAAGTCCTCAGGGCTGTGATGCATTGGGTCTTCTTTATCGCCTCTGTGAGTACACATTAAGCCGGAGCGACGGCTTAATGGTAGTATCCGCTAGGTGACCCAGGCCTGGACCAAATCAATGCCACTTAACCCATTGCCTAAAAGGGCTTTGATCTTCTTGATGGTGGGATTAAGAGGCAGGCGCTCAATAGCAGTCAACTTGTCCGCCAAATGATGGTTGGACTCAAGACGCAGGGCACGAAAGTCGGGCAGAGCTCATTAGCCGGAGAGGTGTCTTGACAGTAGAACCACGTCTGGTTCCAGTCCTTTGGGTGACTCGGCAGCTCAGCATAAGGAAAAAGGCAATCTCTCCGCCGCTGGATTGAGATGCCCCCAAGCTCAAGGCTAGGCCCGTTGGCACGTTCGTTCTGCCAGTTCAAGTAAAAAAGTTCTCTGAACAACAGCAGACTTGGCTCTTCTCCTAAGTATACCTCATAGAAGACTTGGAAATTACACAGATTTGACACGGAATTGGGTCCAATGTCTTGAGGCTTCAGGTCAAAGAAATCCAAAACTTCCCTGAAGAATTTTGGTAGGGAGGGCAAATCCAGTTCATATAGTGCGTAAAACTACTACCTCCCCATCTTTGGGTTGAGGTATCTCCTCAAACGGGTGAGGAGCACGATAAGACATGGCCTCCTTCTTTGGCAGATGGCCAGACTTCACAAATTCGGCAAGTTTGTTTTTGGTCACTTTGGATGGAACCCAATTGCAAGTCACAGGGGTTTTGGCCGCTTTAGGAGCCATAAGAGCAGTAGCCTATGACAAAATAAGAAAGCTCCGGTTCAAGTTTAACCCGGGAGAAATATTTAAAATTATTTAAAGTGGCGGCTTAAAGAAAGAGGCCTAATGATATAAGGGCGATTATGCAATCATATTTAAGCCGCTAAGTAGTATCAAGAGCAATTCAAGAATTCTTAAGATCATGAGAAGAAGAAAAAGTTTGCCGGGTGATAGAAACAAATTTCACAGATGACTGCTATTATTCTGGATCAAAGTATTGCTCTAAAAGATAA
This sequence comes from Aegilops speltoides, assembly GCA_021437245.1. Classification (NCBI taxonomy): domain Eukaryota; kingdom Viridiplantae; phylum Streptophyta; class Magnoliopsida; order Poales; family Poaceae; genus Aegilops; species Aegilops speltoides. The sequence continues at coordinate 186,375,345 of CM038147.1, forward strand.
ATTTTCTAGACCTAAAAAATGTGTAGAGAAGTTCATACACTCGAAGAGAGTTCCTAAGCAAGGGAAATGAGATCTATCCCTATACAAGATCAACACAAACAACTACCGCAGCAGTTCTGCACTTGTTTCTATCTAAACAGGGCTTTGGAGGCGAAAACTAATGAGGGTCTGCATCGGGCAGTGATGAACACCGACGAACTCGGCAGAGCTTCAAGATAGATCTAAGAAAGGGGAAGAAAGGAACTCACGGGTGAGGATGAGCTGCGGAGGCTCGCCGTCGATCTCTGGTCAAAGTCAGGTCAATGCAGCGGCCTGAGTCGATGAAGACGAGGGGGTCAATGGTGACGGCGGCGGAGCTTGAGCGGCTGAGAGGAGAGGAAGAAGACGACTGAAAGGATAAAAAGGAAAAGACCTAAGCCGCGGCTATTTATAGGGAGAAGATAACTGAGACGGCGCGGGAAACGAGGAGATAAGATTATTATCTAGCAGCCCTGATGCCATGATTTTCGGAGCAATCAGTAAAGAAGAGATCCGTTGAAGGATTCGATGGAATAAAAAAATGAGTTAAAGGAAGAATGACGTCACGTCGAGTCAAGACGGATCCAGAAGATGACGTCATGGCGGGTTAACAAAAACCCTCTGTATAGTTAGAAGATTGAAGATTTAACTCTTTAAAAATATTTTTTAGATTGACATGAACAGGTTCAAATCAATCTGGGGCCTAATGTTGGGGATATGACTATTTGTGTAAGCTGCCCAGGAGGGGCCGGGTTACGCAAAGGGGACTCATCAGAGGAAGCCCAAGACCAAGCATGAAGATGGCGGTTCAATAAAGGGCTTAAGGCCCACAGGTGACTTAAGGCCCATTGTAGTAAACCGCCATGATGGCATGACTTGTGACATAAGGTAGATTTAACTAGTCACCGAGGCGGACCTTTGTTTATAAGCGGTAGGGACTCACGTAAGCCACCAGGCGTCAACCCGTGTATATAAGGGACGAACTGCTGGCGGCTTAGTCTGAAACAACTCATCGAGAGCCGGGCATAGCGTATCTCGCTCCCTGGTCATCGAAACGTCAATACCAATCCAACTAGACGTAGGCCTTACCTTCACCGTAAGGGGCCGAACTACTATAAACTCTCTCGTGTCCCTTGTCCCGATTTATCCCCTTCAAGCTTCCTAGTTGCGATGGCTCCACAACTAAGTCCTTTCACGAGGACATCTGACGTGACTATTCCACGACAGTGGCCGTGAACATGAATGAATCACAATGTAGCACACAAGACGATCCACTAGGGTTCCTAATGTTATAGAGAGATGGATGTGGATGATGTTGATGACAAGGTCATGATGTTGTATCTCCCGCGTGCTTGGTGGTCCAATCCTTCCTCAGGGATGATGTGCAAAGGCTAGGGTTCTACTTTCTAGACAAGTTTCTGTTGTCTCTGTGCGTCTGATCACCGATTCGATTTGACGGGTGGAAGTATTTCACGAGGCTGCGACGCTTGTGCTTCATACGGCCGCTCATACGAGTGGGTGCGCTCATATGGAGCGTCGTCTTTCTCTCAGGAGGCGTCGCGGCGGCTCCTCCTTTGGCACCCTTGCCATGTTCTTTTATGGTAGATGAATATCACATTAAATAAGTGATTGCACTACCATTTCCTCGAATTCATTTCATAAAATATTATTTGATCCGAAAAGCATTACATGAGAAATATCAACAAAAGAGGTGCACAAAGTTATAAAATTGCACGAAGCCTGCCATGTGGGTACAAAATAATCACATAAATTGGACTCATCACAAGGTGAAAAATATGTGGGTATTCGATGTACCGGAGTGGCATTTGGTGGCCGCAACCTTGTGCGGTGGTGGCCTGGTCGCATGACAGTGTCTGTTGGGCCGTCCGGTGGCAAAGCCTTGAGTTGGGGATGGCAGGGAGCACAAATAGCGGTAGAAGTCTAGTGGGGGTATGCAAAGGAGGGCGAATAGAGAAGATGAGAGGGTTGCTAGGGCAAGAAGATGGGAGGCGGATATGAGCGAATTAGCGTGGGCTCTCTCTATCAATCATACGTGGCGGGGGTTGATACGTCTCCAACGTATCTATAATTTATGAAGTATTCATGTTGTTATATTATCATTCTTGGATGTTTTACAATCATTTTATAGTAACTTTATATCAATTTTCGGGACTAACCTATTGACATAGTGCCAAGTGTCAGTTGTTGTTTTTTGCTTGGATGGCCACGGATCATCCTATGATCTTCTGACTTGGGCAGCAAAGTGTGCCTCAGAATAGTGTTGATAGTGGGTAAGCCAGAGAGAAGATAGTAGATGGATCCAAATTTGTGTGTCTCCAAAGCCTTATCAGGAATTTCCTAGTACATGTGTGCCATGGAATTGTGGTCCTTCCTGGGCTTTGCATGCACATCAATGTCATTCTCTTCTTCAGCAGGGGAATTTATCAACTTGGTCCATTTAGCAACAGTAGATTGATATCTTGTGCCTTGAGTCATCCAGACTATTTTGCCATCAGGGTAGAAGTGTGCAGTGGAGTAGAATTACATAATCATTTCATCATTCCACCTTGTCAACTTCTGTCCAACAAAATTGTTAACATCATTCAACCTGAAGCTATCATGCACACCAGGGAAGTAATCAGCATTGTTGTCAATATATTTCCAGTCAACCCACTTCATATCACAGACAATGGGCTTCTTGTCCAGCAGCACAGTTTCATAGAAGTTCTGCTATTCCTTGGTGTGGAATCTATAGTCAACAACAGTTCTTCTCCTCACAACATAAGGATTAGACTGTCTCCACAGTCTCAGTCCTACATCCTTCCTATCCTTCATGTTCTCAGCAATGGGATGGTTATCATCATGATCTAGTATCTTGGGCTTCAGCTTTCTGAGCACTTGATGTTCTTCTTCTTGAACTTCAGGCACTGGAGCCTAGTTCTTCTCAGCAACAGAGATATTCCTGGTGGATCTCTTTGGTGCACATGGCTTTGTAGCTTGAGCAGCAGCAGGCTTGGGGATGTCTTGGGCTTAGATGGAGCAACCCCAGACTTGGTAGCATCCCCCGTTAGCTTCTGGGTCTTTGCAGGAGGTGCAACTGACTCTTCCTCCTCATCTTCATCTGATTCTATGACCATAGCAGGCTTGCTAATAACTCTGGCCATAGTCTTCTTGACTCTTTCTTTACTTTTCTTTCCTCCAGCAGCCTCTTCTTCTCTTGGTTCAAGAGTGAACTACATAGTTTCCTGAGTAGAGGCTCTGACTTTGGACATGGGCACTCTGTTGGCAGGAGCTTTACTTCCCATACCAGGCTTGGTGGAGGGAGCGGTACCAAATTCCTTCTTGACAACCTTCTTCTTTGAGGTTACTTCCTCAATTTCAAAATCCTCTTCCTCTGAGTCAGAAGTTCACTTCTTCCTTTGCCTGACAGTGGCCTTTGGCAGATTGCTTGGAGTGCTTCTGCTTCCTTCATCAAAGCTGTTGCTGGAGGGACCAGTGCCCTCACTCAGATTAGCCTGCTCCTCTGACCTGTTTTGACTATCACTTTGGTCTGACGTCTCTGAATCTGTCCCTGTGAATAGATGGGAATAGGTAGAGTAGATGAGCATCAGAAAGCATAGGTGTTTTGGCAAAAAAGTTAACACAAAAACTTAATTTTAGTTTTCTACAGAAAGCATTTCGGAGCTATCGGTTTGTCCAACTTGGTGACACCAAAGAAGCTGTAGCATCTAAACATGCGATTTCGGTCAGACCGAGATGCAGTTCGGTGACTCCGAGATGCTAGAGTTTCACAAAGTTAGTGGTTTCGGTCGCACCAATTCGTACACTTCGGTCAGATCGAGTAGTACATGTGTAGTGGCCTGAGCCAAATCGGTGAGACCGAGACTTTCAGATCGGTCGGTCCGAGATGAGTTCGGCGGAAACCTAACCCTAAGTTTTTGCATTAAATCTAATCTAAAGGAAGTTTTAGGTGGATAGAGTAATCTCAAACGTGGCAAGAAACTTGGCATTGATCTTTGTGCAAGAATCAAAGTAAAAGACAACACAAAGATGTCGAGTTTGTACCCTAACTTGGTGGCGAACTCGCTGTTGGTGTCAAAACCGGTGGATCTCGGGTAGGGGGTCCCGATCTGTGCGTCTTAGGCTAATGGTAATAGGAAGCAAGGGACACAATGTTTACCCAGGTCCGGGCCCTCTCGATGGAGGTAAAACCCTACTTCCTGCTTGATTGATATTGATGATATGAGTAGTACAAGAGTAGATCTACCACGAGATCGTAGAGGCTATACCCTAGAAGCTAGCCTATGATGACTATGATTGTAATTGTGATCGGCCTTCTAAGGACCAACCTCTCTGGTTTATATAGACACCAGAGAGGGCAAGGGTTTACACGGAGTCGATTACAAGGAAGGAAACATAATATCCAGATCGCCAAGCTTGTCTTCCACGTAAAGGAGAGTCCCATCCGGACACGGGACAGAGTCTTGTGTCTTGTATCTTCACGCTCCCATAGTCTGGACGAAGCATATAGTCCGGCTGTCCGAATACTCCCTAATCCAGGACTCCCTCAGTAGCCCCTGAACCAGGCTTCAATGACGATGAGTCCGGCGCGCAGTCTTGTCTTCGGCATTGCAAGGCGGGTTCCTTTTTCCGAATACTCCAAAGTAATTATCGAACACCTGAACCGTGTCCGGATCTGCAAAATGATCTTCACATACCACCGTAGAGAGAATGATATTTTACAAACGTAATCTGCTAACAACTCTTTTAGACAGCACGACATGTCATTACGGTCAGGTCATTATTCGAACCGTTTTCCCACAACCAGTCATAGCGCATATTGCAAGGCGGTTTCCTTGACACGTCTTGTCAAAGCAGAGATCGTGTCCCCTTATCACGGGATTATCATCAATACGGGTATGGGTAACCCAACCGCGCCATCAATCGTGGCGCTTGGGAAGTAAGCGATTCTCAACGGGCAAGTGGGAAGGCGCACCGCTTTCGTCGCCTCTACAAAGGGATAGAGGTTCCCATTTTTACCCATGCCTTCTTCCTCCTTTGCTCACCCTTGCCTCCTCGAGCTCCAGCTAGCCCAAGTCTTCTCCACACAGCTAAACATGTCCGGAGCAGGAGGCAAGTGGGTGGCCTCCATCGTGAAGGAGAAGCATATTACGAAGCTTCGGGCGGCTGGATACTTGGCCGCAGACATCACGCACCGGCTATCGGACGCTGGGCAGATCATTCCAACTCCAGAACCTCACGAGAGGGTCGTGTTTGTTGCCCACTTCGTCCGTGGACTCGGATTTCCACTTCATCCCTTTGTCCGCGGGCTCATGTTCTACTATGGGCTAGATTTCCATGATCTAGCCCCAAATTTCGTCCTCAACATCTCGGTGTTTATCGTCGTGTGCGAGGCCTTCCTCCGCATCAAGCCTCACTTTCGCTTGTGGCTACAAATCTTCTGCGTGAGGCCGAAGATAGTGAGCGGCCAGCAAGCGGAGTGCGGAGGGGCCATGGTGGGCAAGATGCCTAACGTCACCTGGCTTAGCGGCTCCTTCGCGGAGACCATGAAAGGGTGGTAATCGGGGTGGTTCTACATCACCGAGCATACGGCTAAGCTGTCTGGCGGCCCCAATTCGATCCGGAACCCCCGCGGCTCACCTCACAGGAAAGGAAGGGCACTGGCTTAGGCGAACCTGCGGTGACCGGACTCGAGCTGCATCAAAATATGAAGGACAAGAACATCCAGCTTGTCAATGTGGTCCAGGTCATGCTTGTCCGCCGGATCCTTCCATGCCAAAGAAGGGTATTCAATCTATGGGAGTTCGTCCCGGCCGAACACCAGATGCTTCGAAAGCTCTACGACATGACTCACAAAGACGCATGGAAGGCGTTGTTCAAGGCCTCCGAAGTACCTCCCCCCACATCCGAGGACCGCGGACTTCATGCCCCCCCCCCTCCGATGAGTTTTCTGACTACCACTGGATTCAGCTCTTCCCAATATACTTATGGGGGAGGCTTAAGTCATTGTGTGTATTTGATCAGGATTATGTGGAGACAGCGGAGCGGATTGACTGTCCGACTCCACTGCCAAAAGGTCCAGCCGATGCTCTCCTAACAGAGATGCTAGTCCCGGCGCCCTACAAGGCACTGGAAAAGAAGGCCCCGGGGACCAGGAAGGGTCTCCGGTGTAAGGTCATACCGAACGCTTCGTCCGAAGATGACAAGGCACACTCCTCCCATGAAGGGGAGGAAGAAGGGGAAGAGGCCGCCCCATCCGGAGAGGATGGGGGGCCTAGGAAGGCGGACCAGGGGGCCAGGAGAGGCCCCCGGCGCAAGGCCGTCATACCCACATCATCCGAAGACGACGAGGCGGAATCCTCCATGAGCGAGGCTCTGAAAAGTTCTGCCTCCGCACTAGGGAGGAGAAAAGAGAAAGCCTCCCGGAGAAAGGCTGGGGCGTCAAGAAGGAAAAGCGTCCTTAGGACTACTCCACCACGGCCGCTCATAGCGAGGAAGGGTGGCTGCCGAGGAAGCCTGGCGAGATCGTAAATCTCCGCACTCTATTGTACTTTAGTGCGACTTTGCTTCATAGTCTTGTTATAACGCCGAACATATATGCAGTCGGCGGGGCCCATCCAGTATCGTCTTGGATGGGTCGTGAGTGATTCAGCGATGAACTTCGCTCCGGCAGCCACTACTCCTCGGCTGCGGATGACCGAGGTGTTGTCCCAAAGGCTTCAGGCGGGGAGGTGACTGGAGGTGCCCAAGGCGGAATTCGGACGTCCGGACCGCGGGTTCAAGATCCCCTTGGATCGTGTCGATGAGAGACGCAATAAGCCGGGCTCTCAGCCGAATACTGTTCCGGAACCTCCCATGGTTCCGGACTCAGGCGGGCAGCCCCTCATTAGGGAGGGCGAGCCGTCCGTGCCGAGGACTTCCGTTATGCCTGAGGCGTCGTATTGTCTGCTGGAAGTGCTTTGTGGCGCTTCCATGGATGAAGAGCACCGTACTCTTATGAGTGCGGTGATTCAGAAGGTTTTGTCCGCCAAGAGAGGACTAACCGAAGCTTGCACCAGCCTCCTGACAGGCTTTGAGGTAAGTAATAAAAATGTGTGAAATTACCACCCGATAGGTAGTATCCCCTGATACTCTGTTTGGTGTTCGGAAAGAAAAGCCAAACGAAGGGTCAATTATAATCCGCAGGAGTCTAATAATAAGTGTGCATGTGAATAAGCAGGCTGTGTTGCTTGCCGCTGTTGTCCGCACCGCCGAGATCGCCGGACTGAAACAGGATCTGGAGCAGGCGCAGGGAGAGCTCGACCTCATGAAGAGGCAACTCGAAGAGAACAAAGGTGAGTAATTCCCCACTCTCATATAATGAAGAATAAACAAAATTAGTTATTCTAACGACAAAGGATCGTGACTTTGTAAAAGGGGCCGCCATCGAAGTGGCGTCTCTGAAGAAAGCGTTGTCCGAGGCCGGGGACACGATGGCTCTAGAGCGCAAAGAGCGCAAGAAGCAAGATGCTAGAGTGGGCGAGGTACATCAAGAGCTCCAGGAACTCGGCAAAAATTTCGAGTCCTTGGAGCATATGATCTTAAGGTGGAAGAGGCCGAGCTTGCGAAGGCCCTTGCTAGAAAGACGCCAAGGCCGAAGCCGAGAAGGAACAGTAGGAAATCCAGACGGCCAAGAAGATAGCGGCGGGTAAGACATTCTTTATGCAAAGCAAGCATGTGGAGGAGGCTTTTCTTTTACTTACTCGAATTCGGAGCTCTCCAGGGGCATTTGCAGATCTGCCACGCAGCGTAACAGACGCCGTGGAGTTCTACCGTGCCGAGGAGGGGAGCGCAATGGAGAAGCTGTTCTGGTCCCAGTATGCTGGGGCTGAACACCCAATGCCTCTGACTAACCAACTGAAGCAGTTGGTTGAACTCCACAGGGCGGTCGAAGTGGCTATGAAAGACTTCATAGTCCGGATCAAGCGGATGGTGAATGTCTGTCCGCGGCTTGAAGTTATGAAGCAATCCGTTTGCAGTGAGGGTGCCTGCCGGGCCTTTGCCCATGCGAAGGTGCACTGGGGCAAGCTGGATGCGGAGAAGCTGGTGAAGGACGGGCCGCCAGAGGGCAAGGGGCATCGCTATCCCGAAAAATATTACGATGGCGTTATGAAGGGCGCTCGTCTCGTGGCCGATGAATGTACCAAGGACACAATCCTTGAGTAAATGTACCTCTGTCATTGTTGTAATATAAAGACGAATTTACTTGCGCTATGTAGCGCTGTTTGATTTAAAATATTACCTTCTGTGCGGATGTTTATAAAATTCTGCAAGTAGGCCAGTCGTCGGCTTCCGCCCCCACGTAACTAGTATCGGGGTGTTCCTGGAAAAACCCGGATACTCTTTATCCAATTTTTTGGTCCCTTAAGGAGGTATCCAGTGCAGCGAACAAGGCAATCGGACTGTGCGGCTTTATAACTTTCACTTAGCCATAGAAGTCTTCAATTTTAAATTTCGGCGAAGCCCCTAGAATTCGGAGGGCCAAATTGGGGCGCTATATACGCCTAAATCGGACGAGGTCGATTCCTCGCCTAAAGCAGAAAAAATCTTTAAGGATTTTGAGACCTCTCGAACAGCGACCAGCTCTCGCCGCATCATGCCGGTCAGTTTTCGGCTTTCTCTACTGAGGTGCTTGTCCGGAAGAACCAGGACACAATCGCAGTAGTTCTCCCTGCGCTATCTTAACCGATATAATGAAACGTAAGGTACCAAAACAAGGGAGCCGGGCAAACCCAACTATTGACCCAAGACGTGATTCGGAGCTGATGCATATAGTGCTATAAGTTCGGGGTGCCGCACTGTTGAAAGTGTTTGGACTTGTTTTGCCGTATTATGAGGCGCCATATGAAGCCCCTGGCAAATTAATCGCACCAAGGTGTACGGATGCAATATTAAATAAACATTTACAAAAAATGCGCAAATAGGAATAATAAGCTGACACTATATATTATCTCCCATTGATGAATAATACGTTTAGGCGTATGTTTACAATGGTTGCGTTTAAGCATAAGTAAATAGGACTATTTAACATGTCCTATCCAAGGGCAGGCTGCATGCAGGTATGTAAAACAGGTATAACGATCGTGAACAGATTCCACAGGTATTTCCTTTTGTGCATAAAGCTGTTGCCTCCTTGGTTTTCTCTCCTATGTAAGTCCGACAATCCGGCTCTTGAAGAGGCTGCCCTAAAGCAATGTCTGAAAGATAAAAGGGAGGGTTATGAAGGTATGTTGCGTTGATACCGCCTTTGTTGGTGAGTCACTCTGCGCCTCCGCCTATGCCCATGGTATTTGAGTGCGTAATTGTGTACACGTGTACGAATCTTTGCTGGATGGGGCTTGGCGGAGGCGGACTGCTAATCGCGCTCTTGGCGTGCCTGGTAATCCTGTTGCAGGGTGCTCCGGACTCGTTTGACGGAGTTCGAGGTTGTTGTCGCCGAATTGGTGGTTTTGTCGGAGGAGGTCGCATTGTACTTCCACCGCGAGGGCTGCAATATGCTCTTACATGCGGAGAGAGCGGTCCATGTTTCCATTGGTATTATGACCTTGTGATCCTGGCATCTTGAGCTTGAGGTATGCATAGTGTGGTACCGCATTGAATCTAACAAATGCGGTTCGTCCCAGCGATCGCGTGGTAACCCGCTGCGGAAAGGGACGATATCGAAGATTAACTCTTCGCTTCGGAAGTTATCCGGAGATCCGAAGACCACTTCCAATGTTATAGAGCCCGTGCAACGGGCCTACACTCTAGGAATTACACCTTCAAAGGTGGTTTTGGTGGGCTTGATCCTTGAAGGGTCAATGCCCATTTCTGGCGTGTCACGATAAAGAAGGTTAGAGCTCTGCCGCCGTCCATGAGAACTTCGCGTGAGGTGGAATCCGTCGATGGTGGGTCTAGGACCAATGCGAGTGAGCCGCCATGACGGATGCTGGTAAGGTGATCCCTACGATCAAAAGTGATCGGACAAGCTGACCATGGGTTGAATTTGGGGGCGACTAGCTCCATCGCGTAGACGTCCTGTAGTGCTCGCTTCCGTTCCCGCTTGGGGATGTGGGTGGCATAGATCATGTTGACCATTTTCACCTGGGGAGGAAATTTCTTTTGTCCCCCCGTGTTCGGAAGTCGGGGCTCGTCGTCATCGTCGCTGTGCAGCCCCTTGTCCTTGTTTTCGGCGTTTATTTTATCGGCCTATTTGAACACCCAACAGTCTCTATTAGTGTGGTTCGCTGGCTTGTCCGGGGTGCCATGAATTTGGCACGAGCGTTCGAGTATGCGGTCTAGACTGGACGGTCCCTGATTGTTTCTTTTGAACGGTTTCTTCCGCTCACCGGATTTAGATCCGCTGAATCTGGCATTGACTGTCGTGTCTTCAGTGTTGTCGCCGTTGTTTCCTCGCTTATGTATGTTGCACCGTGGCTTGCCTTTGTTGTCACGGACATTCGAAGTGCCAGAATGTGGCGTAGTGCTGCTGCGAGCCAACCAGCTGTCCTCGCCCGCGCAAAAGCGGGTCATTAGTGTCGTGAGAGCTGCCATGGACTTGGGTTTTTCCTGGCCGAGGTGTCGGGCGAGCCCAGTCACGGATGTTATGCTTAAAAGCCACCAGGGCTTGGCGTCCGGACGATCGACTATTTGGTTCTTTCTAGTAAGGCGAGTCGAATTTCTGGTGACTCTCGGGCTGTTGAGTAATGTGGCTCAAATCGCCGGCGTCCGGTGGTCGCGACGTGCGTATGTGCCCGGAAGTTGTCGAGAAAGCGTCTTCGAGTTTTCCCAACGCCAATGGAGTTTGCGAGCGGGCTGTTTAGCCGGTCTTGGGCGGGTCCTTTGAGCTTAAGGGAAGATACTTGATGGCGTGTAGATCATATCCACCAGCCATGTGAATGTGGAGAAGAAATCTTGGATCCATATCATGGGAGTGCATTGTGCCATCGTATGATTCGATGTTTACGGATTTGAACCCTTCTGGGAATTTATGATCCATCACTTCGTCAGTGAAGCAGAGGGGGTGCACGGCGCCTCTGTGCTAGGCTATGTGGCTACGCAGTTCGAATTGGTCTGGGTGGCTGTGTTCGGGCTGGCCGTACTTGTTGATGGTGTATCCGGCGCAACGGTCGTCGTCGCGTGCTAGGGCGCGCCCCCGCGATCCGTAGATTGATCTTGGCTGTCCTGCTTTGTTTTCGAGTATATCTTGTAGGTCTTGCCTATTGCCCTGGGCCATAGTGTATTGGCGTGGGGGTGCGGGCTGGTATTCGGGCTGGTATGCGTTTTATCCCGGCCATGGGGTGGTCGGTCAGCAGTGTGGCGCTCGAGTCCGTATTCCTCAGCTGCCAGGACTTCAGTCCATCTATCTATGAGCAGGTCTTGATCAGCTTGAAGTTGCTGCTGCTTCTTTTTCAGGCTCCTCGCAGTGGCCATAAGCCGACGCTTGAAGCGCTCCTACTCCACGGGATCCTCAGGCACGCCAAACTCGTCGTCGCCGAGGCAAATCTCATCTTAGGAGGGGGCATGTAGTTGTCCTCCTCCGGATATCCAAATCCATCGCTTTGTTAAATGCAGGCTGACCTGCCCATCTTCCTACTCGGCTTTGCTTGAAGGCGGTGATCGAGGTTGTATTCCTCTTGGCACCATCCGGATTGTTTTCGTCTCTGGCGGTATTCTTGTGGCGGGGCTTGGAAGCGGCGCCGGCAGCGCCCATGCTTTGCTTTTCTCCCGAGGGTTATCCTCCGTTGCCTCATCGCCGTTGGTTTCCTTGAAGTGTCCACCATATATATATATCGTATGAGGAGGTGGCTGTCCACCGCCCTGTGAGCAGTGGTTCCTGTACTTCTCCTGCATCGTCGTCCATACCGTCGATGTCTTCGTAGTCGAAGTCAAGCACGTCGGTTAGATCATTGACCATGGCAATGAAGTGGGTGGTGGGTGGGAATGAATTCGCCGTGCTTTGCTTCCCACTCGAGCGGACATAGTTGACCAAGAGCCTCGACAAAGAGAGACTTTACTTGAGTTGACATGTCACCAAAAGGCGAGTCTTTGGAAGATATCCGCAGCGGTGAACTCCATTGCCGGCGCCCAACCAGTCTCGGCGGGCTCGGGAGCGCGCGGACTAGAACCTACAACCGGATCTGAGTCAGGGTCCGAGATCCTGAGATTCCTTAGAGGTGAGGCTGTGTTGGCTCTATCGCCAATGAGTGTGCGGACTGCGGGCGGGGTCCATCCACCGATCCTTGTGCCCCTTGATCTGCTCCGGTTAGGTCGGGGCTCTGCGGGGTGATATCTCGAGCATTGTCCGACAGTAGGTCTAAGTCGTGCTCATCGTGACTGTCCGGCGCTCCTGGCATAGGCCCGATTCCGTCGAAGATCAAGTCTTCGCAGATGTCGGCCGTGTAGTTCGATTTCGAACGACACGGTGGCGGGGCGTGGTGTCGTCTGCTCCGGTTAATGGCGAATTGGCTGCGGCAGGTAACCGCCCGAACATGAAGATCTGTCCAGGGAGAAAAGTCTCACCCTGGACCGTGTTGTTGACGATTGAAGGCGCCATCAAGCCTAGCAGCAGCGACACAGAGGAACTCTCAATGAAAGCACCAATGTCGGTGTCAAAACCGGCGGATCTCGGGTAGGGGGTCCCGATCTGTGCGTCTTAGGCTGATGGTAATATAAAGCAAGGGACACAATGTTTACCCAGGTTCGGGCCCTCTCGATGGAGGTAAAACCCTACTTCCTGCTTGATTGATATTGATGATATGAGTACTACAAGAGTAGATCTACCACGAGATCGTAGAGGCTATACCCTAGAAGCTAGCCTATGATGATTATGATTGTAATTGTGATCGGCCTTCTAAGGACCAACCTCTCTGGTTTATATAGACACCAGAGAGGGATAGGGTTTACACGGAGTCGGTTACAGGGAAGGAAACATAATATCCGGATCGCCAAGCTTGTCTTCCACGCAAAGGAGAGTCCCATTCGGACACGGGACAGAGTCTTGAGTCTTGTATCTTCACGCTCCCATAGTCCGGACGAAGCATATAGTCCGACTGTCTGGATACCCTCTAATCCAGGACTCCCTTAATCGCTACAGCGACAATGGCGGTGTAGATTCCCGTTGACGGCGGCGGAGACCAGCAATAGGAGGTCGCTGGCGATGAGAAGAAGATCCTGAGACCAGGAGGGGAGGCAGAGCTAGGCCGGCGCGGTTGGGAGTTTGAAGAAATTTCTAAAGTCCAAACTACGGAGTATATATACCCGGTCACTTTCGGTGTGACCAAGTGGATTGACTCGGTGGCACCAAGATGCAAAACTGTGAGCAGTTACTGCAACTCGGTGTGACTGAACTGTTCTAGTCGGTTGCACCAAGGTGAAAACCTGGATCAACCTAATGATTTCAGTGAGACCGAGTATGGTGAATCCGTTTGACCGAGATGCATTGAGAGGTTTTGGAAGTTTAAGTTCTTGACGAATCGGTGGCTCCTAGTGCTCCTCGCTTGGAGGGTCCGAATTCAACTTGTTCAAACTTTGTGATGAGCAAGCATAGAGTTTGAGACGAGGAAAGCATAGATAGCTACAGGGAGTACTTAGGCATTCTTGTCCATCCATTTGGCAAAAACAAAAAGGGAAACAATCAACAAATGGATGTCCTCGAATGAAGAAAATTATGCAACCAACATGCTCACAGAATAAGATAGCAAATGAAATATGGGGCAAAGCATGCACAAACACTCTAGCATCTATCAAGCAACTGGCGATGGCTAGGTCATCTATATATGAGTATATTGACTTAGGAGTCAAATGAGAACATTTGATCATGGGTCATACTCATCGTTTATGCAAAAGTGGGGTCACCACTTTTACATAAAGCATTGTTGTGCTCACACCATTAAAGTTGCTTTAGCTCCATTCTTAGAGTAAAGCTCCCCTAGATGTGATATCCCCTTCTAAAGGGATGAACTAACCTTGGGTTTTGTCGATGATGACTTCCTATAGATGTTGAAAATGTGGATGCTCAATGTTGATGTAGATCATTTGGAGCAATCCATTGGAGTGAGTTGCACTTTCAATACCTACATGGGTTAGTCACACAATGAACGAACAAGGATACACAGACATAGAGTGAAGCACACATATGATGATGTCCATGAAAGAATTTTGTTACCTTGTCCCTTGACTTACTAACAAGAGGGTTTGTGACTCCTTGAACTAGTGCAAGATGTGGAAGTTGATTGCACTTGCCCTTGCCAATATGAATATGAGTGAAGTATGTTGGTGGAGTCACCCTCAAGAACTCTCTAGTTCTTCTTCTTTGGGTTCCACATCAACTTGATGGGAATCCTTGGAGTTGTAGTAGTACTTGATGAAGCGGAACTTTATGTAGTCTTGGAAACCCACTTGACCAAGGCCTTTGGAGCTTCTTCAAATGCATCATTCTCCTCTTGAAGCTTGTCCTTGCCTTTTAGCTTGTGGTCTTGTGGTGGAAGATCATCTTGAGCTTGTGTTCCCTTGAGGCCTTGAAGGACGTAGGGTCATACTTCTCTTGTTGAGGAACAAACTTCGTCTTGGGGTATTGATCTTCTTCCCACTCAACTCCATTGGCATTGAACTTTCGTTCAAAACCAACACCTTGATTATTCCGGTGCCTTCCTTGCTTGCGCACAATTTCCCCAAATTGTTTACTTCCGGCAAGGCTCTTGTAAACACATTTCTCTGTAAATTCCTTCAACAAGCTATTTTCTTTCTCAAGTGTAACTTGGCTAAGAGAATCATTAGTGAATCAAAAGAACTACTAGAAGCAACAATATTGGATTTAGCATGATTATTTTTACTACTAGAAGAAGAATCTTTCTTACTCTTGCTGCTAGATTTTACTTGTGGCATGTAAGTAGACAAGAGTAAACGCTTGACAATGTAAGAAGAACTTTTCTTCTGAAGATCATCAGTGATTGCTTTTAAGAACTCATGCTCTTGCTCTCAATTGAGCTTTTCAAAGCGTAGCTTCTCATGAGTTTTAAAAGTTCTCGATGATCCTCTAAAGTAGTTTCATGAGCTAACTTAAGAGTGTTTAGTTCTTTAGTTAGACGCTCAATCTCCTTCTTATCATTGTCATTCATTTCATCTTGATTAGCATGATTAATAGCAATTTCATCATAGTTTTCATCACTAGCATTGTCAACAAGCAAATCATCATCACCTAGCAAATCATCTTGATCACTATTGAAATCAATATACTCAGGGTGTGATACCGTAGGGCCTTTAGCCATGAAGCATCTTCCAATTCCTTCATTTGGTGAGTCAAATATGTCATAGGAGTTGGTTGACACAAGTGCAAGACCGGCAACACCTTCATCTTGAGTATATTCGGAGTCAGAGTGATAACTTCTCTCGGAGTGGTTGTCGGAGTAGGAACCGGATACCCATTCACCAACATGAGCTTGATGTCTTCGTTTTGTGTAGCTCCTTGATGGCTTGTCCTTCCTTCCCGAATCCTTACTTCTGCGAGAGGATCTTCATTCATAACGATCATCTCTCCTCCTTCTCTATCTTGGAGGTGATTCTTCTCTTCTAGTTCTCCTTTTAGACGAGTCTTCTTTTCTTTTGTAGGGACCCATACACTCATTGGAGTAGTGTCCGCGTCTTTCATAATTGTAGCAATTTCAATCACGATTAGATCTTTTGTCATGGTAGGACCTTGACTTGGAGCTTCTCTCTTTGCTTCTACTCTTGTAGAATTTGTTGAGGTTCTTCACCATTAAGCTCAATTCTTCATTGAAGACTTGTTTTCACTTGATGTGGCAGGAGCATCACATGAAGCTTTATAAGCACCACTAGACTTGTTGTGAAGCTCTACTTTATCCTTGTGTGACATCTCATGAGCAACAATTCTTCCAATGACTTCCCTTGGCTTGAGACATTTGTAACTAGCGTCATTTGGATCAAAGTGTACACGGTATCATATTTTCCATCCAAAGCTCTTAGGATCTTCTTGATGATGAATCTGTCGGTCATCTCTTTGCTTCCTAAGCCGGCAGTCTCATTTGTGATGAGAGCAAGCCTAGAGTACATTTCAGCGACACCTTCACCACCCTTCATTTTGAACTTGTCAAGTTGACTTTGAAGCACATCCAATTTGGATTCCTTGACGGACTCGGTACCTTCATGCATATCAATCAAAGTATCCCAAATTCCTCTGCATTCTCAAGACGACTGATTTTTTTGAATTCTTCGAGGAACAATCCATTGAAGAGGATATCGCAAGCTTGTGCATTGTATTGCAGCATCTTCAATTCTTCCGCACTTGCTTCACGATTTGGTTCTCTTCCATCGAAGAATTCACCTTGCAAACCAATACACAGAATAACCCAAACGGCGCGGTTATGTCCAAGAATGTGCATTTTCATCTTATGCTTCCAACTAGCAAAATTAGTACTATCAAAGTAAGGACCCCTACATTGGTAATTTCGCTCGCTAGACGCCATACTCTCATAGGTTGTGAAACCAAGGCTATGATCACCAAAAGCTATGGAAATCAAGGAAAATGGAGACCAAAGCTCTTATACCACTTGTAGGATCGAAATTATGTCTAGAGGAGGGTGATTAGACTACTTGACCAAATAAAATCTAGCCTTTTCCCAATTTTAAGTTTTGGCAGATTTTAGCAACTTAGCACAAGTCAAGCAATTAACATACACATGCAATCCTAAGAGTGTGGCAGCGGAAAGTAAAACATTGTATATGAAGGTAAAAGGGAAGGGTTTGGAGAGGGTAGACGCAATGTAGACATGGAGATTTTGGGCGTGGTTTCGATAGGTGGTTGTCGGTGTCAAAACCGGCGGATCTCGGGTAGGGGGTCCCGAACTGTGCGTCTAGGCGGATGGTAACAGGAGACAAGGGACATGATGTTTTACCCGAGTTGGGCCCTCTTGATGGAGGTAAAACCCTCGTCCTGCTTGATTAATATTGATGATGTGTATTACAAGAGTGGATCTACCACGAGATTAAGGAGGCTAAACCCTAGAAGCTAGCCTTTGGTATGATTGTTGTAATGGAGGTTATGTCCTACGAACTAAAGCCCTCCGGTTTATATAGACACCGGAGAGGGCTAGGGTTACACAGAGTCGGTTACAATGGTAGGAGATCTACATATCCGTATCGCCAAGCTTGCCTTCCACGCCAAGGAAAGTCCCATCCGGACACGGGACGGAGTCTTCAATCTTGTATCTTCGTAGTCTTGGAGTCCGTGGACGATGATAGTCCGCTGTCCGGACACCCCTAGTCGAGGACTCCTCGGTAGCCCCGAACACGGCTTCAATGGCGATGAGTCCGGCGCTCATAATGTTCGGCATTGCAAGGCGGGTTCCTCCTCAAATAATCCATAGAAGATTGCGAACACCGGGATAGTGTCGGCTCTACAAAATAAATTCCACATTCCACCGTAGAGAGAATAAAATGTACACAAGTTCAATCTGGCGGCGTATTTTGCGGCATGACGTCACACCACTACCAAGCCTCTGCTTGAATCGTTTTTATTATACCACCTCGGTAGCGTTTAGCGGCGGTTTCCTTAGCACGTCTTGTCGAGCGAGATCGTGTTCCCTTATTCCGGATTCTCATCAATACGGATGTGGGTAACCCAACCGCGCCATTGATGGTGGCGCTTGGGAGATAAGCGAGTTTTACCAGGCAAGTGGGGACGCATAGTCTTCGTCCGCCTATATATAAGGGATAAGGATTCACCTTTTCACCTACGCCTTCTTCCTCCTTTGCTTATCCATCTTTGCGCACTCGAGCTCCAGCGCCCAAGTTCGCGCATCTCGTCTCAACCTTCTCCGACCATGTCCGGAGTGGGAGGCAAGTGGTTGGCCTCCACCGTTAAGGAGGAGCACATCACAAAGCTGCGCAGCGCCGAATACCTTTCCGGCGACATCGCGCACCATTTGCTGACGAGGGCAGCTCATCCCCCCCCAGGCCCCATGAGAGGTCGTTTCCTTCCCCACTTCCTCCGCGGACTGGGCTTTCCACTTCACCCCTTTGTCCGGGGCTCATGTTCTACTACGGCTGGATTTCCATGATCGGCGCGGACTTCATCCTCAACATCTCGGCGTTTATCGTCGTGTGCGAAACCTTCCTGCATCCAGCCCCACTTGACTTGGCTCAAGACCTTCAATGTCAAGCGAAGGTAGTGAAGGGCACTCAAGCGGAGTCTTGGGCGCCATGTTGGGCAAGATGCCCGCGTCCTTTGGTTGAAGGGTCTTCGTGGAATCCGTCAAGGGTGGCGATCGGGGTGGTTCTATATCACCGAGCCGCGCGACCCTACGTGGGCAGCGGCCCCCGAGTTCAGATCTGGTATCCCTACACAGCTCACCTCCTGGAAAGAGAAGGGCTTGCTGTGGGGTAATTCGAAGGAGCTAACGGGACTCCAAGCCTCTATCCAGAAGCTGGTGAACAAGAAGCTCAGGCTGTTTAACGTGGTCCAAGTCATGCTCGTCGCGGATTCTCCCATGCCAAACGGGCATTCAATCTGTGGGAGTTCGATCCGGAATAGCACCGAGGCGTTGGCGGGCTCTTGACCTGACGTCTGAAAGGCGCTGGAGGTGATGTTTAAGGCGCGAAGCCCCGCATCCATGACGGAAGATCGCGGATTTCACTCGCGGCGTCCGGTGACGAGGTAAGTGATTCTACCCCTTCACGGGACACTTGTTGTTAGTAGTTCGACCCTAAGCGGGTGTCAATCTCCTTTTTCCTTTGGCGAGTGGGCCGAAGAAGGCCGAGCAGCTCATCCGCCCGGCTCCCATGCCGAAGACCAGTGGGCGCCCGTCTAAGCGGGCTGCTGGTCCCGCACCTGCGTGGTGCGGAGAATAAAACAAGAAGGTGGCCACGGGTACCGAAAGAGTTCCGTTTTGGTGTCCGGCGACTCGGCGGATTCCTCCCGAAGATGAGGAGGAGGAAGACTCTCTCCCGGAGGAGGAGAGAGAAGAGGAAGGCCTCCCCAGCAGGGGAGGCGAAGAATCAGAGGGAAGAACTATTCCCGGACAGCTCCGCCAACACCAACGTTGGCGATGAAGAGTGGCCCTCAAGGGCCAGGCCTCAAGCGAGATCGTAAGCATCTGGATCCCTGAATAATCTGCAATTTCTTTTGTGTCACATAGTGTCCTTCTAATGCCGCATACTGCTTGTAGTTCGGCCGATGATGATCTCCCGCCGTCGGCGGGCGTTAGCTCCGTCGGATGTAGATTCCATTCCATTGCCTCCACCTCGCGCGCCGAGGGCGCCAAGGTGGGATCCGGGAAGGACCCATCGGGAGGAGGCTCGGGCGCCGCAAGGCAACCTCCGGACTTTTGCCGGACTCTCGCCGGAACCGCAGTGGTTCAGTCTGCAGGCGGCCCTTCGCAAGAAGGGCAAGACCATGACACCGGCGGCCCCGTCCAACCGGGCGCGGACAACTTGTTGGGCGCTCAAAGGCGCTTCCATCGAGGAAGAACACCGCACTATCATGAGTGCGGTGATTGAAGGTTCGGCTCGCCAAAAGCGGGCTGACCGAAGCTTCTGACAGACCTTCTAACGAGGCTTTGAGGTAAGAAGTTAAAATTATGTAATGTAATACCGCATAGACAGTAGCCCACGATGCTCGGTTTGGTGTTGGAAAGAAAAGCGAGCGAGGATCTAAAGAAGATATCTGTGAGGTTGCTAAAAATTATGTCAATATGGGTTTGCAGGCTCTGTTCTTGACCTCTGCCTTGACCTTGCGGAGGTTGGTGCATTAAAGCAGGATCTCGGCGGTCAGAGCAAGAGCTCGGCCGTGCCAAGAAGCGGCTCGAGGACAAAGAAGGTGAGTAACACCACTTTGAAAAGTTACCTTCTGAGAAAAGGATTTAGGTTGCAATAAAAGAATAACAAGGATAGCGTGGTGCTGCGGGGCCACGAGCGAGGTGGCAACCACGAAGGAGGCTATGTCATGACGAGCATAATGCTGCCGTGAGCAGGCAAAGCGAGAGAAGCGGGAGGTGCGGGTGGCGGAGGTGCGGCAAGAGCTCCGAGGCTCTCATGGAGAAGCATGAGAGTTTGGAGCGCGACTCAAAGACTCGAGAGTCCGAGCTCGCCTCGGCTCTTGGAAGTGCCAAGTCTGCCAAGGCCGAGGCTCGTAAGGCCCTTCAGGAGGTTGAGGATATGAAGAAAATAGCAGCGGGTAAGGCATTTTTCATGCAAAGCAAGCATGTTAATGTAAACTACCTGACACTTACCCGGATTCGGAGCTCTCCAGGGGCGTTTGCAGATCTGCCTTGCAGTGTGTCCGATGCCTCCGCATTCTACCGTGGCGAGGAGGGGAGCTCAATGGAGAAGGTCTTCGGTCTCGATCTGTTGAGGCCGGCCATCTAGTGCCCCTAGCGACCGGTGAAGCGGTTAGTCGAGCTCCACAAGGTAGTGAGGAAGCCATGAAGGGCCTTATAGTCCGGTTGTGGCTGGACAGGCCATGCACAGGAGCTACTTGGCCTCGTCTGACGGTGATGGATCGTGCCCCGGGTGGAGGTCATCAAGTGCTCCGCTTTGTATTGAGGGTGCTCGTCGGGCCCTTGCCCGCGTGAAAGAACATGCGGTGCCCCCATGTTTGGTTTTGGTAATTGATGACAATCTCTATGGACTAATGGTTGTCTTGAGTTATATTTGAAGGATTTGTCCATAGGCTTTTCTTGAAGTCCATGTGTTGGTTTCAAGGAGTTTATGAGTTGACCAAGGTGCTATTAAGGAATTATCCAAAGATTGGTCATGTGAGTGTTGAGCTTATTGCAAGCATGTCTTGAAGAAGAAGATTGTGTGATCATTCATGTCCACCTTCAAGACATCATCTAAATTAAGAGAGTTGGAAAGATTCAACACACAAAGCGCACAAGATGTATTGAGGGATCAAGTGATCCCATGGTATGGTAAGCATTGTCCATTACGCTTTGTGTGCTAACCCATGGTCTTCGTGAGAGTTCTTTGTGGGGTTAGGTTGCGGTGTGCAAGTTCAAGTGATGCATCACGAAGAGATCAAGTGCTTGAAGCTTGCCGTCCATTGTGGTGACAATGGACTTGTGAAGATAATGGAAGAGTGGCTCACCCATAGTGGAGTATGGGGAGCAATCAACTAGTCTTCATCGAGCCAGCGCAATCAAGAAAGGTGGTCCATCTTGAGGAGGAGTAGATCATCATCATCTAGCTCAAGTGGACTTTGTGCAAAACAAGGTTTGCCCTTGATAGGTTTTCTATTTTACGGTCTCATGGTAGTTGTGGGAGACCGGGTTATAGGATCGATTGCCGTACTATCAAGGGGGGCTCTCGTTGAGTTGCTTGATCATATCGTTCGTAGAGAGCTCAAACCATTGCATCCTTGCATCATCTTTATTGGTTCTTGTTTGGTTCTTCTCCTTGTGAGATTTGGAGCTTTTGGTCATTTTCATGACAAGCTCGAGTTCATCGAAAACGGAGTTTACATGCATCTTCTATGATGTTTTCGATGTTGGAGGCTCTGCCGGTTCTTCTGTTGGAGGTTCTCCTGTTTTGATGCTACTCGTCTTCCTCTATCCAACAAGCGTGTGTTTGCTCAATTTGGAGCTCATTTGCAGAAGTTATGGCAGTTCTGTTTTTAGTGTTTCCCTCTGTTGTCTTCTCTGCAAAATGAAGGACTCCTAGTGTTGCTGATTTGGGGCATGCGGTAATCTTGCTCTCCGGAGCGGTAGTACCGCTGAGCCCTCTTGATAATACCGCTCTGTGGGAGCGGTAGTACCGTGGCCTCGAGCAGGCCAGTTGCTTTCGGCGGTAGTAAGGCGAATGTAATTTTTACATCAACGCCCTCTGGTGGTAATACAGCGCCCTGGCCTGCCTGTAGTACCGTGGGCTCGGCCAGCTTAGCGACATGGCGGAAGTAAGGCGGATGTAATTTTTACATCCAGCTCTCTGTGATAATACCGCTCTTCGTGTCTTGATAATACCGTGCGGAGTTTCTTGAGTCCTCCTTAAGCGGAAGTAGGTGCGGAAGTAATTTTTATGTCCGTGCCTTCTCTGCGCCTAGTGTTACTGCCTTACGGTAGTACCGTAGGGGCACGTGATAATACCGCTCCGGCGGTTCTATCGCTCGTTGCCTGTCAACAGCCTTCATCGGCGAGCTGCACATGCGGTAGTACCGCAACTGCGTGATAGTACCACGAGCAACCACGGTAGTATCGCAGCTCCTTGCGGTAATCTTTGCGTCGTCTTGGGCTGAGTGAGGGGATAACGGTTGGATTTTCTCCCCACCTATAAAAGGGGGTCTTCTTCCCCATTGGGACTTTATCTCTTGAGCTCGTTTTTGCCCCCATTGTTGACCTTCTCCGAGCTTGCTAACTCTCAATCCCTCTATGGATTCTTGCTAGTTTTTGAGGGAAAAGAGAGAGGAGATCTAGATCCACATTTCCACCAATCACTTTCTCCTCTAAGTGAGGGGAACCCCTTGGATCTAGATCTTGGAGTTCTTCGTGTTCTTCTTTCGTTCTTCCTCTCATTTTCCTCCCTAGCATTAGTTGCTTCGGAGGGATTTGGGAGAGAAGGACTTGGGCATTTTCCTCCCTTGCCATTGCATTTGGTGCATCGGTTTGAGTTCTCCACGTGATACGTGGAAGTTACAAGTTGAGAAGCTTATTACTCTTGGGTGCTTGGTGCCCTTGAGCTTGTTTATCTTGGGTGCTTGGGCCCCTAGTCGGTTGGTGGTGTTGGAGCTCAATCATTGTGGTGTAAAGCTCGAGACAGCGTTGGGGTCTCAATTAGGTTGTGGAGATCGCCCGAGCATTTTGGCGGTACCGTGACCGCCCCAAGGGTTGCCAAAGTGTCTGGGTTCGGTGACCGCCCCAAGGGTCGCCATTTATGCAGGTTGGTGACCGCCCTCAAGGGTCCCTTAGTGGAATAGCGGCATCTTGCATTGTGTGAGGCGTGAGGAGATTACGGTGGCCCTAGTGGCTTCTTGGGAGCATTGTGCCTCCACACCGCTCCAAGCGGAGATTAGCATCCGCAAGGGTGTGAACTTCGGGATACATTGTCGTCTCCTCGTGCCTCGGTTATCTCTTACCCGAGCCCTTTACTTATGCACTTTACTTTGTGATAGCCATATTGTTCTTTGTCATATATCTTGCTATCACATAGTTGCTTATCTCGCTTAGCATAAGTTGTTGGTGCACATAGGTGAGCCTAGTTGTTGTAGGTTTTGTGCATGACAAATTAACCGCTAGGTTTATTCCGCATTTGTTCAAGCCTCTACTGTAATTATTTTAAAACGCCTATTCACCCCCCCTCTAGGCGACATCCACGATCTTTCACCGCGCAAAGGTGCACTGGGGCAGGCTGGATGCGTAGAAGCTTATTACCGACGCGCCGCCAGCGGGCAAGGAGTATCGTACGCCCGAGATGTACTATAAGACTGTCCTGAAGGGTGCCCGCAAGATTGCGGATGAGTGCCCCAGAGATGTAATTATTGAGTAGACTCTCTATGTATTATCACGTGCGCTGAAAACTTTGTTCATGTCTGTGAAGCAACACTTGTTTGATTTAAAATATTACCTTCATGCGGCCGTTTATAAAATCGAGAGATGGCAAGTCGTCGGCTTGACCCCCAAGCCACAGTCTTTGGGGTGTTGGGATAAATTTGAGCACTCTTGTTCCCATTTTTGGTCCATCTAGGAGGCGCTCAACACAACGAACAAGGCAACCGGACTTATAATGCTTGAACACTCTCCTTAGCCATAGAATTCTATAATTTTAAATTTAGTGAAGCCCCTAGTATTCGGAAGACCGAATTGAGGCGCTATCCACGCCTTCGTCGGACATTATCCGGTGCTTCGCTCAAGCGGCATAAGTCTTTAAGGACCGAAAAGACCTCTCGAGCAGCGACGGTCTCGCCTTATCATGCCGGTCGGTTTAGCTTTCTCCATCGAGGTGCTCGCCCAGTTCAACCGGGCGCAATCGCGATGGTTCTCCCATGCCACCTTAGCCGACGAGCGGGCGTAAGGCACCAAAAGCGTGGGGCCAGGCAAACCCAACTATTGACCCAAGACATGATTGAGCCGATTCATATAATGCTATAAGTTTGGGGTGCCGCACTTGTGAAAGTGTTAGGACTTATCACACCATAATGCGGGAACATAAGCCTGGTGTATTCACCGTACCAAAATATCTGGTGCAAGATGTCATTGGTGAACATGTATGTAAAGTAATGCAATTACAGGCAAAAGTGTTGCATTATTTATTCAAGAAATTCTGCTATGAGTGCGGAAGGATACAAATAGTCACGGTAAGCAAGGATTGGACTAAATAAACATGTCCCCCTCGAGGGTGGGCTGCAGATGGTGTATATAATCGAATTTAATGTTCGTAATGGAGACCACACGAGTGTTAAATGCAGCCTTTTTCCCTCCACAGGCTGTTGCATCGTGAGTTCGGCGGGTTCGCCACGGACGAGGCCTCAGTGAGCGGAGTCTGTGTATACAAAGAAGTAAAATAAAATAAAAAAGAGCGACACACTTGTGAGCCCCTGGTGTGGTCGAGCCGCACTTTGGGTCTATTGTGGTCGTGCCCCTTCCCCTAGGCCCATGGTATCTCCAGAGCGTAATGATGTACGCGGAGGGTTGATCTTGCAATCATGCGAGGGCTGGGGTTGGGGCCGCATTACTCTGGCGATGCTCGGGCGTGCGGGTGGTCTTGGTTGATGTTGCTCCGGGCACGTTTGGCCGTGTTCGGCCGTTTAACGGCCAGACTCGAAAATTGCCTTAGAAGGCTGCTCTGATTTCGCCGAGAGAGCATTGTATGTTCCTCCGTTCGGAGGGCGTTCGTATTTCCGTTGACCGTAATGACTCCACGAGGGCTGGCATCTTGAGCTTGAGGTATGCATAATGCGGCACGCGTTGAACTTTGCAAAGCAGCGGTTCGTCCGAAAGCGAGCGTGATAGCCGCTGAAGCGACTATGTCGAAGATTAACTCCTCGCTCCGGAAATTGTCAGGGATCCGAAGACCACTTCGGTGTGACTAAGCTGTACAATTGGCCTCAACACCGGTATGGCGCCTTTGAAGGTCGTCTTTGTAGGTTTAATCCTTGAGGGTCTATGCCCATCTTGCGCCTTGTATCACGATAAAGCGAGGTTAGAGCTCTGCCGCCGTCCATCGGGACTCTCGTGTGGTGAAATCCGCCGGCGATTGGGTCTAAAACCAATGCGGCGAATCCGCCATGGCGGATCTTTGGTCGGATGGTCTCTTGATCGAAAGTGATCGGACAAGAGGACCATGGATTGAACTTCGGGGCGACTGGCTCCATCGCATATACGTCCCTTAGTGCACGCTTCCTCTCCCTCTTGGGTATATGGGTTGCGTATATCTTGTTTACCGTCCGCACTTGTGGGGGGAAACCCTTCTGTCTTCTACTGTTCGGCGGCCGGGTTTCTTCCTCATCGTCGCTATGCAGCCCCTTGTCATTGTTTTCGGCAATTAACTTGCCTGCCTGTTTGAATACCCAACAATCTCTGTTGGTGTGATTAGATAGCTTTTCGGGGGTGCCATGTATCTGACATGAGCGGTCGAGTATTCGGTCCAAATTGGACGGACCCAGAGTTGTTCTTTTAAATGGCTTCTTCCGCTGACCGGGTTTAGAGCCTCGGAATCCGGCGTTGACTGCCGTATCCTCCTTGTAAATCGCCTTCTTGGCGTTTTTTTGCTTCGACGCGACCCGCCATTGTGGTCCTTGGTATCCGGACTGCCAGAATTTTTACTGAGGTTATTGCTGCGGGCTAGCCAGCTGTCCTCTCCCGCACAGAAGCGGGTCATTAGTGATGTGAGGGCTGCCATGGATTTCGGCTTTTCCTGTCCTAGGTGCCGGGCTAGCCACTCATCGCGGATGTTAGGTTAGAAGGCTGCGAGGGCCTCTGCATCCGGACAGTCGACTATTTGATTTTTCTTTGTTAAGAACCGTGTCGAAGCTATCGGCGATTCATCTGGCTGCTGAATTATGTGGCTTAGGTCGCCGGCGTCTTGTGGTCGCACGTATGTGCCACGGAAGTTGTCGAGGAATGCGGCTTCCGGTCTTCCCAACACCCAATTGACTCGCGGGCAAGCTGTTAAGCCAATGCCGAGCTGGTCCTTTAAGCTTGAGTGGGAGATACTTGATGGCGTGGAGATGCGTGCCGCGGGCCATATGGATGTGAAGGAGGTAATCTTGATCCAAACCGCTGGGTCTGTTGTGCCATCGTAGGATTCAATGTTCTGAGTTTAAACCCTTGAGGATTTGATGATCCATTACTTCGTCGGTGAAGCATAAGCGGGTGTCTGGCGCCTCGTATTGAGCAATATCACGGCGTAGCTCGAGGGCGTTATGCTGCTGTGTTCGGCCCGGCGGAGTTGTTGTATCCCGCGACGGTATTCGTCGTGGGTCGTTAGGCGCATACGTGATCTGTAGATGGATCTGGATTGCCTTGCTTTGTCCTCAATATATCTCGCAAGTCCGGTAGCGTTCCCTCTTGGCCGAACTTTTGGAGCGATGCGAGTGCGGTCTTGGTGGAGGGCTGGATGCTCTCTGTCGCGACCACGGGGTGGTCGGTCGGCTGTATTGTCTTGTTGGTGATGAAGGTATGTATGCTTCTTCCTCTAATCGGGGAGCAACTTGCGTTTTGGGTAACTCTTGGAGGGGCGTTCGAGTTCATACTCTTGACGCGAGGACCTCGATCCATCTGTCGGCCGCGAGGTCTTGATCGGCTTGAAGCTGCTGCTGCTTTTCTTTAGGCTATTTGCCGTGGCGATAAGCCTGCGTTTAAAACGCTCTTGTTCGACAGGATCCTCAGCACGGCGAATTAAATCGTTGTTGAGGCTTGCCTCGTCTCCGGACGGAGGTATGTAATTATCATCCTCGACCTCTTAAATGCTGCCGCGCTCTCGTGAGGGCTTGCTTACGCATCCTCTGCTACTGAGTCTTCTTTGGAGGGATTGTCTTCGGCACTTTACGGGGTGTTATTATCTCTGTGCGGAATCTCCATTCTTCTTTGTGGCGGGATTTAGAGCGGCGCCCGGCGTCGGCGCTTGGGGTTTCTTTAAGGAATCTGCCTCCGCTGCTTCTTCGCCGTCCCCATCTTTTGGGGTGTCCACCATGTATATATCATATGACGAGGTGGTCTTCCAGTGCCCTGTGGGCGTTGGTTCTTGTTCGTCTCCGGCATCGTCGTCCATACCGTCGATGTCATCGGAGTCATAGTCTAGCATGTCGGTTAGATCGTCTACAGTGGCTACAAAGTGGGTGGTGGGTGGGTTTTGAATTTCTTCATCGTCCGCATCCCAACCATCCTGGCCGTAATCCGGCCAGGGCTCTCCGGATAGCGAGAGATGTTTTAGCGAATTTAGGATGTCACCAAAGGGTGAGTGTTGGAAGATGTCCGCAGCAGTGAACTCCATGATCGGCGCCCAATCAGATTCGATTGGCAGGGGCGCAGGAGGTTCGGAGTCCGGCAGGGAGTCCGGCACCTCGGAGTCACGAGCTTTACAAGGGACAAGGTTAGTGTTCGGCTCCATCGCCGTGGAAGATGTAGCCCTTGAGGCGGTGTCCAGCCACCGGTCCTCGATCTGCGCTATCGGCTCCGGACTAAGGGTCGGAGCGGATTCATGTGCGGCCACCAAGGCACTGTCCGGTGGCAGAGCTAAATCATGCCCATTGTGGCAGCGCGGCACGCTCGGCTGCGGTTCGAGTCCGTCGAAGATCAAGTCCCTGCGGATGTCGGCCGTGAAGTTTAGGCTTCCGAACCTGACCTGATGGCCAGGGGCGTAGCTTACGATCTGCTCCAGATGGCCAAGTGAATTGGCCCGTGGTCTGTTGCCGAATCTGAAGATCTGTCCGGGAGAAAAGTCTCACCACGGACGGCGTTGTTGTTGATTGAAGGAGCCATCAAGCCTATCGGTGGCGACATAGAGGAACTCTCAATAAAAGCACCAATGTCGGTGTCAAAACCGGCGGATCTCGGTAGGGGGTCCGGCTCGTGCGTCTAGGCGGATGGTAACAGGAGACAAGGGACACGATGTTTTACCTGAGTTGGGCCCTCTTGATGGAGGTAAAACCCTCGTCTGCTTGATTAATATTGATGATGTGTATTACAAGAGTGGATCTACCACGAGATCAAGGAGGCTAAACCCTAGAAGCTAGCCTATGGTATGATTGTTGTAATGGAGGTTATGTCCTCACGAACTAAAGCCCTCCGGTTTATATAGACAGGAGAGGGCTAGGGTTACACAGTCGGTTACAATGGTAGGAGATCTACATATCCGTATCGCCAAGCTTGCCTTCCACGCCAAGGAAAGTCCCATCCGGACATGGGACGGAGTCTTCAATCTTGTATCTTCGTAGTCTTGGAGTCCGGCGGACGATGATAGTCCGGCTGTCCGGACACCCCCTAGTCCAGGACTCCCTCAGTGGTGCTATCGTACATCCACGTTGATGGAGACTTCGACCCACAAAGGGTAACGGTTGCACGAGTCCACGAAGGGCTCCACCCATGAAGGGTCCACGAAGAAGCAACCTTGTCTATCCCACCATGGCCATCGCCCACGAAGGACCTGCCTCACTTGGGTAGATCTTAGCGAAGTAGGCGATCTCCTTGCCCTTACAAATTCCTTCGTCCAACTCCACAATCTTGACAGAGGCTCCCAAGTGACACCTAACTTATCTAGGAGACACCACTCTCAAAAAGGTGATAGATGGTGTGTTGATGATGAACTCCTTGCTCTTGTGCTCCAAATGATAGTCTCCCCAACACTCAACTCTCTCTCACAGATTTGGCTATGGTGGAAAGATGATTTGAGTGGAGAGCAACTTGGGGAGGGCTAGAGATCAAGATTCTAGTGGTTGGATTGGAATTTCTTGGTCTTAACACACGAGTAGGTGGTTCTCTCTCTCAGAAAATGAGTAGTGGAAGTGTAGGCACGTTCTGATGGCTCTCTCACAAATGGAAAAAAGGGTGGAGGGGTATATTTAGCCTCCACAAAAACTAACCGTTACACACTTTTGACTCAACTCGGTCAGACCGAATAGAGAAACTCGGTGAGACCGATTCAGATCAAAATGTGAACGTTAGGAATCTCGGTGGGACCGACGAGATCAACTCGGTGGGACTGATGTGCTAGGGCTAGGACAAAACCTCGTATCGGTGAGACCGATCGCATAAACTCGGTGAGATCTATTTCAACGATGAGCAAACAGAGACTTGGCCAGGCAAACTCGGTGGGACCAATCACTCATTTTGATGAGACTGAAATGTTACGAAAAACAAATAGAGAGTTTGCAATGCGAACTCGGTGGGACCGATCACTCATTTCGGAGAGACCGAAATGTTACGAAGGGAAACAGAGAGTTTGCAAAACCATCTCGGTGAGATCGAGGGCCGTATCGATGTGACCGAATTGATTAGGGTTTCTGGCAGTGGATATGTCAAGTGAACTCGGTGGCGCCGGATAGATCAAATCGGTGGGGCCGAGTTTGACTTTAGGTTTTGGACATATGTGGGAATGAGAAAGTGGCTGAGGTTTTTGGAGCAATATCACTAAGCATATTGAGCAAGCAAGCCATTAAGCAACACCATATCCCCTTTTAATAGTATTGGCTTTTCTTATGGACTCAATGTGATATTGGATCACTAAAATGAAAATGAAGAGTCCTGAGGCTTTGCCAATCTTTGTCCTTAGCATTTTGAGGGGTCCACATCTCTAGTCCATGACATACCAGTCATTGAACTTTATGAAACACTTAATTTGAATGGCTATTAGTTCTATGAGCTACATGTTTTTATGAATTATCAAAACCACCCGGGGATTAGTTGCACTTTCACTTCGCCCTATAAATCCTCAAATATTCAAAAAAAACTCGAGGTAACCCTAGATTAGAAGTTCCGCCGCCGCAAGCCTCTGTAGCCATGAAAAACCAATCTAGACCCCGTTCCAGCACTCCGTCGGAGGGGGATATCATCACCGGTGGCCATCTTCATCATCTCAGCGGCCACCATGATGAGGAGGCAGTAGTCCATCCTCGGGGATGAGGGTTTGTACCAGTAGTTATGTGTTTAATATCTCTCTCTCTCTCGTGTTCTTGAGATGTCATGATCTTGATGTATTGTGGGCTTTGTTAATATTGTCGGATTATATGGTGTTTTCCCCTCTCAATCTTGTGATGAATTGAGTTTTCCCTTTGAGATTTCGTTTTATCGGATTGAATACTTTTATGTATTTGAGAACACTTGATGTATGTCTTGCTATGAATAACCGTGGTGACAATGGGGTATCATATTGATTCACTTGATATGTGTTTTGGCACTCAACTCGCGGATTGCCGAGGTGACATTGGGGTAATCTATGCATAGGGGTTGATGCACATTCTCGTCTTTGTTTCTCCGGTACAAATCTTGGGGCACTCTTTGAGGTTCTTTGTGTTGAATTGAGTACTATGAATCTGAAATTATTTGATGCATATCGTATAATCAACTCACGGATACTCACGGTGACATTGGAGTTGGTTGATGTGTATCTTATGGTGTTATTTTGATACGAACTCTTGGTTAGAGAGATCGCAAAGAATAGCTTGCTGTTATTTCAGTACGAACTCTAGGATAGATTGATCGGAAAAAGTAGCTTTGAGGTGGTTTTGTACCATACAAACAATCCTCTAAATAAGAAATTTGGAGTGATTCTTCATCACACGTGAGGGGTGGTTATAAGATCCAATTATATTAGCATTATTGAGAGATTGCACTAGCGAAAGTACGGATCCTAGGCCTTATTTTCAAGCATTGCAATATCGTTTGTGCTTATTTTCATTGTTCGCTGACTTGCTATTTTATTTATTCAGACTATAAAAATATATTTCTACCATCCATATTACACTTTTATCATCATCTCTTCGCTGAACTAGTGCACCTATACAAATTTCCATTGTATTGGGTGTGTTAGGGACACAAGAAACTCTTTGTTATTTGGTTGCAGGGTTGTTTGAAAGAGACCATCTTCATCCTACGCCTTTCACGGTTGATAAATCTTAGGTCATCCACCTAAAGAAAATTTGCTACTGTCCTACAAAACTTTGCGTTTGGAGGCCCAACACAAGTCTACAAAAACAAATTGTGTAGTAGACATCAGGCGTGTCCGGGCACGTCTGTGCGTTCCATATCGGTCTTAGATATTGACCGGGTATGGGAAGTGCTAGTCAGTTTGGGTGTTTGGGCCGGATATGGGATATCCGGTTGTATGACGTCTTTTGTCCGGATACTGACCGGACAGCTGTCCGGCCGGTACGGGTCCGATTGTAGATGCTCGTAGGACTTTTTCCTTTTTTGACAATTACATTGCACCAAGTTCCCGTCCACTCAAAACACTTTTTACCACTTGTTTTAGCTGCATTCAGGTTGCTAGCCGATGGGTGGGTTTCTGGTGCTCGCCGGGTCGTCACACCCAACCCCACCGATGCTGGGTGACTGGGTCGGGTACCGTCCGCCTCGGAGACCACTCGCTCCTGTTGCCCGTGCAGCGTGCACGGCAGCTAGCGCAGCGCTCCTAGTGCTGGTCCAGCGGGCACGCACACACGCCGGGGCGCGGCGCAGCCCTCCCCGGTCACGCGCGACCACGGCCGGCAAGCTTTGACGACCAAATAATGGTGTCCCTCTTGCTTTCGTCCTCGGTGCGCTCTAGGCCGTCCGCATACGCGCACCACGTTTCCGGCCTCGACCCATCTCTCCTCCCCTCTTCTTCTTGGAGATCCCTCTCCTCCCGCACACTTCGTCCATGATCGATCCACATCCATCCTGCCTCTCCGTCGCCACGCCATGGAAGGACCACCGCTGCGCCTGCGTCTCCTGTCTCCGCTCGCTTTTCAGTAATCAGGAGACGAGGCGAGGGAGACGATGCTACAGTGTGTATGTGTACCGTGTACGTACGCGCAATTGGGAGGGATGTACAAGTAGGACGGCATTCGTAAACCTGCCGTGCCCGGCAGCCAAAGAGAGAGTGGATGAGCAACTGGCTTTGCTAATCCAGCAAAAGAACGTGCGTTGGTTAAATAGCTCACCGCCTCACCTCACAATCACATGGCATGCAGGAGCTCTCCCCGTCACACACAACCTACACCTGCGTCGGCAACGCGGTGCTTCCCTTGATAAGAATCTACTCCCCCCACGGAAAATAACTGTCTCAACTTTGTACTAACTCTAGTACAAAGTTATACTAAGATTGAGACATTTATTTTGGGACGGAGGAAGTACTTAGTTTCGAATTAGATGAAACATTTTGTATATGCATTTGTGGTTGTATATTGATGCATTGCGTCAGCCTTCTTTCCAAAAGAAAAGAAAAGGCTTGGTATGCATAAAAAGAAATGGTTGTAGGTGATCTAATCGCCAGGGGAATCTGCACGTAGGAAACGATTCTCCTGGTGACTAGTTTAATTCCAAGAAAGCTCAAAAGTTGGTTCTTTCTTTCGATCAGCCTTCGCACTTAAGGAAGTTATTAGGTCCACTTGTATGCTGCTTTAACTTAATATATAGTTAAGCCAAAAATAGATCTTGTTTGGAAGCAATGTAGCGCCCTCTGGAAACCTCCAACCTTTAGACAGTTGAGACCTTTCTTTAGAAGAAACATGGTATAAACATACACTCTCACATATACTAAGCATGAACACTTAACTCTATTAACACGTAGACACGCACAGCTTACATCTATAAGCACCTTTAAGAAGCAGAGTCGACAAATCTCTAAGTGAGGAAGTCATCACAGTGGTCTCGCAGTCGATGTAACGTTGCATTTCACTAAACGAACAACAATGGGAAACCAAAAATAGATCCAACAAACTATAGTGGGTTGGTTCCGCCATAACGAACCTAACCATTTGAGTCAATTTTCACACCAAACTTGAATTAACTACCGATAAATCTTGGGTGTGGATAGTGAGCAACCAAAACTTACATGCAATTCGACTCTACACCATGCGTTTGGACATTCAACGATGTATTGAGCCTGATAGACTTGTAGGGCGTAAAGTGTTTCTTGCAATAGCAAGTATCGTTAGCTATCGTTGATATATGTCGCGTTGCCCGCACAATTGCGCTTGAGTTGCTTTTGCATTGCTATGTTATTTGCAGAAACACTGTACCATCAACGAGATGAGTCGTATGCACACGAAATACTCGATTAATATGTAATATTTAATTATTATTAATTTCAAAAAGCAGGAATACCTCCGTTCTCTGCATCAAAGCCATGCATTCCGCCATTTTATTTTATTATTGCACAGAACCCAACAAAACAAATACATGGATCGTTCCGAAGCCGCCTTTCTGGAAACTACAGTCGCTACACATACAATCTTGATGACGTGCCCTGACGTAATATTTAATTATGGATGTTGATCAAGACATCGATCACCTGTAGGGCGTTGGACAACCAATTGAAATTAGCACATATTGAGACAACAAGTAGTTAGAACACATTTTAAAAGATCCATCCAACGGTTATGATCTACTTGGGTCAATTCTAAAACAGTTATAGGATCTTATATGTATAGTTTTATGAATCCTATGTAACAAATTATGAATTCTTGAGCAATCTATTCTCCACACCATCTAACATGCCACATCAGCAAGCAAGAATGCATGTGGAAGATACATATCTTTTTTTTTGCGGGGAATATGTAATAATGTTAATAAGATATTTTATAACTATATGGTAATCAACCTCAACGATTCATATCTATTTTCACTTTTTCAGCAATGCACGTGAAGCGGTAATAAATGGGGTCCATTAAATAAAGGCAAAATGTGTCATGTTTATGTAAGATTTTCTATTATATCTCTATTTGGTGTGCAATATCGTGCTTTTAATATGGTGTATATATGATATTGCATTTATTTCATATCTATTTTGTTGCTTTTCGTTCTTGCCAAGTTTAAGCACCCCAAACATGATATTCTTTTGGAGTAAAACAAAAGGCAAGTAGATAAACATGACGTGCTAAGATATCTTTTGGATACATCTGTGGTAACTTGTAAAGATCCACCACCACTAACTCCCATTTCGATACGCCCCCATTTAGAAGCCATTCAAAGGGCTTCACCACCGGATGTGGCGTTTCCAAGTGAACCATCAAAGCCTTAATCGGACACTGCCAACGCCACCGGCACTAAATGGCAGGAGATTAACACCCCTTTTTTTTTGCATGGATCATCTTAAAAAGCATTAATGGAACGGGATAATATCTCCGGATCCAAAAGGCATGCTACAAAACGTAGGGAGAAGTGGTCCATCCCACCCGAAAGCAACGCCCCACATTTCTCGGCGAGAAGAGAACGGAATGGCCATCTCGTAGGCCCATTCCCGTACCCCCCATCCATCATCCATCCCCAGGAGTATATACTTACATCCACCGTATACCCTACGCTAAAATACAAATAAGTAAGGGTAATACCACCACCGGCGGCCACTCCCCTTCAGTTACCTACCCCGAGGAGCAAACCGAGCCGAGAGAGGTGGGGGAGAGAGAGAGAGAGAGACGCAGCAGAGCAGAGCTCCGCCCGAGGGGAGAAGGAAAAGAAAGCTCCGGCCTCGCCCCTGCCTGCCCGCCCGCCTGCTGTCCCAAGCCCCAAGCCAAGATTCCCTCGTTGCATCGGCGTAAATGTATGCGACTCCCCTGCTCCTTCCGTCCCCCCATCCATCAGAAATCTGGAGTCCTCCGCTTCTTCTTCTTCCTCCGTGCGCGTCGTTTCCTTTGGTTTCTTGGATCTGCCTCGGCGAGGGGAGAAGGTGGTTTGGGTTCCATTTTCTTTGTTTATCTTCTTGTTCTTGCGCCCTTTTTTGGGTGGGGATTCGGGCTGTCATGTCAGGTTCGATCTCCGCCTTTTTTTCCTTCTTCTGTTCCGGAGGGTTCCTAGGATTGAAATAAATGAGATGCTGCTTCTCTGCGCGGAATTTATTGCGGCGCTCGCTCGCTTGCTTTTAGTGGCCAATGCAGGTTCCCCTCCTGGCCCTGCGAACTGCAAATCGTTTCTCTCCGCCATTTGCTCCGCTGCCCCCTTCCGTTTCTCTGCTCAGATCTGTGGCGCAGCGCAGGGTTTACTCCCGCCTGCCGCAACAAATGTGTGTTCTTTTTTAAGCCCCCCTTTTTTCTGCTTCTTGCAACTGACTGGCAATCCTTTGGAATTTCTTCTCCCGCAGAGCGCCATTCCAACGCGGGCTTCGAGCTGGTGTCCCAGAAGTTGAATTTGGAGGAGAAAATGTCCGGTAAGAACGAGCTCTGCCGTTGCGGTGTCCGCGTCATCCCTCTTGCGTGTTCTTGTTTCTTGGGGGGAAGTGTGTGTGAGGCGCCGCTCTCTCTCTGCAGTGATCCATGCCGACGACATCGAGATATCGCTGTGCGACGGCAACTCGGAGGACGAGCGCCGCCGCCGGAAGATAGGGTCGCTGCGCCGGAAGGCCATCCACGCGCTCAAGAAGCGCGGCAGGCGTCGCGTCGACTTCCGCTTCCCGCCGGCCATCTCTATCGAGGACGTCCGTGATGCCGAGGAGGAGCGCGCCGTCTCCGCCTTCCGTGAGCGTCTGGCCGCGCACGGCCTCCTCCCCGACAAGCACGACGACTACCACATGATGCTAAGGTCTGTTTGTCGGGAAACCACCCCCCTTATCCTCTTGTTTTTGCCCTGTGCTGTTTGGATAGCTCTGCGAAATGCCAGGATCTGAAACTCGCCGTACGAATGCGTGATGCAGGTTCTTGAAGGCGAGGAAGTTCGACGCCGAGAAGGCAATGCAGATGTGGGCAGACATGCTGCGATGGAGGAAAGAGTTTGGGGCCGACACCATACTTGAGGTGATCACACTGACCTGCAACAAGCATGCAGAACAAGGAGTCTCTGCTTTACGCCTAACATTCGACCCGTTCGTGTGGTCAGGATTTTGAGTTTGATGAGCTGGATGAGGTGCTGTGCTACTACCCTCAGGGCTACCATGGCGTCGACCGAGAAGGCCGGCCCGTGTACATCGAGAGGCTCGGCAAGGTCGACCCTAACAAGCTCATGCAGATCACCTCTGTGGACAGGTACATCAAGTACCATGTGCAGGAGTTTGAGAGGGCCTTCAGAGAGAAGTTCCCTGCCTGCACATTGGCTGCCAAGAGGCACATTGACTCCACCACCACCATCTTGGATGTCCAGGGTGTGGTATGTCAATCATCCTTCTTGGTCTACGCTTGTATATCTTGATCTGTTTGTCAACGTATTTCAATGTTTTTTTTGTCATGTGCAGGGTTTAAAGAATTTCTCCAAGACTGCTAGGGAGCTAGTACATCGCATGCAGAAGATAGACAGCGACTATTACCCTGAGGTAATTTTGCGGCGCAATGCTTCATGCTAGTGTTTTGGCATGGTGGGGTGATGGTTCTAAAGTCATAAAACTGCAGACGTTGCATCAAATGTTTGTTGTAAATGCGGGCAGTGGGTTCAAGTTGATCTGGAACAGTGTGAAGGGCTTCCTTGACCCAAAAACTTCATCCAAGATTCATGTAAGCCCACTTGATTATTTGTCAGGATCATGCCAGTCCATTTTGCGAGCGCCGATTAATTTTTTAACCTTTATTAATGCAGGTTCTCGGTTCGAATTACCAGAGTCGACTTCTTGAAGTAATTGACCCAAGGTCAGTGTAAATTCATGCTGAGGAACAAGTTTTAATCTTAATCCTTGCCCATTTCATTTTCTTGTGAATTGTTATGCATTCTGCAACATTTTTACAATAGTTGTTTGCTCCTCTCAGTGAGTTGCCAGAGTTTCTTGGTGGTTCATGCACCTGCATTGACAAAGGAGGTTGTCTTGGGTCTAACAAGGGGCCATGGAATGATCCTTATATCTTGAAGGTATTTTTGGCGCTCTAATTATCTGAAAGTTTTCGTTTGTGTACTGCTTGTGTTTTTTTACATTCTGATTGATTATATTTTTACCACTCTACTTATACATGTACCATTTTTAGCTGATACACAATCTGGAAGCTGGTTCTGTGAGGGATATCAAGCCAGTTTCTGAAGGCGAAGAAAGAAGCGATTCGTCTCTTCGATTGGAACAGTTGAAGGTAAGATTATGAAATAATACTTCGCATTCAAGCTATAATCTGGCTGATTGCTGCTTCTAACTTCGTATGTGTTACTTACAGTGGCAAGGCATGATGAGTGACACATCAAATGCTGAATCAGGGTCGGATGTTGATGACTTTGGATCCTCATTTATTCCCAAAGGTGCTGAGTATGGCTGCCTCACTCCAGTCCATGAGGAAGTGAGTTCACTGCTTTATTCTTGCTTCGTACGAGTGTGATTACCTTTGTTCTATTTGGCTTTCTATAGCATTAAAAGCCATGCTATGCCTACCACAACGTACTTTAATCGTTTATGTGAAACCTTCTACATGTGAGTTGTTTTCAGTATTTATTATACTTGCTGTAGGTAAAGGGCATAGATTCAACTTACTATGTCTGTTACGAACAGAGTTCCCTGGAAACGTCTCTTGAAACTGGTAGGAGACTGCGGCGAACTACTGAAACTGTGCCAAAACAACTAGCTGATAACCGGCAATTTTCCACCAATGGAAGCCCTCGTGATTTAGGTATCATCTTTTCCCTTGCATTTTTCTTATTTAACTCTATCCCATTAATTGTTACACAGCTTGCTAATATTGTTATATATTTAGTTGCCTATATATGATGTCTATTTGGTTGGTTGCTCTAGCCTAAGATTCAAGATAATTCTGTTCGTCTATTTGACCAAAATAATCTGTGTTGCTTGTATACTCCAAGAGCTGCATTGTTTGTTTCTCAGTTGCATGAACAATGCATCCATAGAACAATAGATAGAAGTAAAAATGGCATTGCAATGCTAGATGCCTAGGTTGTGCGTGCTAGATTCCTAGATGGAAGATTGGAAGGCATTGGCATAAAACACTTCAAATTCTGACCGGACAGAATGAAGTACAGGTCATGTGGTATACCTGCCAGGAACAGTTGCCCTGTGTAATGTACTCCCAGAGGACTGTTTCATTTAATGTACCATACAGTACATTGTTTGTTGATATTTACTAATGAATCTATTTGCCTCCTTGGTGATAGTATGCTTGCACGAAGTTACTGCCTTATCTATCCTTGGTGATATTTATGAATCCATTACTTGATCCAGTTTGCTAGTGTTATCATCCTCATTGTTGACTTTGTTTGTTGTACTAATGGCAGGGAGCAATGCTGGCAAACTTGATGGTTCAATCGTCCGATGGGGCTTTGAAAATCTTGTTAAAGTTGTGACAGCCTTGATCAAGCTATTCTCCTTCTTCAAGCTTTTCATCTCTAGCAGAACACTGAGGAGGCTTGAAAGCGCCGGCCCTTCCACGGTGCCAGTCCCAGCTGCAGAGAAGCCGCAGCCCCGAACCATCAGTGCTGATGAGATGAGTGCTTGCTTACAGCGCATTGAAAATCTTGAATCTGTGTGCAACCATCTTGCAAGCAAGCCACCAGAGATGCCCGAGGACAAGGAGCAACAGTTACTGAACTCGTTCGAGCGCATCAGATCCATCGAGGCTGACCTGGAGAGGACCAAAAGAGTAAGTTTCTAATCGAATCAGACCTGAGAGTTCTCAGTTGGGCATGTGTCTCCAGTTTTTATCCCTCAAAGCTATTTTGGAGCATTTCTTTGCTTCTTTGTGGATGCACGCGTTGTGGTTTATGCGAAGTTTTGGTTGATTGATCAGGCACTGCATGCGACGGTGGCGAAGCAGAATTCGTTGGCGGAGACTCTGGAAGCTGTACAGGAGTCGTCGAGAGTCAAGGTACGCCGTCTACAATTAGAACTTGCTCAACCGATTGCATTTCCAAAATGAACCAGTGCTCACCCCAATGCTTGCTTGTGCAGAGGAGGTTGTTCTGCTCATAGGACGACTACATTAACAGTGAAGCTGCCAGCGCCATTTTTGACCTCCCCGTCCGGCTCGGGAGAACGGCGAAAGAGAAGATAGCATGAGACGATGCTCGTCGCTTCCTTTCGGAACATCAGCTCTCCTTTTATTTTTTTTGGTTATTAGTTCATATTTTGAGCCCGGTAGCCCCTCCCTCCCTCCCTCGTTCCCCTTCCCCTGGTGAACGCAGCGCAGCGCAACGTGCTATGTTTTTTGCTGGCCAAAAGTGTGTGAATCTCTGCTGCGGCTGCCTTTGCGTTCCACTGGGGGCGGGGGCGGGAGTGGAATCCGTCGAGGTTTGACTGACCGGAAAGAGCAGCGAGTGACAGGCTTTACCGCTGAGCTGATGATGTCTGTGTAAATGGTAGGGGCACTGCCACCTCTGATCTGATGTGAACTGAACTGATGATAGTAGGTTATTGTGACGGGAATGCAGAGGCTCGGCTCTCCAGAAATCTCGTGATCTCTCCCGACATGGCAACGTGGGTTGATGCTGTTGGCCCGTACGAATCTTGCACGGTCTTTTATTACAGGGCAGTGGGCTGGGCTGGGCACGGCACGGCACGGCACGGCACGCTCCTAGTGCGTGACCCGGATTCCACGGCCTCCGCTTTGTTGCGCACTCGCAAGTTGCCGGCAGGACTGGGCGCGCTGCCATCGGTGCCGTGGTCTTTGATGCGGTTAGTTTTTCCTTTTTAAGCTAGGCCGCGGTGCAACCGTTGGATGTGGATCCTGTAGTGGTGAGCACACGCTTGAGGCTGCTCTCCGTTGTAAGACCAACTTCAATGGGGCGACCCATTTCGTCCGCCCGCGTCCGTTTGGGTCGGCGCGGACAAAAATGGCGGCCCAACGCGCCGGCCCAAACCTAAATCACGTCCGCGTCGCGTCCATGCCGACGCATTTGCATTAAATTTCGCTGGAATGCGTTGGCGCGCGCGGCTGCGACGCCTTCGCTCTCTCGCTGTCGCCGCGTCCCTACCGGCAGCGGCCCAACCGCCACCGGTCGTCTTATTTATAGCGATAAGCGGCAATGGGCCGCGTCGGCCGGTCTGTAGCGTCCTTTTTAACCACGCGTGCGTCGAGGTCGGACCTCATCCACTTCTCCGTCCACATCGGTCCCCCGCTCCCTTTGCTTCCTCGCGCAAGCCGCAAACCCTAAGCGCCCATGGGCCTCTTGGCGGCAGAAGAAGGGCAAGGGCAAGGACACCCGGCGCCTCGTCGTCCGTGCTCCCCTCCTCCATCGCGCGTTTTAGCCTGACGCCGACGCCTTTGACATCCGATGCACCAAGCGCGGTGGCATTGGGAGTCTGACCCTCCCTACCGACGACGTGTTGCGCACCATTGGCATTTGGATCCAAACCAGATCCGGTGCGGCGGTTCCGCGGACCCATGCCCCACGACAACGAGGTCTTGTTGGCGCCGCGCGCTCTGCTCACCGGGCGGCGTCGGTTGCCCGTCGCCACCGACTCTCCCAAGCGGGAGGCTTGGTTCGCCCTCAAACACGAGAAGCAGCAACGACTCGGGTGTCGACGCCGTCCGCCGCCATTCCCGCCGCCCGGAGGTAGAGCCGAGAACATGGAGGCGGAGGCGAGTACCAAGCCGCCCTCGAGGAGGCCTGCGGAAGACGCGTTGGAGGCTAGCCGCATCAACGAGGACGCGCACTGGGATGGGCTGGAGCAAGCCCTTGCCCTATCGGCGGCGGGGGACTCTGTCCACTCCCCGCTTTTCGTGCCGCCGCCTCCACCGTCGCCGCCCGTCCGGCGAAGTGGGCCGGGCCGAGCCGTCAGCGAAGCGCTTCCCGCCTCCATCCACTTGGCCGGAGGAGGCCTACTCGTGGGCAGAACCGATCTGCGAGTGGGTCGGTAGCGCCTCCCGTCCACTTTGCCGCCATGCCGGGAGGAGGCGGCCCGCCTCAGCGATGGAAGAGCCGGCTCCGCCGAGAGTAAGCCGACGGCGAGGAAGCGGATTATTCTGACGCCATGCTCCAACGTGACGTGAGGCGCCCGGCTCGAGATGAGGAGGTGGAGTCTTGTGCTTGCTTGCCGCAATGCCGCCCGCCAGCCAGACGCGGAGGAGGAGGCCGCCTGGCGGCATACCGGCGGCGTTCGGGGGGTGGCCTTGCTCGGTCTTCATCGACCTCACCGACGACGGCGTCGAGGGCAAGGGCAAGGGCAAGGCCGGCGACGTCTAGAAGCGGCGTCTTGCGGCGGCGGAGCGGGCGCAGATTTTTTTAATGTTTTATTTAATGTTTATTAGATTTAGGTGGACTTTGGCCGGCGTTTCACCGGCCACTTTATGTTTAATAATGTTTATTTCGTGCAATTTGTTTTTTTTCACGCCGGCACATTTGGGTCGGCCTCCACGTTGGGCGGTCAAGCCGACCCATTTTAAAATACGGACGCGCACGTCCGCCTGGCCGACAAACGGACAAAAAACGGACAAAGCGCGCGTCCATTTGGGTCGCCCCGTTGGAGTTGCTCTAAGACCTCCTGTATAGCGAAATCACTAGTTAGTTAAGGAACAAAATCATTAGTTAAAGGGTACTCGTTGCAAAGATCACTCTCACCTTCTCAGGTTGCGACAAGTGACGTGCTGGGAGTTTTCCTTTTTTCGTAGATTCGTTTATTCAAAATGTTATCTCTATCGTGCGTCCAAATCTCGAACCGTTTTCACCGTTGGATTCCTCGCGCCAAGATCTTCAAAACCAGATCCCATATTGATAAATTTTGATGAATTTTTTTCACGAAAAAATCCAAACCGAGAGCGCGGGGTTTTTCCTTTTCGAAAGACGCACGCCCGTGCTTCTCACGGAAGCAAAACCGTGTCTTTCGTAGAAGTAAAAAGAAGAAGAAGAAAAAACATGTTTTTTTTCCGTTTCTGAGGAGACACGGTCGTGCCTCTGGCGAAAGCATAACCATGCCTCTCGCGGAAGCACAACCATGCCTCTCACGAAAAATAATATAAAAAACACGCTTTTCCCGTTTCCGAGAGCACGACTGCGCCTCTCGTGAAAGCACAACCGTGCCTCTCGCGGAAGCAAAACCGTGCCTCTCGCGGAATGGGAAAAAACAGAAAACGCGTTTTTCCCCATTTTCGAGGCACGGCCGTGCCTCTCGCGAAAGCACAACCATGCTTCTCTCGAAAGCAAAACCTTGCCTCTCGCGGAAGAAAAAAAAAACGGAAAACGTGTTTTTTTCCGTTTCCGAGCGCGGTCTTCACGCAATTTTTTTTTCGAAATTTTTTGTTTCAAAAGTTAAGGAAGACCGGTGGAAAATTGAAACGTCGAAAAACCGTTTAAAAAACTGAAAACGCGTGCTTTAAAATAAAAAGTAAATCCGGAGGAAGCGCCCAGAGCGTAACACGTGGCGGGCGGCCGAGAGCGTGCCAAGTGGCGTTGATCGTTGTGAGCCTCCCGAAGGAGCGCTCGTTACTCCCTATGCAGCGGCTAAGGCGCCGACTACCCACTGGAGCGCTCGCGAGCGCTTTCGTCTAGGCCAGCCCAGTTACAATCGGATGCGTGGTATGCCCCTTTTTTTTTTTGCGAAACCATCCTTTTCTTTTTGTTCCACTAGAAAAACAAGCAATTGCCGCTTTAAAAACTCAACTACCGATATTTGGACAGAATTTAAAAGCTTTATGAAATAGAAAAATGTTCATGATTTTTGTAAAAATGTCGCCATGTTGGAAAAGCTTGAGAATAAGAAAACAGTTCATGAATTTTAAAATGTCTCAAATTTGAAAAAAAAATCTAAAAATTATTCATGAATTAAAAAATGTCTCAAATTTCAAAGAAAATCTAAAAATTATTCATGAATTTGGAAAAGGTGCGCGGATTTGAATATTTATTATTGTTTCCATAAAAGTTAATAAATTTGAAAATTGTTTGTGATTTTCAAAAACTTCAAGGATTATTAAAGAATGTTAACATTTTTGAAAGGTTCATGAGTTTGTCAATTTTTTTTTGCAGATTTTAAATAACTAATATGATTTTTTTTACCGAAACAGAAAACCAGAAAGAGGAACCGTTCGAAAGTTTCACAAAATCAGATGATGTAAGTTTGTGTAATGCAACGACCCATTTATTAGGTAGGTGCGCTGGGAGGGTGTTTGCCATGTGTAAAAAGGCTTCCGAGTGGCGCGAGTGGCGCCCAAAGCGCCAAATAGCAATTTGGCAGGCGTTCTTGCATCTGGAATCTAGTGAAGGAACCGGGGCCATGTTGCATTCCCATGCCACTCTCACTTCAGCGTACCCTTCTCCTATATAAAAAAACTGAAAGAGGGAAACTTGTCCATGATCGGCCTTGGCTGATGTGGCGGACTGTGCGAACATATCCGGACATACCCATATTCATCCCATGTAAGGGCTAGGTTTATGGGGCAGGTTTGAGAGGCGTGTTGGGATGGCGTTTTTCGTGTCCGGAGACATGGGGGAGATTTGAAGGCTTACCTTGAAGATGCTCTTAGTTTGGAATGGGCCCATGTCCGGGGTATCACATGTTTTTTAGTCCTTTATTGTTCATTCTATTATGTCAAATTTTCTATTTTTACCTATTATTTTTATTTTTCTCTGTTTTAATTTTCTTTGTATACACTTACTTTTTTAGATTCGAAAAGGAGTATCATATGCCTTTATTTTATTTGTATACATTAACTTTAATAGGTACAAAAAAGGAGTATTATATGCCTTTATTTTCTTTGTATACATTAACCTTTTTAGATACGAAAGGGAGTATTATATTTGCCTAGATATGTTAGAGGCTTGTATTTAACCTGTTTCATCCACTAGTTTACTGTGCTCGAGAGCGGAGTAGAGCAGTCATGCACATTTTTAAATA
Source organism: Aegilops speltoides (assembly GCA_021437245.1). Classification (NCBI taxonomy): domain Eukaryota; kingdom Viridiplantae; phylum Streptophyta; class Magnoliopsida; order Poales; family Poaceae; genus Aegilops; species Aegilops speltoides. Next base: position 186,419,220 of record CM038147.1, read on the forward strand.
CGCAACAAACATATTTACGTGCATTTTAAAATTTTCTGCAACATCAATTTCCCCATTTTAAAACTGATTATATTTTCTCTCTTAAATCTGTGAGATAGAAAAGATGATAATAGGGCAAAAAGTCGGTCATGGGCCCTACCAAGGGAGCCCTGAGTGAGGGATTCCTTTCCTATCTCTCACTATGAGGGTGGAATAGGGGGACTCCCGTGCTACGGTGCCAACATTTGTCATACGAAGGAATCAATGTTGGGTTGTATAAAAAAATACAAGCCGGTGTTGGATCACCGATCGACAAGCGAGGAGAGGACTCCTGAATCCACAATCTTGCCCCTTCTCTGACCAGGACATGGAGGCCGTCGAACACTTGCTACTAGGTTTGTCCTAGTTTGTATTGTGTTGTCTCCCTTGCCACGCCGGATTGGACACCAATTGAGATGCAACCTTCATGTCTACATTGCCTTTTCTAGTTTAGGAGCATGGGAACAACACCGTCGACCACGCGACATGGACGAATGTGGTTGTTCTTCACATTTATTCGTAAGGTGTGACATGGAGCACCGCTAAGCTTCTATTGTATATAGTTTTCATCCTCCCTGCCCCTTCACAAGTTGATTTGTGTGATGGGTTTAGCTCCACATGGAGAGTTTGACAAGCATATATACTTTTGTGATCCAAACATAACACTTACGGAGTACATGTTAAAACCTATTTATAGAAAGCGAACACATAAGTGTAAAAGGAGGAATACGTACATGTGGACTCGCCCCCATTGTGGGGTTGGACAATGAGCGAATTGTGCCAGGGTGTTACATGTACAGTTTCTTTTGGCAGAAAACTTCTGATCTACTCATTATTAACCATGGCAGTACAATGAACATTAGAAAAATAAATAAAAATTACATCAAGATTCATAGACCACCTATCCACGACTATATGCACTTGAGCGAGCCGAAGGTGTGCCGCTGTCATCACCCCTCCCTTGCAGGAGCCGGGCGAAACTTGTTGTAATAGACAACCGAGAAGTCATTGTGCTAAGGCCCCATAGGATCAGTGCATCAGAACAACAACAACAGTCGATGAAGAGAAGCGTAGATCAAAAGGATCCAACCTGAAGACACACTGACGTAGACAAACGAAGACCGGTTCCGAACGGATTCATCAAAGACAACCATTGATCGAATCATGTGAGATCGGCTCTCGAGACACCTCCACACGCGCTCCAACGATGCTAGATGCATCACCAGGATGGGTGCTAGGCAGGGAGAACTTTATTCCATCTTCAGGAAACTGCCGCCGTCTCGATTTCCCGAGCAGGACATACCCTAGCAAAACTCCAATAAGCACGTTAAAACAGAGCCCTTCCGCCAGCAAGGGACGGGGTCCATCATGGTCCCCATGGCCCAAATGCCATTATGGAAGAGGCAGATCGGCGATGCCGCCGATGGGAGGCAGAAACCCTAGCCCAGGGATGGAGGTAGTGTGTGAGCAGTGGTGTCAACTAACACCAATGATAACTAGAAATACCTTGATTAAACCAAACCAGTTACTGTCCATTTTTTAATATAAACCATTGAAATAGAGTTGACACCATAGACTTTTTTTCTAGCTTCATCCCTGCCCTAGCCGCCTTGTTCGTTTGGAGGAGAGGCAAAGGGTGTTGGGGAACGTAGCATGCAATTTCAAAAAAATTCCTACACTCACGCAAGTTCTATCTAGGAGATGCATAGCAACGAGAGGGGAAGAGTGTGTCTACGTCATAGACCGAAAGCGAAAGTCTTTGACAATGCGGTTGATGTAGTCGAACTTCTTATAGCTCGGACCGATCAAGTACCGAACGTACGACACCTCCGAGTTCTGCACATGTTCAGCTCAATGACGTTCCTCGCCCTCTTGATCCAGCAAGGTGTCGAGAAAGTAGATGAATTCCGTTAGCAAGAAGTCATGGTGACGGAGATGGTGAAGTGATCCGCACAGGGCTTCGCCTAAGCACCGCGACAATATGACCGGGGTGTAAACTGTGCAGGGGCACCGCACACGGCTAACAATTAATGTTGTGTGTTGTAGGCGCCTCCTTCCCCACATATATATAGGTTAGAGGGGATCGGAGGCAGCCAAGGGGGTGCCCAAAGTAGAAGGAATCCTACTAGGGGTCTTCTCCCAATTCGGTCAACCCCCCTCTCCTATTCCTATTCAGAGTAGGAAGGGAAGAGGGGGAAGGGGGAATCCTATTCCCCTTTTCCTTTCTTCCTTCCCCTTTCCTTCTCCAATATGGCCAGCCCATATGGGGGGGGGCACCAGCCCCTTTGTGGCTGGTGTGTTTCCCCTCTTGGCCCATAAGACCCATATCTTTTGCCGGGGGTGCCCCAAACCCCTTCCGGTGATCCGATAAGTACCCGGGGCTTCCCAAAACACTTCCATTGTTCGAATACCATCGTCCCATATATATCAGTCTTTACCTCTCGACCATTTCGAGACTCCTCGTCATGTCCGTGATCTCATCCGGGACTCTAAACAACATTCGCTAACCAAATCACATAACTCATATAATACAATATCGTCATCGAACATTGAGCGTGTGGACCCTACGGGTTCGAGAACTGTGTAGACATGACCGAGACACCTCTTCGGTCAATAACCAATAGCGGAACCTGGATGCTCATGTTGGCTCCCACATATTCTATGCAGATCTTTATCGATCGAACCGTCATGACAACATATGTTATTCCCTTTGTCCATCGGTATGTTACTTGCTTGAGATTCGATCGTGGTATCTTCATACCTAATTCAATCTCGTTACCAGAAAGTCTCTTTACTCGTTCGGTAATACATCATCCTACAACTAACTAATTAGTCACTTTGCTTGAAAGGCTTCTTATGATGTGTATTACCGAGAGGGCCCAGAGATACATCTCCGATACTCGGAGTGACAAATCCTAATCTCGATCTATGCCAACCCAACAAACACCTTCGGAGATACTTGTAGAGCATCTTTATAATCATCCAGTTACATTGTGACATTTGATAGCACACAAGGCATTCCTCCGGTATCCGGGAGTTGTATAATCTCATAGTCGAAGGAATATGTATTTGACATGAAGAAAGCAATAGCAATAACATTGAACGATCATAATGCTAAGCTAACGAGCGGGTCTTTTCCATGACATCATTCTCCTAATGATGTGACCCCGTTTATCAAATGACAACACATGTCTATGGTTAGGAAACTTAACCATCTTTGATCAACGAGCTAGTCTAGTAGAGGCTTACTAGGGACACGGTGTTTTGTCTATGTATCAACACATGTATCAAGTTTCCGGTTAATACAATTCTAGCATGAATAATAAACATTTATCATGATATAAGGAAATATAAAATAACAACTTTATTATTGCCTCTAGGGCATATTTCCTTCAGTCTCCCACTTGCACTAGACTCAATAATCTAGTTCACATCGCCATGTGATTTAACACCAATAGATCACATCTATATGAGATTAACACCCATAGTTCACATCGCCATGTGACCAACACCCAAAGGGTTTACTAGAGTCAATAATCTAGTTCACATTGCTATGTGATTAACACCCAAAGAGTACTTAGGTGTGATCATATTTTGCTTGTGAGAGAAGTTTAGTCAGCAGGTCTGCCACATTCAGGTCTGTATGTATTTTGCAAATTTCTATGTCTACAATGCTCTGCATGGAGGTACTCTAGCTAATTGCTCCCACGTTCAATACATATCTAGATTGAGACTTAGAGTCATCTAGATCAATGTCAAAGCTTGCATTGACGTAACTCTTTACGACGAACTCTTTATCACCTCCATAACCGAGAAACATTTCCTTAGTCCTCTTAGATAACTAAGGATAATTTCGATTGTTGTCCAGTGATCTACTCCTGGTTCACTATTGTACCCCCTTGCCAAACTCATGGCAAGGCACATAATAGGTCTGGTACACAACGTGGCATACTTTATAGAACCTATGGTTGAGGCATAGGGAATGACTTTCATTCTCTCTATCTTCTGCCGTGGTCGGGCTTTGAGTCTTACTCAACTTCACACTTTACAATACAGGCTAGAACTCCTTTTTTGACCGATCCATTTTGAACTCCTTTAAAATCTTGTCAAGGTGTGTGCTTTGTGAAAGTCCTATTAAGCGTCTCGATCTATCTCTATAGATCTTGATGCCCAATACATAAGTAGCTTTACCGAGGTCTTTTATTGAAAAATACTTATTCAAGTATCCTTTTATGATATCCAGAAATTCTATATTATTTCCAATCGATAATATGTCAACCACATATAAAATCAGAAACACTACAGAGCTCCCACTCACTTTCTTGTAAATACAGGCTTCACCAAAAGTCTCTATAAAACCATATGCTTTGATCACCTCATCAAAGCATATATTCCAACTCCGAGGTGCTTGCACCAGTCCAATGATGGTTCATTGGAGCTTGCACACCTTGTTAGCACCTTTAGGATCGACAAAACCTTCTGGTTGCGTTATATACAACTCTTCTTAGAGAAATCCATTAAGAATTGCAGTTTTGATATCCATTTGCCAGATTTCATAATCATAAAATGCGGCAATTGCTAACATGATTCAGATAGACTTAAGCATCGCGACGGGTTAGAAAGTCTCATCGTAGTCAACTCCTTGAACTTGTCGAAAACCTTTTATGACAAGTCGAGCTTTATAGAAGTAACATTACCATCAGCGCCAGTCTTCTTCTTGAAGATCCATTTATTCTTTATGGCTCGCTGATCATCGGGCAAATCCACCAAAGTCCACACTTTGTTCTTATACATGGATCCTATCTCAAATTTCATGGCCTCAAGCCATTTATCATAATTTGGGTTCATCATGCTTCTTCATAGTTCGTAGGTTCGCCATGGTTTAGTAACATGACTTCCAGAACAGGATTACCGTACCACTCTGGTGTCGATCGTGTTCTGGTTGACCTAAGAGGTTCGGTAGTAACTTGATCTGAAGTTTCATGATCATCATCATTAGCTTCCTTTCTAGTTGGTGTAGGCATCAGGGAACAAATTTCTCTGATGAGCTAGTTTCCAAATTGAGAGAAGGTACAATTACCTCATCAAGTTCTACTTTCCTCCCTCTCATTTCTTTCGAGAGAAATTCCTTCTCTAGAAAGGATCCATTCTTGGAAACAAAGATCTTGCCTTTGGATTTGTGGTAGAAGGTGTACCAATTGTTTCCTTAGGGTATCCTATGAAGACACACTTCTCCGATTTGGGTTCGAGCTTATCAGGCTGAAGCCTTTTGACATAAGTGTCGCAACCCCAAACTTTAAGAAATGACAACTTAGGTTTATTGCCAAACCACAGTTCATACGGTGTCGTCTCAACGGATTTAGACGGTGCCCTATTTAACGTGAATGTAGTTGTCTCTAATGCATAACCCAAAAATGATAGTGGTAAATCGGTAAGAGACATCATAGATCGCACCATATCTAATAAAGTACGGTTACGATGTTTGGGCCCACCATTACGTTGTGGTGTTCCAGGTGGCGTGAGTTGTGAAACTATTCCATATTGTTTTAAATCAAAGCCAAACTCGTAACTCAAATATTCGCCTCCGCGACCAGATAATAGAAACTTTGTGATGATTCTCCACTTCTCTCTGAAATTCTTTGAAATTTTGAAATGTTTCAGACTTGTGTCTCATTAAGTAGATATACCCATATCTGCTCAAATCATATGTGAAGGTTAGAAAATAATTATACCAGCCGCGTGCCTCAACACTCATCGGACCGCATACATCGGTATGCATTATTTCCAACAACTTATTGGCTCGGTCCATTGTTCCGGAGAAAGAAGTTTCAATCATCTTGCCCATGAGGCATGGTTTGCAAGTATCAAATGATTCATAATCAAGTGATTCCAAAAGTCCATATGCATGGAGTTTCTTCATGCGCTTTACACCAATATGACCTAAACGGCAGTGCCTCAAATATGTTGCACTATCATTATCAACTTTGCATATTTTGGCATCAATTTTATGAATATGTGTATCACTATGATCGAGATTCAATAAACCATTAACATTGGGTGTATGACCATAGAAGGTTTTATTCATGTAAATGGAATAACAATTATTTTCTGTCTTAAATGAATAACCGTATTGCAATAAACACGATCCTATCTTGTTCATTCTCAACGCAAACACCAAATAACATTTATTTACGTTCAACACTAATCCCGAAAGTATAGGGAGTGTTCGATGATGATCATATCAATTTTGGAACCACTTCCAACACACATCATCACTTCACCCTCAACTTGTCTCCATTTATTCTGCAACTCCTGTTTCGAGTTACTAATCTTAGCAACCGAACAGGTATCAAATACCCAGGGGCTACTATGAGCACTAGTAAGGTACACATCAATAACATGTATATCAAATACACCTTTGTTCACTTTGCCATCCTTTTTATCCGCCAAATATTTGGGGTAGTTCCGCTTCTAGTGACCATTTTCTTTTAAGTAGAAGCACTCAGTTTTAGGCTTAGTCCAGCTTCGGGCTTCTTCACGGAAGTGACAACTTGCTTTCCATTCTTCTTGAAATTCCCTTTCTTTCAGTTGCCCTTTTCCTTGAAACTAGTGGTCTTGTTAACCATCAACACTTGAGGCTCTTTCTTGATTTCTACCTTCGATGATTTCAGCATCACGAAAAACTTGGTAATCATTTTCCTCATCCCTTGCATATTATAGTTCATCATGAAATTCTAGTAGCTTAGTGATGGTGACTAGAGAACTGTTTCAATCACTATCTTATCTGAAAGATTAACTCCCACTTGATTCAAGTGATTGTAGGACCCAGACATTCTGAGCACATGCTCACTAGCTGAGCTATTCTCCTCCATCTTGTAGGCAAAGTACTTGTCAGATGTCTCATATCTCCTGACATGGGAATGAGTCCGAAATACCAATTTCAGCTCTTGGAACAGCTCATATGCTCCGTGGCATTCAAAACAGTTTTGAAGTCCCGGTTCTAAGCCGTGAAGCATGATGCACTAAACTATCAAGTAGTCATCATATCGAGCTTGACAAACGTTCATAATGACTGCATCTGCTCCTGCAATAGGTTTGTCACCTAGCGGTGCATCAAGGACATAATTCTTCTATGCAGCAATGAAGATAATCGTCAGATCACGGACCCAGTCCGCATCATTGCTACTATCATCTTTCAACTTAGTTTTCTCTAGGAACATATCAAAAAAACATAAGGGAGCTATAACGCGAGCTATTGATCTACAACATAATTTGCACTATCAGGACTAAGTTCATGATAAATTAAAGTTCAATTAATCAAGTTACTTAAGAACTCCCACTTATATAGACATGCCTCAAGTCATATAAATGATACGTGATCCAAATCAACTAAACCATGTCCGATCATCACGTAAGATGGAGTAGTCATCAATGGTAAACATCTCTATGTTGATCATATCTACTATACGATTCACGTTCGATCTTTCGGTCTCTAGTGTTCCGAGGTCATGTCTGTTCATATTAGGCTTGTCAAGTTTAACCCGAGTATTCCGCACATGCAAAACTGTCTTGCACCCGTTGTATGTGAATGTAGAGCCTATCACACCCGATCATCACGTGGTGTCTCAGCACGAAGAACTGTCGCGACGGTGCATACTCAAAGAGAACACTTATACCTTGAAATTTTAGTTAAGGGATCGTCTAATAATGCTACCGTCGTACTAAGCAAAATAAGATGCATAAAAGATAAACATAACATGCAATCAAAATATGTGACATGATATGGCCATCATCAGCTTGTGCTTTTGATCTCCATCTCCAAAGCATCGTCATGATCTCCATCATCACCGGCTCGACACCTTGATCTGCATCGTTGTGTCATGGTCGTCTTGCCAACTATTGCTTCTACAACTATCGCTATCGCATAGTGATAAAGTAAAGCAATTACATGACGTCTGCATTTCATACAATAAAGAGACAACCATAAGGCTCCTGCCGGTTGCCGATAACTTTTACAAAACATGATCATCTCATACAATAACGTATATCACATCATGTCTTGACCATATCACATCACAACATGCCCTGTAAAAACAAGTTAGACGTCCTCTACTTTGTTGTTGCAAGTTTTCCGTGGTTGCTACGGGTTTCTAGCAAGAACCGTTCTTACCTACAGCACAAAAACCAAAACGGTGATTTATCAAGTTTGCTGTTTTAACCTTCAACAAGGACCGACCTCAGTCAAATTCGATTCAACTAAATAAGGAGAAACAGACACCCGCCAGCCACCTTTATGCAAAAATAGTTGCATTTCTGTCGGTGGAACCGGTCTCATGAACGTGGTCATGTAAGGTTGATTCGGGCCGCTTCATTCGACAATACGGACGAATCAAAATAAGACATCGGTGGTAAGCAGTATGACGATCATTGCCCACAACTCTTTGTGTTCTACTCGTGCATAGCATCTACGCATAGACGTTGTTCAGATGCCACTGTTGAGGAACGTAGCATGCATTTCAAAAAAAAATCCTATGCTCATGCAAGATCTATCTAGGAGAAGCATAGCAACGAGAGGGGAAGAGAGTGTTTACGTACTATAATAGACCGAAAGCAGAAGCGTTTGACAATGCGGTTGATGTAGTCGAACTTCTTCTAGCTCCGACCGATCAAGTACTGAACGTACGACACCTCCATGTTCTGCACACGTTTAGCTCGATGACATTCCTCGCCCTCTTAATCCAGCAAGGTGTTGAGAAAGTAGATGAGTTCCGTGAGCACGATGGCATGGTGACGGTGATGGTGAAGTGATCCGCGCAGTGCTTCGCCTAAGCATCGCGGCAATATGAACGGGGTGTAAACTGTGAAGGGGGGCGCCGCACACGGCTAACAATTGATGTTGTGTGTTGTAGGCACCTCCCTCCCCACATATATATAGGTTGGAGGGGAGGAGAGGCAACCAAGGGGGCGCCCCAAGTAGGAGGAATCCTACTTGGTATCTTCATCCAATTCGGCCAACCCCCTCTCCTATTCCTATTTGGAGTAGGAAGGGAACAGGGGAAAGGAGGAATCCTATTCCCTTTTTTCCTTTCCTCCTTCCCCTTTCCTTCTCCAATTTGGCCAGCCCATATGTGTGGGGGGGGGGAGGGGCGCACCAGCCCCTTTGTGGCTGGTGTGTTTCCCCTCTTGCCCCATAAGACCCATATCTTTTGCCAGGGGTGCCCCGAACCCCTTCTGGTGACCCGATAAGTACCCTAGGCTTCCCAAAACACTTCTGGTGTCCGAATACCATCGTCCCATATGTACCAATCTTTACCTCTCGACCATTTCAAGACTCATCATCATGTCCGTGATCTCATCCGGGACTCTAAACAACATTCGGTAACCAAATCACATAACTCATATAATACAATATCGTCATCGAATGTTAAGCGTGCGGACCCTACGGGTTCGAGAACTGTGTAGACATGACCGAGACACCTCTTCGGTCAATAACCAATAGCAGAACCTGGATGCTCATATTGGCTCCCATATATTCTACGCAGATCTTTATCGATCGAACCGTTATGACAACATACGTTATTCCCTTCGTCCATCGGTATGTTACTTGCTTGAGATTCGGTCATTGGTATCTTCATACCTACTTCAATCTCGTTACCGGCAACCCTCTTTACTCATTCCGTAATACATCATCCTGCAACTAACTCATTAGTCACTTTGCTTGCAAGGCCTCTTATGATGTGTATTACCGAGAGGGCCCAGAGATACCTCTCCGACACTCGGAGTGATAAATCCTAATTTCGATCTATGCCAACCCACAAACACCTTCAGAGATACCTGTAGAGCATCTTTATAATCACCCAGTTACGTTGTGATGTTTGATAGCACACAAGCCATTCCTCCGGTATCCGGGAGTTGCATCATCTCATAGTCGAAGGAATATGTATTTGATATGAAGAAAGAAATAGCAATAAAACTGAACGACCATAATGCGAAGCTAATGAATGAGTCTTGTCTATCACATCATTCTCCTAATGATGAGACCCCGTTTATCAAATCACAACACTTGTCTATGGTTAGCAAACTTAACCATCTTTGATCAACGAGCTAGTCTAGTAGAGGCTTACTAGGGACACATTGTTTTGTCTATGTATCCACACTATATAAAGTTTCCGGTTAATATAATTCTAGCACAAAAAATAAACATTTATCATGATATTATTGAATACAAAACAACAACTTTATTATTGCCTCTAGGGCATATTTCCTTCAAAGGGGTGTTAGGGCATCTCCAATAGCATCCCACAAATTTCCTCCTGCATCAATCTGCGACAGGCGAGGACCATTCCACGGACAAGGGTGTGGGAGGCCGCCATCCAACCGTAGCTGCATACATTGTAAACTCTTTTTCAACAAACCGGATGAAATTCGTGCAAACATGGGCGGATTCCATATTGATAACGCACAAGTATATGGGATCACAACAGTTTTCGAGGGTAGAGTATTCAACCCAAATTTATAGATTTGGCGCAAGGGGAACCAAAAAATATTTGCAAGTATTAATAGCTGAGTTGTGAATTCCATACCTAGAGATTAATTATCTACAACAAAGTGACCAGTAGCAAAGTAGTATGATAATTTTGATAGTAGCAGCAATAGCAATAGTAAGAGTAGCAGTAGTAACTACGCAGAACCAATATAAGAGAAATTTGTAGGCATTGGATCAGTGAATTCGTTGGATGATATTCATCATATAACAATCATAACCTAGGGTGATACGGCTCTAGATCAAGTTCATAAATATAACGTAGGCATGTATTTCGTAAATTGTCATACGTGCTTATAGAAAGAACTTGCATGACATCTTTTGTCCTACCCTCCCGTGGCAGCGGGGTCCAATTGGAAACTAAGGGATATTAAGGCCTGCTTTTAATAAAGAACCAGAACAAAGCATTAACACATAGTGAATACATGAACTCCTCAAACTACGGTCATCACCGGAAAGTATCCCGACGTCTGTCACTTCGGGGTTTACGGATCATAACACATAGTAGGTGACTATAACTTGCAAGATCCGGATCTAGAACATAGATATAATGGTGATAACATAAACGATTCAGATCTGAAATCATGGCACCCAGGCCCAAAGTGACAAGCATTAAGCATCGCAAAGTCATAGCAACATCAATCTCAGAACATAATGGATACTAGGGATCAAGCCCTAACAAAACTAACTTAATTACATGATGAATCTCATCCAACTCCTCATCGACCAGCGAGCTTACGTAGGAATTACTCACTCCCGGTGGGGAGCATCATGGAATTGGCGATGGAGAAGGGTTGGCGATGATGAAGATCAAAGATCCCCCTCTCCAGAGCCCCAAACAAACTCCAGATCTAGCCTCCCGATGAAGAACGGGAGGTGGCGGCGGCTCCGTCTTGTGAAACGCGCTAATTCTTTTTGCCCGATTTTTTCTCCAAATATGTGATTTTATAGTATCAGAGTTGGAGTCTGCGGGGCCACCAGGTGGGGAGAACTCACCTGGGCGCGCCTTAGGGGGAGGCCCTGGTGGGCTGTGCCCACCCAGGTACCCCCTCCAGTAGTTCTTGGCTCCATAAATTCTCTTTTATTATATAAAAATTCCTCGCAAAGTTTCGTTTTAGTCCGAGAACTTTTATTTCTGCACAAAAAACAAAACCATGGTAGTTTTGCTGAAAACAATGCCAGTCCGGGTTATTTTCATTCAAATCATGCAAATTAGAGTCCAAAACAAGAAGAAAAGCATTAGGAAAAGTAGATAGACGGAGACGTATCAACTCCCCCAAGCTTAAACATTTGCTTGTCCTCAAGCAATTCAGTTGATAAATTGAAAGTGAAAAGAAAAACTTTTACAAACTCTTTTTCTCTTGTTTACATAAATAAGCTTAAGTAGCACCCAGGTTTTCAACAAAGATTATGACTAACCATGTCGACAATAACTCTTAAAGATTACATTAACTCATATCAATGGCATAATCAATTAGCGAGCAATAATAAGATATCTCAAATGACAACACGTTGTCAAAAGAACCATGATATAATATGACAATAGTGGTATCTCTCTAGCCCTTTCTGAGACAACAAAACATAAATGCAAAGCACCTCCAAAGTTCAAGCAGCGACTAAACATTGTAATTTGTGGTAGAAAATATCCAGTCATGATGCACCCAACATTAGCTACACACAATGCATGAGGATGACAATAGTGCTCGCAGGTTCTGGCGCTTATTTGAGAAGGTGATGACACAACATAAAAGTAAATAGATAGTCCCTTCGCGCAGGGAAGCAGTGATTTGCAGAGGTGCCAGAGCTCAAGTTTTAAAACAGAGGTAAATGAAATTTTGAGAAATGCACCCTTCTTGTTTACTTTGCGACCATTAGTTATCGGTATCTTTAATGCTAAACACATTATTGGCGGTTCCCAAGCGATAAAAGTAAAGGTTTACTCCCCCTCCACTAACAACCACACTCCACGGCTGATCCGAAACAACTAGTACCGTCCATACCAACAACAGTCCTGGGGGAGTTTTCTTTAATTATTTGCAATTTGAATTCAGGACTGAGAATCCCTATTACCGCCCCTCTCATGCAACGATGAGCCAATCAACACTCGTCATGAGAATAACCCGCTTAGCATGGAAGATACTAAGTACCTCCTGTCACTCTATGAACAATCCAGGCACACAAAAAGGATATTTATTTGAAGTTTTTAGAGGCGGCACATGCAAATTTACTTAGGACGGCAGAGTAATACCGCATATAGGTAGGTATGGTGGACTCATCTGGAATAACTTGGGTTTTAGGATTTGGATGCACAAGCAGCATTCCCGCCTAGTACAGGCGAAGACTAGCAAATAGGTTGAGAAGCAGCCAGCTAGAGAGCGAAAACGGTCATGAATATGCATTATGCGTAAGTAACATTCGATACTAGCATGAGTAGGATATGAACACCATGAACATAAATATCATAGAGGCTATGTTGGTTTTGATTCAACTACATGCATGAACATGCACCAAGTCAAGCCACTCGAACATTCAGAGGAGGATAGTTTCATCATACTACATCACAATCATTTTAACTTGATGTTGACATCCAAGATAAATCATTATCCACTCCTAGCTACTTAACCATGGCATGAGAAACTATAATCTCTAAGGGCCATTGCAAACATGTTTAATCATAATAGGCTGAGTCATGGATGCTAGCTTAAACATATTTACAAAAATATAACAAGTTGAGTTCATACCTTTTTCTCTCCCCCACGACCATTTCATCAAATATCGTCATTATTGCCTTTCACTTGCATGACCGAATGATATGAAAATGATAATAGTACAAGAGTTCTGTGGACTAAGCTGGAATCTGCAAACACTTTATTCTAGAGGAGAAGACAAAGCAATTTGAGCTCTTTGTTAGATCAACAATAACGCATATGACAGCCACTCAACATTTTCATCATGGTCTTCTCCTCGGTATGACTCAGTAAAAATGAAAAAAATAAATTCATAGAAACACACTGGAATATTTTTGGAGTTTTTAGTTTTTCTAGAAGAAAACAAACTAAGGAAAGGAGAAAAACAAAAAGCAAAAAAACTATTTACACGGGAAAGCTCCCAACAAGTAAAAGAAGAACAAGGAAATCTTTTTGGGTTTTCTTTTAATACTACAACTAATTAAACTAGAAAGAAAAACCGAAAAGAAGCAAGAGATATTTTTGGGTTTTCTCAAAGTTTTTCAAACACACAAGAAGAAAGCAAGAAAATAAACCTAACATGGATAATGCAATGAAAAAGTGTGGACGCCGACAACTGGAATGAAATGTGTAAACAAAAATGTAATGTAGGTGGAAATACGTACTCCCCCAAGCTTAGGCTTTTGGCCTTACTTGGTAATCACCGTCGGTAGCCTGCGTAATGGTCAGAATGATAGCTCATGGACGCTCTAGGTGCAGCCGCCTCAGCCTACCAAGCAGCCACAACCTCCACGTTATGCGCTCGGGCCTCATTCTCAAGAACATAATATCTTCCCTTGCTGTGAACATCAAAGAGAGCAGGTGCAGGCAAAAAGTTGTCCACAACAGACTTTTTATTAAACAACAGGTTATATGTATAATTATGGGTTTCACCAGTAAGGAACCTATGCCGTTTCATGGCGTCAAAGTCTAAATACTGTGTGGGTAAAATAGAGTCATAAGGCCATGGTGAAACACGCAGCTCCCTCGCTAAACGTGTGGCATAAATCCCACCATAAAAATAACCACTATGAGCATTGTGTTGCAACCTGTGTGCAACAAACGCTCCAAGGTTATAGCTTTTGTCACCAGTGAGAGCGGTGTGTATGAGGCTCAAGTCAGGAGTACAAAGTATACTACATTCTTGTTTGCCTACGATGCATTTTCCATTAAATAGTGCGAAGTATTGAATTGAGGGAAAAAGAATGCTCTTTATTCTAGCTTGCGTCACTCCTCTAGTCTCACCATAGCAAAGGCTAGTCAAGAATATCTCAAACTCTGACCTCAGTGGTTCATCCAATGAACCCCAAAATAGAATTTTGCAGTGATTAGAAAATGTCTCTAGAGGTATAGTAAATAAATTTTCATACAACTTAAATGATACTCTAGACTCATGAGGATGGAATTTAAATTCTTTGGTAAATGATTCAGTGAGGTTGAGGTGTTGGTTGCACTTATCTTCGATGTAGGGACCGAGCTCGGCAATGTGAATGTATTGATCAAATTCTTCCTTAATACCGACCATGACCATGAAATCATTGCATTGCCATAAACATGATTTGGTGGCAGCATCCCGTATAGAATTTGCACTTGGCTCAACATAAGACCGACGAACGGAGCTGCTACTAGAAGATGCCTCTGAGGACCACTGCCTCAAAGAACTCCTTCCAAAGAGGTTCATCATATTTGCGTACAATTTTCTGAAAATGTTTGGATCACAATTTTTCTGACAAAACTTCACAAGATTTATAGTAACTACTCATAGGGATGCATAGAGGCCATATCAAACATTCAAACTACCTAGAACTCTAAGAATTCAACATGCAAGCTCATCTACAGCAGCACCAAGAGTAACTAATTATTCAAAATATAAATCACTAAAGCAAAAACTAATTGAACCAATGGAGGAGTCACATACCAAGTATCAATCCCCCAAAACAGTTTCAGAAATGGAGCTTCGAGCAAAGAGATCGAAACCTTGGGTTTGAGAGCAAGAACACGAGAGAGAGAGAGAGAGAGAGAGAGAGAGCAATGGTGATTTTTTTCTGGAGGTAGGTGGTGACATGGGCTAAAGAGATAATTGAGGGGGGCCACGTGGGGACCACAACCCACCAGGGCGCGCCCAGGTGGGTTGTGCCCACCTGGAGCACCTCGCTCTGAAGTCATTTGCACTAAACATTCTTAAATATTCAGAAAAAATCGTATTAATTTTTCAAGGTATTCTGAGAAATTTTATTTTTGGGTCATTTTTTATTGCATGGAAAACTCAGAAAACATGCAAGACATGGCATTTTATTTTATTTAACTAAGAAAAACGGAAAACAAAATATAATGGCAGAAGGTAGTGCTCACTAAATTCATCAACTTCATACCTCTAAAAAATGATTCATTAATAAGGTTGATCAAGTCTTATTAACAAGCACTTCCGATTAGCATGAAACCGAAGAACTTTCGTAAAACACTAAGTTACCTCAATGGGGATATGAATGTCCCCAACAATAAGCATTTCATATTTCTTTTTGGCAGTAGGTAGAGGTAGTTGAAAACTTCCAATAGTGATTGTCGAAGATTTTTCAATAACATTAATGCCATTCACTTGGAATTGTTTCCTTGGGAAGTGCACCGTATGCTCATTACCATTAATATGAATAGTGACCTTGCTTTTATTACAACCAGTAACAGCCCCTGCGGTATTCAAGAAGGGTCTACCAAGGATAATCGACATGTTGTCATCGTCGAGCATCTCAAGTATATCAAAGTCAGTCAAGATAGTAACATTTGCAACAACAACCAACACATCCTCACAAATACCGATAGGTACGGTGGTTTATTTGTCAACCATTTGCAAAGATATTTCGGTAGGTGTGAGTTTATTCAAATCAAGTGTTTTATATAAAGAGAAAGGCATAACAGTAACACCAGCTCCTAAATCACATAAGGAAGTTTTCACATAGTTTATTTTGATGGAGGAAGTTATAGTTGGTATTCCTGGATCTCCAAGTTTTTTAGGTACTCCATCCTTAAAAGAATAACTAGCAAGCATGGTGGAGATTTTAGCTTCCGGTATTTTTCTGTTATTGGTGATGATGTGTTTCATGTATTTTTCATAAGGAGGCATTTTCGAGATATCAGTCAAGCAGGTATGCAAAAAGACTAGCGTAAGCATTTCAGCAAAGCATTCAAATTCTTCATCATCCTTCTTTTTAGTTGATTTAGGTGGATAGGGTGTAGGTTTTTGAACCCATGGTTCTCTTTCTTTACCGTGTTTTCTAGCAACAAAGTCCCTTTTATCATATCTTTTATTCTTGGGTTGTGGGTTATCAAGATCAACAACTGGTTCTATTTTAACATCATTATCTGGTTCTTTATTATTTGTTGGAGTGTCTTCGCGAACCTCATCATTATCTTTTTCATCATAAGAAGGTGAGTGTTCATTACCAGATTGAGTTTCAGCATCAGAGATAGAGACTTCATTATTATTATCAGGAGGTTTTTCTACTTCGGGTTCACTAGAGGCATGCAAAGTCCTATCATTTTTCTTCTTCTTTTTCTTTTTAGAAGAACTAGGTGCATCTTTGTTAACTCTTTGAGAGTCTTGTTCAATTCTCTTAGGGTGTCCCTCTGGATAAAGTGGTTCCTGAGTGATTCTACCTCCTCTAGTCTTTACTCTAACAACATGATCATTGATATTATTGTTCATTTCCTCAAGCAATTCTCTTTGAGATTTAGCAACTTGTTCTAACTGAGCCGGGACCATAGAGGCATGTTTTCCTACACCTCTAACATCATTTGAGATTCTACATAACAAGTCACTTAAGCGAGCAATCATATCAGAGTTGTATTTCAATTGTTTCATAACATTTGCATTGAAGTGATCTTGTTTTCTAATGTATTTATCAAACTCATAAAGGCATCGACTAGGATGCTTATTATAAGGGATATCACCTACATCAAACTTCAATAAAGAATTTAACTTTTCCACCTTAGGAGGTGGTGGTGTTTTAAGCCCATGTATTTCTTCAATAGGAGGTAATTTTTGACATCCTCAGCTTTAATACCTTTTTCCTTCATAGATTTGTTTGCCTCTTGCATATCTTCAGGACTGAGATATAAGATACCCCTGTTCTTTGGTGTGGGTTTAGGTTATGGTTCAGGAAGAGTCCAATCATCATAATTTTTCAATATGTTATTCAATAATTCCTCAGTTGGTCCAATAGTTCGTCCCCTGAAAACACAACCAACACAACTATCTAGGAAGTCCCTAGAAGCATCGGTTAGTCCATTATAGAAGATATCAAGCATTTCATTTTTCTTAAGAGGATGATCAGGCAAAGCATTTAGCAATTGGAGAAGCCTCCCCCAAGCTTGTGGGCGACTCTCTTCTTCAGTTTACAAAAAGTTAAATATTTCCTATAAGGCAGCTTGTTTCTTATGAGCGGGATTTTTTTCATAGAAGTAATAAGTCATATCCTGGGAACTACACACACAACCAGGAGCAAGAGTATTGTACCAAGTCTTAGTACCACCCTTTAATGAGAACGGTAATAATTTGAGAATATAATAATAACAAATCTTCTCATCATGACCAAATAAGGTGGCTATATCATTCAACTTGGTAAGATGTGCCACAACAGTTTCAGTTTCATAACGATGGAAAGGATCATATTCAACCAAAGTAATCAGCTCTGGTCGATAGAGAATTCATAATCCTCATCAACAAAGATAGGAGAAGTAGCAAACTGGGGGTCACATTTCATTCTAGTATTCAAAGATTTCTCTTTTAGTTTGCATAAAAATTTCTTAAGATCATCTCTATCATTGCATGCATAAAAATCTCTAGTTGTCTCCTCGTCCATAACATAACCTTCAGGTACTTTAGGCAATTCATATCTAGGAGAGCTAGGTCTAATAGGTGTTTCAAGATTTTCAGTTTCAAGCTCTTTATTGGTTTCAACAATTTCATCAGTTTCAGTAATTTCATTCTGTCTAACTCTAGCAATTTGTTCATCAAGAAATTCTCCTAGTGGCACATCATCATTGAAAGCACAAGTGCTCCCTAGGTGGTTTTGGTAATTAATGTCAACATATCTCTCGTTGGACTAACACTTTTATCTAGTATGTTTCAGATAAGTTCAACAATGGAGTGGCATGGACTAAAGGATGTGGGAACTCCTTCAAGATGCTAAGGACAAAGGATTGGCTAAAGCTTCAAGCCCAAGACTCTTCATTTTACATTTTTAGTGGTCCAAGATCACATTGAGTCTATAGGAAAAGCCAATACTATCAAGGAGGGATGAGGTGTTGCTTAATGAGCCTCTTGCTTCATGTGCTTTGTGATATGCTCCAAAACCCTCAGCTAGTTTCCCACTTCCACAAATGACCTAAACCCAAAGCCAAAATCGGTCACACCGATTCTTCCTATCCGGCGCCACCGATTCCAAAAGTCATAGCCACTGCCACAAACCCTAAGCAAATCGGTCTTACCGATAGGGATCTCAGTCTCACCGAGATGGGATTGTAATCTCTCTGTGTATGCCCATTATCAAATCAGTCTCATCGAGTTTGAGAAATCGGTACTATCTAGATTACAATGCAAACTCTCTGGAAAACTTATTACCAAAATCGGTCTCACCGAGTTTGAGTAATCGGTCCCACCGAGTGTGCCTAACCAACTTCTGGAAAGCTCATTACCAAATCGGTCTCACCGATTTTGTGTAATCGGTCTTACTGAGATTACGTTATGCCCTAACCCTAACTGAATCGGTTTCACCGAGTTGCATTTTGGTCCCACCGAAAACCCCAACGGTCACATTGTTTACTAAATCGGTCCGACCAAGTTTAACAATTCGGTCCCACCGAGTTTGGTAAATTGTGTGTAACGATTAGATTTTGTGTGGAGGCTATATATGCCCCTCCACCTCCTCTTCATTCGTGGAGAGAGCCATCTGACTGAACCTACACTTCCAGCATACATTTTCTGAGAGAGAACTACCTACTCATGTGTTGAGGCCAAGATATTCCATTCCTACCATATGAATCTTGATCTCTAGCCTTCCCCAAGTTGCTTTCCACTCAAATCTTCTTTCCACCAGATCCAAAACCTATGAGAGAGAGTTGAGTGTTGGGGAGACTATCATTTGAAGCACAAGAGCAAGGAGTTCATCATCAACGCACCATTTGTTACTTCTTGGAGAGTGGTGTCTCCTAGATTGGCTAGGTGTCACTTGGGAGCCTCCGACAAGATTGTGGAGTTGAACCAAGGAGTTTGTAAGGGCAAGGAGATCGCCTACTTCGTGAAGATCTACCGCTAGTGAGGCAAGTCCTTCGTGGGCGATGGCCATGGTGGGATAGACAAGGTTGCTTCTTCGTGGACCCTTCGTGGGTGGAGCCCTATGTGGACTCGCGTAGTCGTTACCCTTCATGGGTTGAAGTCTCCATCAACGTGGATGTACGATAGCACCACCTATTGGAACCACGCCAAAAACATCCGTGTCTCCAATTGCGTTTGAATCCTCCAAACCCTTCCCTTTACTTTCTTGCAAGTTGCATGCTTTACTTTCCGCTGCTCATATACTCTTTGCATGCTTGCTTGATATGTATTGTGAATGTTAAACTTGTGCCTAAACTCCACTTAAACTTAAGGAAACTTAAAAACTGCAACTTTGGTACTTAGTGTCTAATCATCTCCCCTCTAGACACCTCTTCTCAAGGTCCTACAAGTGGTATCAGAGCTTTGGTCTCCATTGCTTTGGTTTAATCACCATTGGAGGAAGATGGATGAGTCTACTATTGGGAGTCTTAGACACAGAGTGCCTATTCTTGATGGAGAGTATTTTCATGAGTGAAAAAATGAGATGCTTGTCATTTTCAATCAATATCATTTTAACAAGTACATTGCTAGTCCTTGTGCACCTTATGTTGATCCTATGCATCCTACCCATGATGAGTCAATTGACATGATTAGGAATCTTAGAACTGCCGAGCTTATCATTAGAGGATTGCCTAGAAACTTGCTTGGATGTTTGCCTACTTTCAAGTGTGCCTACACCATATGGAAATTTCTTGAGGAACGATTTCCAGATTATTCCTTGAAAAATCTTGATGAAATTCTCCATAAGTCTATTGCTTTGAGTAAGATGAATACTAGTGATCCTATGTTTGGTGATCGTCTATTTGAGCTTACAAACCTTATGCGTGCCAAAGGAAATGTTGGTATCATTAGTGATATTATTTCCGAAGCTATAAGAATTCATAAGCAAGACTATTGTCAAACTCATTCTAATGAATCACCCTCTCTAGGACTTGATCCACCACATGACGATGTTGAACATGGATACTATGATGAGGATGATGATAGTGACTTTGATCTTGATGATGCAATGAGACATTTTGGTCTTATGGCAAATCTTCGGGGATATATGTCAGGAGGAAAGGAATGGGTTCTTGATAGTGGATGTACCGATCACATGACCGGAGATAAAGACATGTTCCGTGAGCTTGCTGATAATGATAGTCCTCGAAAGTATGTCACTTTCGGTGACAACTCAAAGGGTAAGGTGGTTGGCCTCGGTAAGGTGGCCATATCACATGATAGATCCATACAAAATGTCATGCTCGTTGAATCTCTTGGATACAACTTACTTTCAGTATCTAGACTTGCTGATTTTGGTTTCAATGTTCTATTTACTGAAGTAGATTGCCAAGTGTTTCGTTTACAATCATAAAATGGTCTTTATCGGTGTGCATAGAGGTGATCTATACATTGTTGATTTCACTAAAAAGGCTCAACCTAAAACTTGCTTCATTGCTAAATCCTCAAAAGGTTGGTTATGGCATAGACGATTAGGTCATGTTGGTATGTGAAACCTTGACAAGCTTATTAAAGGAAATCATATCCTTGGAGTTAACGATGTCATATTTGATAAGGATAGACTTTGCAGCGCTTGTCAGGCAGGTAAACAGGTTGGAGGAAGGCATCCCGTGAAGAACATCATGACTACCAGGAGGCCACTTGAGCTACTTCACATGGATCTCTTTGGTCCCAACTCTTACAAGAGTCTCGGTGGAAATTCTTTTGGTCTAGTTATAGTTGATGATTTTTCAAGATTTACGTGGGTGTTCTTTCTCGATGATAAATCACAGGTCCAAAAGATCTTCAAAAACTTTGCAAGGAAGGCCCAAAATCAATTTGAAGTGAAGATCAAGAAGGTTCGCAGCGACAACGGAACGGAGTTCAAGAACGGAAATGTGGACACCTTTCTTGACGAAGAAGGGATTTCACACGAGTTCTCGGATACATATACACCTCAACAAAATGGAGTTGTTGAGAGAAAGAACTGGACGCTCATCGAAATGGCGAGAACGATGCTCGATGAGTACAAGACGCCGAAGCACTTTTGGGCAGAAGCGGTTGAGACAGCTTGTCAAGCAACAAATCGCTTGTATCTTCACAAGATACTCAGCAAGACGGCATACGAGCTCCTCACCGGTAACAAACCCCAAGTTGGATACTTTCGAGTATTCGGCTCAAAGTGCTACATACTTGATAAGCATCGTCGCTCTAAATTTGCTCCTAAGTCTCATGAAGGTTTCCTACTAGGTTATGGCTCAAACTCTCACACTTACCGTGTCTACAACAATTTCACCTGGAAGGTTGAAGAGACCGTAGATGTGAAGTTTGATGAATCTAACGGCTCGCAAGTAGAGCAATTGCCAATTGATGCAGGAGACAAAGATCATTCGGAAGCAATTCAAGACTTGGCCATTGGCAAGGTTCGTCCAACGGAGGCGAAGGAGAGTACCTCGTCCGTCCAAGTGGAAGCATCAACTTCTCAACAAGGTGAACCAAGAGTTGATACGGAAGCTTCCACAAGCGGGACACACCAAGATGAATAAAATGAGGAAGTGCATCAAGATGAACGTCAACAACCTCCCTCACCACCACGACAAGAGAACGACAACGCCAACAATGAAGAAGGCCAAGAAGAAGAACAACAAGATGAAGAAGATGTTCAACAAAGACCCAAACAAAAGCTTTCACGAGTTCGAGCAAGAGTTTCTAAAGATCATCCCGTCGAGCAAATCTACAATGACATTCAAACCGGGAGAATCACTCGCTCTAAAACTCGTCTAGCTAACTTTTGTGAAAAATATTCTTTCATCTCTAGCATTGAACCTATGAAGGTTTAAGAAGCATTGGAAGATCCGGACTGGATAAATGCTATGCATGAAGAGCTACATAACTTTGAGAGGAATCAAATTTGGACATTGGTTGAGAAGCCCGACAACAACCACAACATCATCGGTACCAAATGGGTGTTTCGCAACAAGCAAGATGAAGATGGACAAGTAGTTCACAACAAAGCACGTCTCGCCGCCCAAGGCTACACACAAGTCGAAGGTCTGGACTATGCTGAGACTTACGCCCCCGTTGCTAGACTTGAGTCCATTCGCATCTTACTTGCCTATGCTAATCATCATGATATCACCTTGTACCAAATGGACATTAAAAGTGCTTTTCTAAATGGTGAAATAGAGGAGGAAATTTATGTTAAGCAACCTCCCGGCTTTGTCAATCCTAAGAAACCCAATCATGTTTACAAACTTCACAAAGCTCTTTATGGTCTTAAACAAGCTCCTAGAGCTTGGTATAAATGCTTGACCAAGTTCCTTATTGAAAAAGGCTTTGAAATTGGGAAAATTGATTCTACTCTTTTTACTAAAAGGTTTAATGGAGAACTATTTGTGTGCCAAATCTATGTTGATGATATTATATTTGGTTCAACTAACCCTCATTTTAGTGAAAAGTTTGGGAAGCTAATGTCGGAGAAGTTTGAGATGTCTATGATGAGTGAACTCAAATTCTTTCGTGGGTTGCAAATCAAGCAAACTAAGGAAGGTACCTTTGTTTCTCAAACGAAGTACACCAAGGACTTATTCAAGAAGTTCAATATGCAAGAATGCAAAGGTATGTCTACACCCATGCCTACTAGTGGACATAATGACTTGACCAAAGATGGTGAACCGGTTGATCAAAAGGTTTATCGCTCTATGATCGGTTCATTGTTATATCTATGTGCTTCACGTCCCGATATCATGCTAAGTGTGTGCATGTGTGCACGATATCAAGCTGCTCCTAAGGAATGTCATCTTAAGGCCGTGAAAAGGATAGTGAGATACTTAATCCATACACCAAACTTTGGCATTTGGTATCCTAAGAGGGCCTCTTTCGATCTTGTTGGCTATTCCGACTCGGAATATGCCGGAGACAAGGTTGATAGAAAGTCCACTTTGGGTACTTGTCAATTTCTTGGTAGATCTCTTGTGTCTTGGTCCTCCAAGAAACAAAACTCGGTATCCTTATCCACCGCCAAAGCTGAATATATTGCTGCTGGTTCATGTTGTGCTCAATTTCTTTGGATGACCCAAACTCTTAAAGATTATGGGATATATGTGAGACATGTTCCATTGCTTTGTGACAATGAAAGTGCTATCAAAATTGGTCATAATCTTGTGCAACATTCTCGAACTAAGCATATTGAAGTTCGTCATCATTTCATTCGAGATCATGTTGCTAAGGGTGACATTGATCTTAAGCATGTTCGCACCGAAAAACAATTAGCGGATATATTCACTAAACCTCTTGATGAGAAAGTGTTTTGCAGGTTAAGAGGAGAATTGAACATCATTGATGCTTCAAACTTGGACTAGAAACTCCATTGGATACATGCAAGACATGAGCTTATGACTAATCCTTGATATTTCTCTTATGATGAATATCTTATGTCATGGATATATGTGTATCTTGCATGTTATCTAACCCATGTAGGTACTTGGTGGAATCAAATTCCATGATATTGTAATCTACTCACATTTTGAGCAATCTCTACGTCACCAAGTTTCTACACTATGGTGGTTGAAGACAAGGAAGCACGGAACCACTCAAACATATCCTTTGACAAATTCTATGTTGAGCTTCAGGATTTTCATTTTTGGATACACAAGTGCTCCTCCTTGCAAGAACTAACCCATGTAGGTAGATGGACTCAAATTCCAAGTGGTGCTCCAGATTCTTGATGAGCTACATCAACCTTGAGCAACCCACACAAGTTCAACTACATGGACTACACCACCAACCAAGGTATGTCATTCCATCTTAGAGAAGCTTTACTCCAAGTCATGAGCTTAAGCAACTCAACAAGATGTGAATACAACAAGATGCTTAAACGAAAAATGATCAAGTGATGAGTATGACCTATGATCAAGTGATCTCACTTGACTCCTAAGTCAATATACTCTAGCATAGGTGACTTTGTCGCCGACCATCTCTAGATGAAGTTCTCTTGTGTTCTTTTCTGTGTTTTTGCATTTGTCTCATGCATATTTGTTTCCCCTTTCATAAAAAAAAAACTTCATCTAGATTTCCTTCTTTCTGTTTGTTCTGCATTTTCTGCATTCCAATTCATTGCACATCTTTCAGTAAATTCCTTGCAAATCTGTGTGAGATCTTACTAGTCTAGTGAGCTGAGGTAACAAGTGTTTTCTCTGCGATGAACTCTGTTTCACCGATTTGTTATTTTTGGCCCAACCGAATCCTTTCGGTCCAACCGAAGCAACTCACTCGGTGCCACCAATTTCATCACAGGGAAAACAGTTTGCCACATAATTCTATGTTTTTTTATCCAGCTCCACTCAATGAATCTTGTCCTCTACAAGCATCACATTTTTATCATTGCTTTGTTCTGTGTCTCAAGGATCAAACCCATTCGACAGATTCCAGAAGACCCTTCTTGGAAATTGATGTCAAAGGGGGGAGAGAGAACATCAAAGCCTATCATTTAAAGAGAGAGAGAGAGCATCAAAGCTTATCACCTTCTTAAGGGGGAGAGAGATATCATCTCCTAAAGGGGGAGAGAGACCTTCTAAGGGGGAGAGACCCTCAAAAGGAAGAGAGAGATCTCCAGGGGGAGAGAATACTTAAGTAGAAAGTATTTCTCAAGGATCCCAGATGCTTGGTGTTCAAGAGGATAGATGTCCACATGTCTTCTTGAGGGGAGAGACATGTTCATATGTTCTGTTGTGCCTATTTTGCATTAACATGCATTAGCTCTGATCATCATTCATATCTTTCAGGCTCTGATCATCATTCATATCTTTCAGCTCTGTTTTCTTTCAAGCTCTGATTTTCTGTTCCCTATCTTCTCCCAGTATCCCATGTTAGATTCAAGGGGAGCAAGACATCTAAGGGAAAGAGATCATTTAAATTTATTGCATATCTTTACTCTTGGGGACATGTCTAATTCAATGTGGTACTTAGTACTCACTCTCTACATGTCATCCTAGTCTTGGTATTCTTGTGGTCTCTTCTGGTTTCTCTAGCTAGTAGATGTATCTGTGTTATCTAACCTTGTTTACACAGGTTCATTTCATCCTAAAACAACTCAAGACTACAAGGTAAGTATATGCATCACAATCATGTGTATGAGGAATTCTTGCTGATGTACATATTGTTTGCAAGAAGGACTCATGAGCATGAAGGTATTTTTTTCAACATTCTTTGCTCTGATGCATATGGCCAAGATACATGTACAACATTGCCTGCTCTATCATGTTTATGCTCTCACATGTTTTTGTATTCCATATTCACATGATTGCATACATGTAGGGGGAGCCTATGTTTGTTACATGTCTTTCCAAAGCTTTACTTGCTACGCTTTATATCTTTTTCTAAAGCTTTGATGTATGTTGCCATCAATTACCAAAAAGGGGGAGATTGAAAGCACAAGTGCTCCCTAGGTGGTTTTGGTAATTAATGTCAACATATCTCTCGTTGGACTAACACTTTTATCTACTATGTTTCAGATAAGTTCAACAATGGAGTGGCATGGACTAAAGGATGTGGGAACTCCTTCAAGATGCTAAGAACAAAGGATTGGCTAAAGCTTCAAGCCCAAGACTCTTCATTTTACATTTTTAGTGGTCCAAGATCACATTGAGTCTATAGGAAAAGCCAATACTATCAAGGACGGATGAGGTGTTGCTTAATGAGCCTCTTGCTTCATGTGCTTTGTGATATGCTCCAAAACACTCAGCTACTTTCCCACTTCCACAAATGACCTAAACCCAAAGCCAAAATTGGTCACACCGATTCTTCCTATCCGGCGCCACCGATTCCAAAAGTCATAGCCACTGCCACAAACCCTAAGCAAATCGGTCCTACCGATAGGGATCTCGGTCTCACCGAGATGGGATTGTAATCTCTCTGTGTATGTCCATTATCAAATCAGTCTCACCGAGTTTGAGAAATCGGTACTGCCGAGATTACAATGCAAACTCTCTGGAAAACTTATTACCAAAATCGGTCTCACCGAGTTTGAGTAATCGGTCCCACCGAGTGTGCCTGACCAACTCTCTGGAAAGCTTATTACCAAATCGGTCTCACCGAGTTTGTGTAATCGGTCTTACCGAGATTACGTTATGCCCTAACCCTAACTAAATCGGTTTCACCGAGTTGCATTTCGGTCCCACCGAAAACCCTAACGGTCATATTGTTTACTAAATCGGTCCGACCGAGTTTAACAATTCGGTCCCACCGAGTTTGGTAAATTGTGTGTAACGGTTAGATTTTGTGTGGAGGCTATATATACCCCTCCACCTCCTCTTCATTCGTGGAGAGAGCCATCGGTGAACCTACACTTCCGGCATACATTTTCTGAGAGAGAACTACCTACTCATGTGTTGAGGCCAAGATATTCCATTCTTACCATATGAATCTTGATCTCTAGCCTTCCCCAAGTTGCTTTCCACTCAAATCTTCTTTCCACCAGATCCAAAACCTATGAGAGAGAGTTGAGTGTTGGGGAGACTATCATTTGAAGCACAAGAGCAAGGAGTTCATCATCAACGCACCATTTGTTACTTCTTGGAGAGTGGTGTCTCCTAGATTGGCTAGGTGTCACTTGGGAGCCTCCAACAAGATTGTGGAGTTGAACCAAGGAGTTTGTAAGGGCAAGGAGATCGCCTACTTCGTGAAGATCTACCGCTAGTGAGGCAAGTCCTTCGTGGGCGATGGCCATGGTGGGATAGACAAGGTTGCTTCTTTGTGGACCCTTCGTGGGTGGAGCCCTCCGTGGACTCGCACAGCCATTACCCTTCGTGGGTTGAAGTCTCCATCAACGTGGATGTACGATAGCACCACCTATCAGAACCACGCCAAAAACATCCGTGTCTCCGATTGCGTTTGAATCCTCCAAACCCTTCCCTTTACTTTCTTGCAAGTTGCATGCTTTACTTTCCGCTGCTCATATACTCTTTGCATGCTTGCTTGATATGTATTGTGAATGTTAAACTTGTGCCTAAACTCCACTTAAACTTAAGGAAACTTAAAAACTGCAACTTTGGTACTTAGTGTCTAATCACCCCCCCTCTAGACACCTCTTCTCAAGGTCCTACAATCATCAAGCAAGGTACTAGCATCATCATGAGTAGCATTCATAGAAGTATCATCATCAATAACTTGCGACATATCAGGATTTATAGCATGTGGTGGTGTTGCAAGTCTACTCATAACAGAAGGTGAATCAAGTGCTGAGCTAGATGGCAGTTCCTTACCTCCCCTCATCTTAGAGGGAACAATCTTAGTCTTGCTATCCTTCACATTATTCATAGTGATAATTTGATAATAATCCCAAGTGACTCAACAAATATAGCTATGCTCCCCTGCAACAACGCCAGAAAAATATCTTGATAACCCACAAGTATAGGGCATTGCAACAGTTTTCAAGGGTAGAGTATTCAACCCAAATTTATAAATTCGACACAAGGGAAGCCAAAGAATATTTGCAAGTATTAGCAGCTGAGTTGTCAATTCAACCACACCTGGAGATTAATTATCTGCAGCAAAGTGATCAGTAGCAAAGTATTATGATAGTTTTGATAGTAGTAGCAATAGTAATCATAACAGTAGCAGTCGTAACTTAGCAGAACAATATAAGAGAAATTCATAGGCATTGGATCGGTGAATTCATTGGATGATACTCATCATATAACAGTCATAACTTAGGGTGTTACGGCTCTAGCTCCAGTTCATAAATATAATGTAGGCATGTGTTCCGTAAATTGGCATAGGTGCTTATGGAAAGAACTTGCATGACATCTTTTGTCCTACCCTCCCGTGGCAGCGGGGTCCAATTGGAAACTAAGGGATATTAAGGCCTCCTTTTAATGGAGAACCGGAACAAAGCATTAACACATAGTGAATACATTAACTTGTCAAACTACGGCCATCACCGAAAAGTATCCCGACTTTTGTCACTCTGGGGTTTACGGATCATAACACATAGTAGGTGATTATAACTTGCAAGATCGGATCTAGAACATAGATATAATGCTGATAACATAAATGGTTCAGATCTGAAATCATGGCACCCGGGTCCAAAGTGACAAGCATTAGCAACATCAATCTCAGAACATAATGGATACTAGGGATCAAGCCCTAACAAAACTAACTCGATTATATGATGAATCTCATCCAACTCCTCACCGACCAGCGGGCCTATGAAAGAATTACTCGCTCCCGGTGTGGAGCATCATGGAATTGGCGATGGAGAAGGGTTGGTGATGACGAAGATCGAAGATCCCCCTCTCCAGAGCCCCAAATGGACTCCAGATCTGGCCTCCCGATGAAGAACAGGAGGTGGCAGTGGCTCCTTCTCATGAGACGCGATATTTCTCTCTCCCTGATTTTTTCTCCAAATATGTAGTTTGTCGTATCATGGTTGGAGTCTGCAGGGCCACCATGTGGGGACAACGCACCTGGGCGCGCCAGAGGGGGGTGCCTTGGTGGGTTGTGCCCACCCAGGTGCCACCCTCCGGTGGTTCTTGGCTCTAGAAATTCTCTTTTTTTATATAAAAATTCCTCGCAATGTTTCGTTCCAATCCAAAAGCTTTTATTTCTGCACAAAAAACAACACCATGGTAGTTCTGCTAAAAAAACATCAGTCCTAGTTAGTTTCATTCAAATCATGCAAATTAGAGTCCAAAACAAGAGGAAAGGTGTTAGGAAAAGTAGCTAAATGGAGACGTATCACATATAAACATGACGGATTTCATACAAACCTGACGAAAACGGTTACATTTTGGACACGAATAGACTACACTTGTCTACGCTCGTGCACAACTTCACTCCCACGACATGGATACATTACACTAGTCTATGACCACCGGATCCCTTTGTCTTCCCAAAGTCTGGCAGCCCGCTCACCAGACTACTGGGAGCCCCAGAGGTATAATCTTCCCCCGTATCTTCCTTGTGTCCGGTTGCACCGCTCATCGGAGTGGCAAAAAGGGTGCTTTAGCCAGAGGGGAAGGGGGGAAGGCTCCACGGAAGCCGAGGCAGGGCCAACGATGGTATAACAGAAAGCAGAACCGGACAGGTTACCGGGTGTATAAGCCAGCGACATGCCAACGGTGGCCTTCCTGAGACTGAAGCGGCGGTCGCCTCCCGTTTTCTACTTTTCCTCGATGTTGGCGGCAGATGCGGATGCGCCATCCACAGGCTCGCCGATCTCCATGTAGCTGGCTTCTTTCTCTACTGGCAGGGCGCGATTACACGCGCATTGATGGCGGATGGCGCGGTCGCAAGCACGGAAGGCGCGGCATGACGTGGCATCGTCCACGGTTATGACGATGCCCATGCCACCGTGCCGGTCTGGAGCCGCTCACCACTCCTCCGCGAGCTGGCTTGGAGCGGCGAGGTGCTGAACCACGCACCAGCTTGGGACGACAACTTCCTTCGTCGGGCCAGGTGAGGGAGGTGGAGCAGCAAGCTGCCCCGCTCGTATCCTGCTGGCTCGGCGGGCCTGTTGGAAATATGCCCTAGAGGCAATAATAAATTGGTTATTATCATATTTCCTTGTTCATGATAAAGGTATATTATTCATGCTAGAATTGTATTGACCGGAAAATTAAATACAAGTGTGAGTACATAAACAAATACTATGTCCCTAGTGAGCCTCTACTAGACTAGCTCATTGATCAAAGATGGTTAAGGTTTCCTAACCATAGACATGAGTTGTCATTTGATAACGAGACCACATCATTAGGAGAATGATGTGATGGAAAAGACCCAACCGTAAGCTTAGCATTCGATCGTATCACTTGAGTTTATTGCTATAGCTTTGTCGGAATCGGGGCTCCGCGGACCCGAATAAGGTTCGAACTCTGGGGCGTGAATGTAGGATTCTGCCTAGCTACCACTCGCTGCCCGCCACCTCACGGCCGGGCTGCATCGAGCTTGAGCGAGAGAGAAGAAGAAGAAGAACACAGAGACTTACCCATGTTCGGGCCACCTTGCAATGTAAAACCCTACTCCTGTTTTGTGGCGGATTACCTCGCGAGGAGGATGATTATTAACTAATACAAGTGCGAGCTGCCTCGGGAGAGCTCAAGGTGGAAGGATTCAATCCTCCCCCATGGTGGAGATAACATATATTTATAGTGGCCTTGGCCCTCTTCCCTCATGGCCCACGCGGGAAGGGATACCACAGCGGCCAATTTGGAAGGGGACAAGAGTACACCCTATCCTAACTAAAGATGGTCTTTGCCTGCAAAGCTTCTCGTCATGACATAGAGGTGGGCTTGGCGATGACCTCCGTCCTACCAAGCTCATGGTCTTGGTCTTGTTGCACTCGAATGGAAACCTTTCGAGGATTCCTCGGGAACCCATGTACGTCCTTGCCTCCTTAGCACCATAGAGGAAACTATCCTAGAATGCGCCCGTTGGCGCCCTTCTGGCTTTGGTTGTCATGGCTCACTTCATCGCGCGCCTCGCGAGGTGAGGCGCCTGCCTAGAGATGTCCGCTCCTCAAGAGGCAGTCTTGGGAGGTCTTGATGTCATTTGCCTTGCGAGGGTCTTGCGCGTGAAGTCTTGTTGCTGGGACGCACCGGGCCGTTGGTGGAGCCACGCGCTCAACCGTAGGCAGACAGGTCTGGGTACCCCCGGTCCTAGAACCCTGACAGTAGCCCTCAGGCCCATGGCGTGCTCGACCTAGCTTCGAGGCAAAGGCAAAGAGGAGAGGGTGAAGTGGCGTGGGCCCTAACCGCCTGTGGGCCAGGCTCGACATGTGGCGCACAGCAGGACGCAGATGCCCCCACTTCCCCATTTCGCCTCGGCAACTGCCCGGGTTGACAAAAAGCCTGGCGCACGCGCTGTAATGCCATCATTGCCCTCCTACCTTGCGTCTCCTTCCTCCTGTTGCGATCCCCTCTCTCTCTCACATGAGGCTCCTCCAGATCTAGATATAGCGTTGCCTTCCCTTCTCCGCCGGTGCCATTGATTTCCTGAATGGCGCCCTCCGGAAAAGCAAGGCCCGCAGCTCCGGATGTGAGCTCCTCCTCCCGCGCGCCGACACTCTTAGACTCCTCCATCGCCAAAGAGGAGAACCAGTACGGTGCTCCTGCTGATGGCCGGCGAGACAAACGAGTGGGGCGAGACCCAGATCTGGCCCAGATCCATGGCGAGGAGCAGCCTGGCATAGTCCATGGAACCCTTCTTTCTCGACAGCATCTTTGTCGGGCTGGTCCCACCCTTCTCCGAGTTCTTCCTCGCCATCCTTGAGCACTACAAGATCCACGCCCTTCATCTCCAGCCCAACTCCATCCTGCTATTATCTATCTTCGCCTTCTAATGCGAGGCATTTGTGGGCGTGAAGCCCTCGGTGGCACTCTTCTGGCATTTCTTCAGCCCGGGGTTCACCTCCTGGACAAATTCATCCGCGTGCATCTCCTTGGTCGCCGTGTCCAGTGGAAACTCACTCCTGAAGGCGGGGAAGAAGGCAGAATGCTTTCGGCGGCGCTGGGTCTTCCTGGACGCCCGTGGCACCGACCCGCGTCCAGAGCTTCTGACAGAGCTACCCGAGCAAATCCCTGAGTGGGGCTCCGCAAAGCTCACTGACTCTTGGGCGAGACCAGTTCTAAAGAAGATAGCCTCGGACATGAAGGCGAAGCTACTGACGGGGGCAATGATCATGAAGGAGTTCCCGCCGCACCGCCTCACGCCACTCCAGGCGCATACAAAGTCCTTGTTGGAGTACGCGGGCGCGGAGGATGCGGTGAGCCTGCGTGCCTCCGGCCTGACAAGCGAGGAGCTGGACATGGCCCTATTTTGCCTTGCTTGGTGTGATCCCAGGGTACATCCCTGAGGCCACCGCCATGCTGTATAGCCGCGACGGCAGGGAGGAGCTGCTCGAGGCCATGCCCGTCTTCAATGAATGGGGGCTTCAGCCGAGCCACCACCCTGAATCGCCCGTGGTACTGTCCTTCGACAACAGCAGCGGCGACGGGGATCCGGAGGAAACGGAGGATGATGACCTTCGAGAGGCATCTCCACTGTTGCGGCGCCGACTTCTCCTCGGCCTCAAGGATGACGACGCTGATGCTGACGAGCTCCCGGACGCGGATTCCCCGCGCTTTGTCAGGGCACCCAGGAGGCCGGAGTCAGCTCCCCCAAGTGCGCGAGCGTCCAGCCAGGCGGCCCCAGGCTAGGAGGCGGCGGTGCCCCCTCCGGAGGGCCCTCCACACCCGACTGGGGCAGCCCAGGAGACAGGCTCGTCCTAGTAGGATGCGCAGTTGACGGTCGTGAAGGCCTTCACCGTGGCGGGAACGGCTTCCCGACCAAGGCCCCTCAGGGGGACCCCTCGCCCCTCTAGACAGTGGTGCTACAGCGGGGCCCATCAGGGGCCACTCCGCTAGCCCTCGGAGCGAGACCAGGGCCACGTCTAAGAAGAGTGGGGGTGCATCGGCCTCCGAGGAGGAGAAGAAGAGGAAGTGGGTTGCACCAGACGAGTAAGTATCCTTGCCTTACCTCCTGGCCGCGCATTCGTAATCCATACGCTCACGCGGCCCCTCATCGCACCGACAGGGGCGACGGCACGAAGAAGAAGAAGAAGAAGAAGAGGAAGTCAACTACCGATGCAAAGGTGCCCAATGTCCTAAGGGCGACCTCAACGCTCAGTACCAGCCTCGGCCGCCGTGGGGGCATGCAGCACTGATTTGGCGGAACTTTTGGGCGCACGGGTAGCAACGCACCAGGGCATACAAGCGTGTCGTCCCCCGTGATTCGTAGGCTGAGGCGTCGGTTGTCCTTGACGTGTCGCTAGATCTAGGCGCGGGGAATGACCTGGGGCCCCTGGTTCCCCAAGCAGGCCGTACCATGGCCTCATCAGCCATGGTCCCAATCAGTGCGCCAGCACCGCTCCCTCGTCAGGTCCTCGCGCTTGCGAACTACGGCGCCCTGATCAGGCGCGGGGCCCTGGCCGATGCTCATGCCACGCTCGCCGGTTCGAGGCGTACATCCAAGACGCTGATAGGCGCCTTGCCACGGAGCGGCTGGGGCTCGCCTCAGCATGGCTCTAGGTCAATACGGCGACCAAAAAGGCCTGGAGCCAGGCCGAGGCCGCCACTGCAAAGAGCAAGAAGGAAGCTGCCGAGGCTAGGGTGGCCCATGATGAAGCGCTGACTGAGGCAGCAATGACCGTCAAGCATTGTGGCGAGGCGGAGGCCAGCCTGAAGGCACTCCAGGAGGAACAGGCCACGTGCATGCAACAACTTCAGTAGCGGGTCACGGACTGTGACTCCATGCTGGCGAAGGTGGCCGTTGAGCAGGTCGCGGAGCGCGAGCGCCTAACCAAGCTGCAGGAGGAGGTGACTGAATCCCAAGCGTCCCATGCCAAGCATGTCTCTAAGGTAACGGCCCGGCTGGACGCCAGGGTGAAGGTCCTTGCCGACGTCGAACAGAAAGCGGCGGCGGACCGTGACGCCTTCTCTTTCCTCGAGTTCAGGGTTCGCGAGGCGTTGGAGTCTATCTGCAGGGGAAGATTTGAGGATCCGCTATGACCTGCGAGGGAGGCTACGTGGAGCTCTCCTCCAAGCTCACCATGGATCTCGAAGGCGTCATCGCCAAGGTGGACTCCATCCTAGAGGATGAGTGTCGCGACCTCTTCTCCGTGGCGGCGACGCGTGTCTTCGGCCACCTTTATCTCCGCGACTCCAACTTTGACTTCGACGCAGTGATAGGCTCCGTCCCTCGTGAGTCCAGTGCCACCACAGCGATGTCCGTGGAAGGCCATGTCCCTGAGCTACTGGGGAAGTTCACCTGCGACATCAATGTCAACCCTACTGCAGCCGAGGCGGACGGTGGCGATGGGGGCAATGGTCCTTCTTCCTAGGCTCATCCTGCAACAACTGACTGTGCCTCGTGGAGGCGTAAGACTTTATTTGAATTCATTTGGTGCCTGTAATAACTGTTTGAACTTCATAATTTCCTTTTTGTGCTTGATCTCCTTCCTGCTTGCCTTTGTACTATGCGTTGGCAGGGCCCAACCCCTCGCATACCTCGGCCGCCATTAGGATGACAGGTCGTGATGCCTAGACAAATCCAAAGGGTGAGAGGCTACGGGATTAGTGAGGCCCTTGAGTCGTGATGCTCAGGGGTCCCCCTTGACGCACAAGGGAGTTCTTCTTACCTTTCTCTCATCAGCCTGCACCTGGGAGTTATGTGAGGAGACCGGACACCAAGAACCTTGGTGGGGTGACGTGTGCGGGAGCAGGCCCGCGAGTTAGAGCCCAGTTCCTTGGGTTTTCCAGCACTGCTAGGACTGACCTGAGAACAGGCAGCGTGTCCAGCCCCTGCTCGCGCAAGGCCCAGGGGAAGGGTGCGAGTAGTACTGCCGAAGGGCCAAGATGCTATCCTGAGGTTGATGCAACCCACTGGGCGCCCCCAGTTGTTCATCCACCAGCATGGAGCATGGGGCTTCCATTAGGCGTGGGCATGGTCGTATTGCGACTGAATCTAGCAGCACTAAGCATGCGGCTTCCACTAGGCGTGGGCATGATCATATTGCAACCGTATCCGCCAGCGCGGAGAATGGGGCTTCCATTGGGCATGGGTAGGAAGCTCTGTGCTAGAGTCTCCGGGCATGTACAACCCAGTTTTGTTCGTACACGTGGCTGGCATGGTAGAACTTTGAGGAGGTGTATCTAGACGCTCATGACCAGGGCGGGGCTCAGGAGGTCCTACCTCAAGGCGGGTTGTGCATCGTCACTCCGCGGGACACGTCTACTTCACTCAGACGCCCCACGCATCGCCACTCCACTGGACGAGTCTACTTCACTCGGACGCCCCGAGCGTCGCCACTCCGCGGGACGCATCTACTTCACTGGGACGCCCCGCGCATCGTCACTCCACCGGACGCGTCTACTTCACTCGGACGCCTCGCGAATCGCCACTTCGCGGGACGAGTCTACTTCACTCGAATGCCCCAAGCATCGCCACTCCGCGGGACGAGTCTACTCCACTCGGACGCCCCGAGCGTCGCCACTCCGTGGGACGCGTCTACTTCACTCGCACGTCACGCGCGTCATCACTCTGCGGAACGAGTCTACTTCACTTGGACGCCCCGAGCGTCGCCACTGCGTGGTACGCGTCTACTTCACTCGGACGCCACACGCGTCGTCACTCCATGGGACGCGTCTACTTCACTCGGACACCCAATGCGTCGTCACTTGGCGGGACGCGTCTACTTCACTCGGGCACCCCACGCCTCGCCACTCCCTGGGACGTGTCTACTTCACTCGAACGCCCCACGCATCGTCACTCTGCGGGACGCGTCTACTTCACTCGGACGCCCAACGCGTCGTCACTCTGCATGACGCGTCTACTTCACTCGGACGCCCCCCGCCTCATCACTCCACGGGACGCGTCTACTCACTCGGACGCCCCGCGCATCGTCACTCCGCGGGACGCGTCTACTTCACTCGGACGCCCCGCGCATCGTCACTCCGCGGGACGCGTCTACTTCACTCGAACGCCCCGCGCATCGCCACTCCGTGGGACGAGTCTACTTCACTCGGACGCCCCGCGCATTGCCACTACGCGGGACGCGTCTACTTCACTGGGACGCCTCGCGCATCGTCACTCCGTGGGATGCTTCTACTTCACTCGGACGCCCCGTGCATCGCCACTTCGCGGGACGAGTCTACTTCACTCGGACGCCCCGAGCGTCGCCACTCCGCGGGACGAGTCTACTTCACTCGGATGCCCCGAGCGTCGCCACTCCATGGGACGCGTCTACTTCATGTACTCGGATGCCCTGCGCATCGCCACTCTGCGGGACGCGTCTACTTCACTCAGACGCCTCGCGCGTCGCCACTCCGCGGGATGGGTCTACTTCACTCGGACGCCCCGAGCGTCGCCACTTGGTTGGTCACCTCATCACCACTCGGACGCCCGCGCGTCGCCACTTGGTTGGTCACCTCATCACCACTCGGACGCCCCGAGCGTCGCCACTTGGTTGGTCACCTCATCACCACTCGGCCGTGCCGCGCGTAGCCACTTGGTTGGTCACCTCATCACCAATCGGCCGCCCCGCGCGTCGCCACTTGGTTGGTCACCTCATCACCACTCTGCCGCCCCGCGCGTCGCCACGTGGTTGGTCACCTCATCACCACTCGTCCGCCCCGCGCGTCACCCCGTGCACCATCACCTGGTTGGTCACCTCATCACCACTCGGCCACCCCGCGCATCTCCACTTGATTGGTCACCTCATCACCACTCGACCGCCCCACGCGTCGCCACTTGGTTGGTCACCTCATCACCACTCGGTCGCCCCACGCGTCGCCACTTGGTTGGTCACCTCATCACAACTTGACCGCCCCGCGCGTCGCCACTGGGTTGGTCACCTCATCACCACTCGGCCGCCCCACGCGTCGCCACTTGGTTGGTCACCTCATCACCACTCGGCCGCCCCGCGCGTCACCATTCGATTGGTCACCTCATCACCACTCGGCCGCCCCGCGCGTCGCCACTCGGTTGGTCACCTCATCACCACTCGGCCGCCCCACGCATCGCCCCTCGGTTGGTCACCTCATCACCACTTGGCCGCCCCGCGCGTCGCCATCGGTTGAACACGTCTTCACCACTCGGCCACTCGCGCGCCTTCAGATAGCTAAGTCATTCTACATGCACTGCATTTTTGCTATTTCCACGTTCTTGAGTATCCCGTAATTCACACATCACATTCGCTCGGAGGCCACGCCACCGAGTATACCTCTACGCTCCATTGCTTATTTCACACACTTGCTTAGTAATTTTTATTTGACTCTCAAGTCCAACTTACCTTTTAACGCATATGTCATTCACGAACACCATGCGTTCTTCATTTCGAGTTTGCATTGGTCCTCGGGGGTTGCAACTCAGTCGGAACATTGCACTACCTTTTATTTGAGTCCGGCGCTCTAACACATCAAGTTGGATCCTTCACTTCATAAAGTTTGATCAATTCCTTCGCTCTTCTAGACTCTTGTTGGTTCAGAACCAGCAATCCCCTCGCACACCCAGCTGGTGTCTATGGGTGTTACTTACACAAATCATTTCAACACACATCAAATTTCCTCGAGAAATTATTACGTTGGCTTGTGCTATTTTTCATGCACAAGTTACACGACCACTCGACATCCCTATGCGCCAACTTCATCGCTACTCAGACTCGGTCACCATACCGGTCTCAGCGCACCACAACACCGACCTTGTCGCTCAGTTGACTTCGAACACATCCAGTTGACCCCTCTGTGGAATCATCTTCATTGTATCGATGATATAGACCTCATCAGGCATGAGACAGATAAGTCACTTTTTGTAATCAAACTGCACACTTCACTCCTTTGCGAGTTTGCCTCTTTCGAGCATCACTCGGAAGCTCCTCCTCACCTTTACCCGATTCTGACTCGATGAGTTACAATTTGTCCATTCAAAACTATATTAATCGTGTTCCAACAGGACCGTGGTCGAAGCCTATAATATGCTTGGGGGCTACGCCACACTCGGGGGCTACGACGCACTCGGGGGCTACAGTTCATTCAGAATCACACTCTCCTGAGTGGTCGAGTACTTCGACACAAGTCAGATCCTTCACTTCAATGAATGCACTCGAACCCGCCACTTTGTTAAGTTGCATGATCACTCAGACGCTCTGGTGCCATCTTCGTTCCTACTCAGAACCAGTTGGCACACCAGTCTTCCCGCACCACAACCACGTTACACCGACCTCATCACTACATCAGCTTTGAAAGCATCCGACTAACTCCTTCGAGGACCATTCTCTCCGTTCGGTGGCACATGACTTCGCCTTAGCCGCCCCGTGTGCCGCCACTCGGTTGTTCACATCACCACCTCTCGGCTGCCTTGCGCGTCACCACTTTGTTAGTCACATCCTCACCTCTCGGTCGCCCTGCGCGTTGCCACTCGGTTGTGGACGTCTTCAGTACTCGGCCGCCCCGCGCGTCGCCACTCGGTTGTGCACACTTCACCACTCGGCCCGCCCTGCGCGTCGCCACTCGGTTTTGCATGTCTTCACCACTTGGCCGCCC
The DNA here is from genome assembly GCA_021437245.1 of Aegilops speltoides. NCBI lineage: Eukaryota > Viridiplantae > Streptophyta > Magnoliopsida > Poales > Poaceae > Aegilops > Aegilops speltoides. Next base: position 186,457,929 of record CM038147.1, read on the forward strand.
CGCGCGTCGCCACTCGGTTGTCCATGTCTTCACCACTCGGCCGCCCCGCACGTCGTCACTCGGTTGTACACGTCCTCACCCGTCAACCGCCCCACGCGTCACGATCAGTTGGACATGTCTTCACGACTACACCCCCAACACGGGAACGACTAAGTTACTCATATGATCAAACCTCATATCGCACTCTGTAGCAAGCTTACCTCTTTCGAGCATCACTCGAGGGCTACGCACAGCCCTGGGCCATTTCACCCTCAGGGGTTACACCCATTTGATCAACCTGTTGATCACATCAGGAATGTTTTTCTGACCATACATGCTCGGTCTGCCGAAGATCTATGAGGGTAGCACCATCCACTCAGACGATCGCCGAAATCATTACCTGGAGTCATCTTCAGGATTGTAAAAGGGTGAAAATGACGCACCTCTACGAATAAACTTGGCCCTTATTCCAGGCTCCAAGGCGTGAGTTTCACAAACTTGGACTCAGAGATGGCATGTGATGGTGTTCCCCCGGGATAATAAATGGCATCTCTCCAGAGAGTCAGCCCACACACTAGCCCCACCACTCGGATTTCATGGCACATCCACATCAGACCACTAGTCTATCTCCTCCTGGAGACATACGAGTGCCACCAAGTTTTTCCTTGCAGTCAACATACCCCAATCAGTTGGGAAGCACGTGTACTCTTACAAATACCCCTTTCCTGCAAAAGCTAATGGTGAATGTAAGAAGTACTACTGAAATGATTACTCCCTGGAGTGTCCAGCTTTTTTCTACAGTCGATAGTTTCAAGACCGAATTCATTCATTGTGCCGAGTGCATGAAGATTCACTTGATTGGTCCAGTTCCAAGTTGAATTTATTTACCGTGCCAAGTGCACAAAGATCAGTCCGACTGACTCAGCTCCAGGCTGAGCTTATTTACCATGCAAAGCGCTTGAAGATCCACCCGACTGACTCAACTTCAGACTAAGATATCTACCGTACCGACTACATGGAGGTTTACCGGGAGACTTAAACTCTCTGCCAGACTCATATAGTCTGACAGAGGCTCGGGGACTACACCCAATGGGTGCACTCAGCGTGCCCCCACTGGAAGGGAACTTAGAAAGAAACATTTTGCTCGGTCAAGACCAACTCCAGATCACTCAAGTACTACCCGACTTCCGAGTCAGATAGAAACAAGTTCGATCAGAACCAACTAAGAAGATTTTTAATTCTCTCAAACCCCCGCCGACTGCCCGCAGTAGACGGCGATCTCGGGGACTACACCCAGTGGGTGCACTCAGCGTGCCCCCACTGGAGTAATCTCCACTCGGTACGGCCTGACCAGTCCGAGTGATGAACAACAAACAAACAAGTTCTAAGGCTCCCGTTAGCTACCCAATAAAAATTGCTATAATTGAGTTTAACGCTCCTCCGTGGACCTGTTTTGAGCCTTATTCTAGGACTAAAAGCGTGAAACACATAAGTTTGGATCTTGAGCCGACTCGTATTGACGTTCCTCTGGGATAGGAATGGCATCTCTACGAGAGAGCAGTCCATGCGTCGATCTTGTTGCCTGGATTTAATGACACATCCATACTCTCATCACGAGTTAGCCTCTTCCGAGAGATGATCGAATGTCACCAAGTTGATCCTCGCAGGTATTTACCCCAGATTAGTCGGAAAGCACAGTGCCAGAATCCATTGAGATTTTGTTCAAACCTTGGTTGTCTGAAAGCACGATGATGGGTACCGAGTATTTACGTAACCACTTGGGCCAAATTGTGTCTTTCACAAACTTGTTCTGCATAATCACAACCAATTCGGGGGCTAATGTTGAGGACACATAACAGGTAGGCCCACGAAGGGTCAAAATATCACAAAGCATGGGGTGCACACATGAGGTGGGTCCAGATAAATCTCATTCATAAATACTATCCACTCGGACATATCAATGTACCATCCACTTGGATGGCAGGCAACCGCTCGGCCATATGATTCACTCGAATATGCAAAGACCAACAATCGGCAAGGCAGTTGAAGCATCATACTACTAGTAGGTTAACATTATGGTATTCATGCTCCACCTTGTAACTTAAGGGGTGAGGGGGTGGCGCACTCTATATAAGCCACCCCCACCACTAGACTCGGGGCCGGTCTCTTTTTCTTCCACCTCTCTCTCTTTCTTACCATTTAGCTAAGGCATGGAGATCCGTTCTCACCTCTCACTCCCAAATACACTATGTAACTCCATCTTCATGATAGATAAAGAAAGCTCTCCGGAGCACGATACGTAGGGTCGTTATCTCCACCACGAGAGGCCCGAACTCTCTAAAACCACCGTGTCACCCATATGTATCTCGATAGATCATGCTCCTTTACCCTAACACTTATTATTGTCGGAATTGTTCCCACGACACTTGGCGTCCGGATGTGTAGTTTCCTTCATCTGTAAACCAACTTTGTATGACCCTAGTCCCCTCCTGTGTATATATAAACCAGAGGGTATAGTCCATAGAGGCAATCACAGTCATACAGGCTAGACATTTAGGGTTTAGCCATCACGGTCTTGAGGTAGATCAACTCTTGTAACCCCTATACTCATCAAAGTCAATCAAGCAGGAAGTAGGGCATTACCTCCATTAAGAGGGCCCGAACCTAGGTAAACATCATGTCCCCTGCCTCCTATTACCTTCGATCCTTAGACGCATAGTTCGGGACCCCCTACCCGAGATCTGTCGGTTTTGACACCGACATTGGTGCTTTCATTGAGAGCTCCTCTTTGTCATCGATAGAAGGGTTGATGGCTCGCCTTGTCATCAAGGACATTATCACTTCCGGAGGAGCCCTAGCTTTAGGGCAAACCCTCTGACTTGGCAGCTTCACCATGGGTGGTCGTTCGGCCATTAAGCCAAAGGCAGCCTAGCCTGTCTCCGTGTCGGCCCTGAATACTCCGACGAGATGGATCCAGCAGATGTATTGGCCTTAAACGAACTACTAGATCGCATCACCACCCTGGGGGTCGCAACCGACTATGATCGGATTGGGCATAAACCCGATCAGAGAGAAATCAGATCTCCGGCGATCACCCATGAGGTGGCAATTGTGGAGGAACAATCTGACAATAACTCTTCTCCTATGTTGAGAACAAAGTATGTTCTGATTTCCGAGCTCGAAGAGCGGGACACCCATCTTCGGGAGGACACTTCTTGTCTCCGAACATAGAATCGGGCGTTGAGCCGAAAAACTCACCGGGCGCTCCGAAGCCCGGGCTTGTAACCTCAGAAATTTTTCAGAATCCGGACTTTGCAGTGGGTCAAGGTTTGGATTTAATCCCACCCACCCACCACAAGCAATATTCCGCAAGCAATTCCGGTCCTCCGGACATATGCGACTTAATGTACATGCGGCAGGAGCCTCAGGAAACAGTCCACCACTTTTGGGCCAGATTCCTCCTTGTTAAAAACAAGATCAAAGATTGCTGCGACGACGACGCGATCTCGGTATTTTGCAACAATTGTACGGATAAGGGAATCCTTAATGCCCTCAACCGCCATCGTGTACTGCACTTTGCAGATTTGGCACACATAGTACAGAAGTACTACGCAATGGAAAGCGCCTGGAAAACCCAGACAACCCGCTGGGAACCACATGCCTTTAGGCCACCTCCCAGACGGGCAAAAAGGATGCACCCTCACGGAGCACCTAATCATCATCCCGTGGAAAAGAAAATCAAGCCCTTCACGGGGCATAGAACGGTCCTTGAGGAATGGCTCGACAAGTCCTGTCAAATTCACATAACACCAAACACCGAACCAACGCATAGCCTCCGAGCATGTTGGATACTTCGGCAAGTGGCCAAGAGCGGCTAGGGTATCCTCACCACCAACACCCCAGAGAACTACTCTTCGGAGGACAATGATCTCAAAGTATTCACGGTCCTCAAGACCTTTTCATCAAATAATCGGCACAATAGGGCACTCCGCGACCTCGCCGAAGTCTGCCAGGTGGCACCAGTAAATCATTGGAACGATACGGCGATCACTTTCAATGCCGATGAAGAACCAAGACCCTGCTCAGTCCGGGCACCAGCCGCTTTGGTCCTAAACCCAATCATAGACAGCTTTCGGCTCACTAAAGTGCTAATGGACGACGGCAGCGGACTGAAGCTCATCTACGAAGACACGCTCAATAAAATGCAAATGGACAGGAGTCGCATTGAGCGAAGTAACACAACCTTTCAAGGTATTATCCCTAGTCGGGAAGCAATATTCTCGGGAAAAATCAAGCTCGACGTAGTATTCGGCACGCCGGAAAACTATAGGTCCGAAGAGTTACTCTTCCATGTGGCACCTTTCAACAGCGTGTATCACGCCCTGCTGGGGCGAGACGCATTCACATGCTTCCAAGCCGTATGCCATTATGGGTATATGAAGCTCAAAATGCCCGGGCCCAATGGAGTTATCACTATCACCAGTGATCCGTACATAGCACTCCGCACCAAAAACTAAACCGCCTCCCTGGCCCTCGAGGCTTTATCCGAGGCGCTCGCGGCCGAAGAACTAACCACCCTACATTCCAAAGTGGATAGGGATGACGTAATCCTCGATAAGAGACCCAAATCCACTTCCTTCAAGCCATTAGACGAAATAGTCAAATTTCAAGTCCACCCGACAGATCCCAAGAAGACAGCTTCCATTGGGGCAGAGCTGGATCCTACGATTGACGCCGCATTACCTGCATTCCTGCGTGAGAACTGGGACATTTTTTCCTGGCACCCTTCGGATATGCCAGGTATCCCACGAAGACTGGTCGAGCATAGTCTTAATATAGTGAAAGGATACAAACCAGTCAAGCAAACTCCGTGCCGATTTTTCAAACCCAAACGACAGGCTATGGGGGAGGATCTAGCCAAGCTACTCGAAGCCGGGTTTATCAGAGAGATCAAACATCCAGACTAGCTAGCAAACCTGGTCATGGTACCGAAGAAGGATAAATCCTGGCGCCTGTGTGTCGATTTCAAAGACCTTAATAAGGCTTGCCCTAAGGACCCCTTCCCACTGCTCGCATTGACCAGATTATTGACGCGACCGCAGGACACAATTCCCTGTGCTTCCTCGACGCATACTCCGGATACCATCAAATTAAGATGAAAGAATCCGACCAAGCCGCAACGACATTCATCACTCTGTATGGGCCCTTCTGGTTCAATTCTATGCCTTTCGGGCTCAAGAACGCTGTCGCAACCTACCAACGCATGATTCAAACATGCCTGGAAAAGCAAATCGGCAAAACTGTGGAGGCATATGTAGATGATGTAGTCATCAAAACCAAGCATGTCGAATCATTGGTGGATGATTACGCGTTACATTCGATAGCCTCCGAGCATATGACATATGGCTCAATCCGGAAAAATGCGTTTTCGGCGTTCCAGACGGAAAACTGCTTGGGTTCATTGTCTCCAATAGAGGAATCGAAGCAAACCCAGCCAAAATTCGAGCCCTGTAACAGTTGGCAACACCAACAGACCTCAAGCAGGTCCAAAAACAAGCTGGGTGCGTGACAGATTTGAGCCATTTTATCTCCAGACAAGGGGAAAAGGCGTTGCCATTCTATCGCCTGCTCCGCCGCACCGGCCACTTCGTGTGGACGGACGCTGCCACAACCGGACTAGAAGAAATAAAAGCTCTGTTAGCAAGTAATCCAATCCAGGCCGCACCAAACATCGGCGAACCGATGTTGCTCTACATATCCGCAACTCACCAGGTGATGAGTGCGGTGCTCATCGTCGAACGAGATGAAGAGGGACATAAATTCCCACTTCAAAAACCAGTATATTATGTATCGACTGTCCTTACACCATGCAAATCCTAATACCCGCATTATCAAAAGATAGCATAAGCAGTCTTTATAGCATCCTGCAAGCCGCGACACTACTTTCAAGAGTGCTCAATAACAGTGGCTTCCGAATTACCACTTAATGCCATCATAAACAACCGGGACGCCACCGGCCGGATTGCCAAATGGGCCATTGAACTCTTACAATTTGAAATAACTTACAAGCCACGCTGAGCCATTAAATCTCAGGTGTTGGATGACTTCATCGCCAAATGGACAGAGGCCGAACTCCCTAAAGAGTATGGCACATATTCCAACTGGGTGATGCACTTCGACGGCTCTAAAATGCTAGCCGGAGTAGGGGCTCGTGTCGTCCTGACATCCCCCACAGGAGACACAGTCCGTTATGTGCTCCAAATACTATATAAATACTCCAAATACTATACGAATACGAGGCCCTATTGCACGGTCTCAAGATAGCTGTCTCCATGGGCATACAACGCTTCGAGGTGCGCGGGGCTTCAAACCTCGCAATATCCCAAATAAATGGAGAATTCAACGCAAAAGATCCGAAGATGGTGGCTTACCGCAATGCCATACTCAAACAATCAACTCGGTTTGAGGGGCTCGAGTTTCATCACGTGGCTCGAGAGAGTAATCAAGCTGTGGACATTCTTGCCCGCATGGGGGACAAACGCGACCCTGTCCCACCGAACACCTTTGTGGAGAGGCTCTTCAATACATCAGTAGTGTGGCAGGAAAAAAGCGGCAACACCATTCCAGAGCCGATCGTACCCCAGATTCCGAACATAGTTCCAATATCATCGGGGGTTCGAGCACTGAACTAACACCATCGGCCCATGAAATCATGGCTGTAATTGTCCCGTGGACTAAACCTTTCCTCGCCTACCTTACTAGGAATGAGCTCCCTGATGATCAGACTAAGGTCCGTCGTATTGTTTGACGCTCGAAGGCCTAAAAAGTTCATGAGGGGTAACTGTACAAGAAAAGTACTACCAGAGTACTTCAAAGATGTATCTCTTAATAAGAGGGATGGCGGCTTTTGGCAGAAATACACACTGGTCTTGGTGGCCATCACACAGTAGCTTGGGCCCTTGTAAGTAAGGCCTTTTGTATGGGTTTCTTTTGGCCCACGGCCCGAGCAGACGCACATGACCTCGTACAGCACTGCGCTGGATGCCAACTTTTTGCCAATCAAAGCCACATGCCGCCCACAACCCCTATGAACAATCCCCATCACTTGGACTTTGGCGGTCTGGGGGCTAGACATGGTCGGACCCCTTAAAGGGGGAAAGCCATAAGAAGAAATATTTACTGGTTATGGTCGACAAGTTCACTAAGTTGATAGAAGCCAAATCAGTCAAAATGGCTGAAGCCGGACCGGTTATAGACTTTATATCCGGTGTTGTACACCGTTATGGTGTCCCGCACAGTATTATTACTGACAACGGATCTAACTTTACGACTGATGAGGTGAAAACTTGGTGCGCTAATTTGGGCATCAAGCTTGATTATGCCTCCGTATACAACCCTCAGACAAACGGTCAGGTCGAACGGGCTAATGGCCTTATAATGAGCGACATCAAACCCAGACTAGTACGATCTGTGCAAGAATCAGACAAGCACTAGGTCGAGGAACTCGATCCGTACTCTCGGGGCTGCGGACCACGCCCAATCGCACGACCGGATATACACCTTTCTTCATGGTGTACGACGCGGAGGCATTCTTGCCTTGCAACATTATTCATGACTCACCTCGAGTGCGCATGTACGAAGAGAGAGAAGCCGAGCTCAATTGGCAGGATGATCTAGACGGCCTGGAGGAGGAGTGCAACATCATGAAGGCCCATTCCGCATTCTACCAACAGCAGGCTCGGCAATATCAAAGCAGGGAATTACGGGCAAAGACTTATAATGTCGGTGAACTTGTTCTACGCCTACCAAAGAAAAAAAGGACAAGCTCAAACCTAAATGGGAGGGGCCCTTCATTATAGACGAAGTCCTCACTAGAGAAGCCTATCACCTTCGCAACGCTTCGGATAATCGCTTAGAACCAAACCCATGGAACGCTACCTGGCTCCAGAGATTCTACGCCTAAGTCCGCACTTATACTCGTCCCTTCTGTTCTCCCTTTTCGTCTTTTTATTCTTTTTCGTTTTTAAACGACTTCTAGCCAGTGTTCGGATAAACCGCATACTTGAGGGGCATACATCATTAAATGTACATACCCCATAATACCTGGGGGCTCCTTTTCACAAAAGCTTATTATCATTATTATTTCTCGAGCATCAAGCTCACCGTATATATGTGTTGTCTACTCATATGTGTCTTGTCTTCGCCATTATATGGACCTTTATGACTTAAGTTTTTGCCAAGCTGGGTTGCCTGGCTCCTGTGCTTATGCCCTACGTTCCCGCTTGTTCGGCTAGGGCATAAAGGGAGCACCTCTGCGATTGTTACAGCCAGGTTATCCGGACGTGTACCTCAGACGAGTGAAGCTGAAAGCTAGCGTTCTTAAGGGAATAATTGGTCGGCGGACAAAAGACGAACTGCCCCCACAGCAATATGAGCCCCCAAATTGTAGCGAGTACTATGATTCTTAGCATTACAGCTCCGGCATGCACAAAAACGCATGCTGGCCCAGGGAGAGGAACCCTTAACGGAACTATTCTCTCTGGAAGATGTTTCTTACAATCAAATGTAATATAACATAACTCCCGGAATACAACTTGTCTGTTCAAGAAACTATGACCGGACTGCCTGGTTTCTGAACATACTTTGGTGTTTACCAACGGTATAATATCCGGAAACACTCCAAACCTCGGGTTTCGGAGGTCAAAGTAGAAAGTCCGCCATGACAATTGTTTTACAATTCGGCTGGAGATACGTTTGTTGATAAAAGTACATTGCTACTTGGACTCAAAAACTTCTTCCTCCTCTAGACCCTCTAACAAGTTGTCTAGTTTATAATCCTGTTGAGAATACTTAGCGACTATTTTTACTTGGTCATACACTAAGCTAACAAAAATTTCTTGTCCATCTGGTCCCCGAGGTCCGACCCGGGCCATATGATTCGGATCAAGTCTGGTGTACCACGTTTTCACCATGGCCCAGGCCTCTCGTGCGCCTGCCCAACATGCTGATATCTTCCATAGCTCAAAATGGCGACGAGCTCCCTTGAATAAATTCATGAGCTCCTCCATACTTCCTGGAGGTGGATCAGACAGCCATAAAGCCTTAGCCATGTTCCACAATGCTTTCCGAGCTTGCTCGTGCACTTTGGATAGCTCTTGTAGCAGGTCGCCTTGGAATCTAGACACTTCTCCTCGGGACGTCCGGTTAGCACACCTACAGAAACAAACTTATAAAATTTTCAAACAGGAGATCATGTGAAAGTCAGGTTAAACAGCATACTGAATATGCCGCCTTTCTGCTTCCTGTTCTCCTTCAAAGCATCCAATAGTTGGGCTCTTAAATCCTTCAGTTCTTTGGCTTGCTTGATATTTGCATCCTGTAGTTTTTTCTTCTCATTACTGGTTCGTGTCAATACACGTTGACCAGCAGCTTCTTGCCCTTTGGCATGTTGTTTGTCCTCTTGAGCAGCCCTTAGCCTCTCCTCCAGTTGATCTGTCGACCCTACCAACGAAACGATGCATAGTTAAGCAACATCGTTGTAGGCACGGAATCTTATTTCTAGGCAACTGTTGTACTTACCATTAGGTGCCTTCTTGGATTTCTTTAAAGTTTCCAATTCGGCGGTGGCAACAATTAGCTTAGTTCGGCATTCTTCTAGCTCCTTCGATAATGTGTTATTTCTCTCCGTGAGTACCTGAGAATGTAATGACCCTTAAATCAGTTGGGCCAACTGCTTCAAGACTCGGGGGCTACTGGTATATGCTTATTGAATCTGCACAAAAATTGCTTACCCGCATATCCTTTGAAAGCTGGTGAGTGGCTCCAGCAAGTCCATCCCGGGCAGCTCGTATGTAAGCATCCGTTGAGCTAAAAGCGTTGAATGCCTCTTCGGTAAAATTTGTGTCACGCATAGCCGCTCTCCGCCACCGATGATTCATCGCACTCTCCACTTCGGAGTTCATGACAGATACATTATCCGAATCCTTTGGGAGATGACAATCCGGCATTGCTCCCGCATTGCCTCCAGTCCTTGTGGCAGGGTCCGGGGCCGGATTAGTCTGTTCATGGCCGGCTAGGTCTCTGGATACAGTCCGATGTACGCTCCTCCTACGATATGGCACATCAGGAAACGTCACCGTACGATCTATCCACTGTTTGCGTGTTAAAGAATTATACCTCTTTGACAAAGGAGAGGGCCCGACAGTATCATCGTTTGCCTTTCTTTTCAAAGATGCGCCCTGTGTGAGTGTCGTCTTCCTAGAAGACGCCTTTGCCGCAGTACAATGGGATGAGCGTCACCCCTTGGGAGCACGATACAGTGCGGCAGGTGAGTCGCAAGGGGAAAACTTTCTTTGAGAGGGTGTCTCCTGGGTACTTACATGGGAGGAGGGGATAAGGCCGGGGTAATCGGCTATAATGGCCAATTCCGTGCCGTCGTAGCTCATCTGATGAAAGACTCCTTCCTTCAATTCTATAAATATATCCGGATCCTCTTCAAATCCGAGATCTAGGTCTCGATTATGGTTCTCCGATCGTGGAGCGGGGCTGTATATCCCTGGGACGACCTTTCTCCATTCCTGTTAAGAGTAGCCGTATTAAAATTCGACTAAGCTTAATTAGAGAAAAAGATTGAGTGAGGCCTATGTTTGAAAACTTACCCAATCGATGGGGTTATACATCGAGAAACCTTCTCGGCATTTAAGGCGAGTGAAGTATTCCTTCTCCCCTTTGTAAAGATCAGCCAACATGGCGCCCAAAGTGGCAAAATTGTTTGGACCATTGCGCCCACAGCGTGATGCGTCGTCCTCCCCGTTGTAATGCCACATGGGAAGCCTTCTGAATTGAAGTGGCTGGACGCATCGCGTTATTGAAATCACCATTACCTCAACTATGGACAACCCAGAGTGGGCGAGTATTCTGATCTTGCTCGCTAGCCTCTTAATCTCTGCACTATCTTCTTCTTCATAGCTTTGGGGATGCCAGATGGCACGCTTCTTTAAAGGAGCAGTGGAAATTTTGGGAAGACCTTGCCGGATTGGGTCCGGGAGAACAACGTCTTCGATGTAGAACCACTCTGAGGGCCACTCTTTGGATTCCTTCTTCGGAGTGCCAGACAGGTATCCTGTTCCGGCTATGCGCCATACTTCGGTGCCGCCCACCTCGAATATGGATCCCCCTTGGGAGCATGGGACGAGGCAGAAATATTTCCTCCATAACTCGAAATGGGCCTCGCAACCTAGGAACAACTTGCAAAGAGCAACAAAGCCTGCAATGTGCAGGATGGAGCCCAGCGTGAGATTGTGCAGTTGGAGGCCATAATACTCGAGAAGACCTCTGAGGAAAGGATGAATCATAAATCCCATGCCTCTCAGCAGGAAAGAAACAAAGCACACCCGTTCCCCTTTAGTAGGATTGGGGAAGTTCTCCATCAGGGTTTCGCCGTTGATGGAAGTTAATCCTGCCCGAACGGGGACTAGATCCGAGGGTGGGAGATATCCTTGCGTCTAAAGCTCGGTCAACTGGGCGTGGGATATTGGGCGGCTCTCCCAATCGCCTTTTTGAGGACCGAGGGAGCACGAGGAAGAACTAGGAGCGCCAGCCATGTTTGGATGAATTCCTATGGCAAGCTCTAAGGATTTTCGCCTGGTGAGGAATGGTATCTGAGATTCAATCTCTTTAAATAGAAGCCTTCCCCATATGGACAAAGGGTTACTTGCAAAAATGCTTAGGCCCTTCGTATTTGTTTGACACATGGAGGCTAAGGCGATGGCAGCATAGAAGCTGAAGTGTATGGTATTTAATTTAAAAGCCGAGCTATTCGAAGTACAATGGAGAACCCGCCTTGCAAAACCAAAGACATGAAACCGGATATAACGTCGTCATTGAAGGCATGTTCAGGGGCTACTGAAGGAGTCCTAGATTATGGGGTCCTCAAGGAGCCGGCCTATGTGATATGGGCCGGGCTGATGCGCCGTGAAGATATAAGACAGAAGGCCTTCCCCCGTGTCCGGATGGGACTCTCCTTTGCGTGGATGACAGGCGTCCGATGTGTAGTTTCCTTCATCTGTAAACCGACTTTGTACGACCCTAGTACCCTCCGGTGTCTATATAAACCAGAGGGTTTAGTCCGTAGAGGCAATTACAATCATACAGGCTAGACATCTAGGGTTTAGCCATCACAATCTCTAGGTAGATCAACTCTTGTAACCCCTATACTCATCAAAGTCAATCTAGTAGGAAGTAGGGTATTACCTCCATTAAGAGGGCCAGAATTTGGGTAAACATCGTGTCCCCTGCCTCCTGTTACCTTTGATCCTTAGATGCATAGTTCGGGACCCCCTAGCCGAGATCTGCCAGTTTTGACACCGACACCGGGCCTCGCCAGCGGCATTGATGAGCTCGGTGATGCGACCCAGCCAGGCGTCGTAACCTTCCTTGGCGGGGCGATAGCGCAGCAGCTCGCGCGCATGAGCAATGCAGCCTGCTTGTTCGTCGGCCCACGGCGAGCATGGGAGGACGAGGCCATGGCGGGAGTGAGAGAAGGCATGCTGGTGTGGCCATCACGCTGCATGGAGGACGACAGTGAAGAGTCCTGCTGCTCGTAGGCGGCATGATCGATAGCAGCGTTGGCCGCGGGAGAAGTGGAGAGGCGAGGGGTGTCACAGCCCACCGGCGCCGTCTGAGCGACACGGGCGGCCCAACGCTAGGTGCGAACTCAACAAGCATCGGCCATGGGAGCGGTGAAGTGAAGATGATCGAGGTGGAGGAAAAGAACTTCAACACGCCCTACATGACATGCCAAATGTCAGAATCGGGGCTTCACGGATCTGAATAAGGTTCAAACTCTGGGTCGTGAACAAAGAATTCTGCCTAGCTACTACTCGTTGCCCGCCACCTCATGGCTGGGTTGCGTCGAGCTCGAGCGAGCGGGAAGAAGGAGATGAACACAGAGATATACCCAGGTTCGGGCCACCTTGTAGTGTAAAACCCTACTCCTTATTTTTGGTGGATTGCCTCGCTAGGAGGATGAGTATGAACTAATACAAGTGCGAGCTGCCTCGGGAGAGCTCAAGGTGGAAGGATCTGATCCTCCCCCATGGTGTAGACTAACCTATGTTTATAGTGGCCTTGGCCCTCTTCCCTCATGGCTAAGGCGGGAAGGGATACCACATCGGCCAGTTTGAAAGGGGACAGGAGTACACCCTATCCTGCCTAAAGGTGGTCTTCGCGTGCAAAGCTTCTAGTTGTGACACAGTGGTGATAACCTCCGTCCTGCCGAGCCTGTGGTCTTTGTCTTGTGGCACTGGAATGGAAACCTTTGGGGGTTTCCTCGGGAGCCCGCGTACGTCCTTGCCTCCATACCACCAAAGAGGAAACTGTCCTGGATTGCGCCTGCTGGCGCCCTTCCGACTTTGGTCCTCATGGCTCATGTCACCGCGCGCCTCGCGAGGTGAGGCGCCTGCCTAGAGATGTCCGCTACTCGGGAGGCCTTGATATCGTTCGCCTCACGAGGTGAGGGCCCTCATGAGGGTCTTGCTCGTGAAGTCTTGTTGCTGTGCCGCGCCGGGCCGTTGGTGGAGCCACACGCTCGGCCATAGGCAGACGGGTCCGGGTACCCCCGGTCCGAGAACCCCGACAAGCTTTCTTCATGTCAAGTATCTATTCCTAAGACCATGACATCTTGCAACTCCTGGATCCCAGAGGAATACCTTGTGCGCTATCAAACGTCACGTCATAACTGGATGATTACAAAGATGTTCTACAGGTATGTCCGAAGGTGTCTTTTGGGTTAGCATGGATCGAGACTGGGATTTGTCACTCCATGTGGTGGAGAGATATCTCTGGGCCCTCTTGGTAATACAACATTGTAAAGAGCTTGCAAGCAACATGGCTAATAAGTTAGTCATGAGAGCGTGTATTACGGAACGAGTAAAGGAACTTGTCGGTAACGAGATTGAACTAGGTATGGAGATACTGACGATCGAATCTCGGGCAAGTAACATGCGGACGGACAAAGGGAATTGCATACGGGATTAAACAAATTCTTGACATCGTGGTTCAACCGATAAAAGCTCTTCGTGGAATATGTAGGAACCAATATGGGCATCCAGGTTCTGCTATTGGCTATTGATCGGAGACGTGTCTCGGTCATGTCTACATGATTCTCGAACCCGTAGGGTCCGCATGCTTAACATTCAGTGATGATAGAGTAATATTGGGATATGCATGTTGGTGACTGAATGTTGTCCGGAGTCCCAGATGAGATCCCGGACATCACGAGGAGCTCCGAAATGGTCTGGAGGTAAAGATTTATATATGGAAATTGCTTTCAGGGTTCCGAAAAAAGTTTCAATTTTTTCGGTGTTGTACCGGGAAGCTTCCAGAAGGTTCCAGAAACTTCTGGAGGAGTCCGGAAGTCAACCAAGGGTTCCACCACGTCTAAAGGGCCAGCATGGGTTGAGGGGAGGCTCCCTGGCCTTATTGGGCCAGGCGTACAAGTCCCTCAAGGCCCATGTGGCTTGGGAGAGGCGGAAAGTCCACCTATGTATGGAAAAGGAGGGAATTGGACTAGGAGTCCAACTCCTCACCCCTGGTGCGCCCCTAGGGCTTGGAGGATTAGCCACCATGCCCCTCCACCTATATAGAGGGGAGGGGTGCCCCCAAGAGGACACACAAGCCCTTGCCCCCCCTCTCTCTTTACTTCGTAACTCCTCCGTCTTTGTTGTTTCGGTAGCGTTTGGCGTAGCCCTGCCGGAATCACTCCACCTCCATCACCATCACGTCGTCGTGCTGTCGGAAATCCCATCTACTTCTCCTCCCTCGAATGCTTAATCAAGGAGGAGGAGATGTCATCAAGCCGTACGTGTGCTGAATGCGGAGGTGTCGTCCGTTTGATACTTCATCGGTTTGGATCGTGATTGGATCGTGACAAGTACGACTACATCAACCGTGTGATATATGTTTCCTCTTAACGCTCTATGAGGGTACATAGACACACTCTCCCCTCTCATTGCTATGCTTCTCCTCGATAGATCTTGGGTGTTCGTAGGAAGGTTTTTGATTTTCATGCTTCGTTCTTCAACAGTGGCATCATGAGCTAGGTCTATGCGTAGATGTATATGCACGAGTAGAACACAAATAGTTGTGGGCATTGATGCTCAATTTGTGTATCTCTCTTATCTTATTTGGATTCAGTGGTACTACGAGATGAAGTGGCTCAGACCAATTTTACATGTCCTCGCACATGAAACCAGTTCCACCGACTGAGACGCACCTTGTTTTGTATAAGGTGGCTAGCTAGCGGGTGTCTCTCTCTCCTACTTTAGTTGAATCTAATTTGAAGAAGGCAGTACTTGTAGAAGGTTAAAAGGTAACTTGATTATCACCGTTGGGCTTTGCATAGGTAAGAACGATTCTTGCTAGCTACCCATAGCAGCCACGTAAAATTTGCAACAACAAAGTAGAGGACGTCTAACTTGTTTTTGCAGGGCATGTTGTGATGTGGTATGGCCAAAAACATGATGCGATATATGTTGATGTATGAGATGATCATGTTTTGTAATAGGTTCACGACTTGCATGTCGATGAGTTCGGCAACTGGCAGGAGCCATAGGATTGTCTTACTTGCTTTACTTTATCGCTATGCGTTAGCAATAGTTGTAGAAGCAATAGTTGGCTAGACGTCCACGTGGTGACACGATGACGGACATCATGATGATGGAGATCATGGTGTCATGCCGGTGAAGATGGATGCGGTGCTTTGGAGATGGAGATCAAAGGCACGAGATGATAATGGCCATATCATGTCGCATATTGACTGTATGTGATGTTTTTCTTTTGGGATTTTTATTTCGGTGCCCCTGGTTCATTAGATGTACTCATTCATCCCCACTCTGCTAACTTTTGCTCACTTTTCCCCACTCCCATGCCCGAAACCCTCAGAACAGGTTACAATAGACGTTGTCGTCGGGTCAATGCCTTTGACCGTTAACACTGACAAGTGGGGCCGCATATACGTGGGCGCATGCAACTGACCGCGGTCGTGGGGTAGCACGTGTCCATGGGACATGCCCGAAAAGTCCCATTGTATAAAGAGGGGCAACCACCTCCATCGCCCCTACTATTTTCCCCCAAATCCCCTCCCTGCCGCATCGTCTTCCTCTCCCCCACTAGCTTCGTCTCGCTCTCCTCCACTGCCTCCACCGCACCGTCTCACTCTTCCCCACCGCATCCTCTTCCTCACCTTCATCGCCTCCATATGTCCGATGGCCGATGCTCGTGGCGACACTGGCGCAGCGGCTAGATATGTGGTGGAGCTGCAGGGCGCGGTGACCGCGGATGTTGGCGGCGTCCACGACGGTGCGGGGAAACTTGCAACCGTTGCGGATGTGGAGAAGGAGGTGGCGGGCTCCACCTCAGTATTGCAGAAGGTGACAACCTTGAGCGGTGCAGTCCATCCCGATACCCCTGATGTGCAACCTACCGAGGAGCAGCAGGTATTTGCACTTGCTTTAGGATATTAGCTTGTAGAATTAGTTGCTCGCTAGTTGCATTGGTTAGAGTGTGATTCATACTGTAGTTCAGAAGGTTAGAGTAGTTGGTTTGACAGATGGGCCGGGGTTTTTTGTATTGGGGGTGGGGTTTTTTGTACTAGGGTTTGTTGGATAAATTTGTTGCAAAAATGCTAGATAGATCTGTATGAGAGATAGGGATCTTTGTGCTTCAATGCTACACAGATGTATGCTTATTAGATTTGTTTTTAATGCTCATAGATTGGGGTTTTTAATGCTACAGACATGTATGCTTATTAGATTGGGTCCCTATTAGATTTGTTTTTGAATGCTACTCAGATTGGCGTTTTGAATGTCATATGCCCAAATGGAATCCATTGATTAAGAAGTTATTTGATTCATTAGTATATAAATTTGTCCACAATATGTAGTTATATTATCTCTGTTGTTCAATGTGTGTGCATGACAATGAAAAATGCAAATAGGATCATAGTATATTGGGAGTATATTATCCCTATGATCATTGTGTCATGTGTGCATATCTAAATTTTCAATTGGCTTCCATATTTACTAGTGATGGATGTAATTGTATATTCAGGAGGATGATGGTTGGGGGGAAAAATAGGAAGTTGGCCCAGTACGACCCGTACGATCCAGAGTCTAGTGACGACGAAGAATGTGAGGTAAGCCTACTTGAAATTTAGTTTTTTCATTTGGTTCCTTTGACATGGTGTATCCATGGATCTATAATGTATTAATGTAACTCATTCATGTGTGCAGTATGATTCTGGAGAAGAAGTGTACAAGGGCAACGTCGTGTCCTTCACATCCAAGGAGGCGGTGAAGATCAAGGCCAAGGGAGTTGCTTCCTTCTAACCGCAAGATGAAGAAGTGGCACTGCCCCTACTGCACCACCAAGCCAAAGCCAAAGGATGGCCGCTTCGATCACCTTCTGTCTCATGCAAAGGATGTAGCGATTCGCGGGGAGGACTACATGATCAGGGGGCAGCATGCTGCCCTCGCGAAGGCCCTGACTCCGACATGATGTGATGATATGATGCTGTGATGAACTGAATCTTTATGTTTATCTATTGGGTTACTTTTGGTAAACTGAATTTGGTTGTTTATGGTGTGTTGAACTGAATCTATGGCGATGCTAGTAATGTATTATGCTAGCTGTATTTGTTTGTCCTTAAATTTTCCTGTGGTGTATGGTTAGTTATGTTAAGATGTTGTGAACTATGAGTTTAGGTGTTGCAATGATCACACATGTTGTTTCAGTGTTGCTTCACTGATGAGACATGCTGCTTTTTCACTGATCATAAAGGAGTATTATCCTAATTATTTGTCTCATGTTTATTAATCAAATCAAATGCAT
Source organism: Aegilops speltoides (assembly GCA_021437245.1). NCBI lineage: Eukaryota > Viridiplantae > Streptophyta > Magnoliopsida > Poales > Poaceae > Aegilops > Aegilops speltoides. Next base: position 186,475,797 of record CM038147.1, read on the forward strand.
GCTTTTTCCCACCAGCATGTTTCATTATCCGATGTTTTGAACTGACATTCAACAGGACAATATAAATTCAAGAAAATGCAAAAACAAATAAAACCTTGGCAAACTATCTATGTTTGTGTAGGAGATCATGTGTGCAAAATTTGAGGTGATTTAGAGGAGGTCAAATAAATTTGAATTCGAGAAATGTGCTCCAAATGAGCTCCTGGGCTAGGGTAAACAACCCATTTGTAATCAAGTTTTCTTGGACCTACTCTAAATGAGCCAAATGTTTTTTATTAACACCTATTCAGTTTCCATAGTGTAGATTCGAAGTCTCACTATTTTTTGAATTAGTCTTCATATTTTTTACATTTTCTTTTGAAAAATATGCTTGAATATAAAAACTATTAAAAACACATTTAAAATATAAAATGGAAAACTAAGTTCAGATCCTTCTTATTCACATTGAAATAGCTTTGGTGATTTTTCTGAATTTTTTCAAAAACAGAAGGTAACCCTACCTCCTCTCCTTGAACTCTATGAAATCATGTACGTGATAGCTCATATGTGTGAAGGTTTTCTCATTAAAATGACCATAGACCAAGTTTATGATTTTTGGTTGGTAACATGTCACATAAGACAACATTGTGCGTGGGTTTTTTTTAAAAAAAATTAATGGTGCTGATTTGACCTCGATCGTGCCAGCTAGGGTTTTTTCATGAAAATGACCATAGACCAAGTTTAGTATTTGTCCTCGTTAGTGTGTCTTATAAAACGACGAACGACGAAGGTTTCATATTTTTTTAAATTAGTTATGCTTAGTCAAAGCCTTCGAAACCCTGTTGACCAGCTTAAAACCCCTCTACACCCCGCGGGGTTTCGCCTAACCCTAGCTCCGAACGTCAGCCGTCCGGTCATAACCTGGCGCCAAGCGATAGCCCTTAGATGTGGTCTTCTAGAAGGAATTCGGTGGGCAGGTTGCGTGCAGGCTCCACGCCATTGGATCACAAGGACGGCTCCGCATCGTTGGATCATGGGTGATCCGTGAGAGCCGATCCTATTGGTCGTGCTTGGCTGCTCGCCCACCACTAACTCCGTGAAAAAAATTGTTATTGGGCCCAAAAGGAAATCAAGCTCTTGTTGGGCCATCAAATTGCGTCTTTTTTTGCATCGTTTGCTCTGCTTTTTGTGAACGTGTTGGCTCTGTTTTTTTGCATCGTTTGAAATTGCACAACAATTGACATTGCATAGAAAATTTAGTTCTTTTTGCTTTATACAAATGCAAAATGACCAAATTTATAAGGGCCAAATTTATTTTTATCATGCAAAATGGCCACAAACTATTCAAAAAGTGTCTCTTTTTGTTCATATAATATATATAGGGATCCCTAATATATATGACCACGGATTCCCAGGCGTGCAATTAGCTTCTTTTTCTTCTTCTTGTCAAACCACCATTTCCCACGCGTGTACACTCCCGATGCTACGGTGGGTTTGAAAATGGGCTACTTCACATTTGACCCTGTTATTGCCACGGACAAATAACACGTAGCACTACGGCTATTTAAGCCACCCTCTTCCTCTGCCATCCCAATAACCCACAAGTATATGGGGTCAATTGTAGCCTTTTCTATAAGTAAGAGTGTCGAACCCAACGAGGAGAAGGAGGAAATGACAAGTGGTTTTCAGCAAGGTAATGTCTGCAAGTGATAAAATTGTAAGTAGCTGAGTAGTTTGATAGCAAGATAATTTGTAACGAGTAAGTAATGATAGTAGTAACAAAAGTGCAGCAAGGTAGCCCAATCCTTTTGAGGCAAAGGACAGGCCAAGACGGTTTCTTATGATAAGCAAAGTGTTCTTGAGGGTACACGGGAATTTCATCTAGTCACTTTCATCATGTTGGCTTAATTCGTGTTCGGTACTTTGACAATTTGATATGTGGGTGGACCGGTGCTTAGGTGCCGTTCTTACTTGAATAAACCTCCTACTTATGATTAACCCTCTCGCAAGCATCCACAACTACGAGAAAAATATTAAGAATAAATTCTAACCATAGCATTAAACTTTTGGATCCAATCGGTCCCTTACGAAATAGTGCATAAACTGGGGTTTAAGCTTCTGTCACTCTCGCAACCCACCATCTAATAGCTACTCCACAATGCATTCCCTTAGGCCCGAATATGGTGAAGTGTCATGTAGTCGACGTTCACATGACACCACTAAGAGAATGACAACGTACATATCATCAAAATATCGAACACATATCAAGTTCACATGATTACTTGCAACATGATTTCTCCTGCGACCCCAAGAACGAAAGTAACTACTCACAAACGATAATCATGCTCAATATCAGAGGGGTATTAAATAGCATAATGGATCCGAACATATAATCTTCCACCAAATAAACCATATAGTAATCAACTACAAGACGTAATCGACACTACTAGTCACCCACAAGCACCAATCTATAGTTTTGATACAAAGATTGAACACAAGAGATGAACTAGGGTTTGAGAGGAGTTGGTGTTGTTGAAGATGTTGATGAAGATAGCCCTCCCCAAGATGGGAGAGTTGTTGGTGATGATGATGACGATGATTTGCCCCTCCGGGAGGGAAGTTCCCCCGGCGGAATCGCTCCACCGGAGGGCAAAACTGCTCCTGCCCAAGTTCCACATCGAGGCGGCGGCTCTTCGTCTCGAAAGTCCTCCTCTGATTTCTTTCTAGGTCAACTTATATACCAGAAGATGGGCACCGAAGGTGGGCCGAGGAGGGCAACACCCACCAGGGCGCGCCTGGGCCTCCTGGCGCGCCCAGGTGGGTTGTGCCCACCTGGTGGCCCCCCTCTGGTACTTATGTGATCCAATATTTATTACATATTCCATAAAAAATCCTCCGGAAGTTTCAGCTCATTTGGAGTTGTGCAGAATAGGTAGCTTGATGTAGCTTTTTCAGGTCCAAATTTCCAGGTGCCAGAATTCTCCCCCTTTGTGCATACCTTGCATACTATGAGATAAAAGGCATTATAATTACTCCAAAAAGCATTATTATGCAATAAACAACATAAATAACATTAGGAAAACATGATGCGAAATGGACGTATCAATTCCCCCAAGCTTAGACCTCGCTTGTCCTCAAGCGAAAACCGAAATCGAAAAACCTGTCACATGCTTAGAGAAAGAGGTGTCGTAAAAACAAAAATACGGACATAGGAGCATCATGTGACTTATTATAACAGCAACAAGCTTTAACATAATAATTTTATCATAGAACTTTTATCATAGACTTCTCATGAACAAGTGATTATTCATCACAACATCGAAGTATAAAGCATAAACTCTATTGGAAACCAACAAACTATGTTCTTAGTCAACTTTGCAACTACAATTAATCATCTTGTCAGGAAGGGTCACGTATCGGAGCCTTTAGGCAAGTCCACATACTCTACCATCATTTAGTATTCTATAATTGCTAACACTCACCACATACACATGAGCAAAACATTTCAACCGAACACATAGAAAGATAGGGGCTTATAGTTTCGCCTCCCAACGCACTCACCTCGAGGGTGATGTCAACAATAATAACTCATGCTACCCATATTCAATTGGATACATGTGCCTAGATCTTTCCTCGCCACATGATGCTTGCCAAAGGAGAAAAATAAAAGGAATAGAGAGAAAAACTTTGACTCTTGCATTAAAGTAAATACATGAAAGTAAAAGATAGGCCCTTCGCAGAGGGAAGCAAAGGTTGCCATGCGCTTTTTGTTTGTATGCTCAACCCCTTAGTGCAAGAGAATGTCATGTTATATTGCTCCTTGTGATGGCAACCTTTCTTATGCAGTCCGTCGCTTTTATTCTTCACCATCACAAGTTCGTACAACGCTCAATTTTCCCTTACACTAAATGATCTCACACTTCTACAAGCAATTTTTATTGCCCTTTTTGCACCGATGACAACTTACTTGAAGGATCTTACTCAATCCATAGGTAGGTATGGTGTACTCTCAAACAAGATTTGGGTTTAAGGGTTTTGGATGCACAAGTAGTATCTCTACATAGTGTGGAGTTTTTGGCTAGCAAAGATAGGGGCAAGCACCACATGTTGAAGTATCTATGACAATATAACTTCTATGTGAATATGAACAAACATAAATCATTAAGTTGTCTTCCTTGTCCAACGTCAACAATTTTGGCATATAATATTTTGATGGGTGCTCACAATCATAAAAGATTTCCAGGATAGTATATTTATATGTGAATCTTCTCTTACCTTATTAATTCTTTCATGAGTTGCATTATTGACCAATGCTATGTTTGTCAATCTACAATAAAATTTTCTACCTATACTTTTCCTTGTGTAATGTCATCACTTACCATAAGATTAGCACACGATCCTTTTCTTTTTATTGCAACAGGAAAGTAAAGAAGGCAAAAGTCAAACTAAACTTTATTATATATCTCGCACACGATTACAAGGATTGATCACTAAGCAAACTCACAAAAAGAAAGGATCGAACTAAACTTTTATTCATCTAAAAGCAAAATATAACCATGGATCAAACTAAGAAAGTAAAGGCAAAAGATAGTGGAGATGATACGACACCGGGGCACCTCCCCCAAGCTTGGCGAAAGCCAAGGGGAGTGCCCATAGCCGATACTTAGTTTTCTTTTGGTGGTGAAGAAGAAGATGGTGGTGATGAAGTAGTGGGTTTGCCTTCCTTCCTTAGCTTACGCTTGAGGACGGAATTCTCATCTTTTAGTTCACGAATCTCCCACTCAAGCTCCAACACCTTCTTGCATAAATCTTGCTTATTTTCCTGCAAGAGACGAAAAGGGATAAACTGGATCTTAGGCGTCTTTGCTTTGCTAGGGAGACTAGACTTCTTAAATTCAACGTGCATGCCCCCAGGTTGGGGCGATAGAACTTCATCCTCTTCCGAGCTCATCTCCTCCTCCTTCTCAGGATCATGGTCTTCTTCTTCCTCCGAAGTCCAGCCATAATGCTCCACATCCCCATAGACCTTGGAGTTTGCGATATAATCTGCAACATAGCTCTCACCCTCCGAGTCTTCGGATGACATAATTCCAGATCTGTCAGGAAAACAGAGAGAAAATAAGACAGGAGATTTCTCTGCGATACGGAGGTCAACAGGTTTAGGAGATATATAAAGATTTTTTATCTTGGGGAACAAGCAGAACGGAAAAAAAATGGAGTCCGGAAAGTACCCGAGGTGGGCACAACCCACCTGGGCGCGCCAGGCGCCCTGGTGTATCGTGCCCACCAGGGTCACTTTCCTGGAAGTTTCTTATTTTCCTAATTTTTTAAATATTTCAAAACTGAGAAAAAAAATATTTTCTGCGGATTTATCGGAGTCCGTTTACTTACTGTATCACGCACCTCCCTTTCTTCATGATTCTGGAGTGTTCCGGAAGGTTTCTTTTATGTGTGCTTCCGGTGTCGAAGTTTGGATAATATTGCTTTCAACATTAATGGGCGTACCTGAGATATAGTGTTTTATTCGTTGCCCATTGACAACCTTCGGGTTAGTGCCTTTGGAATTATTTATTTTGATAGCTCTGGATCGATAGACCTCCTCGATGACATAGGTTCCTTCCCATTTGGAGAGGAGTTTTCCTACAAAGAATCTGAAACGAGAGTTGTACAAAAGAACATATTCTCCAACTTTGAACTCACGCTTTTGGATTCTTTTGTCATGCCATCTTTTAACCTTTTCTTTGAATAACTTTGCATTTTCATAAGCCTGGGTTCTCCATTCATCTAATGAGCTAATATCAAATAACCTCTTTTCACCAGCAAGTTTGAAATCATAATTGAGTTCTTTAATTGCCCATTATGCTTTATGTTCTAACTCAAGAGGCAAATGACAAGCTTTTCCATAAACCATTTTATATGGAGACATAACCATAGGATTTTTATAAGCTATTCCATAAGCCCAAAGTGCGTCATCTAATTTCTTAGACCAATTCTTCCGGGACCTATTGACAGTCTTTTGTAAGATTAGTTTCATTTCTCTATTGCTAAGTTCAAATTGACCACTAGACTAAGGATGATAAGGTGATGCAATTCTATGGTTAACATCATACTTAGCAAGCATTTTATGGAAAGCACCATGAATAAAGTGTGAACCACCATCAGTCATTAAATATCTAGGGACTCCAAACCTTGGGAAAATAACTTCCTTAAGCATTTTAATAGAGGTGTTGTGATCAGCACTACTGGTTGGAATAGCTTTTACCCACTTAGTAACATAATCAAAAGCAACCAAGATATGTGTATACCCATTAGAGGAAGGAAAAGGTCCCATGAAATCAAATCCCCAAACATCAAATGGTTCAACAGCAAGTGAATAATTCGCAGGCATTTCTTGACGCTTACCGATATTACCTATTCTTTGGCATTCATAACAAGACGAGACAAACTTATGGGCATCTTTGAAGAGAGTAGGCCAATAAAAACCAGATTGCAATACCTTATGAGCGGTTCTGTCTCCCGCGTGATGTCCTCCATAAGATTTAGAGTGACATTTCCGTAGGATTTGTTCCTGTTCATGCTCAGGTACACAACGTCTAATAATTCCATCTACTCCTTCTTTATAAAGATGTGGGTGACCGAATGTTGTTCGGAGTCCCGGATGAGATCCTGGACATCATGAGGAGCTCCGGAATGGCCCGAAGGTAAAGATTTATATATGGAAAGTTGCTTTCAGGGTTCCGAAAAAAGTTTTAGTTTTTTTGGTATTGTACGGGAAGCTTCCAGAAGGTTCCGGAAACTTTCGGAGGAGTCCGGAAGTGCACCAAGGGTTCCACCACGTCCCAAGGACCAGCATGGGCTGAGGGAAGGCGCCCTAGCCTTATTGGGCCAGGCGCACAAGTCCCTCAAGGCCAATGTGGCTTGGGAGAGGTGGAAAGTCCACGTGTGTATGGAAAAGGAGGGATTTGGACTAGGAGTCCAACTCCTCCCCCTTGGTGCGCCCCTAGGGCTTGGAGGGATGGCCACCATGCCCCTCCACCTATATATAGATGGGAGAGGGCTCCCCCAAGAGGACACACAAGCCCTTGGCCCCCTCTCTCTCTCCCGTTACTTCGTAACTCCTCCGTATTTGTTGTTTTGGTAGCGCTCGACGTAGCTCTGCTGGAATCACTCCATCACCATCACCGTCACGCCGCCGTGCTGCTGGAAATCCCATCTACTTCTCCTACATTGCTTGCTCGATCAAGGAGGAGACGTCATCGACCCGTACATGTGTTAAACGCGGAGGTGCCGTCCGTTCGGTACTTCATCGGTTTGGGTCACGATTGGATCGTGATGAGTACAACCACATTTCCGTTTAACGGTCTACGAGAGTACATAGACACACTCTCCCTTCTCGTTGCTATATTTCTCCTAGATAGATCTTGGGTGTTCGTAGGATTAATTTTTTGATTTTCATGCTTCGTTCCCCAACAGGGCCACCCAGCCGGCTTTTATGTCGGAGAACTACTCTTGTTGCTCATCGAATGCCATCGATAGGGTGGAGGAAATTATGGAAGGAGAAGATGGGGAGTGGCGGAGTGGTGCGATTCTTGCCGGGCGTGTAGCCTCATTGAAATAGAGGGCGGATGGGAGGAGGTTGCCTAACGTTGCGTTTAATGTCGGCCCCCTCGTGAACGGACGTTAATCTGGTTTCCACGCTAGTTTATTGGAGGCATTTGAATGCGGCGAGCTGGCGTGTTAAGCCAGACGTGCACCCTCGATCGGCGCGCCGCTTCAATGGCGGTGGCAGTGAGAGATCGCATCTGTCCTGAGCCGCCTTCAATGTGGAGCGGGCTCTCTACAGCGGCATGCATGCGGGCAGCTGGCGCCGGGCGTGAAACACGCGGGAGGGGGGTTTTGGGTGGGCCAGGGCTATCAGCAGCGGGCGTGGGAGCGGTCTGGACTCCCACAAAGTCCCCCACATTTGTCTTCGATTTGTGGGAGAAAACACTTTGAACCACGTCGCGGACCGATACAGGCGGGCGTCGGCTGGCTTCCGTTGCCCGGACAACGCCAGTTCGAAAGGATACGGGAGGTTTGAACGTCGGCTTTGGAGATGCCCATATGTGTACAGCGTGATGGGAACATTTTGTAACTCCCCGGATTCGATGCGCCAGGTGTTCGCCAGTTATTCGCCGTCATTGCCATGTCATTTGCTTGCGTGTTGCATTTTGCCATGTCATCATTTACATTGTGTCATCATGTGCATTGCATTGCATTGCATACGTGTTCGTCTCATGCATCCGAGCATTTTCCCCGTTGTCCGTTTTGCAATCCGACACTCCTATGTCCTCCGGCGCCCCCTTTTGCCTCTTTTCATGTGCGGGTGTTAAAAGTTCTCGGAATGGAACGAGGTTTACCAAGCGGCCTTGGTATAGCACCGGTAGACCGCCTGTCAAGTTTCGTGCCATTTGGAGGTCGTTTGATGCTCCAACGGTTAACCGGGTATCCGCAAAGCCCTCTTTGTGTTGCAGCCCAACACCCCTTCGAAACTGGCCCAAAACCCATCCTAACCCCCTCCGTGCTCTTGGTCATTCGATCGCATCGTGTGGGTGAAAACCATGCTCCATTTGGAGCCTCCTACCTCCTCCTACCTATATATATGCCCCTCTCCCCCGAAATCCCGGATGAACCCTAGCCTACCTCCCCATCTCCGCCACGGACGCGGTCTGACTGGCTGGATATGTCCGCCGCCGGCGCCATTAACCACTCCCGGCCGCCACGTGGCACCCGGCCACCAGCAGCGCCGCGGCGGCCGCATGAGCCCAGCGCGGCCCCAAGGGTCCATCTCCGCCGCCGCCGCTGGATCCGCCGCCCATGTTTGTCCTCGCTGGCGGCCTCCGCCTCGCCGCCCGGCATGCTCCATTGCACCACTGAGTCCTCGCGGCTGCCTGTCGCCCGGTGGCTGGCGACCTCGGCTTCAGCGCCGCCGTCCAGCGGCCAGCGCGCATCCGCCCGCCGTCGGCCGCGCCGCCTCCGCCGCTTCCGGCGCCGCGCCCGCTGCGCGCTGGCGCTCCGCGCAGCGCCGCCCTTTTCGCTGCCCGCCGCCTTTGCGCCTCGCCGTCTGTGAGCTCCGCCGGCCGCCGTCGCCCCTACACCGCTGGAGCTTCCCCGCGCCCTCCTCGCCGGATCCGTTGCCTCCACCGCCCACCGACCTCGCCGGAGCCGCCCGCCGCTCGCCGGAGTTCTTCTCCGGTGAGATCTTGTCGGGGTGGACGAGATCCACCCATTCCCCAAACCAAACGCGGCACCCCCGCATCCCGGATCCCTCCGTCCCGCGTTGACTTTCGCGGAGGTAAAATCCACCAAGTCCCCGGATCTGCATATTTTCATGCCCTGTTCAACGCATCATAACTCTCCCTATACTGCTCCGTTTCATGCGCATAATATATCAAATTGTTCGTCTCAACGAGTACTTCATTGCATTCCATTGCATCATGTTCATTTGAGCCCATCTTGATGCCTGAATCATCGTTGCAAGAGTGCTATATGATGTTAATCTGCTGAAACTGTTATAACTTGCTCATTTGTCATTTTTGCCATGTTTGATGTGTGCATCCTATGAGGTTGATGCCTACATGTGTTTTGAACTATGCCATGCCATCTTTACAGGGGTGCTATCCTTGTATTTTTGTGAGTCTTGTACTGAGTGCATCGAGCTTGTTAAGTAGGGTACTTGTTGTTACTGTTTTGCTAGGCTGAATCTGTTACTTCGTGATGCTATGTAAACCTGCTGCTACAAGTCATTCTATGCATAATCTGGAGATGTTCACTAAGGATGTTTTGTTATACATGTCATGCTCTATCCATTAATGCCCCTGGATGCATTTATAGCCTACTGTAACATGTTATCTTGATCCAAACTTGCTAAACAATGTTGCTGTCAGCCTGTTAACTTTTAAGTTCAGTTTTGCTATGAGCTTTGTTAGTGATCCATGCACCCTATGAACTTGCTCTTGCCATGCTTAGCTTCTCAAACATTTCTTCTTACTGTTGTTCACCTTGCCATGCCATGTATTGCTCTATGGTGAGTGGTTCAAGCTCACCAACATGCTTACTTATTGTTGTTCCTTCCATGTATGAATCTGTCATATAACTTTCTATGTTTACATGGGTGCCATCATATTTTATGTGCCCTTTTGGCTCATGGTCAGTAAGGGACTTTTGTTATATGAGATTAGTAGATTCATTCCATGCCTTTGTTTGCCATGTTAAGTTCCTGTAACATGTTGCTTGATAGCTCTAGACATTGCAACCTGATGTTATTTCCTGATAAGTCTGAAACTATTATTATTTGCAATCTTGCCATATCATTTTGAGCATGTTCTAGTTGTTTCTGGAGATAGCTCAGTGTTCATGTTTTGTCATGCTTTACCTGTACTTCATGCTCATGCCTTTTGTTCTTATGTTGGGGTGATGTAGCTTATTATTTTGATGCTTGCAATATGCCTAGTTGCTGTTATGGACAGCTTGTCCTTTGAACTTGTATAGTGTATGTGTTGAACCGTTGCTCCGTTTTGAGTGTGCTCTATATGAAACTTGCTTGATTTTGCATGTAGTTTCAAATTATCATGTTGCATCCTTGTTTTGAGGTGTTTGCTTGAGGTTTGGGTGCATTTTGCATCAATGCCATGTTTAACTTGTTTTGCTCATATCTTTTAGGCCGTAGCTCCGAATTAATTGAACTTTATATGTAAATTGTCTAGAATCTCGTGTAGATCATCTTGGTGCATCTTAGCTTGCTGTTTAACTACTTGAACTTAAGGTTTATTCAGTTCTGACCAATTTCGAAATTTTCATATGAGGACTTACCGGAAATTGTTATATGTTGTTTCCGACCTGATTTAAACTTGCCTGAATGTGTTGTTCTTGTTTGCATCATCTCTTGCCATGAGTAGCCTCGTGTAGCCTTGTCATGCATCATGCTTGTTGTGCATCATGTCTTGTCTATGTGTGGTGTGTTTACCATGTCGTGTGCTTCTTCTCGATAGTTTCCCGTTTTGTTGCGATCGTGAGGATTCATCTACGCTTGGTTCGTCTTCGTGGCTTCATCTTCTTCATGGACTCGTTCTTCTTCCTTGCGGGATTTCAGGCAAGATGACCGGTACCCTGGATCTCACTACTATCATTGCTATGCTAGTTGCTTTGTTCTATCGCTATGTTGCGCTTCCTATAACTTGTTCTTCAAGTCTCCCCAAATTGCCATGAACCTCTAACCTTTGACACCCTTCCTAGCAAACCGTTGTTTTGCTATGTTACCGCTTTGCTCAGCCCCTCTTATAGCGTTGTTAGTTGCAGGTGAAGTTGAAGATTGCTCCATGGTGGACAGGATTTTGTTGGGATATCACAATATCTCTTATTTAATTAATGCATCTATATACTTGGTAAAGGGTGGAAGGCTCGACCTTATGCCTGGTGTTTTGTTCCACTCTTGCCGCCCTAGTTTCCGTCATACCGGTGTTATGTTCCCGGATTTTGCGTTCCTTATGCGGTCGGGTGATTTATGGGACCCCCTAGATAGTTCGCTTTGAATAAAACTCCTCCAGCAAGGCCCAACCTTGGTTTTATCATTTGCCTCACCACCACCTACATTTCCCTTGGGAGTAATTAACCCGAGGGTCATCTTTATTTTAGCCCCCCCGGGCCAATGCTTGTCTAAGTGTTGGTTCGAACCGAGTAGACTGCAGGGCCCCCTCGGGGAAACTCGAGGTCTGGTTTTACTCGTAGGATGTCTCATCCGGTGTTGCCCTGAGAACAAGATATGTGCAGCTCCTATCGGGATTGTTGGCGCATCGGGTGGTTTTGCTGGTCTTGTTTTATCATTGTCGAAATGTCTTGTAAACCGGGATTCCGAGACTGATCGAGTCTTCCTGGGAGAAGGTATATCCTTCGTTGATCGCGAGAGCTTATCATTAGCTAAGTTGGGACACCCCTGCAGGGTATAAACTTTCGAGAGCCGTGCCCGCGGTTATGTGGCAGATGGGAATTTGTTAATGTCCGGTTGTAGATAACTTGACACCAGATACGAATTAACATGCATCTACCGTGTGTGTAGCCGTGATGGTCTCTTTTCGGTGGAGTCCGGGAAGTGAACACGGTCTTTGGGTTATGTTTGACGTAAGTAGGAGTTCAGGATCACCTCTTGATCATTGCTAGCTTCACGACCATTCCGTTTTGCTCTCTTCTCGCTCTTATTTGCGTATGTTAGCCACCATACTTGCTTAGTCGCTGCTGCAACCTCACCACTTTACCCCTTCCTTTCCCATTAAGCTTTGCTAGTCTTGATACCCATGGTAATGGGATTGCTGAGTCCATGTGGCTCACAGATTACTACAACAACAGTTGCAGGTACATGTTATGCGATGATCATGACGCGAGAGCGATGTTTTCTTGTTTGGAGTTCTTCTTCTGCTTCTTCTTCGATCAGGGGATAGGTTCCAGGTCGGCAGCCTGGGCTAGCAGGGTAGATGTCGTTTGAGTTTCTATTTGTGTTGCATCCGTAGTCGGATTGTGCTCTTATGTATGATGATGTTGTATTCGTGTGGCATTGTATGCCTCTTGTATGTATCCCCATCTATTATGTAATGTTGATGTAATGATATCCACCTTGCAAAAGCGTTTCAATATTCGGGTCTATCCTTGGTGGGACCTTCGAGTTCCTTTTGGATAGGGTGGCATATTGGGCGTGACAAGTTGGTATCAGAGTCTCGACCGACCATAGGAGCCCTCTTGTTTGATCGTGTAGTTTGGCCGTTGTTGAGTCTAGAAGAAAACTGTTTTCAGAGTCTAGTTATATCGGAGAGTAGGAATTCTTTTTACTCCTCAGCCCCTTCATCGCTCTGGTCAGGAATCTTGACGTAGGTGTTTTGAATTATTTCTCTTCCCCTTCAAATTTTCTTTAGGTTCACACAGTTGGTTTTCGTTCGTTGGTTCTCATCTCTTTTCATCCGGTGCATTTCTCGTCAAGTTGACTCAAGTCTCTTCATCGTTGTCAAGTTCAATCCTCAGTTGTTTTCTTTTCCCACCCGCCCACCCCTTTTCATCTCGGAGCCGGAGTCTGTAAGCGAGTATCCATCCTACTCGTGCGAAGTCTTTGCTTTCTTTCCTCAATGATTTCAATTGGTGTTTTCTCTTTAAGATATTCGTCGGTTCCCCCTTCCAAGTTGCCTTTGTTTTTCCCGCCCTCCCACCCTTTTCTTCTCGAAGTCTGAGTCTGTTTCAAGCATCAATTTCATTCGTGCGGAGCCTCTTCAGTCTTTCGTTATTTCAACCCGTGAATTCTCTTTTGTTTGACATTCTTCATCTCTTTTCTTCTCCGGTGGATTCAATTCAAGTTTTTCGGTAGTGATTATATTCTTTTCCTCGGATCAAGTGTTTTCCCTGCTCGTTCGCCACTCGCCAGTTTATCATTCCGGAGTTCGGAAGACATCTCAGGAGATTCATCTGTATTCCAATTAATTCGTGGTTGTCACCTCATTCAAATATTTCAATTGTTCCGGTGCTTCTTTTATCTGTTCAACATCCCTTCCAAGCAGTGTTTTCTTTAGTGGGCCCTAACCCACAGGTCTTTTCCCAGGATCTTACCTGACTCTTCTAATTCTTCCAGGGTATTCTCAAATTCTTTTCAAGTGTGACGTAAGAATGAATTTCATCAGTCACATGCCTTCTCCAAGATCGCTTTCAAATTCTTTCATTGTTGGCTCAACCTCTTCACTTTTCATTCTCCCGGAGTATCTCAGTAATTTTGGTGGTGTTTCTCGTCATCATTTGAAGACCAAAGAAGAAGAATTTCTCTTAAATCTTGTCCGTTCTCCCGGAGATTCGCGGTGCTAGCTCGATGTTATCCTATCAAATTGTTTCAAGTCATGCAAATTCTTTTCATCCATCCGGAACATTTCCGGAGTTGCTTTCTCTCTCGATCATCCGGAGGCCATCTTTTCGGAAATTTCTTCGTTCTAAGTTTTCCGATTCGTTCTCCAATTATTCTATATCTGTGCCCTTTCGTTCGTCTCAATATTCTTCCGGTGCTTCGTTCAAGTATTCTTCAATCAGTTCGCGATCTCTTTGTTCTTTTGCATCTAAATCCCCTTTAGCATATTTGTTCTCCTAATTCTTCTCGGTGATTCATTCTCTTTCGTCATTCAATTTTCGAATTCTTACGGTGGTTCGTTCAAGATTCTTTTTCCTTGATCATCATTTTAATTCATTCCTTCTTTCCAAATCCTACCGGTGGTTCATGAAGACTTTCTCAAGTTTTGTGCTATACCACTTAATACTTTTCAAGAAGAATAAGTAGTATGCAAAATCCATTGTTTGTCATCAATTTAACTTGATGAAGGATAAGCATACAATAAATCTTATTCTTATTTCATCCAAGCAAGTAATCCCTTCTTTCGGAGTTTGTTCTTGATGAATAAATTCTAGTTTCAAGTGTTTCATCTTTTCTTTTCCGGAGTTCAAATTTCCTGGCCATCTCGTCGGAACCTTCATCTAAATCACCGCGAGGCTTAATCTTATTCTTCCATCCTTCTTTTCTATCTCATCATCCTTTTGTCACCGGAGTTCTTCATGATTTAATTCATTCTTCAAGTGTTCATCAAGATTCTTGTTGGTGGAGTTCAAGTATCCTTCTTCTTGCATCTCGAAGTGCAATTAATTCTCTGTGTTCTTTCGAAGCGGAGTTTTGCATTTCTTTGTTCTTCTCAGCTATCCAATCATTTCCGCTTGTGGTCGAAGATCACCTCATAATTTTGAGATGATATCCATAAGTCCACAACAAGCTTATTCTTTTCGTTGTTGATTTTCTCAACAACTCCGTTTAAACCTTCCTTCTAAAGGTGCTTTCCATTTCTTTCGTGGCACAACTTGTCATTTTCTTCTCCATTCTTTTCATTCAACTCTTTCAATTCTTTCTGGAGGTTTGTGTCATGTCTTCATCAAGTGTCATTCCATCCTCTCAAGCTCGTGTTCTATTCCCCCATGTTTCAATAGGACTGCTGCCTAAATCCTTCCAGTCTTATTCGTTTCTTATCTTGTTCTAACCGGAGTGGTTTCATAGTCTATTTGATTCTGTGAGCTTTTGATTCTCGTCATTCTCGTTGTTCCTATCTTCTTCTCGAGTGCTCTCGATTCTTTGACTCTTCTCTTGAGTTCTTGTTTCACATCATCCCTTTTTCTCTTCCGCCTCGGTCCTAAGATCTCGGGACGAGATCTCTTGTTAGCGGAGGAGAGTTGTAACGCCCCGGATTCGATGCGCCAGGTGTCCGCCAGTTATTCGCCGTCATTGCCATATCATTTGCTTGCGTGTTGCATTTTGCCATGTCATCATTTACAATGTGTCATCATGTGCATTGCATTGCATTGCATACGTGTTCGTCTCATGCATCCGAGCATTTCCCCATTGTCCGTTTTGCAATCCGACACTCCTATGTCCTCCGGCGCCCCCTTTTGCCTCTTTTCATGTGCGGGTGTTAAACGTTCTCGAAATGGACCGAGGTTTGCCAAGCGGCCTTGGTATAGCACTGGTAGACCGCCTGTCAAGTTTCGTGCCATTTGGAGGTCGTTTGATGCTCCAACGGTTAGCCGGGTATCCACAAAGCCCTCTTTGTGTTGCAGCCCAACACCCCTTCCAAAGTGGCCCAAAACCCATCCTCACCCCCTCCTTGCTCTTGCTCGTTCGATCACGATCGTGTGGGCGAAAACCGCGCTCCATTTGGAGCCCCCTACCTCCTCCTACCTATAAATATGCCCCTCTCCCCCGAAATCCCGGATGAACCCTAGCCTACCTCCCCATCCCGCCGCCGGACGCGTCCGACTGGGGCTGGACATGTCTGCCGCCGCGCCACAGCCACTCCCGGGCCGCCACGTGGCATCTCAGCCACCAGCAGCGCCGCCCAGCCCGCAGGCCAGCGCGCCCTGCCCCTGGGCCCATCTCCGTCGCCGCTGCCTCGTTCATTGCCGCGACCTCGTCCCGCCCAAGACACCTCCGCCTCGCCTCCGGCGTGCTCACAGACCACCCACGTCCCCGCCTGGCTGCCTCGTCACCGGCGCGGCGACCTCGGCTTCTGGCGCGCCGCCGTCCATGCCCGTGCTTGCCGTCCCATGGCCTGCCCAGCGCTCCGCCCGCCGTCGGCCCGCTCCGCCTCCGCCCGCCGGCGCCGCCCGCCTGCGCTGCGCCGGTCGCTCCAGCCGCCGCCGCCTTTCGCCGCCCCGCCACCGCTTTTGCGCCAGAAGTCCGCGAGCTCCGCCGCCGCTGTCGCCTCAAGGCCGGAGCTTCCTCGCCCTCCTCGCCGGATCCGTCGCCTCCACCGCCCATCGACCTCGCCGGAGCCGCCCGCCACTCGCCGGAGTTCTTCTCCGGTGATATCTCGTCGGGATGGACGAGATCCACCCATTCCCCAAACCAAACGCGGCATCCCCGCATCCCGGATCCCTCCGTCCCGCGTTGACTTTCGCGGAGGTAAAATCCACCAAGTCCCTATATCTGCATATTTTCATGCCCTGTACAACGCATCATAACTCTCTGCATACTGCTCCGTTTCGTGCTCATAATATATCAAATTGTTTGCCTCAACGAGTACTTCATTTCATTACATTGCGTCATGTTCATTTGAGCCCATCTTGATGCCTGAATCATCGTTGCAAGAGTGCTATATGATGTTAATCTGCTGAAACTGTTATAACTTGCTCATTTGTCATTTTTGCCATGTTTGATGTGTGCATCCTATGAGGTTGATGCCTACATGTGTTTTGAAATATGCCATGCCATCTTTACAGAGGTGTTATCCTTGTATTTTTGTGAGTCTTGTACTGAGTGCATCGAGCTTGTTAAGTAGGGTACTTGTTGTTACTGTTTTGCTAGGCTGAATCTGTTATTTCGTGATGCTATGTAAACCTGCTGCTACAAGTCATTCTATGCATAATCTGGAGATGTTCACTAAGCATGTTTTGTTATACATGTCATGCTCTATCCATTAATGCCCCTGGATGCATTTATAGCCTGCTGTAACATGTTGTTATCTTGATCCAAACTTGCTAAACAATGTTGCTGTCAGCCTGTTAACTTTTAAGTTCAGTTTTGCCATGAGCTTTGTTAGTGATCCATGCACCCTATGAACTTGCTCTTGCCATGCTTAGCTTCTCAAACGTTTCTTCTTACTGTTGTTCACCTTGACATGCCATGTATTACTCTATGGTGAGTGGTTCAAGATCACCAACATACTTATTGTTGTTCCTGCCATGTATGAATCTGTCATATAACTTTCTATGTTTACATGGGTGCCATCATATTTTATGTGCCCTTTTGGCTCATGGTCAGTAAGGGACTTTTGTTATATGAGATTAGTAGATTCATTCCATGCCTTTTGTTTGCCATGTTAAGTTCCTGTAACATGTTGCTTGATAGCTCTAAACATTGCAACCTGATGTTATTTCCTGATAAGTCTGAAACTGTTATTATTTGCAATCTTACCATATCATTTTGAGCATGTTCTAGTTGTTTCTGGAGATAGCTCAGTGTTCTTGTTTTGTCATGCTTTACCTGTACTTCATGCCCATGCCTTTTGTTCTTATGTTGGGGTGCTGTAGCTTATTGTTTTGATGCTTGCAATATGCCTAGTTGCTGTTATGGACAGCTTGTCCTTTGAACTTGTATAGTGTATGTGTTGAACCGTTGCTCCGTTTTGAGTGTGCTCTATATGAAACTTGCTTGATTTTGCATGTAGTTTCATATTATCATGTTGCATCCTTGTTTTGAGGTGTTTGCTTGACGTTTGGGTGCATTTTGCATCAATGCCATGTTTAACTTGTTTTGCTCATATCTTCTAGGCCGTAGCTCCGAATTAATTGAACTTTATATGTAACTTGTCTAGAATCTCGTGTAGATCATCTTGGTGCATCTTAACTTGCTGTTTAACTACTTGAACTTAAGGTTTATTCAGTTCTGGACCAATTTTGAAATTTGCATACGAGGACTTACCGGAAATTGTTATATGTTGTTTCCGGCCTCATTTAAATTTGCCTTGATGTGTTGTTCTTGTTTGCATCATCTCTTTCCATGAGTAGCCTCATGTAGCCTTGTCATGCATCATGCTTGTTGTGCATCATGTCTTGTCTATGTGTGGTGTGTTTACCATGTCGTGTGCTTCTTCTCGATAGTTTCCCGTTTCGTTGCGATCGTGAGGATTCATCTACGCTTGGTTCGTCTTCGTGGCTTCATCTTCTTCATGGACTCGTTCTTCTTCCTTGCAGGATTTCAGGCAAGATGACCGCTACCCTGGATCTCACTACTATCATTGCTATGCTAGTTGCTTCGTTCTATCGCTATGCTGCGCTTCCTATAACTTGTTCTTCAAGCCTCCCCAAATTGCCATGAACCTCTAACCTTTTACACCCTTCCTAGCAAACCGTTGTTTGGCTATGTTACCGCTTTGCTCAGCCCCTCTTATAGCGTTGTTAGTTGCAGGTGAAGTTGAAGATTGCTCCATGGTGGACAGGATTTTGTTGGGATATCACAATATCTCTTATTTAATTAATGCATCTATATACTTGGTAAAGGGTGGAAGGCTCGGCCTTATGCCTGGTGTTTTGTTCCACTCTTGCCGCCCTAGTTTCCGTCATACCGGTGTTATGTTCCCGGATTTTGCGTTCTTACGCTGCGGTCGGGTGATTTATGGGACCCCTTGACAGTTCGCTTTGAATAAAACCCTCCAGAAGGCCCAACCTTGGTTTTACCATTTGCCTCACCACCACCTACATTTCCCTTGGGAGTAATTAACCCGAGGGTCATCTTTATTTTAGCCCCCCCGGGCCAATGCTTGTCTAAGTGTTGGTCCGAACCGAGTAGATCGGGGCCCCTCGGGAAACTCGAGGTCTGGTTTTACTCGTAGGATGTCTCATCCGGTGTTGCCCTGAGAATGAGATATGTGCAGCTCCTATCGGGATTGTCGGCGCATCGGGTGGTTTTGCTTGTCTTGTTTTACCATTGTCGAAATGTCTTGTAAACCGGGATTCCGAGACTGATCGGGTCTTCCTGGGAGAAGGTATATCCTTTGTTGATCGCGAGAGCTTATCATGGGCTAAGTTGGGACACCCCTGCAGGGTGTAAACTTTCGAGAGCCGTGCCCGCGGTTATGTGGCAGATGGGAATTTGTTAATGTCCGGTTGTAAATAACTTGACACCAGATATGAATTAAAATGCATCTACCGTGTGTGTAGCCGTGATGGTCTCTTTCGGCGGAGTCCGGGAAGTGAACACGGTCTTTGGGTTATGTTTGACGTAAGTAGGAGTTCAGGGTCACCTCTTGATCATTGCTAGCTTCACGACCGTTCCGTTTGCTCTCTTCTCACTCTTATTTGCGTATGTTAGCCACCATACTTGCTTAGTCGCTGCTGCAACCTCACCACTTTACCCCTTCCTTTCCCATTAAGCTTTGCTAGTCTTGATACCCATGGTAATGGGATTGCTGAGTCCTCGTGGCTCACTGATTACTACAACAAGATTCTTGAGGTACAGGTTATGCGATGATCATGACGCGAGAGCGATGTTTGCCGCTTTGGAGTTCTTCTTCCGCTTCTTCTTTGATCGGGGATAGGTTCGGTCGGCAGCCTGGCTAAAGGTGGTGGATGTCGTTTGAGTTTCTATTTGTGTTGCATCCGTAGTCGGATTGTGCTCTTATGTATGATGATGTTGTATTCGTGTGGCATTGTATGCCTCTTGTATGTATCCCCATCTATTATGTAATGTTGATGTAATGATATCCACCTTGCAAAAGTGTTTCAATATGCGGGTCTATCCTTGGTGGGACCTTCGAGTTCCTTTTGGATAGGGTCGCATATTGGGCATGACAAGTTGGTATCAGAGCCTCGACCGACCATAGGAGCCCCCTTGTTTGATCGTGTAGTTTGGCCATTGTTGAGTCTAGAAGAAAACTGTTTTCAGAGTCTAGTTATATCGGAGAGTAGGAATTCTTTTTACTCCTCAGCCCCTTCGTCGCTCTGGTCAGGAATCTTGACGTAGGTGTTTTGAATTATTTCTCTTCCCCTTCAAATTTTCTTTAGGTTCACGTAGTTGGTTTTTCGTTCGTTGGTTCTCATCTCTTTTCATCCGGTGCATTTCTCATCAAGTTGACTCAAGTCTCTTCATCGTTGTCAAGTTCAATCCTCAGTTGTTTTCTTTTCCCACCCGCCCACCCCTTTTCATCTCGGAGCCGGAGTCCGTAATCAAGTATCCATCCTACTCGTGCGAAGTCTTTGCTTTCTTTCCTCAATGATTTCAACTGGTGTTTTCTCTTTAAGATATTCATCGGTTCCCCCTTCCAACTTGCCTTTGTTTTTCCCGCCCTCCCACCCTTTTCTTCCCGGAGTCTGAGTCTGTTTCAAGCATCAATTTCATTCGTGCGGAGCCTCTTCAGTCTTTCGTCAATTGTTTCAACCGGTGAATTCTCTTTTGTTTGACATTCTTCATCTCTTTTCTTCTCCGGTGGATTCAATTCAAGTTTTTCGGTAGTTATTATATTCTTTTCCTTGGATCAAGTGTTTTCCCTGCTCGTTCGCCTCTCGCCAGTTTATCATTCCGGAGTTCGAAAGACATCTCAGGAGATTCATCTGTATTCCAATTAATTCGTGGTTGTCACCTCATTCAAATATTTCAATTGTTCCGGTGCTTCTTTTATCTGTTCAACATCCCTTCCAAGTAGTGTTTTCTTTAGTGGGCCCTAACCCACAGGTCTTTTCCCAGGATCTTACCTGACTCTTCTAATTCTTCCGGGGTATTGTCAAATTCTTTTCAAGTGTGACGTAAGAATGAATTTCATCAGTCACATGCCTTCTCCAAGATCGCTTTCAAATTCTTTCATTTTTGGCTCAACCTCTTCGCTTTTCATTCTCCCGGAGTATCTCAGTAATTTTGGTGGTGTTTCTCGTCATCATTTGAAGACCAAAGAAGAAGAATTTCTCTTAAATCTTGTCCGTTCTCCCGGAGATTCGCAGTGCTAGCTCGATGTTATCCTATCAAATTGTTTCAAGTCATGCAAATTCTTTTCATCCATCTAGAGCATTTCTGGAGTTGCTTTCTCTCTCGATCATCTGGAGGCCATCTTTTTGGAAATTTCTTCGTTCTAAATTTGATTCATTCTCCAATTATTCTATATCTGTGCCCTTTCGTTCGTCTCAATATTCTTCCGGTGCTTCGTTCAAGTATTCTTCAATCAGTTCGCGATCTCTTCGTTCTTTTGCATCTAAATCCCCTCTAGCATATTTGTTCTCCTAATTCTTCTCGGTGATTCATTCTCTTTCGTCATTCAATTTTCGAATTCTTACGGTGGTTCGTTCAAGATTCTTTTTCCTTGATTATCATTTTAATTCATTCGTTCTTTCCAAATCCTACCGGTGGTTCATGAAGACTTTCTCAAGTTTTGTGCTATACCACTTAATACTTTTCAAGAAGAATAAGTAGTATGCAAAATCCATTGTTTGTCATCAATTTAACTTGATGAAGGATAAGCATACAATAAATCTTATTCTTATTTCATCCAAGCGAGTAATCCCTTCTTTCGGAGTTTGTTCTTGATGAATAAATTCTAGTTTCAAGTGTTTCATCTTTTCTTTTCCGGAGTTCAAATTTCCTGGCCATCTCGTCGAAACCTTCATCTAAATCTCCGCAAGTCTTAATCCTATTCTTCCATCCTTCTTTTCTATCTCATCATCCTTTTGTCACCGGAGTTCTTCATGATTTAATTCATTCTTCAAGTGTTCATCAAGATTCTTGTTGGTGGAGTTCAAGTATCCTTCTTCTTGCTTCTCGAAGTGCAATTAATTCTCTGTGTTCTTTTGAAGCGGAGTTTTGCATTTCTTTGTTCTTCTCAGCTATCCAATCATTTCCGCTTGTGGTCGGAGATCACCTCATAATTTTGAGATGATATCCATAAGTCCACAACAAGCTTATTCTTTTCGTTGTTGATTTTCTCAACAACTCCGTTTAAACCTTCCTTCTAAAGGTGCTTTCAATTTCATTCGTGGCACAAGTTGTCATTTTCTTCTCCGTTCTTTTCATTCAACTCTTTCAATTCTTTCCGGAGGTTTGTGTCATGTCTTCATCAAGTATCATTCCATCCTCTCAAGCTCGTGTTCTATTCCCCCATGTTTCAATAAGACTGCTGCCTAAATCCTTCCAGTCTTATTCGTTTCTTATCTCGTTCTAACCGGAGTGGTTTCATAGTCTATCTGATTCAGTGAGCTTTCGATTCTCGTCATTCTCGTCGATCCTCTCTTCTTCTCGAGTGCTCTTGATTCTTTGATTCTTCTCTTGAGTTCTTGTTTCACCTCATCCCTTTTTCTCTTCCGTCTCGGACCTAAGATCTTGGGACGTGATCTCTTGTTAGTGGAGGAGAGTTGTAACGCCCCGGATTCGATGCGCCAGGTGTCCGCCAGTTATTCACCGTCATTGCCATGTCATTTGCTTGCGTGTTGCATTTTGCCATGTCATCATTTACATTGTGTCATCATGTGCATTGCATTGCATTGCATACGTGTTCGTCTCATGCATCCGAGCATTTTCCCCGTTGTCGGTTTTGCAATCCGACACTCCGATGTCCTCCGGCGCCCCCTTTTGCCTATTTTCATGTGCGGGTGTTAAAGGTTCTCGGAATGGACCGAGGTTTGCCAAGCGGCCTTGGTATAGCACCGGTAGACCGCCTGTCAAGTTTCGTGCCATTTGGAGGTCGTTTGATGCTCCAACGGTTAGTCGGGTATCCACAAAGCCCTCTTTGTGTTGCAGCCCAACACCCCATCCAAAGTGGCCCAAAACCCATCCTAACCCCCTCCTTGCTCTTGGTCGTTCGATCATGATCGTGTGGGCGAAAACCGCGCTCCATTTGGAGCCTCCTACCTCCTCCTACCTATAAATATGCCCCTCTCCCCCGAAATCCCGGATGAACCCTAGCCTACCTCCCCATCCTCCGCCGGGCCACGTCCGGTCTGACTGGGCTGGACATGTCCGCCGCATGCCACAGCCACTCCCGAGCCGCCACATGGCACCCGACCACCAGCAGCGCCGCCACTGCCCCGCAGCCAGCGTCGGCCCCCTCAAGGCCCATCTCCGTCGCCGCCGCTGGATCCGCCGCCGCATGCCTCGCCCCGCCGCCGGCGCCGCTTCCTTCACCCGCCGCGGCGTGCTCGCCACACCGCTTGAGTCCGCCGCCCGGCTGCCTAAATCGCCCGGCCGGCGACCTCGGCTTCCACGCCGCCGTCTCCGCTGCGCCGCGCCGCCCGCCCGCCATCGCGGCCGCGCGCCGCCCGCCCGCCGGGCCGCCGCCGCTGCTGCCGGCTTCCCCGCCCGCCGCCTTCGCTGCGCCGCCTTCGCTCCTCGCCGGCCGAGCTCCACGCGGCCATTGCCGCCTGCGCGCCGGAGCTTCCCGCGCCCTCCTCGCCGGATCTGTCGCCTCCACCGCCCACCGACCTCGCCGGAGCCGGCCACCGCTCGCCGGAGTTCTTATCCGGTGAGATCTCGTCGGGGTGGACGAGATCCACCCATTCCCCGAACCAAACGCGGCATCCCCGCATCCCGGATCCCTCCGTCCCGCGTTGACTTTCGCGGAGGTAAAATCCACCAAGTCCCCAGATCTGCATATTTTCATGCCCTGTTCAACGCATCATAACTCTCTGCATACTGCTCCGTTTCATGCATATAATATATCAAATTGTTCGTCTCAACGAGTACTTCATTTCAATCCATTGTATCATGTTCATTTGAGCCCATCTTGGTTCCTGAATTATCGTTGCAAGAGTGCTATATGATGTTAATCTGTTGAAACTGTTATAACTTGCTCATTTGTCATTTTTGCCATGTTTGACGTGTGCATCCTATGAGGTTGATGCCTACATGTGTTTTGAACTATGCCATGCCATCTTTACAGGGGTGCTATCCTTGTATCTTTGTGAGTCTTGTACTGAGTGCATCGAGCTTGTTAAGTAGGGTACTTGCTGTTACTGTTTTGCTAGGCTGAATCTGTTATTTCGTGAT
Source organism: Aegilops speltoides (assembly GCA_021437245.1). Classification (NCBI taxonomy): domain Eukaryota; kingdom Viridiplantae; phylum Streptophyta; class Magnoliopsida; order Poales; family Poaceae; genus Aegilops; species Aegilops speltoides. Next base: position 186,499,834 of record CM038147.1, read on the forward strand.
GCTATGTAAACCCGCTGCTACAAGTCATTCTATGCATAATCTGGAGATGTTCACTAAGGATGTTTTGTTATACATGTCATGCTCTATCCATCCATTCCCCTGGATGCATTTATAGCCTGCTGTAACATGTTGTTATCTTGATCCAAACTTGCTAAATAATGTTGCTGTCAGCCTGTTAACTTTAAGTTCAGTTTTGCCATGAGCTTTGTTAGTGATCCATGCACCCTATGAACTTGCTCTTGCCATGCTTAGCTTCTCAAACATTTCTTCTTACTGTTGTTCACCTTGCCATGCCATGTATTGCTCTATGGTGAGTGGTTCAAGCTCACCAACATGCTTACTTATTGTTGTTCCTTCCATGTATGAATCTGTCATATAACTTTCTATGTTTACATGGGTGCCATCATATTTTATGTGCCCTTTTGGCTCGTGGTCAGTAAGGTGCTTTTGTTATATGAGATTAGTAGATTCATGCCATGCCTTTGTTTGCCATGTTAAGTTCCTGTAACATGTTGCTTGATAGCTCTAAACATTGCAACCTGATGTTATTTCCTGATAAGTCTGGAACTGTTATTATTTGCAATCTTGCCATATCATTTTGAGCATGTTCTAGTTGTTTCTGGAGATAGCTCTGTGTTCATGTTTGGTCATGCTTTACGTGTACTTCATGCCCATGCGTTTTGTTCTTATGTTGGGGTGTTGTAGCTTATTGTTTTGATGCTTGCAATATGCCTAGTTGCTGTTACGGACAGCTTGTCCTTTGAACTTGTATAGAGTGCATGTGTTGAACCGTTGCTCCGTTTTGAGTGTGCTCTATATGAAACTTGCTTGATTTTGCATGTATTTTCATATTATCATGTTGCATCCTTGTTTTGAGGTGTTTGCTTGAGGTTTGGGTACATTTTGCATCAATGCCATGTTTAACATGTTTTGCTCATATCTTCTAGGCCGTAGATCCGAATTAATTGAACTTTATATGTAACTTGTCTAGAATCTCATGTAGATCATCTTGGTGCATCTTAACTTGCTGTTTAACTACTTGAACTGAAGGTTTATTCAGTTCTGGACCAATTTCGAAAGTTGCATATGTGGACTTACCGGAAATTGTTATATGTTGTTTCCGGCCTCATTTAAACTTGCCTTGATGTGTTGTTCTTGTTTGCATCATCTCTTTCCATGAGTAGCCTCATGTAGCCTTGTCATGCATCATGCTTGTTGTGCATCATGTCTTGTCTATGTGTGGTGTGTTTACCATGTCGTGTGCTTCTTCTCGATAGTTTCCCGTTTCGTTGCGATCGTGAGGATTCATCTACGCTTGGTTTGTCTTCGTGGCTTCATCTTCTTCATGGACTCGTTCTTCTTCCTTGCGGGATTTCAGGCAAGATGACCGCTACCCTAGATCTCACTACTATCATTGCTATGCTAGTTGCTTCGTTCTATCGCTATGCTGCGCTTCCTATAACTTGTTCTTCAAGCCTCCCCAAATTGCCATGAACCTCTAACCTTTGACACCCTTTCTAGCAAACCGTTGTTTGGCTATGTTACCGCTTTGCTCAGCCTCTCTTATAGCGTTGTTAGTTGCAGGTGAAGTTGAAGATTGCTCCATGGTGGACAGGATTTTGTTGGGATATCACAATATCTCTTATTTAATTAATGCATCTATATACTTGGTAAAGGGTGGAAGGCTCGGCCTTATGCCTGGTGTTTTTGTTCCACTCTTGCCACCCTAGTTTCCGTCATACCGGTGTTATGTTTCCGGATTTTGCGTTCCTTACGCGGTCGGGTGATTTATGGGACCCCCTTGACAGTTCGCTTTGAATAAAACTCCTCCAGCAAGGCCCAACCTTGGTTTTACCATTTGCCTCACCACCACCTACATTTCCCTTGGGAGTAATTAACCCGAGGGTCATCTTTATTTTAGCCCCCCCGGGCCAATGCTTGTCTAAGTGTTGGTCCGAACCGAGTAGACTACGGGGCCCCCTCGGGGAAACTCGAGGTCTGGTTTTACTCGAGGATGTCTCATCCGTGTTGCCTCGAGAACGAGATATGTGTAGCTCCTATCGGGATTGTCGGCGATCGGGCGGTTTATTTGGTCTTGTTTTACCATTGTCGAAAGGTCTTGTAAACCGGGATTCCGAGACTGATCGGGTCTTCCTGGGAGAAGGTATATCCTTCGTTGATCGCGAGAGCTTATCAGGGGCTAAGTTGGGACACCCCTGCAGGGTATAAACTTTCGAGAGCCGTGCCCGCGGTTATGTGGCAGATGGGAATTTGTTAATGTCCGGTTCTAGATAACTTGACACCAGATACGAATTAAAATGCATCTACCGTGTGTGTAGCCGTGATGGTCTCTTTTCGGCGGAGTCCGAGAAGTGAACATGGTCTTTGGGTTATGTTTGACGTAAGTAGGAGTTCAGGATCACCTCTTGATCATTGCTAGCTTCACGACTGTTCCGTTTGCTCTCTTCTCGCTCTTATTTGCGTATGTTAGCCACCATACTTGCTTAGTCGCTGCTGCAACCTCACCACTTTACCCCTTCCTTTCCCATTAAGCTTTGCTAGTCTTGATATCCATGGTAATGGGATTGCTGAGTCCTTGTGGCTCACAGATTACTACAGCAACAGTTGCAGGTACAGGTTATGCGATGATCATGACGCGAGAGCGATGTTTGCTTGTTTGGAGTTCTTCTTCTACTTCTTCTTAGATCAGGGGATAGGTTCCAGGTCGGCAGCCTGGGCTAGCAGGATGGATGTCGTTTGAGTTTCTATTTGTGTTGCATCCGTAGTCGGATTGTGCTCTTATGTATGATGATGTTGTATTCGTGTGGCATTGTATGCCTCTTGTATGTATCCCCATCTATTATGTAATGTTGATGTAATGATATCCACCTTGCAAAAGCGTTTCAATATGCGGGTCTATCCTTGGTGGGACCTTCGAGTTTCTTTTGGATAGGGTCGCGTATTGGGCGTGACACAATTTTAGTTATTCGTTGGAGTGGTGGCAGCAGATTTTGTTGTAATCTCGGCTAGATTATTTGCCTCCCATAGGTGGAACACTGTCTGGTCTCTTTACGCATGATCGCTCGTGTTCTAAGAAAAACACTAGCGGGTAGTGCGCGGCTGCACGCCGTGCTTTGCTGATAGGTTCGAGATGTGTTGATTTTTGTATTTTGCATAAACTTTTACATGTAAAAATAGTCAGATATTAGAGACAATACACCATGCAGGTGGATCATCACCACAAGATTAGACGATGGAACCATGAACTTAAAACTGTTATGAAATATAGTGACCAAAACATGGACACAATTTATTATCTTTGCAGAGGGCGGCCATCACTATGCATTGTTGACACGAAGTTATTATCTCTGAAAAAGTCCCATGGAAAAGAATAGAACAGTGGTAGAGATTTCTTTAGAGCATAGTCTCGCTTAAGAATGTTGAAGAATTTTTCCAATTTTTGCCGGAGCTTGGAAGAATAAGACATTCAATATAATGAATTTTAAACCATACAAAAATGTGGATCAAACTGAACTTTGAAAAAAAAATTAATCTCTCCTACTACTAAATGTATACATTGATTTTTTTTTTCTCACAATTTTTTTTACCCTCAGCTTCATTCGAGCTAACAACTCATACATTTCATCAGTGCAGTTGTAAGAAAACATAAAATAATTATAATTTGTTGCTTCCTCTAACCCAGGTCCACAATAATCCAGCTACAGATTACTGGATGAAGTAAGTGGGATGACCGGTAAAGTAATTTGGAAGCAAAGCATGATAATAAGCAAATTATCATCATCCTATAGATAACAATCAGATAAAAGAGAAGGAGCTGTATGAAGCAATTTTGAGTCAGGACTATTGCAGTAACTTCTATTACTAATCCTTGAATAACAGGACAATGCAATAATAAAGTGTACGTTTGTCAGACCCACCTCTGCTCATGACGTGTGCACCTGCACTTGGGACCACAGCAATGCGGTGGACTGAGAAGTCTGAGATCCAGTCTCTTTCTCTCTAGCTTTCTCGAATCTCCCTGCTCATTCCCCACCTCCACCAGTCCCCCATCTCCCTAGCGCATTTGTTACTCTCGCCGCCCCAGCGTGGCTCATCCATCTCCTCTCCACTAGGAGTAGAAATCGAGTGCTCCTCGCCCGCACAACACACGTTGGCGAGGCACCTCCTCCACCGGCTCCTCGCCTGTGCAACACGCGTCGGTGAGGAATCGATTCCACTCGAAGCAGAGGTCGGTCTGGAAAGGGAGAAGCCGGCGGAGGAGGTGAGGAGCTCGAAAGAGTAGGAGGAAGCGAGGCTGCGAGAGAGGCTGGGGAGAAGAGGAAGCGGCGGGTCAGGGTGTGGCGGTGGCAAAAGCTCCAGCATGCTCGCCATTGGGCATTGACGGCGGCTAAGAGCTAGCTAGGCACGACAAGTCCCGATGAGGATCACCGTCCATGCAATTCATATCCTGCAGGCTGGTCTCGTCGATTGATTCTCTCCTCTTGGGCTTCACCAAGGTCGTCGTAGACATGCTAGCCAAACTAATCAACCATACGTGCAGGTACCTACTCACCCGACTGCTAAATCTCCATCTGTCTAATTCACCTTTTCTTCTAACTGCAAGTCTCACACCATGTCAGCTCAGCCCACGGTTAGACATGGGACTTCGTTTGCTTCGTCTAGAACTTCTGCATCATGAGCCTCGCAAAGATTGCCGCCCTGCTCTTTCTTCCTCTGTCTAGGTAAGCTACATCAACAGTTCTAGTCGTGAAGCAAGTACACACTTGGCTATAGAAAATACATCATTTTTTCTTCAGTCCACAACGCCAAAAGAAAATACAGCGATAAATGCCAGCAATTAATCTTATGTTAGTTAATAACAATGCATAAGCCTGAAATTATCTTCAATGTCTTGAATCAATAGTACAGGAGCACTACGATAAATTACCGGAATATATTGAAACATACCAGACCTTGTTATATCAACAACAGGGACATACGAAGGTGTTTCTAAATTCAGTAATCACTGAAACAGATCAGCGTTGCTCGTACTATTAAATTAAGAATACATACCATGTATTTAGATTCTACCTTTGAGCAGCATATAAGGAGTGCAAATATTAGCATGAACACAAAACTCGCTCAAAATTACAACACAACTTAACTGAGCAAAATCAAATGGCAGAGGAAGATATAATATGTACATATAAAATTCCTATTATGGGCATCTGCAAAAGCAGAAGATCAACACCCACACATGATGGTACTGAAACAAATTCATGTAACATCGTCCAAGAATGTTAGCTTAAGCATACCGTGATAATCAAAAATCTGATGGTCGTTGGCTCTGGTCCAATATCGACACCTGCAATTGTAGAAGATCAATTCTCACAGATGATGGTACTGAAACAAATTGGCAAACAAAAAAAAATACATGTTGCATGTACAGAAGCTGGGGATAGTTTATTCTCCAGGAGATGCTTGACAAAAGTTGTTTTCCCCATACTTTGTACCAAATAGATTTCAGAAAAAATCTACCCTGCTGCTCAAAAATGTAAGCCATGTCATTCAAGTTGTTGTCAATTGATCCTAATGGTAAATACAGATACATGTCACTTAAAAAGATTATGCCATGACAGTTTTCTGAAACAAGAATACGCCATAATAGCATAGTGCCAGAATTATTTCAGTCTAGTGTCCTAGCTATACAGTCTGATGCGATTCACATGCATGATATTCTAATGAGTAGGCAAATCGAAATATAAGGCAAGTAGAAGGAAGAGGAACCAGGAGTGGTGATGTTGTGCTCATTTATACCATCGCATGTGAGCTATGCAGTGGCAGCTGCCCTACAGAGAGGAACGGTTGTGGCCCGGGAACATGGCGCCTCAAAAGCGATGTTATATGCTGTTGAGGAAGGGCGCCTCTGATGGTCGCGCTGCGTCACCGTATCATCGCCAGTGCCGACAACGGGCCAACGCCCGGAGGGAGGTGGCGCACCGCCGCAAGAGAGCGAAGCAGAGCACGGAACAATGCGAGGAGGGGGGCAACTTACCAAACCTCCCGCCATGGTCACCCTCGATTGGATCCACCATCCTGCACATGTCGTCGTTGCCGTCCTACGCCAGCGCCTCCTTCAGGCACTGCACAGTGGCTGCTCCACCTTGCCATTGCCTTGACACGGAGCAACCGACCAAGACGGAGCGATAGGGTGTTGGAGCACTTCCTCGTGTCAGCTTCAGCGCCCGCTTAGCCAAGGAGGCAACTCCCGGCGACGCCGTGGGTGGTCGGCTCTGGTGGCATGCGATGGTGGGCATCGGCGATCTGGGCGGGCGGAAGGTTGAGGCGCGGGGTGCTCGCGGTGTCAAGCATGTGGCACTCCTGAACAACAGGGACGCCGGGACTCCGGCACCTGAACAGGCGTGAGGCCGCGAGCTCGTGGTCGAGAGCAATGGCATTGGCCCAAGATGACGGCGACGTCGACGATGTGCAGCCACGGCCTGAGTTTACCCTCCCGCGCAGATGTACGCCGCCTTCCCTTCCTCTCCTCCGTCATAGCCTCTGATCGTGGTGGGGGCGACATGAGAGAATTTTGGAGCTTGGTGGTGGGACGAGGAGGCGGCGGTTGTGTTGTGTCGGGATGAAGGAGAGACAATTTATAGATCTACAACAGCGGTGGAGGGGAAATGAGTTGGACTGGAGTTTTCTAGAGAGAAGATACGGGATGACATGAGATTGGACTGGAGTTTTCTGAAGAGAAGATACGTGTCCCGACCAGACCCATCTTCCACAGTAAAAAACTGAAACCGATGTAAAAGTTGTAATGTGGCAAACGAAGGAACCTGAATCAAAGCAGCCACGGACACATACGATCAGAACACATGAAAGAAAACTTACATGACCCTTCATGGGCATCCAATAGAAAGAAAGACGTGGTAAAAAAAAAGCGTGCAAGATGCTAGGTAGCTAAGAAATATGAACGACAAGGAAAGCCCCGTCACACGCGTCATTTTCTCAGGGCCGGTAAAAAAAATTCCGGAAAAACCAGAAAAAGGGAACCCTTACGGGCCTAGTATTTTTAGTATTGGTCACCTATATTATACTTCCTTCATTTTAAAATAGTGTGTCCGCGCTTGTCGAGGTCCAATTTTGATCATAAATTTAACCAACGAAACCAACTACGGCAGGAGAAAAAGTTATATAATTGAAAACTTATTTTGAATACGAATTCACTGGTATAATTTTTGCTCCCGCCGCAGTCGGTCTCGTTGGTTAAATTTATGGTTAATGTTGAAGCATGAGAATAGAAGAAGCACTGCATTTTTGAACGAATGAATTACCGTATAAAGGAAGGAAATGAGCGAGCAACTCTTGATTGACACGCCCTCCGGGAGGCAAAAGTCCTCTTGTGCTCTACTACGTCCTTGAGCAGTCCATCTCTCTTTGACCGCGCCCACCCGTGCTGCGGCGTCAGACCAAAAAAAAGCCGTGATTTGGTCACTGCCATGCCATGTGATGTCAAGTTTGATGTAGAGGGATGGTAAGCATTGTCAAGTTTCATGGCGCTTAATCGCTTTTCCCGAAAAAGAAAACAGTTTCATGACGCTTAATCGCTAAGCGAAGCGAAGCATCTCTATCCACCGAGCAACGCGGAGAGTGAGCGAGGCCTCGTGATTCTTTGGTTTCCATCGTTCCTCACCCCTCCACAACACCGGCCGGAATAATTCAAAGAAGTTCAGTGTCACGTCCCGTACCTGCTTCAATCAGTGGAACCGTACGTACGGCACTCTCGTGGTGGTAGTACTTGCTTCAATCAGTTCCTCGTCATGCCTTGATGGATTTATTCAATTGACGCACGCGGCGACGCGTATCTAGTCGGGGTCTGCTTCGTCTTAACGAGCTTGTCCTCTAGGTTAAGGTATACTCTATGCTGCTGCACTTCGCTTCTAGTGTTTCAGATTTCTTATGCTGGCAATTCAAGCCACTGTATTTCTGTCTGCTCGTTCTGCTTTCGTATCTAACAAGTTGAAAAGAAAAGCACCGATGTGACGAGCCAACGCTTTCGTATGTTTACTTCGTGTATTCTTGACTTCTTGGAATGAACATAGCTTGACAAGATTGTACCTGCCGAAGCTGACAGGTTGACTTTAAGCATTGAAAGCCACTAGAGCATGTACGGCCATGGATACCAAATCTAGCCCCTCAACGTCCGTGGACTCTACTGGGCGCGTCCGCGAGCACCGACCATTCTAATCTCATTCTCTGTGCTATGGGTTCGACTACCTCATATTTCACCTCTTAAAGCCATAGAAACCATGCAAATAAAATCCTACGTACTACGTAAATCACGCTAGACTAAACTACACTCCGTCGTCGGAGATGTCCACGAGTTCCGTGCGGGGCGCCGGGTAGATGGGCGCGTAGGAGGGCTCCTGCTCCTCCTCCTCATCCATATACGCGACCATCTCGTCGACGGACGCGGCGTGCTCCGCCTCCGCCTCCTGCAGGTGACAGCGGTTGGCCTCCACCCCCGCCTCCGACCGGAGGGGATCGAGGATTGCCTGCTGCTCCGCCTGCAGATTCGCGTCCCCATGTTCTACTCGTCCTCCTCCTCCTCCTCCTTCGTATCCACCGCGTCCGAAGGTAGACCCGCGGCGATCCGGGCTTCGCGCCTTGCCTGGATCTGCTCAAGGAGCTACAGCCGACGTTCTGGCATAAGATATAGGTAGCTCCTTACCTGATTGCGTGGTGGCATTGCTACTGGTGGTGGCGGACGGCGAGCGACCGGCTAGTGGAAAGTGGCGGCGGCGGACGAGAGGGGAGGAAATGTGGACGGGTAGGGTTTCGATGCCGGAGGTCGGCTTAAATAGCCAGATTAGGGCACTATGCGGCCCGTCGGAGCGGTGCCACGCGGCGCCATCGGTACAACGGAGGAGACGAGTTTTGGACCGCCGGGTTTCAGAGTGTTTTCATGTGATACCAAGGTATCAGTCCGACGGCGCCAGGCTCCTGTTTGCGCTCAGGCCTCCCCACATCCGCCCCATATTTGTATTGGATATGAGGGGTGTCGGGCAGCCCATGTGTTTGAGTCCGGTTTAAAGTGCCCGTCTAGATAGGATTTTTATTTACCGGTTAGTGACCGGGTCGTCCGCCCCGACGTTTGAGGGGGTTTTGGAGTGGCCGGCTGTAGGCTCTGAGGGCATCTCCAACGTCGCCCCTCAAATCACGTGCGTACTTCCGGACCGCGCGGTCCGAACCGCAGAAGCCGTCCAACGCTGGCCTATATCGGTCCTGAGGCACTTTTTGCCGAAAAGTGGAGACGAAGTTGGGGGGGGGGGTGCGGGAGTCCAAGCAGCAGCAACGCTGGACTCCAGACACCCAAGGCCCACTAAATCCATTCTCCTGGTCCCATTTTCTTCCACCCTGCCACTTCTCCCCCTTGCTTTGCATCCGCAACCTCCATCTTCACTGTTGCCGTTGTACCTCTCCAGCCGCCACACATGCATTGCCGGACGTTCGCAACAAGCACCAATACACCCGCTCGCCTTTTACGACGGCATTGTCCACCCTGGAGCCGTTTGTATCCAGATACATTTTGCCACCCTGTCGACGACCTCCATGGCGGCCACCACACCCAGCAGGTGTTCGCTCAAATGTCGCTGATCTTATTTTCGGACGCATGTCATTTTGCAGAGTAAGAAGGATGGCGGGATACTCGAACATGGAGGATGAGTTGTTGTGCAATGCGTGGTTGGTCGTATCCGCGGATTTCCTAGGCAGGAGCGGCGGGGGACATTCCGGCAACAAGTGAATGAACTGTTTCTCGCGCGAAAGCACATTGCGCCCTACGACATGCACATCACCCATGATCACAATGTGAGGTCGCTATCGTATCGATGGCACGCCATCCAGACCATCGTCACCAAGTTGTGTCACGTAGTTGCTCAGCTGGAGGCAAGGTGACCATTGCATGCGGCAGAGGAGGAATTCGTAAGTTATGCTTCTTTCTCCTCAACTTGTTAATTGATTCATTCACTCAATGTTGCTTTGTGTAGTGCACGCGCTGCCGTGATGTATCACATGACAGATGGACGATCATTTACGTACACATTGTTCGATGAAGCTGAAGGGACAATATGTGTGGGACGATATGATCCGTTGAAAAACTTGTTGGATGTTGAATTTGAGACACTAGGCTTATTTGCATGCTTTGTATGGATGATTTGCGCTATTTTCTTTACAAACTTTGATGAATATCAGTCGTTCTGCGTGAATTTCGTCCACAAGTCAAAACCTGGCTTGAAATATATGCGAGCAACGTTGGACGGGGGCCTCCCACATTTGTGTCCGTGAACTGATTCCCCTATCCGCGGACGGATGCGGGAGAAAATTTACAAGTCATGGGAGATGCTCTTACATAGTGCAAATTGCAAATGCATGGTGGAGATATCTCTGTCCAACACCGGGCATCTCTAATGACTTATGGGCTCTAGACTAATTGCAATGATAAGAAATGGCTTAGGGCAACCATTCTTTATGTTTGCCGAGAAAAAGTAGCGTGTGTATTGACGCCCTAATAGATAGAGCGGTACTCAGAGCCGGCATCCTTAAATCCTTCACAAATGTTTACAGTTTACGTATATGCCTGGTTGGTGACCGAATAGAAGAGAAAAGTTAAAAAATTGTCCCGATCGGATTCCTCATAACATCCCTATACGTCCGGTCCGTCTGCGAACCCTTATAATGTAGAGAGGACATGAGGGTTTGCGGACCCGCCCACCCCACCCAGACCACATTTTCTCTTTCATTCTTTATTCTTTTCTTTCGCTCTCTTCATCTTCATCAATCACGTGTAAATGACCAGACATATATGAGGAAGAAAATGATGAATGCGGTTGTATAAACAGACAAGTAGAGGTTCAAAACGAACACGCCCGGTCACTGACCGTGGGCGTCCACGGGCATTTAGGAGGGCGTATTTGCTAAGTCCGATTGTAGATGCGCTCACAGTATCTATCAGTTGAAAAGGAATGAACCCAAGAAGATTCGGGTGGACAATCTTGCGAGCATTCAGGTGGCAATATGTTTGGTTGGGCTGTGGCTGAATGAGAAGTAGCTAGAGTCGGTAGAAGCTGAGAAGTGTGTGGAGCTGATAGAAGCCGAGGAACCAAAATTTGTGTCTAACAAGGATGTGTAGTATCTGCTCGCGAGCTCAAGTGCTCCCTTATGAACAGTAAAAAATTGTAAACAAAATCAAAAAAATTCAGACATTGTTTTGTGGTGAACTTTGATAAAATTTTGTACACTTGTAAAAAGTATCATGAAAGAACATTTATGGAAGTCATGGCAGAAAAAAAAAACCACCGTTGATTTTTTTTATTTTTATCTTTTTGCTATGACTTCCACGAAGTGTTGATTTTATTGTTAATCCCGAGTTCATTGAGGAGGGGAGCAGGGCAGGACTTTGGATTTGACAATTGCTTTTAAGACGATTGGTGATAACCAATTCTCTGCAGCCACAATTAGACCAATGTCCATGGCACCAGTTCTTGTCAACGTCCATGGCAACAATTAGATCAGTGTCTTTTCCCAAAAAAAGAAAAAGAAATCAGTGTGGGCTTGAGTAACGCAACTCCTAGAACACACACACACACACACACACACACACACACACACACACAAAAGATCAGTGTTGGCTTGAGTAACGACGAGCCCGATTATCACACCAGTTCTGTCCGGCACCGACCACTTTACACATCAGTTCGTCCTGTCCAGTTACTCAAAAAAAAATCAGTTCGTCGCATCCAAAAACAAAATGACGTCTCCTTATTTAGCCTTGAAGGGGGGAAATGAAAATGACGCCTCAACAAACCGTCATTAATACCGGAGAAACGAAGACCGTCCCACAAAGAAGAAGAAAAAGAGAGAGAGGAAAGAAGGCCGCGGAAGAAAAGAAATATAAAGGGAAAAACGGCAGGCGGATTCCGGGGGCTGCGTTACATTTGGCGCCGATCCTGGGGCCTCTAGTGCAACCTGTACCTGTCCGTCGCCATCGATGGATAGATAAGCATCACGTTGGCGCCACTCATTCAAACCTTGCACATTGCTATATTCACATCCGGGTCCTCAGCCTGTGTCCATGATTTCTGCAATCCTAGTTTTTTACTACTCCCTCCGTTCCAAAATAATTGTCTTTCTAGCCATCTCAAATGGTTACAATATACGGATGTATATAGACATGTTTTATAGTGTAAATTCACTCATTTTGCTCCGTATGTAGTCACTTGTTAAAATCTCTAGAAAGACAATTATTTAGGAACGGAGGGAGTACTCGGCATGCATGGGCTTCACAGAAAGTGGCCGTTCCATTTTAACCCGTGACGATGATTAACCTCTAGTGTATGTTGATCGTAAGATCCTCCTCCCGTTGACCGGGCAACTCAACTTTACTTAAGTGTTAAGAGTAATAATCAAGACAAAATATTCACCTGAAAAGAAGGACCAAGCTCCGTTTCAAAAAAGTTGGGCGTGTCATTGTGACTGCCTAAGTTTATATTTCTTTTAACACAGTACAGACTCAATCGCACATACACTCATCTATATGAACGCACACAAGCACACTTTATCCATGAGCATCCCTGAGAGACTAAGTTGGTATATCGCATATTTTTTTGAGATTGACGAAGTCGTCAAACATGCATTTGTAGTTGACGAAAACGTCTTCTTTCACTAAACACACATCACCGAAAGGACCGAAGTAAATCCAGAAAAATGCAACCATCAATGTAAATACTGCATTATATAGTTGACAACAATGTCGTAAAATTGTATTTTGTGTAGTTGATTTGATTCGACCACACACGAATATAATTGGCTACATTTTTTGGACGTGAATGCAGTTGTGAAGGATCAAGGTGACGATTGTGAATAGACCTCTATGAATTTTATCTCTTTTCTTTAGCAATTTAAGCTTGGTGGCTAAATAATTTCTCCTAAATGCAACTACGATTCAGATAATATATACAACAATACAAATGAAAACAACATAAGAGAAAGATCTAGGATATAAGTAAACAGGCATGAGAGACAAAGATGTATCCCAATGTGCACTTCTTTGAAGAGAGTGGATGTTCACTTCTTAGAAGAGACACATCAACACAAATTTTTCAATCTTCTTCTCATTGAGCCCCCCCCCCCCCCCCGCCCGCCCCCGGCACCAAGCAGGAGGGGAAATTAACCTTGTGTCCTCGCAAACAAGACCCGAACTTTCCAGACAGGACAACACCCCCCGACACCCGTTTCTTTTCGTTGTTACCATGATATTTCTTATAAACTTTGCTTCGGTACATACTCTTAGAAAGTTTCTAAGTTTACGGATTTCAATAGAGATTAGATGTGAAGATTAGAAGGTACATCTTCAATCAAACGGGTAATATAGTTTTTCTATCCAAATCATTCTATTCAATACATTTGATCTGCAAGCTAAAATAGTGATAATCTTTTTAAGTAACTTTAAGATTCGTGCAAACTTTTAGGGGCGTACCAAAGCAAAATTCATTTCTTATTTCTACGAGGGTTTATTTATCAGGGACTCGCCTGTGATTATTTAAGTGCCAACAAGAAAGGCTGCTTTGCTTCCTCTCCCTCACTGAAACCTCAGAACCCTAGCTCGACAGCGATTCAAGCCCGTTCCAAACCCAAGGCGCCGAAATTAACCGAGGTGAGTGTTCTTACGGACATAATCTCGAAATTTCCCCGCAAATTTTGGTTGAGTTCGGCTCAAATTTGCGGCTTTTCTCCCGGCGTCCTTGCAGGCCATGTCGCAGTACGACGGCGGGCTCGCCGGAGTGTACCCCGAGGAGGAGGATGACCGCCTCGCCGACCTGGCGGGGGACTCCGACTACGAGGACGACGAGTACGTCCAATCTGTAAGTTCGCCCGCCTGCCAAGTTCTCGGGCCATGGGGTCTCGTCTCCAACTTGATCCTTTATATTGCTGATTTCGCCATCCTGCTCGATTCCTAGTTCAATTGGCGCGCGCCATGCGCATACCTGGATGCTACTGTGGTAATTGAGTAGGCTGCTAGCTTGAGCTCAACGATTAATCTTAGGCCAAGATTGTTTTGCAGATAAATACACTTCTAGTCGAATGCCATTTTACAGTTTGGATTAATTACTTTCTTACCTGCATTTGTGGTGTTTATAGATTCCAGGGCTGCAGTTTTAGAATCGTTTTCTTTCGGTCTGACAGAATTGGGTTCTGTTGTTTGTAGATTAGCAAGGCGTCAGAAGATACATCTGCGATGGATGTCCTGAAAGGGAAGGACATACAGGGAATTCCCTGGGAACGGCTGACCATCACAAGGGACGGATATAGGAAGTCCAGACTGGAAGGGTATACGAACTTTGAGAACATACCTAATTCCGGACAATTATCGGAGAAGGTATGATAGTGCTAGACAATAAGATAGATTGGTAACAGTACTCTGTGTTCCTGTTCAGTTTCTGAGGTTTTCCGTGGTGATCTTGATGCAGGTATGTACACCTGTGGAGAAAGGTCAACTCTACTACGAGTTTGCGCATAACACAAGATCGGTGAGACCGACCATTTTTCATTTTCAGGTGAGAAAATGGTAGCTTCTGGTACCATATTTTCATTGGGTCTTGCTTTGTTCATGCTAAGCAAGGAAGGGTTTTCAGACATGCTATTTGAAATAGGATGTCTGTTATTGTGTTCCTTGTTCCATGCTTGCCAATATTTGGCTGTAGTCCTGTACAAGCTAGTCTGTCGCAGATTTTCTTTTTTGATGTTCAGTTTTTAGAATACATGCAGAGAGAACTTTAATATACTAAAGTAATCAACTGTTCCTATGAATATTATTAGCCACTAACAAGGTCTACACATTCTCTTGAATATGCACTTCATGAAAGTGCAGAAAGGTAGTTGTAAAATTGCAATATGGCATCCCAAGTCCTAACACGTGAGCAAACATTTACAACACCTAACATGCCTTGTATCTCTTTAATATATGGTTGTACTGAGCAATCAGATGTTCTCACATAATTAATTGCCTGCTTGCTCTTACGTAATTATTAAGCTTGCTCTATCACTTTCATACAGTTGAGAAATTTAGTATGGGCAACAACAAGGCATGATGTTTATCTTATGTCACACATGTCTGTGCTTCATTGGTCACCACTGACCTCTGAGAAGCACGAAGTCATTGATCTTCAAGGACATGTTGCTCCATGCGAGGTACAAATTCCTCTTCCAAGTGTTTGATTGAACTTGCATTTTTCTTACAGATCCTTATATATTTATTTATTTTTTGTTGCTTTTGACTTTAGAAGCATGAGGGGAATTTCTATGAGGGCTTTTATCGGACTCACGTTAGCACATTGGCAGTGAAGAATAACCTTCTGGTTGCTGGTGGGTTTCATGGAGAACTAATTTGCAAGGTAACTTATTTTCATTTTTAATGTTTTCTTCCATCTCTGACATTTACAACCATTTACAATGTAATTTATTGTCTGTGGAATGCAGTTTTTGGACCGTGAAGGAATAAGCTATTGTTCCAAGTCAACTCATGATGACAATGGCATTACTAATTGTCTGGAGATATTTGAGAAACCTAGGTAGGTTATTTTCTATGGACAAATTGTTCCATTGTTTCTGTGAAAATGAGCATTCATTGATCACAATCAAAAATTATTTTGGCAGTGGTTCCGTGCATTTCCTAGCATCAAACAATGATTGTGGACTAAGAGACTTTGACATGGAGAAGTTTCAAATGTGCAATCATTTTCATTTTGATTGGGCTGTGAATGTAAGCCTCGAGCTTCATCCTTTGCACTTGTCTATATTTAGTGTTCTATTTGCTGCACTGTGTATTGTAGTTTCCTAATCAAAACCTGGCACTGAAGTCAATACTCAATACTTGGTCAAAGAATGTTTATCTTCCATTAGGTGACGAGGAGGATATCAGCCTGACCTTGTTTTGCTCCTTTGCTTTCTTTGATGCAGCACACATCCTTGAGCCCTGACGGTAAAATCATTGCTGTTGTGGGAGACAATCCTGACGGCGTTCTGGTTGATGCTAATTCGGGGAAAGTAAGTACAGCGCAAGGCCCAATCATCGACTTTCAAACAACGACATCGTAATTTACACAAGCTTTTGGTTGTTTGCTTTCCCGCAGATGATTCATGAGCTCAGTGGTCATTTGGACTATTCGTTTGCATCGGCATGGAACCCAGACGGCCGAACATTCGCGACTGGGAACCAAGACAAGACATGCAGGATCTGGGACGCCCGTAACCTCTCCAAGTCTGTCGCTGTCCTGGGAGGCAACATGGGGGCCATAAGGTCGATTCGCTATACATCTGACGGCAAGTTCCTCGCAATGGCCGAAGCTGCAGACTTCATCCACATCTTCGACGTCGGGAGCGGGTACGACAGGAAGCAGGAGCTGGACTTCTTTGGTGAGATTGCTGGCATATCGTTCAGTCCTGACACCGAGGCTCTCTTTGTCAGCGTACATGATCGCAACTATAGCAGCCTCCTCCAGTACAGTCGTCGACGGTTCTATGGGTACCTTGATTCAGCGTTGTGAATAGCTAGTGGTTGAGGTCTATAAGAGCAAGATCGCAAGTTGTAGAAAGGATGTACATATCTGTAGGTCTTGCCCTGCGCTCTGACTAAACCAAAGCTCAGCTACAAAGGTGTGGTTGCGCTGAACAAACTGACTGCCTGTTGTTATAAGTGATGTCATTACCCATACATCTCTCAGAACTCTTGCATGCCTTCCCTTTTGTAAACCAGCAATAGTCTAACAAACTATGCTCATCTTATCTTGCTCCCGATCAGTTTACGTTTACCCAAGAGCAAATACGATCGATAAGGTACAACAGGGTATTCGTGTTTCAAACAAAACAAACATGATATGAAGTGGACGAAAAGGACATGTAAAAGTGTTTTGCCGGGGCCCCTGTTTGGATACTCTAACTTAGCTAGAAGTTAGAGTTAGTTTCTAGCTTATGACTAACCTTGAACTAACTCTAAGTAAAAAGGTGTTTGGATGACAGGGTTAGATTGACAATAAATGCACTACGAGAACCGGCTTCAATTAGCACCTCTTGGGTGGGAGAGTCTTTTTGAATGGGTTAGATGCAACTAGCTCAAACTAGCCCTCATGTTTGAATATTTAAGGCTATTTAAGCCCAAACTAACTCTAACCCATAAATCCAAACAGAGTAAATGGAGGGTGCGGCTCGTGAGCAAGGGCTTCAGGCTAAGCTACAGGGCCCTCGTGCGGCTCATGAGTGTTAGAAAGGAGAGAGGAGTTTGGTGGAATAGTTTGTTCTATTGCTTGAGCCTCGTGGACATATACATAGGAGTACAAAGATCAACTTGGAGTACAAGACAAGGCATGAACAAATCCTAGTCTATCCTATACTTCCTAATAATCCTTATACTCAACATCCCCATGATCACAACGGTAGCGACGCAGAGCGGTGAGATCGAGAAGAATCCAAAGGCAAGCCGACGGACACCCCCACATCAGAAGCGGCCGACGATCGCGAGTAGTGGCTGGAGTGGCAACCGACGAGGTTGCTCAAGCAAGCGATAGCCCTTTGTGCCGCTTTGTCGAGGTAGCCGAGGCGTGGGTGGTGGAGCCGTGGTCGAGGTAGCCGTCGCGAAGAATGCCGTGGTCGATGTCGAGTCGTAGGTAGCGATGTCGAGGAAGTCGCCGTCGAGCCGCGGGCGCAAGGAGGCGCCGAGTTAGTCATGAGCGCAGTGGTGTCGAAGTAGTGGTGCGCCGGGAAGAAGATGTTGTTGACGACGCGTCACGGCGGGCTTGCCAAGCCCGGGGACACATCGTGGACGAAGGCACACACCGGTGTTGCCAGCACCGGGCAAGCGTAGACGGACGAGGACGAAGTTGACGGCGCCACCGAGCTTGCGAGCCGGGACACGTCGTGGATGAAGGCACGCATCAGTGTTGCCAGCACCGGGCATGCGTAGACGAGGGACCTACACGAGCTGTACGCCATGTCGGAGAAGTCGGAGGGGCCAGCAGAGAAGAACTCGACAACGATTGCGGCGTCCATCGGTGCGGGACCGATGTCACCAACGGTGGTCGGAGTAGACGAAGTGGTCGGGTAGATGACGGCGACGCCGGGCGACGGGCTGGTGCTTGGACGAAGACGGGGTGGACGGGCGGCGGCGGCGGCTGGCGTGCGGCGGCGGCGGTTAAAGAAGAGCTGCCGCCGCGCTCGACGGCGACGGCGGCGGCGGCTAGGTTAGAGTCGCGGCGGTGCTCAAGTAGGCGAAGAACCCCGGCAGCGTGGCGAAGAAAGAACCGGCAGCGTGGCGAAGACCGGGCGCGACGGTGGTGTTCCGCGCTTAAGAAAGACGGCGCGCGATACCACGGAGATCGACACGCGCGACGGCGGAGTGGACCGCGGTCGCGGGCGCTACTGCCCAAGGGCGATGCAGCGGCGGCAAAGCGGGTTGGGGCGACGGCGGAAGACCTCGGGCGGCGGCGGAGACCGCGGGCCGCGACGCCAGGTCTGGCGGGCGACGAACGGCGGTTCGCGAGTCGGTGCAACCGCAGGACGGCTCGGACGGCGGCGTGGACGCACGCCGCCTTCGCTTCTGACGGGCGGCGAAGCGGCTGGCGCGAGGGTCGATGTAACCACGGACGGCCTAGAGCAGACGCCCTCGGCGGCGGGGATCGCGGGCGCGGCACTACTGCCGAAGGGCGGCGCAGCGCGACGCAGGTCGGTGCAGCCGGAGAAGAACCACGGCGGCGGCGCTGCGGGCCGACGGGCGACGCAGCGGCGACCGATGCTCGGTCGGTGGAGAGGCGCGCCGAACTCGGGGCGATCTTCCACGGACCTACGGAGGCGTGCAACCGACGGGCCAGTCGGTCGTCTGGCGTAGATGAGGCGGATCGCGCGGCGGCGGGTGATCAAGCCGATCGCGCGAGGTCGGGACGCCGCTTCGGTGGAGGCGTGGTGGTGACGGAGTCCGAGATGAAGCCGGCGGCAATGGCCGCAGGCGGCTATGATTAGCCGCCACATGGCGCGAGGCCGCGGGTCGGGT
Organism: Aegilops speltoides; assembly: GCA_021437245.1. Taxonomy (NCBI): domain Eukaryota; kingdom Viridiplantae; phylum Streptophyta; class Magnoliopsida; order Poales; family Poaceae; genus Aegilops; species Aegilops speltoides. The sequence goes on from CM038147.1 coordinate 186,518,939, forward strand.
GATCAGAGTCCGGTCGGAGCAAGCGGCGGCGACGGCGGCGAGATCGACGGGCGGGGACGTCACGCGAACGACGGCGTGAAGGTCCGCCAGATGACGCGGCCGCCGGGTCGGGACGATGGCGGCGACGCAGCGACGACGCGCGAGGCCGCTTAGTCGGTGAAGAAGCCGCCAATCGCGCGGTGTTGGAGTAAGCGCCGCAGGATCGACGGCGGTGGGCGGCATAAACCGGATCACATAGACCGAAACCAAAAAGTAGACGCCGATCAAAGCGACCGGCGAGAGAAAACCGGATCAAAGGATCGGGAAAAAAGACTCTAGGGCAGCCGCCAACACGGCCGGCGGACGAACCCTAGGTACGGCGGCGCGCCCCGGCGGCGGTCATGGAGGCCGACCGCCCGGGCGGCGTCTTGAGTCTTGAAGCGGCGGCGGCTAGGGTTTAGGATCGACTTGCGATAGATACCATGTTAGAAAGGAGAGAGGGGTTTGGTGGAATAGTTTGTTCTATTGCTTGAGCCTCGTGGACATATATATAGGAGTACAAAGATCAACTTGAAGTACAAAACAAGGCAGGAACAAATCCTAGTCTATCCTATACTTCCTAATAATTCTTATACTCAACAGTGAGCAAGGGCTTCAAGCTAAGCTACCTAATCTCATCAGTCATGCTGAATACGAATCAAGAAAATGAGTGAAGGATACTGCCAATGAAGCGAACGCACATGTCATCGAAAGTGACTTGTGATTGATACTCACGCGCATGTCGTCATATGGTTCAAGGTAGGAAACGTAAAAAGTCCTGGATTCACGATTTAATTCAGAAAAAAAAAATATCCTTGTTCTAGAACATTGATAGAGAAAAAAAAATCGACTATCGAATTTGAACCGATGACCCTCGCATTACGGATATGCCTCTTCCTTGGTTTGTATCTTGTTTTTCATGATTATCATCTCTACAACTCGTGCTCAGGGATGCTCTGAGAGTGGGAAGTTAATCAAGTTATCCTGCCTAATATTAACGACTTGCTAGACTTAGAAGTTGATAGAGCAATGGAGATGATTCGTAATATTGCAGAGGTAAAGCCTATGAATGATTCCGACATTAATGCTCTAGGGGTTGGGGCACTAGAATGCCTCTGTGAGGATTTAGTATCCTCGTCTGTGTTACAGGAAGAGGATGCGGATACGGTTTCAGAGGGGTATACGGCCGCCCTGCAACCAGATTTGAGCATGCAAACTGACCTCGGTTATATGGACCGAGAGGCGACGACACATGTGAGTGCGTTAGACCGGTTTATGCCCCAGAACCAGTATGTGGCTCGGCTGGGCCTTCCGGCTTTTCATGATAGGCTTAGGTGAGTGGTCTGGGTATTTGGCCCAGCTAGCACCCCTTCATCATATGGATAGGAGTAGTGGCATATGTTGCCAAGATGGCGGATTCAGGCATATTGTTGTAATACTTTGTAAGATCCTCGAGAATAATCAATAAAATGTCCGCATGCATCTACCAGATGCAGAGGCCAGGGGTCATCCTCCTTTTCTAAAAAAAAATATGGACCGAGAGGCTGGACAGGATAAGCCAAAACGAACCTGGAAGAGAAAGATATATCTTGCATCCGCTGTGCGCAGAAGTGCGAGAATTCGGACCGCAAAGAAATTTCATGATGAAAGATGAAAGGAATCTTTAGAATAGTAGAGGTCTATCAGACATAGCTAAAAGAAGGTTCCTTGCGGAAGCATCATTAGACATAAGTTGGACTTTATTGCCTTACTTGAGACTTGTTGGGATGATTTTACACCACAATTTCCTGGCATCTTATCTGGTGGTGTTGACTTTGATTGGCACTGTCTACCTCCAAGAGGATGATCCGGAGGGATCTTACTTCGGGTCAAGTGCGAGACGTTAGAAGTACGTAACATAGTGCTGAGGGACTTTGCCGTCAAATTCAGGGTGCACTCGAAGGTTGATAGGTTCCAATGGGCGCTAGTTGCAGTATATGGAGCTGCTCAACCGGAGCTCAAGCCGGACTTCCTAGCAGACCTTGTGCGGGTTTGTGGGGATGAGAGATTACCAATCCTGATTGGAGGTGATTTTAACATTATTAGGAGGAGAGACGAAAAGAATAACGATAACTTTGATGACAGAGAGAGATAGAACTCTAAGGCAAAAAGTTTACTTGGGCAAGCACACTACTAAATCTAACTTATGAGAAGTTGGATCGAGTTCTCACCAGTATTGAATGGGAACAAAAGTTTCCTTTGGTGACAGTCCAAGCCTTACTCAGAGGAATTTTCGATCACACCCCGCTACTTGTTGACACTAGGGAAGCGACACATGCGGGAAATAAGAACGTCTTGTCTTTCGAACTAGCATGGTATAAGAGAGAGGACTTCATTGACCTAATTGCCGGGGAATGGGCTAAGGCCATAGGAGGGAGGTCGAATATTGAGCGATGGAAAAATAATATTAGGCACTTGAGGCAGTTCCTGAGGGGCTGGGCTAAAAACCAAAGCGGAATTTATAAGGTGGAAAAGGATAGGCTAATACACCTTATAAATGAACTTGATCTAAAGGTTGAATCCATTTTATTAGATGCGGATGAACGGGCATCTAAAACGGAGGACGAGTAGAGATTGTGAGAGCTTCTCAGAGAAGAAGAGTTGAAATGGGCACTTAGAGCTAAAGTGTGGCAGATCATCCAAGGGGATGACAATACCCAGTTTTTCCATATGATTGCAAATGGAAAACACAAGAAGAAGAAAATTTTCCAGCTTGAGCAGGATGGGGGTACAACTGTAGGACACGAGAACCTAAAATTGTATATCTCTAATTATTATAAACAACTGTCTGAGGCCCCCACAACAATTTTATGTCTATGGATGAGCTCATGGTTGAGGATATTTCTCAGCTAGGAATAGACGAGAAAGAGATTTTATCTGCACCATTCACGAAGAAAGAGGTGTTTGAGGCCATATCATAGATGAAGAATAATAAGACGCCAAGCTCTGATGGCTTCCCAGCAGAATTTTATAAGAAGTGCTGGAATATCATTAAAGGCGACCTAGTGTCGATGTTCCATGACTTGTTCAGTGGCCATCTGCAGCTATTCCACCTAAACTTTGGGACGATAACATTGTTGCCAAATAAGGAGGAGGTAGTGCGTGTGAGCCGTTCCGACCAATTTGTCTGCTTAATGTGAGCTTCAATTTCTTACTAAAATTGGGACAAACCGACTGACACGGATTGCACATAGTGTATTGCAACCAACTCAGACAGCTTTCATGCCGGGCAGAAAGATACTAGCGGGTGTGGTTGTCCTACATAAAACACTTCACGAGATCCACTCGAAGAATCTGGATGGGGTGATCTTCATAGTGGATTTTGAAAAAGCGTATGATAAAGTTAAATGTCCGTTCCTCAAGTAGGCCTTGCGTATGAAGGGATTCGACAATTCTTGGAGGAAGCCGGTTGATTCATTTGTACAAAAAGGTAGTGTCAGGATTAAAGTGAATAATGACATAGGTCACTATTTCAATATGCATAAGGGTCTAAGACAGGGGGCCCGGTGTCTCCTATCTTGTTCAACGTAGTAGCAGATATGTTGACATTTTTGATAGGAAGAGCTAAAGAGAAAGGCCAAGTAAGACGACTAGTATCACATCTAGTAGATGGTGGGGGTGTCCATACTACAATATGCCGATGATATCATTATTTTCATGGAACATGATTTGGCAAATGCCAGAAATATGAAGCTTGTATTATGCCTATTCGAACAATTATCAGGTTAGAAATTAATTTTAACAAAAGCAAATTGTTTTATTTTGGGAGAGCCAAAGAGGTACAAGGTGCTTATAAATTTTTTTCCGGATGTGAACTGGGTACCCTAACTTTTAGTTACCTAGGCATACTAATTCATCATTGCAAGCTATCTAACAAGGAGTGGAAGTGTATTGAAGATCGATTTGAAAACAAGCTAAGCAGCTGGAAGGGTAAGCTTATGTCATACGGTGGTCGGTTAGTACTAATAAATTCAGTGCTCACGAGTATGCCGATGTTCTTTTTGTCCTTCTTTGAAGTACCTGTAGGGTATGGAAAAGGTCGGACTTTTATCGAACTCGATTCTTTTGGTGGACTGATGAAATAAAGAGGAAATACATGCTTAATAGATGTACATCATTTGTAGGCTGAAGGACCAGGGCGGTCTTGAAATTGAGAATTTAGAAGTAAAGAATAGATGTCTGCTCAGTAAATGGCTGTACATCCTTTCTGTTGAGACCGAAGGCACATGGGTATAAATTTTACGTAATAAGTACCTACAATCTAAGACCTTGTCACAGGTTACCGTTAGACCCATTGATTCACCTTTTTGGAAGGTGTTGATGCGAACGAAAGCAGCTTCTTCCATAAAACTAATTCATTATTGGAAATGGTAATTTGACGAGATTCTGGGAGGATACATGGTCAGGGGAGACACCTTTAGCCACACAGTATCCGTCTTTGTAACATTGTACATCATAAGGAGGCTTACGTTGCTACAGTGTCACAGTCCAACCCTCTAAATATTCAATTCTGGAGATCTTTGGTAGGAACCTATGGGACGCACGGCTACATCTGGTCAGAAGGTTGATGGATGTTCACCTCTCATATGATTCTGATAGTATTCACTAAAGACTAACTATGAATGGCATCTTCTCAGTGAAATCTATGTATGTGGATCTAATTCATTTCGGTCCGATTGTGAAATCGATACATATTTGGAAGATCAAGGTCCCGTTAAGAATCAAAGTCTTCATGTGGTTTGTACACAAGGAGGTGGTTCTGACTAAGTAACTTGGCAAAACGTAATTGGGAGGGTAGTGAAAGGTGTAGCTTTTGTGATCAAGATGAAACCATCAAACACCTCTTTCTCGATTGTCTGTTGGCCAAACTATTATAGTGTTCACTTCATATAGCCTTTAATATCACCCCTCCAAATAGTATTCACACATTATTTGCGACGTGGCTAATTGGAGCATATACAAATATTGCGAGGCATATTCAGATAATAGTATGTGTATTACTTTGGGCTATATGAAACTGTTGAAATGATATGATTCTTAACAGACAAACTTGTATAAAGTTTTTAGAGCTTATCTATAGAGCCACTGCTTGAATCCGTACGTGGTCGTTCCTTACTCCTGTGAAAGACAGGAAGCCTTTAGTTACTGGGTCTACCGATGGAAGATTGTAGCTCGGATATGTACAATCGGATTGGATGGTAATAGGATAGGTGTTTACTCATCTACTCCGATTTTCACCGGCTGTGGCATATTTTACTTTGTTTATTACTTTTTCAGCTCTGAGCGAGCTTGTTCTGAATCATAGACTTTTCATATACTTTAATTAATAAAAGGGCTGTATGCATCTTTCTGCTGCAAAGGCCAGGGTAATCCTCACTTGCTAAAAAGAAAAGTTATCCTGCCTAGTTTAGATAAAGCACACCGATCATACCAGACGCAACCCGATCGTTGTATATAACATAGCATAGCAGAGTTTTAGCCAATTGTCTCTCGCAAACATTTCCATTTCAAATAAAACTCAGTACACAAACTTTCCGAGTAGAAGGTTCCAAGTGATTAGCTGATGATAGCAGCTCTTATTCCACTTACGCAGAAAATCTTGGACCATCAGATACAGGAACCAGAAAGAAAGGAGCTTAGTTACAAACGAAATTTGAAACTTCTGCTGGCAAGTTTACACAAGGATTCCGTGTCTGGTATATTCTTCTAAGCTTAACTAATGACCAGGTACAACTTCTGGTACTTCTAACTTCTAAGCTCACGTAGGTACTAACGCGGTCGAGGATGGCGAGAGGCGCATAACATAGATGCCTACGGCAATAAGCAGCAGTATAAACTGGATGAAACATAAGAGCGACGCGGTGCTTGTTCTAGACTGCAGCTGCAAGATCTCTGCACTCGCAGAGAGCTCTTTGCATTGCGCCTCCAGCTTCTCCACCATCTCCCCTAGTATTGCTGCTCGGTTCTCGGCACCACGCAGTTTGAGTTCGAGCTCCTTGTAGTCGCCAAGCAGACATTTCTGCTCCTCGCAGAGAGCTTCCCGATCCTCGGCAACGGGGGTCCAGGTTTGAGAGGCTCTTGTCAGGATGATGCACTGAATCTCTGCTTCCATCTTCTCCTGGAGCAGTTGATCAAGATCCGGCTGCAACAGCTGGTTGTTAGCACTCTGAATTGCACTTCTCCACGCCCTCGTCCTGCTGAGAGCTTCTAGTTCAAGTATTCTTGAATCCTTCTCCTTGATCAGTGCTGATGCTTGTTCCATCCTTGACTCAAGATCCTTTCTCTTCTCATTTGCTTCTTCAACAGATTCCTCAATGTGGAGCGAGTTGCTCCATTCATCATCGCGTGCATCAAGATCATCGGTTGATTCTTTCCCGATCACCACAAAGTTACGTATCTCTGCAATATGCATAGAAGCAATGATTACTTGAAAACCAAGGCATAAAATGGTAAATCATATCACGACCATAAACTCCGCCTATGTCTTCTAGGCATAGCCGGTCCCAAGCCCGGGTAAAGGAGGAGGTTTGTGATAGGCTTGGCGAGCCAACATAAAAACTAGCCAGTCCCAAAGGTATGAAACCCATTTGAGCGAGAGTAGTACAAGGATGGGTGACCTCCTAGGAAGTCCTCGTGAAAGGGTTTCATATCTAAGGGTAGTGATAGGCTTGGCGAGCCAATGTAAAAACTAGCCAGTCTTTTGGGTATGAAACCCATTTGGGAGAGAGTAGTACTAGGATGGGTGACCTCCTGGGAAGTTCTCGTGAAAGGGTTTCATATCTAGCCTACCCCAACTTGTTTGGGATCAAAGGCTTCGTAAGTAAGTAAATCACGACTGTACTGATTGTGTCAGTACAAACCATGCAATGACACAGAGCTGGAAATGGAATGACGTGGCGTTTCAAGACAAGCCTCAGAGCAGTTGCTCGAAACATGGTTAGCAGACAACCAATTTGTACTTACAAGAAGGAATCTTCACTGATCATTTATCGGATAATGCCAACTGAATGTCACAGTAGACCACAAGCTTCTACAGGGTGAAAATTCCAATGATTTGGTCATGTCAAACATAATCAACTACTGCAGCCATATAACTGAAACACTAACCATTTATAATTAATGAGGTTTAAGCTAATTCAACTTCTGATGTAGAAAAATAAATGTTCCTAGATTGCATTATTGAATGAACAAGATTTATGACCAAATAGATAATTTTATACTGAGTAGAATTAGAAGTAACAGGACTTCCCAACCAATATCATTTCAAAAGTAGCATCACTGATTGGCCATCGTATTACAGCTATAGTTCATTCCGTCCCAAAAAGCAAATAACAATATCAAGATAACCGAACAATGACTTTTATTGCTCAAGCATCAGGAAATGTATGGCAGTTTGATCTTAAACTTCTTACCAAATGCAGTGAGAACAAATGCATCAACAAAAGCATTGGTTTGTACAAACAGTTGGCATGCCACATTTGGATGGTGAATAAAGATAAGTTGGGTGAGAATTCAGCCATACCATTCTCAAGAGCTTCCTGCGTTCTCTGAAGTAACAAAATAGATTCCGCATATGGGTTAGCACATGAGTTCATCTCTAATCCGATCTCACCCTTCCCAACAACACCCCCCTCTTCACGTGTGTCCTCAACATCAGCATCACCAGAATCACCATTTCCCCCACCCAATTTTCCCACCACATTACTGCCACTCTGCCTGCAGTAACCTCCAGCTGTTGATCGCATCTCATCGCTTGGCTGCCCTTCATCGCTGTGGTCATCACCATCAGAAAGTTCCTTGTGGATGCCATTGCCGATGCTGCCGACCCCCTGTTTCCGGCCGTGGATGGCATTAGAGCTGCGGCGGTCGGACTCGACGCTCGAACGAGAGTTATCGGCCTCGGCCTTGGCCACGGAGAAGGCTGTGTGAGCGCTCTGCCTGTCGGCTCGCGCGCGCGCGGTCCGGTGATTCTTCCCGTGGATGGAGGTGGCGGTGTGAGCACGCAGCCTGTCTCGCTCGCGCGGGAAGTCGTGGCGCGGGGCGCTCGCGGCGGTGGAGGACTTGCTGCTCCGGTCCTCGCTGTTGTCGGAGTCAGCGCCGCCTGCGCCGACCGAGAAGCCGACGGAGGAGACGAGCAGGCCGAGATCCGGGTCCAGCTTCGCTGGCGCTGGCGCCGGCGCCTGCTCCAGTGGGACGAAGCGGGACTCGACGGAAGCGGTGGAGCTCTCCGCCTCCTCGACGGCCACCTCGTGCTTCCCCTTGGGGGGCGCGGCGGCGCCGAGGGGCAGCCGGCGCTTGTGGAGCTGTGCCGCGTCGTCATCTGCACCACCTCTGCCACCAGCGGCGGTGGCGGGGGCAGGGGGGCCTTCCACGCGGTGCTCCCGCTGGATACGGCGCCACCGACGGAGCCCGCGGCCTTTGGTCCTGGCCTCCGGAGGCGCCTCCGCGGCCGCAGACTCGGCGGAGGATTCGACGGCGCCGTTCGCCATGCGGTCCATGTCGGTCGCGGTGACTGCCATCTCAGAGGAATGGACACGTCGCAGGGCTAGGCGGAAGGCACGAGGCGTTGGGATCGGGGTACATGGCTGCGCTGGAGCGGTGGTTCCTTCCACGGAATTTAACGGGGAAAGTTGGGTTATTAAAAGAAAGTGGAGAAAAATGAGGATTTCCTCCCGTATTAGGCTAGTCCCAGTGCTCTAGCCTGGATCGGTGCTAAGCCTGCCAGCTGAGAAAAAGCTGATGTGTCATGTTAATTAATGAGGAGAGAGTCGAAACAGTGCCAGACGCAGATACCTAGGTAAAAGGTGAAGTTAATCGATCCCGTGCGGCTGGGTACCGAGCAGTCGCCTCCTTTTTTCTCGTTCCTCCCCAACTCCCCCACGCGTAATCCCTGCTGCCGCTTCTTCTTCCTCGCCCACCGCCGTCGCCCCGATGCTGCCGCTCCATCCTCCACCAGCAGCCCCGCCCCGCCGCTGATCGTCGCCTACAGCGTCGCCATACCATCCTTAGTTTCAGCCGGCTGCATGGACCGTCGCCGGGAGAAAGTCTCTGGGGCACCACCGGCTCCGCCTCTGTTTGCAGCCGCCAACAGCTCCTCCGGCCAGTCAACACCTGGTCTTTGGTAAGGACTAAACTGAATATGTAAATCTGTAGCAATCTTTTTACATAATCAAACTGAGTCACTTCCAGTTTAATTTTCTCACTTCAGTCACTTCTCATGCATGAACTGCATAATATGTAAATCTGTAGTATCACTAACTGAAAAACTATTGCATATATATGTAAATCTGTAGCAATCTTTTTACATAATCAAACTGAGTTCAGTTTTCTCTGGAACCCATTCAATCCCAATGGATGTTAATCTCCTAAGAGTCTACTGATTGAAGCATGCATACCTGGTACAAGCAAGGAGATTGAATCCCCATCATCCAATTAGTGAGGGTTTTAATTTCATCTTACCAAGATAAAACACTTTTGATGGTGTCCTGGACTAGGGGGTACTCACCACATCGTCTCCCAATCAGTTGGATTGGGCCGAGGATCCCCATGGCCGTATACTCATGGGTCAGTCCGGACAGTTGCCGCATACAAGGAAGATTCCACAAGACTTGGCGATCAAGACAAGGACTCCTCCCCCACCGGCGTATTCGGCTAGGACTCTTGTTATCCTAGGCCTCTGGTGCATTATATAAACCAAGGCCAGGCTAGTCGATAGAGACACAACAACAATCATACCATAGGCTAGCTTATAGGGTTTAGCCTCCTTGATCTCGTGGTAGATCTACTCTTGTAATACCCACATCATCAATATCAATCAAGCAGGACGTAGGGTTTTACCTCCATCAAGAGGGCCCGAACACAGGTAAAACATCGTGTCCCTTGTCTCCTGTTACCATTGATCCTAAGACGCACGATTCGGGACCCCTACCGAGATCCGCCGGTTTTGACACCGACATTGGTGTTTTCATTGAGAGTTCATTGTGTGATCGGCGAAAGGATCAATGGCTCGACCGCAGTCAATCGCGACGTCGGCTTCTTCGTCACCAACTCATTGGTCACCTTGGCTTGACCGAGGACTGCGGGCTACCTCCGATCGTCATATTCGGATGAAGGCCTTCATCAACACCAACTCCGATCTCTATCAAGATCATGGAGGAGTCATCCATGGAGCTCGGGGGCTCAACGTCAACATTGCCCTCAGGCGACCGTGCTGTTTTTCTGGACAACAAACTTGTATCCGCCGCCACCGCCTCGTCGAGTGTCGTCTAAACGATTACTTTGGTGGAATTATGCGGAATTAAGTCTACAACAGCCCTGCAAAAATTTCGTCGAGTTCCGATGGAGGAATCTCCGGCAATCTCCGATATACCGGAGCCCTGTTGAATCTGGACGAGAACCCGGACGAGTTTAGGGCGTGGTATGCAGCGTGTAGCTCGAATGTCCTTTGGAGGATCCAACCGTTGATTTGTTGCGGAATTCCCTTATCTCCCACCTGCCAAAAATACAGCTCGATCCGACCGTCCAAACTCCGGGAAACTTCCGATTAGTGCATCACTTTTTGGATCTGTTTTCTGCGCGAAAACGAATCTGACCCGAGTTCGTCTTTTTTATGAACGGGATTTCGGACATCCTTTTTGAAGGAAGTTTTGTATGGGGTATTGTGTTTTGTTCCCGAACACATCCCACTAACTTTAAGATCTTTTGAACATGATCTTCAACATCATGCTGGTGTCAAACCAGTCCGGCAATATTGCTCCAGGGCTGCCGACCTGCGCTAGACACGTCGTCACTTTGTTGAGCCAAGCTCAACTTCTTCGGATCATCATCTTGGCAAGCCGAACAAGAGTCCGGTATCGCGAAGGATAAATCATCACCAACATCGCCGCCCCACGGATTACACGGAGCGGGCATACCGGCATCGCCGCACGATCGCTTCATCAAGCCGGCATCGACCACGTCACGACCTGCATCGACAGGGCCGCACTATTGCTTCTTCAAGCTGGTGTCCATCGCGCCGACCTACTTCGACATCTCGGCTGGACCGGGGGCTTCGCCATCCCTTCATCAACCTACTCCGGACACTTTGGCGTCACTAGCCGACCAGGCATGGGTGCGCGGATCGAGTCCCAGTTTTGGGAATCACCTTCCTTCGGATTGCTACAACAAATAAACCAGGTGCTATTAATCCTAGTATTTCTTTTTGCTTATTTGGGTTAATTTTTCCCAAGGAATTATTACTCTGGTTTGTCCACCATATGTACACAGGTCTATCAAATGGTGGCCGCATTATCGACGGTCGCATGATGGTTCGGTCAGTTTCCGTACATAGTCCGGCGAATGCCGCATCCGGAACTCGGACCGGCTTGTGAATCCAGGCTTTGCCACGCCTTTATTGCATTACGCCGACGACCTGCATCGACATCGACTTCGGCGCCAGGCCATATTTCTTTTATTACTCACTTTGCATAAATTATTTATTATGCAACGATTTTTTTTACTATTATCTCTGGTTTGCACTATTTTTTGTGAACAGGAAAATGATCCAGCCGGACTATATCCTTTGATGTCACCTCGGCTGGACGGTGGGCTTCGTCAGCACTTCATTACCCCATGCCAGGGACTTCGGCATCACTCTGCCGTCCTGCATTGACCATGCTATGTCACCACTTCACAGCGCCGAGCTCTTTGCTCCGCCACCTCGGGACCGGCTTGGGGGATAGAACCTTGTCCCGCATCAAGCTCGGACCGCATCGTCAATACCGAACACATTAACCAGCTAAGTTGCCTTCATGCTCAAAGTTTTAAAATTTCTAACTTGTGTTCGGCTCGACCAAGCATTATACCTTCTCGGAAAAAAATTGCTTGTAAAAATCTTCCTTGTCGAAACTTTGTTCGCACATACTTGACGCGCTACCCGCGCTCATTATACCTGGGGGCTTCTTTAACAGAAGTTTATTAATTCGGGCTTTATGTCCAATACATGTGTCACACTTCCGCATGTACCTTTTATTCACCATTATATGCATCGATATGACTTAAGTTTTGGCCAAGCTGGGTTGCCTGGCTCCTGTGCTTACCCATACGTTCCCGATTGTTCGGCTAGGTGGTAAAGGGAGCACCTCTGTGATTGTTACTGCCGGGTCAGCCGGATGTGCACCTCAGACTGGGTGAAGTCGAAAGCTAGCGTTCTTAAGGGAATACTCGGTCGGTGAACTAAAAGATGATTTCTTACCTATTTATTTACCTGCCCTAGATGTTTTTTTGCTCTTTTCGCAGTCCGGACATGCACTTTAGGGCATGCCTCCCAGGGAAAGGAACCCCTAACGGAACTATTCTCCCTGGAAGATGTTTCTTACTAACCATGTAATATAACATAACTAGTTGGGCACTTGCCTGATAAAGCACCAATGACCCCTACGCCTAGTCTCCATGCATGCCCCGGTTTTTATAATCGCGAGGGTATTCGGACACACTCCAGACTATTGGGTCCAGAGGTTGAAGCGAAAAGGTCCGCTACGACAAACGATCTACAATCCGGCTAGAAGGCATTCTACATGTCACCTTACATTATATAGTCAACTTTTACCCAAGTCACTTGGGGGCTCTTATGTTTATTTGAGCCGTTTCATACTAAGTGTTTCTCTTCCTAGCCGTTGCAAAGTTTTTATTATTATTTATCACTCCTTTTTTCGACACAAGTGTGCGGTCACTAGTCGGAGAGCCTAATTTCTCTCTCAAAGCCGCTAGAGTTTAGTTTGCTAAACTGGTCTAGCCGTAGGCTGACCCGCTTGAAGTTTTGAGATAGGATGTGTCATGTTAAAGCACGGCAGAAGCACCTTTTTTTTTCTAAAGTCCAATTTTCGGATTGGCACCGAACACTTGATCTAGTTCGGACATTAATCTTTTGAATAAGTTTTTTGGCTTTTCGAGCCCATGGCACTTTTAAACTATTTGTGTGTTTTCAGCACAAGTCTCGCATGATCAACGCCGGACACCTTTTGAGATTCGGCAAAAACATTCTTGGGTATTGCTATATATGCATCAGTTTCGAATTGTGTCTTCGGTCAATAGTTGGGTTGCCCGGCTCCCGCGCTTGCCTCTTACATTCCGCTTTGTTCGGCTAGGTGTGCAAAGGGAGAACCACTGCGATTGTGCTTCCAGCTCGCATGGTCAAGCACCTCAGTGGAGAAAGCCGAAAACTGACTGTCACAATAGGCGTAAACTGGTCAGCGATCCGATGACTATATTAAATGATGGGCCATTCATTGGCCGAAGTGTTTCCGGCTTGACCTCGACTGTCGCCGAACACTATCGGGGGCTATTAACTGGCCTCCCAAACTAAATCCTCGATATTTTGCTCTTACATTGGAGCAGAGGTTTCATGATCATGCTTAGCATGACAACCCAAAGAAAGGAACCGATAGCGGGACTATTTTCTCTGGAAGACATTTCTTCTGTTAAACAGTAAATATAACATGTCTCTCCGCGTACCTTTGTTTATAAAACCGTATGGCCAGATTGCCTTGTTTGTTGTAAATCTTTGCCCTCATAAAGGCTTTATAAAGTAGGACAAACACTCCTCGACTATTGGCCGAGGAGGTGGAAGCCGATGGTCGGTCAACAAAGTTTTGTACAATGCGGATCCGAGCATTAATGACGTAAAGTACTTGGATACATAGAGTCATTACACATAATTTGTGATTTTACTATGGATATCGATCCTTAATTGGCCTCACGTGCCGCATTAAGGCTCGAGGCTCTTGGGCTTCGGGCTTATTATTTACAAATATTAAAGGCACATCAATCCTCGATCCGGTGTTGCCACGACCGGTGTCTCGGGGCTCTTGCATTGCTCGTTCTATGTTGAAAATTTTAAGTGCAATCTGATTTCGAGGAGATTTTGATCCTCGGGTTGGTCGGCCGCACCTAACCCGAGTCTCGAGGATCGAGCACGCCACTTTTGTGTCTGAAGTATTCGCGAGCTAGGACTTGATCCTCGGACCGATTTTGCAAATCAACCTTTGAGTCTCGGTGCTCACGGGATCGGCGGTCTTATGCCATCCTTCATGTGCATCTCGGGTTTTAGACCGATACCCACCTTGAGGGCTACTGGCTATATATCTCGTCAGAGAATAAATTGCATCAATAAAAAACATTGACCAAAAATCAGCCCATGACCGAGGTGCTTAACCACCTCGGAAGCAATCCGGCATAAAGCTCGGGTGCTAGTGGCTGGCTCCATAGAGGGCATTTCCGGCATTAAGCTCGGCTAAACTCCTTCAAACTTCTTTGAACCAAGGTGATCTACGACACCTCGGATACAGTTCGGCGTTGGAGCTCGGATACATAGTCCGGCGTTAGAGCTGGGAAGCAGTCCGGCATTGGTGCTCGGCTGCAAAAGATACCTCGAATGCAGTCCAGCGATGGAGCTCGGACGCAAGAGGACGTTGCCGCCCGGGAACAACTTCAAACCCGAGGTGTGGCATAAAAATAGCAAGACATTGATAAAGGCCGGAAACTTAAAGGGGCTCCTCGGATACCCGACGTATAAACTCGTCGAATGCATTTCGACGATCCTCAAGATCGAAGATGAGAAGATTTGTTGAACCAGTTTTCAAGACCGACGACCGAAGATGAAGAACAGTTCGGAAGAATCGAGGAGCGTCCCCAACTTGAAGACCGGTTCAGGGGGCTACTGACGGTGTCCTGGACTAGGGGGTACTCACCACATCGTCTCCCAATCAGTTGGATTGGGCCGAGGATCCCCATGGCCGTATACTCATGGGCCAGTCCGGACAGTTGCCGCATACAAGGAAGATTCCACAAGACTTGGCGATCAAGACAAGGACTCCTCCCCCACCGGCGTATTCGGCTAGGACTCTTGTTATCCTAGGCCTCTGGTGCATTATATAAACCAAGGCCAGGCTAGTCGATAGAGACACAACAACAATCATACCATAGGCTAGCTTCTAGGGTTTAGCCTCCTTGATCTCGTGGTAGATCTACTCTTGTAATACCCACATCATCAATATCAATCAAGCAGGACGTAGGGTTTTACCTCCATCAAGAGGGCCCGAACCTGGGTAAATCATCGTGTCCCTTGTCTCCTGTTACCATTGATCCTAAGACGCACAGTTCGGGACCCCCTACCCGAGATCCGCCGGTTTTGACACCGACAACTTCCGTTCTTGATCTAGGCAGCAATTGGAGGGCACCTCCCATTGTTTTCTTGCTTGTCTAGTAACCCTGTGGAGATGATCAAAGAATGGGTGTCTCCTGCTGATTCCATTGTTATACAGACTAGGTTCAGTCTAGTTCAGAATCAACAAGAAATTTCAAAGTTTTGCTATCTAAAAGGATCTGAATCCAGCTAATGTCAAGTTTTTAGGCACGGTGAATCAAACATTTTCAGGGGTAAAATATATTCGTCGAGCACGGCAAGTTTAGTTGATGAGCATGACAAATCGTCTTAATATTTTATCAGAAAATTGTCATGCTTGTAAACTAATTTGCCGTCCTCGCATCAATATAATTTGCCATAAAAAACATTCGATTTTTCATGCCTAAAACCCCGACGTCAGCATTTTCTTATTAGAAGAATCTGGCGAACTACGACTTTTAGGCATGGCAAAATGAATGTTTTCATTACAAGTTTAGTTGACGAGCATGATAAATTTGTTTAGAGGGTTTGATAAACCAGTCACCCTCTAAACATTAATTTTTTATCACCCATCGCTGAAGTAGCATCGGTTGAAGGATCACCCATGCAGTATAGGCTTAAAATCCATCACCGCCAGTTTAGAGGGTTTGATAAACCAGAACATGCCACGGAACAAAACGGAAGAAGATGTCGAAGTCACGACGCAAATAGCCAACCAATAATTCTCCTTGAAAGACACACCAACTGCAAGATTTGAAGGAAACCAATAGACATGGGGACACAAACTCCCACGGACCCTTCGCCGGCGTCATTGATGTCCCCCATGTGTAGGGGTAATTGTAGATCTTTTTGATAAGTAAGAGTATCGGTCCCATGAGGAGCTGAAAGAAACGACAAGTCCAAAAACAGCAAGGATTTCACTGTAAGAAATAGATTTATCAATTTTGTGTTTTGTGGCGAGGGCGAAGCAATGGAACGTGATTAACAATTAAAAGTAAAAGAATGCAGCAAGTGGCCTAGCCCTTAATAATGTTAAGAACAAGTTGGGTGTGTTTCCTATGATGATCAAGCGTTCTTGAGAACGGCGGGATAACGGCATAGTTGTCAATTCCATATATTACTTGCATTGATTATTGTTGCTTAGTCATTTTTGTAGGGATAGGGCCTAATACAATGTGTTGAAAAACCATTAACTAATACATACTTATGATGGTTCTATTAGTAAGTAACACAAGTACTAACATTTCTTAAGGTAAATAGCCAACCATAGCCATAACTTTCTCCGAGGTCCGTATTTACCCCTCATGTCACAACTCATACTCAGGGGATTGTATAATTTCTCACTCGTACCTCCCATCCCTTAAAGGTGAAGTGACATGCAGTCAACATTCGCATAACACCACTAGAGAGTTACAATATAACATGATTACTCAACAATCTTTACTACAAATACATAACGCTTCACAACTAGCCTTCTCCCATATATGCAAGAACACAAGGGAACTACTCACAACACATTATGATGAACATATTCAATATGGTAATGATATTTGTAATAATATGACAGTAATTACCTTTTCACCAATAAAACATAAGGCATCAATTACCAATACAACAATTAACACCGACAATTGGTACTGGTAATCAAGCCATAATCAACTGTAGAAAATTTGATGCAACGTGAAAGGGGTGATGGGGCTGATGATGGAGAAGGCGAACATGACTTGGATGAAGATGTTCCGAGTGATGCAAGGGAGTTAGTGATGACGGTTGCTTCGAATTCCCCAGGCAAAAAACAGCCCTCCACAGGAAGAACCAGGTTTACACCTCGTAGCCATAGCGGAAAAATCAACGAAAAATGGATATGACCAAATCACCTCGAGAAGGACCCTAGCTAAAAGGCTTGGGTTCACCAGGGGGCATGTGGGCCCTAAGCGCCAGGGCATGGTGGGAGTCTACCCCAGGCTCCTGGCCTCTTTTGGTCCCAAACTCCATGAACCATTTTATTTTATTTTTAGGGGCTATGGTACCAATCTTTCTTCACGAAGGTCCAAATTGTATCTTGACATCATCTTCAAAAATTAATTCTTCTATTCTTCGCATTTTAAGATAAACCACAATTAAATTGATGGAAATATGGTCAAAAGGGTATAAAAATAGAATATACGCTAAAATTGTGATGCAAAATACACGTATCAGCTCCCCAGATTTTAGACCTTGCTTGCCCTCAAGCAAAACTTGAACTTGATAAACATGTCCACAAGTTTAAAACGCGAGAGGTTGGTTATAAAGACTACACGCATGAAGCAATCACAATTGGCAAAAGTACTTTATACAAGCTGTTACAATAACATGTTCATGCATTTTTAAAAATGTTCTTGGTTTTCAAAAATTATTCATGAATTTAAAAAATGTTCCCAAATTAGAAAAAATATTGACGTATTTCCAAAAATATTCTAATATTTTAAGAACATACACAAAATTGAAAATTGTTTACGCATTTCACGTCATTGATGTACCCCATGTGTAGGGGTAATTGTAGATCTTTTTGATAATTAAGAGTATTAGTCCCATGAGGAGCTGAAAGAAACGACAAGTCCAAAAACAACAAGGATTTCACTGTAAGAAATAGATTTATCAACTTTGTGTGTTGTGGCGATGGCGAAGCAATGGAACATGATAAACAACTAAAAGTAAAAGAATGCAGCAAGTGGCCTAGCCCTTAATAATATTAAGAACAACTTGGGTGTGTTTCCTATGATGATCAAACGTTCTTGAGAACGGAGGGATAACGGCATAGTTGTCAATTCCATATATTACTTGCATTGATTATTGTTGCTTAGACATTTTTGTAGGGATAGGGCCTAATACAATGTGTTGCAAAACCATTAACTAATACATACTTATGATGGTTCTATTAGTAAGTAACACAAGTACTAATATTTCTTAAGGTAAATAGTGAACCATAACCATAACTTTCTCCGAGGTCCCTATTTACCCCTCATGTCACAACTCATACTCAGGGGATTGTATAATTTCTCACTCGTACCTCCCATCCCTTAAAGGTGAAGTGACATGTGCCCGACGTTCGCATAACACCACTAGAGAGTGATACGTCTCCATCGTATCTACTTTTTCAAACACTTTTGCCCTTGTTTTGGACTCTAACTTGCATGATTTGAATGGAGCTAACCTGGACTGATGCCGTTTTCAACAGAACTATATGGTGTTATTTTTGTGCAGAAACAAAACTTCTCGGAATGACCTGAAAATCCACGGAGCAAATTTTTGGAATTAATAAAAAATATTGGTGAAAGAATCAACGTCAGGGGGGCCACACCTGTCCACGAGGGTGGGGGCGCGCCCCCTGCCTCGTGGGCCCCCTGGAGCTCCACCGACCTCAACTCCAACTCCATATATTCACGTACAGGGAGAAAAAAAATCAGAGAGAAGGATTCATCGTGTTTTACGATATGGAGCCGCCACCAAGCCCTAAACTCTCTCGGGAGGGCTGATCTGGAGTCCGTTTCGGGCTCCGGATATGGGAATCTGTCGCCTTCGTGATCATCAACCATCCTCCACCACCAATTTCATGATGCTCACCGCCGTGCATGAATAATTCCATCATAGGCTTGCTGGACGGTGATGGGTTGGATGAGATTTACCATGTAATCGAGTTAGTTTTGTTAGGGTTTGATCCCTAGTATCCACTATGTTCTGAGATTGATGTTGCTATGAGTTTGTTATGCTTAATGCTTGTCACTAGGGCCCGAGTGCCATGATTTCCGATGTGAACCTATTATGTTTTCATGAATATATGTGAGCTCTTGATCCTATCTTGCAAGTCTATAGTCACCTATTATGTGTTATGATCCGTTAACCCCGAAGCGAAAATTATCGGGATACTTACCGGTGATGACAGTAGTTTGAGGAGTTCATGTATTCACTAAGTGTTAATGCTTTGGTCTGCTACTCTATTAAAAAGAGGCCTTAATATCCTTAGTTTCCAATAGGACCCCGCTGCCACGGGAGGGTAGGACAAAAGATGTCATGCAAGTTCTTTTCCATAAGCACGTATGGCTATATTCGGAATACATGCCTACATTACATTGATGGACTGGAGCTAGTTCTCTGTCACCCTATGTTATATCTATTAGATGAGGAATCGCATCCGACATAATTATCCATCACTGATCCAATGCCTACAAGCTTTTCACATATTGCTCTTTGCTTAGTTACTTTGTCGCTGGCACTGTTACAATTACTACAAAATTGCTATTGTTACTTTTGCCACCGTTACCATTACTTCCATACTACTTTGATACTAAATACTTTGTTGCAGATACTAAGTTATCCAGGTGTGGTTGAATTGAAAACTCAACTGCTAATACTTGAGAATATTCTTTGGCTCCCCTTGTGTCGAATCAATAAATTTGGGTTGAATACTCTACCCTCGAAAACTGTTGTGATTCCCTATACTTGTGGGTTATCAAGACTATTTTCTGGTGCCGTTGCCGAGTAGCATAGCTCTATTCTTTGAGTCACTTGGGATTTATATCTGCTGGTCACTATGAGGAACTTGAAAGACGAAAGAACTAAGATTTTTCCCTCAACTACGAGGGGAGGTAAGGAACTGCCATCTAGCTCTGCACTTGATTCACCATATATTTTGAGTAAGCTTGTGACACCTAAACCCGCTTCTGCTAGTAATTCTAATATGTCGTATGTTATTGATGATGCCACTTTTCTATGCATGATACTTATGATGAAACTACTTCTATGCTTGATACTACTGTGCCATTAGGTGAATTTCTTGATGAACAACTTGCTAGGGATAGAGAGAATGAAACTATTGAAACTGATAATATTGATGAAAGTGATGATGAAGATTCTCCCCCTAGATATGAATTGCCTGTTGTGCCTGAGGGTTATGTTATGGATGAAGAAACTGCTAGAGATTTTCTTGCTTGCAATGATAGATCTGATCTTAAGAAATTGTTAGCCAAGCTGAAAGAAAAGTCTCTGAATGCTAGAATGAAATATGACCTTGCTTTTGCTACTTCACCTATCTGTGTTACTAATAAGGATTATGATTTCTCTGTCAATCCTGAGATAATTACTTTGGTTGAATCTGATCCTTTTTATGGTTATGAATCTGAAACTGTTGTGGCACATCTTACTAAATCGAATGATATAGCCACCCTGTTCACTAATGATGAGAAAACTCGTTACTACTATATCCTTAAATTATTTCCGTTCTCACTAAAGGGTGATGCTAAAACTTGGTTTAACTCTCTTGATCCTGGTTGTGTGCGTAGTCCCCAGGATATGATTTATTACTTCTCTGCTAAATATTTCCCCGCTCATAAGAAACAAGCTGCTTTAAGGGAAATATATAATTTTGTGCAAATTGAAGAAGAGAGTCTCCCACAAGCTTGGGGGAGGCTTCTCCGATTACTTAATGCTTTGCCTGATCATCCTCTTAAGAAAAATGAAATACTTGATATCTTTTATAATGGACTAACCGATGCTTCCAGAGACCACCTGGATAGTTGTGATGGTTGTGTTTTCAGGGAAAGAACTGTTGATCAAGCTGAATTGTTATTGAATAATATGTTGACTAATGAAAACAATTGGACACTTCCTGAACCAACTCCTAAGCCAACTCCGAAGAAAAGAGGTGTTCTATTTCTCAGTCCTGAAGATATGCAAGAGGCAAAGAAATCTATGAAAGAAAAAGGTATTAAAGCTGAAGATGTTAAGGATTTACCTCCTGTTGAACAAATACATGGCCTTAATATACCACCTATTGAAGAAATACATGGTCTTGATAACTCGACACAGGTAGTAAAGGTAAATTCTCTCTATAGATATGATAAAGTTGAAATCCCCTCTACTAAGTTTGCTAGCCAATGCTTGGATGAATTTGATGACTTTATGGCTAAACAAGAAAACTTCAATGCTTATGTTGGTAGAAAATTGAAACAAAATGCTTATATGATTGGACACTTGAGTGATTATATGTCTAGAGTTAAAGGTGAGCTTAAACTTATTAGTAAACATGCTTCCATTGTTACCACTCAAGTAGAACAAGTGCTTAGAGCTTAAAATGATTTGCTCAATGAATTAAATGATAAGAGAAATGATAATGTTGTTAGAGTTATGACAACAACGGGTAAAATGACTCAGGAACCTTTGTATCCTGAGGGCCACCCCAAGAGAATTGAGCAAGGTTCTCAGAGAAATAATGTTGATGCATCTAGTCCTTCTAAAAAGAAGAATAAAAATGATAGGACTTTACATGCTTCTAGTGAACCTGTTGTAGACACACCTGAGAATCCCAATGATATTTCTATTTCTGATGCTGAAACACAATCTGGTGATGAACATGAACCTAGTGATAATGTTAATGATAATGTTCATGTTGATGCTCAACCTAGCAATAACAATGATGTAGAGGTTGAACTTGCTGTTGATCTTGATAACCCACAATCAAAGAATCAACGTTATGATAAAAGAGACTTCGTTGCTAGGAAGCACGGTAAAGAAAGATAACCATGGGTTCAGAAACCCATGCCTTTTCCTCCTAAACCATCCAAGAAAAAGGATGATGAGGATTTTGAGCGCTTTGCTGAAATGATTAGACCTATCTTTTTTGCGTATGCGTTTGACTAATATGCTTAAAATGAATCCTTATGCTAAGTACATGAAAGATATTGTTACAAATAAAAGAAAGATACCGGAAGCTGAAATTTCCACCATGCTTGCTAATTATACTTTCAAGGGTGGAATACCAAAGAAACTAGGAGATCCAGGAGTATCAACTATACCATGCTCCATTAAAAGAAACTATGTTAAAACTGCTTTATGTGATCTTGGAGCTGGTGTTAGTGTTATGCCTCTCTCTTTAAATCGGAGAATTGAATTGAATAAGTTGACACCTACTGAAATATCTTTGCAAATGACCGATAAATCAACAGCTATACCTGTCGGTATTTGTGAGGATGTGCCTGTTGTGGTTGCAAACGTTACTATTCTGACGGACTTTGTTATTCTTGATATTCCCGAGGATGATAGTATGTCGATTATCCTTGGTAGACCCTTTTTGAATACTGCAGGGGCTGTTATTGATTGCAACAAAGGCAATGTCACTTTTCATGTTAATGGTAACGAGCATACGATACACTTTCCGAGGAAACAACCTCAAGTTCACAGTATCAATTCTATTGGAAAATTCCGTCGATTATAATTGGAGGTTTTGAATTTCTTCTTCCAACTGTCAAGAAGAAATATGATATTCTTATTATTTGGGATGTACATATCCCTGTTGAGGTAACCTAGTGTAATTCAAAAATTCTCCGGTTTCATGCGATTCGGAAGGAGTTTGTTAGCAAGACTTGATCAACCTTGTTAGTGGATTCCTTTTGATGAGCATGAGATGGATGAAGTTAGAAAGCACAACTCTCTGTACCCTCCTTTTACTTTCTGTTATTTATAATAAATAAAGCAAAAATAGTATTTTTCTGTCTATTTTCTGAATTATCTGTGCAATAAAAAATACCCCGAAAATAAAAGTTCTCCAAATGCCCTGAAAATTAAATACGATTTTTTCTAGAATATTTGAGAATATCTAGCACTGAGAACACATCAGGGGGAGCCAACACCTGGCCACGAGGGTCCAGGGAACGCCCACCCCCTGGGGCGCGCCCCCTGCCTCGTGGGCCCCTGGTGGCCCCCCTCCACTCATTCATGCACCCACACACTTCTTCTTGCTCTCAAAAAAATCACCATCCAGCTCAAGCACGAGTTCTAACTCATCTTGCTGCCATTTTTTATCTCCTTGCTCAAAGCTCCACTCACCAAACTACTTTGGGGGATTGTTCTTTGGTATGTGACTCCTCCAATGGTCCAGTTAGTTTTTGTTCTAGTGCTTTATTCATTGCAAATTTTTACTGCCTAGGTGACCCTGTTCTTGAGCTTGCATGTCAAATTTATTTGGTCCCAAGTAGTTCTAATGCATGATATAGTCTCTAGGCACTTGTGGGAGTAGTTGCTATCAATTTTGTTGAGTTTGGTTCACTTTTATTTTGAGTTACTAAAATTTTCAGAAATTTTTCAGAGTAAGAAATATGTCTAGGAAAATGTACCAAGGCGGTTCTTCAAGGAAGCAAGGACCCAGACTCACAATACGTGAGCAAGACGATGAACCACCGAGGGAAGCTCAAGTGCGGCCTTGTGAATGGCCGTCAGAGGAGTTTATGGTCAAAGCAAGCATCAAGGATGAATTTGATGCATATGTGCGTAATGCCGATCTTGAGGACTTCATGCTAGATAAGTGCCCTCAGCATTACCACTTAACTGATTCCTTTGTCAAAAGGTTTAAATTCACATCTACACGCAATTCTCACACTGTTTTATTTGATCTTTATGATAAATCATATACCATGGACCTAGAAGATTTTAATACTGCTTGTAAACTCCCGCAGTGGGGCAATGTCAATGAACCTTGTAAATCTTGATATAAAGACTTTCTTGCTAGTATTACTGTGAGTGGATCTAGAGAAATCACACAAGCTACCATAGGGAGCATTCATTTTCCTGCTATACATTATTTTGCTCTCTTCATAGGTAGATGCCTTAACGGTAAAGATGAAGCTTGTCACATGTGTGTTCCAGATCTTAGTGTTCTCAAGAGTGCTGTATTAGGTGATAAACAATATAACTTCGGGGCCATTGTTGCACGAAGGCTTCATCTTAATGGTACATGTGGAGATTTGTTTGGTGAGATTTATGCAGTTCGTGTAGCTAATTATCGTGGTGTACCCATACATGGAAGTGATATGGAGTTGCCTCCTGCTTATCTAGATTATAATGCCATGGTTAGCCATCAGTTTCTAGGGAGGAATGAACAGTTCCTCCAATACCGACTAATCTTTGTCAGACGTCGCACTGTCCATGTTGCTCTTCCTGCTCCTGGTTTCTTTGACTTTCAGGCAAAAAGGAGATATATTATAACCAGGGAGGAGGCGAACGAGTACGAGAGGAGGACGGAGGCAGCTCGCCTCCAAGCTGCAGCTCGTGAGGCAGTGGCTGCTACATCCCAGTACGACCCCTACTACAACTTTGATCCATGGGCATAGACCAACTTAGGCCAAAAGCCTAAGTTTGGGGGAGTACCTATTTCTCACCGACATTACATTAATGTTCGCACACTCATTTTAGTTGTCGATGCTCATACTTTTTCATTGTACTATCCATGCTAGTTCATTTTCTTTTTCTTGCTTTCTTCTTGTGTGTTTGAATAACCTTAAGAAAAACCAAAAAAAGTTAGTTTACTTTCCATGCTTGTATTAGTAATTAAAAAAACCCAAAAAGATTTCCCGTTCTTCTTTTGCTTGTTGGGAGCTTTCCCGTGTAAATAGTTTTATTTCTTTTCTTTTCTTTGGGGGTCGAGAGGAGAAGACCACGATGAAAATGTTGAGTGGCTCTCATATGCATTTTTGTTGATTTAACCAAGAGCCCATATTACCTTGTCTTCTCCCCTGAATTGAATGCTTGCAGATTCCAGCTTAGTCCAATGCAGGTGCACTATTATTATTATCCACACTGTTCGGTCGTGCAAGTGAAAGGCAATACTGATGATATATGATGGACTGATTGAGATGGGAGAAGCTGGTATGAACTCGACCTATCTTGTTTCTGTAAATATGATTAGTTCATCGTTTCTGATTCAGCTTATTATGAATAAACATGTTTGCAATGACAATTAAAAATTATAGTTGCTTATGCCATGCTTAATTAGCTAGGAGTTTATAATGGCTTACCTTGCGTGTCGACATGCTATTAAAATGGTTATGTTGTGGTATGATAGGGTGGTATCCTCCTTTGAATTATTAGAGTGGCTTGACTTGGCACATGTTCACGCATGTAGTTGAAACAAAATCAACATAGCCTTCACGATATTTATGTTCATGGTGTATTATATCTTACTCATGCTTGCACTCAGTGTTCATTAATTTTAATGCATGTTCATGACTGTTGTCGCTCTCTAGTTGGTCGTTTCCCATTCTTTTTCTAGCCTTCACTTGTACTAAGCGGGAATGCTTCTTGTGCATCCACTTCCATAAACCCCAAAGTTATTCCATATGAGTCCACCATACCTTCCTATATGCGGTATCTACCTGCCATTCCAAGTAAATTTGTATGTGCCAAACTCTAAACCTTCAAATGAAATTCTGTTTTGTATGCTCGAATAGCTCATGTATCAACTAGGGCTGTCTATATCTTCCATGCTAGGTGGGTTATTCTCACGAGGAGTGGACTCCGCTCCTCACTCACGAGAAAATGGCTGGTAACCGGGATGCCCAGTCCCATGCTCAAATCAAACTAATTGCAAACAAAACTCCCCCATGATTGTTGTTAGTTGGAGGCACCCGTTGTTTCGGGCAAGCCATGGATTGATGATTGTTGGTGGAGGGGGAGTATAAACTTTACCATTATGTTTGGAAACCGCCTATAATGTGTGTAGCATGGAAGATATCGGGATCTCTCGGTTGTTATGTTGACAATGAAAGTATACCGCTCAAAATATTATTTATCTCTATTTCAAAATCGAGCTCTGGCACCTCTACAAATCCCTGCTTCCCTCTGCGAAGGGTCTATCTATTTGCTTTTATGTTGAGTCATCACCCTCTTATTAAAAAGCACCAGTTGGGGAGCACCATTGTCATTTGCATGCATTACTATTAATTTATATTGAGTATGACTATGACTGGATCTCTTTTACCATGAATTACAATGTTTAGTCAGTCCTTGATCTTCAGAGGTGCTCTGCATTTATGTTTTGCGGTCTCAGAAAGGGCTAGCGAGATACCATCTTGTTATATCATATTATGATTGTTTTGAGAAAGAGTTGTCATCCGAGATTTATTATTATTGCTCGCTAGTTAATTATGTCATTGATATGAGTAAAACATGAGACCTAAGTGTTATTGTGAATATGGTTAGTTCATAATCTTTGCTGAAAACTTGAATGATGGCTTTACATATTTACAACAACAAGAGCAAACAGAGTTTGTAAAAGTTTTTCTTTATCACTTTCAGTTTGTCAACTGAATTGCTTGAGGACAACCAAAGGTTTAAGCTTGGGGGAGTTGATACGTCTCCGTCGTATCTACTTTTCCAAACACTTTTGCCCTTGTTTTGGACTCTAACTTGCATGATTTGAATGGAACTAACCCGAACTGACGCTGATTTCAGCAGAACTGCCATGATGTTATTTTTTGTAGAAATACAAGTTCTCGGAATGACCTGAAAATCCACGGAGGAACTTTTTGGAATTAATAAAAAATATTGGCGAAAGAATCAACGTCAGGGGGCCCACACCCTGTCCACGAGGGTGGGGGACGCCCGCCCTAGGGCGTGCCCCCTGCCTCGTGGGCCCCTGGAGCTCCACCGACCTCAACTCCAACTCCATATATTCACGTCCGGGGAGAAAAAAAATCAGAGAGAAGGATTCATTGCATTTTACGATACGGAGCAGTTGCCAAGCCCTAAACTCTCTAGGAGGGCTGATCTGGAGTCCGTTCGGGGCTCCGAAGAGGGGAATCTGTCGCCGTCGTCATCATTAACCATCCTCCATCACCAATTTCATGATGCTACCAATCAAAAAAAATTCATGATGCTCACCGCCGTGCGTGAGTAATTCCATTGTAGGCTTGCTGGACGGTGATGGGTTGGATGGGATTTACAATGTAATTGAGTTAGTTTTGTTAGGGTTTGATCCATAGTATCCACTATGTTCTGAGATTGATGTTGTATGAGTTTGCTATGCTTAATGCTTGTCACTAGGGCCCGAGTGCCATGATTTCAGATCTGAACCTATTATGTTTTCATGAATATATGTGAGTTCTTGATCCTATCTTGCAAGTCTATAGTCACCTATTATGTGTTATGATCCGTTAACCCCGAAGTGACAATAATCGGGATATTTACCGGTGATGACCGTAGTTTGAGGAGTTCATGTATTCAATAAGTGTTAATGCTTTGGTCCGATACTCTATTAAAATGAGGCCTTAATATCCCTTAGTTTCCAATAGGACCCCGCTGCCGCGGGAGGGTAGGACAAAAGATGTCATACAAGTTCTTTTCCATAAGCACGTATGACTATATTCAGAATACATGCCTACATTACATTGATGAACTGGAGCTAGTTCTGTGTCACCCTATGTTATAACTATTACATGAGGAATCACATCCGACATAATTATCCATCAGTGGTTCAATGCCTACGAGCTTTTCACATATTGCTCTTTGCTTAGTTATTTTTCCATTGCCACTGTTACAATTACAACAAAACTGCTACTGTTACTTTTGCCACCGTTACCGTTACTTCCATACTACTTTGCTACTAAATACTTTGCTGCAGATACTAAGTTATCCAGATGTGGTTGAATTAACAACTCAACTGCTAATACTTGAGAATATTCTTTGGCTCTCCTTATGTCGAATCAATAAATTGGAGTTGAATACTCTACCCTCGAAAACTGTTGCAATCCCCTATACTTGTGGGTTATCAGAGAGTTACACTATAACATGATTAATGAACAATTTTTACTACAAATACATAACGCTTCACAACTGGCCTTCCCCATATATGCAAGAACACAAGGGAACTACTCACAACACATTATGATGAACATATTGATTGTGGTGATGATATTTGTAATAATATGACAGTAATTACCTTTTCACCAATAAAACGCAAGGCATCAATTACCAATACAACAATTAACACCGACAATTGGTACTGGTAATCAAGCCATAATCAGTTATAGAAAATTTGATGCAACGTGAAAGGGGTGATGGGGCTGATGATGGAGAAGGAGAACATGACTTGGATGAAGATGTTTCGAGTGATGCAATGGAGTTAGTGATGACGGTTACTTCGAAATCCCCAGGCAAAAAACAGCCATCCACAGGAAGAACCAGGTTTACACCTCGTAGCCATAGCGGAAAAATCAACAAAAAATGGAGATGACCAAATCACCTCGAGAAGGACCCTAGATAAAAGGCTTGGGTTCACAAGGGGGACATGTGGGCCCTAAGCACCATGGCTTGGTGGGAGTCTACCCCAGGCTCCTGGCCTCTTTTGGTCCCAAACTCCTTGAACCATTTAATTTATTTTTAGGGGCTCTGGTATCACTCTTTCTTCACGAAGGTCCAAATTATATGCTGACATCATCTTCGAGAATTAGTTCTTCTATTCTTCGCATTTTAAGATAAACCACAATTAAATTGATGCAAAGATGGTCAAAAGGGTATAAAAATAAAATATATGCTAAAATTGTGATGCAAAATACATGTATCAGCTCCTCAGATTTTAGACCGTGCTTGCCCTCAAGGAAAACTTGAACTTGATAAACATGTCCACAAGTTTAAAACGCGAGAGGTCGGTAATAAAAGAATACACGCATGAAGCAATCACAATGGCAAAAGTACTTTATGCAAGCTGTTACAATAACATGTTCATGCATTTTTAAAAATGTTCTTGGATTTCAAAAATTATTCATGAATTTAAAAATATTCCTGGATTAGAAAAAGTGTTAACGTATTTCCAAAAATATTCCTGTATTTTAAGAACATACACAAAATTGAAAATTGTTTACGTATTTCAAAATATTGTTCACGAATTATAAAAAATGTCATCAGTTTGGAAAATGATCCTAACTTTCGAAAAATGTTCACACATTGAAAAGATTCATGATTTAAGAAAAAATAGCAAATTAAAAAAATGTTCGACATTTGAAAAAGTTCGTGAAATGAAGAAGAAAAAAACCAATGCAAAAATAGAAAAACCAATGGAAGAAAAATAATAAGAAATATGAAAAACCTAAAGTAAAACACGAAAAAAACAGTATTTGTAGGTTCTAGAACCTTCCTCCCAAAGCCGGAAGAGGATTATTTGATAATTGAGCCGGCCCAATACTACGTAGTGGGGCACTGTGCTATTCGACGTGTTTTGCGTCGAACAGCCACACGACGCACACAAGGACCCCAAGACTGGGCCAACCCAATAGTGGGCGTTGTAGCGAGGGCGTCTGTTTGCTGTACAGTAGCGCAGCGATGTTAAAAGGAAAGGAAGCGCCCACAATCCTGACCAGGATTCAAACTTTGGACCTGCATCTTATGTATGAGAGCAGCTAACCAATGGAGCTAACAAACGTTTGTGTAAAAACGGGAGCGCGATGGTATAAGAACTAATTGCAAAGCAGAATCTGAACAGGTTTTTGAATTGTTTTGAACTTCATTTGGAGATTCTGATTTTTTTACAACGAACAATGTTGGAAAATCTGATAATTTATTGAAGAACTCAGATTTTTTTTCAAATTTTCAAAAAATAAAAAAACGTGAATATTTTTGGTTAGAAAGAATTTTGAAATTCATAAACATTCGATGAAAACGAGAACATTTATTGAATTTTGAGAACCAAACTTCGATAATGGGAACAACTTCTGAAAAGTTCAAACATTTTATGAAATTCCCGAAAGTTTAGAAAAACTCAAACACTTTTTGAATTTCGAGAACAAAATTTGATAATACGAACTCTTTTTTTGAATTGTTCAATTTTTCAAAATTCTAGATTTTTTCGAAAACACAAACTGTATTTCAATTTGTGAGACAATTTTTAACATTCTGAACAATTTTTGATAATGGGAACATTTTTTGAATTGTTAAACAATTTTTGAGAAGTAGGAACATTTTTCGAAATTCCCGAATTTTTTTGAAAATCTGAACATCATTTGAAAACAGGGACATTTTTTACTATTCTGAATATTTTTGTAAACATGACCATTTTTACATTATGTGCAAATTTTTCTTAAAAAGGAACATTTTTTTAAATGACAAACATATTTTGAATATTCAGAACAAATTTTGAACGAGAGAACAATTCTGAAAATCCCAACAAGGTTGAAACACGACTAGAATACATGACTAACATTCGAAAATAAGAACATTTTTTCAATTCGTGATCAAGTCTTCATACAAGAACAAAAACATGCAAACAATTTTTGAAAAGGGGAACATTTCTTAAAATTCCTGAAAAAAATTTAAATGTAGAGAATTTTTTAATTTATGAACATTTTTGAAAAAACATGAACATTTTAGTAAAACTTGAAATTTTTATAAGCACGAGCATTTTTTAAGTTTTCGAACAATTTTCAGAAACATTAAGTCTTTAAAAAATAAAAATAAACTTGATACATGAAAAGAAACCAAAAAAGAAAAAGGAAACAGAAAAGGAAAAGGAAAAGAAAAGAAAAACGAAAGAAGAGAAATAAACAGAAAAACGAAAAATAGAAAAAATAAAAACCAGAAAGAAACAGAAAAACCGGTTCAGGTAACCTTCTAGAAGGTTCCCAAAACCACAAAAACCGGAAAGCAAATCTAACCCAAAACCGGAAAACACAGCAACACGTTAATGAGCCCGGCCCAGGGCATTGCTGGATCGTCACCTCTGTGCGAAAACAGTGACACTTTGATGCAATGTGCGTCCAATAGGAGATTCCCGTTTGATGACCAGAACTATATCGGACTTACAGCGAGAGTGCCTACGGTGTCGCCTGAAAATTTTGGGTCCCAGTACTGTACTGGACTGCCCCATATTTACCTCTCATTCACGGGCTGGCTCTGTGTTCGCCCTGTTTTATTTTGTTTTTTCAATATTTCCTTTCTTTTTTTGGGTTTCTTTGTTTCTTCTCTGGTTTTCTTTATTTTTTCACCGGTTTTCTTTTATTCATTGTAGCTATTTAATTGTGTTTTTTCTTTGCTATGATTTGTTTCTTTTTTCAAGCCTCTGTCATTTTCTTCTTCCTTTTATAGCTTTTTATTTCTTTTTTGACTTTCATTGTGTTTTAATGATTTCCTTCTTTCTCGGTTCCCACTATTTTCCATCCTTTTGCACTGGTTTCTTTTGGTTTTCTTCTATTTTTCCCTTTTGCTTCCATTGTTTTTTTCTTTGGTTTTGTTTGTATTTCTTTGACTCTTTTTTTGTTTTAATGATTTCCTTCATAACTTGAACCTTTTTGATACATGTTTAACATTTATTCAATTACAAGAAAAAATGGTACACATTGAACATTTTTTAAGGTACATGATTCACATTTTTTAAAGATATATTTTTTATGTTAACTTTTTTCATGCACATTCTACATATTTGTGTACACCCGCAATATTTTTTTAGACGCATTCAAAAAAGTGTTTTTTATATTTTAAAACACATATATTTTTATGTCTACTTTTTTGCATACACATTATTCGTTTTGTTATACATCAGGAATATGTTTTACATACACATTTTACATTTTTCAATGCATGATTAACAATTTTTAAATTGTATATTTTTATGTCTACTTTTTGCAGAAATAATTGTATATTTATTGTATGCACCAGGAAGATTTTCTAATACACGTTTCACATTTTTTACATACATGATTAACATTTTTCATATATATGTTTTTATGTCCACTTTTTAGCGTTTTGTATACATTAGGAACATTTGCTAATACATGTTTTAGAAATAATAGATACATGATACACCTTTTTTCATATGTATGTTTTGATGTCTACTATTTTGCATTCACATTTTACATTTGTTGTATACACCAGGAACAATTTATTTTGGGCACATTTAATATTTTCTAAATTCATTATTAACAATGTTCATATATACGTTTTGACCTCTACTTTCTTCCATACATACTGTTCATTTTATGTATATATCAGAAATATATTATTAAACATGTGCAACATTTTTAAATACATGATTAATTATTATTATAATTCATTTATATGTTAATGTCTATTTTTCTCGTACACATTTGTGCTATTTTTGTATACATTAGAAACATTTATCTATACACGTTCAAAAAAATTCAAGTGCACGATTAACATATTTCAATTTTGTATCTTAAGTGATTTTTAGAATAGATATATTTAGAATATGTCAAATTATTAGCGAACTTAAAAAAATAAAGGTAAAAATAAAGCAAAACATGAATAATAAACGAAAGAGAAAAATGAGCGCTCAAGATCAGTGGTCCCCGTCGGGCCTGCCCATTTTATGGCCGCTGATTAATCCCTTTAGTGATCCGGTAAAGAAGCAGAAAAGATCCTCATCTTTTCCCCAGAGGTGATCCTGAGTTATCGAACTCACAGGAGGACGATACCCTCTAAGTCTTGAGTTTCTAACAAGCTTTCGCAAGAGAATTAAGTTCCAGCTTTTGACCGGATCGAAATCAAGTGGACACTACAAACACACGGTATGGCAATACTACTACATAAAGAGTAACAGGGAGCAATTGCTAGCGAACGCCTAAACTGCCACATGATTTTGATGGTACGGAGCAGATTAGATTACTTTTTACACTTAAAATTAAAGATATATCATGGCAGTTTTGCAGAAAAGCCACCTAGTTTTTTCAATACACTGAAACTATGAGACGAACGTTCGCGAATGCCATCTCTTGTGACGAACCTTCATCGGATGCCAACCCTATATACTAACCCACTGTCCCGAATTACTTGTTTTAAATTTATCTAGATACATACAGATGTATCCAACATACAAGTAAGTAATTTGAGATAATGTTGGATTATAGATGGGCTTAGTCCCATATAAGACAATGATCCCTGGTTAATCTCTAAGGCCCATTTAGGTGCACGACAAGTGATGGAAAGTTTAGTAGGGGATGCATCTCATGCACCCGGCAATTTATGCTACCGGTGCACCGGTCGCCCGTTGCACATTAGAAAATGTTCGAAAAACCCGAAACAAAACAGTGCACTGACACAACATGAATGTACGTTGTTGGAAAAATTTAAATCAATATTCGAAACATTGCTCGAGATACAAAAATAAAATATTTGACACTGAATAGTATATAACATAAATTGGGCTTCAGTTTTGGTCCATTAGCACATTGAGGTCAAATTTGTCATTTTTTGTATTTTGAGCATTGTTTTGAATTTTGATTTGAATTTTTGTGACAACATACATTGATGTTGTGTCGATACACTAATTTTTTTCAGATTTTTTAAAACATTTTTTAATGCGCAATGGGGTCCGGTGCAACGGTAGCACCAATTGCCTTGGTGCACCAGATACGGTCCCAAGTTTGGTATCATACTCCTAGTGGAGTGAGAGTAGGACCCCTTTATAAGGGCTGCTCTACCACATGTCATTTGGAGCTTCGGAAGAGGAGTTGTACACGCGCGCTCCTCCTCCTCCTCCGCACGCCTCGCCTCGTCAAGATGCACGCGTGCGCCGCAGGTTGCGGGAATGAGCCAAGCCGAAACTTATTTTTGCCCGTCAAGAATGGTTAATTAATCTCGGATTAATCGACGAGTCGCTACAGTAGTGCCACCGTCCAAGATGTTGGACTGTGGGCTGTTCGCAAACTCGATCGTGGGCCTGAGCCCAGGCCCATCTACCTGACGGCCTATATAAGGAGGCGCGGGCTAGTGGAATGAACCCTAACTCAGTTCACTCACTCCCTCTTGCACAACCATAGCCGTCATTGCTACTTGCGAGCTGCATTGTGATTTTCCCCGAAGAATAGAGGAGATGCAACAGAGTAGAGATAAGTATTTCCCTCAGTGAGAACCAAGGTATTAATTAAATAGGAGAATCTCGCAAAGCCTCGTGACATCACCTACACAGACAAAAGTAAATACTTGCACCCAACACGGACAAGACTGTTGTCAATCCCCTTGAACTCGTTACTTGCAAGGATCAGGTTGGAAATATGACCTAGAGGCAATAATAAATTGGTTATTATCATATTTCCTTATTTATGATAAAGGTTTATTATTCATGCTAGAATTGTATTGACCAGAAACTTAATTACATGTGTGGATACATAAACAAGTATCGTGTCCCTAGTGAGCCTCTACTAGACTAGCTCGTTGATCAAAGATGGTTAAGGTTTCCTAATCATAGACATGAGTTGTCATTTGATAACGGGATCACATCATTAGGAGAATGATGTGATGGATAAGACCCAACCGTAAGCTTAGCAGTTGATCGAATCAGTTTATTGTTATAGCTTTCTTCATGTCAAGTATCTATTCCTAAGACCATGAGATCGTGCAACTCCGTAACACCAGAGGAATACTTAGTGTGTATCCAAACGTCACTTCGTAACTGGGTGATCATAAAGGTGCTCTACAGGTATCATCGAAGGTGTCTGTTGGGTTGGCACGGATCGAGACTGGGATTTGTCACTTTGTGTGACGGAGAGATATCTTTGGGCCCTCTCGGTAATACAACATCGTAAAGAGCTTGCAAGCAATGTACCTAATGAGTTAGTCACGAGATCTTGTATTACAGAATGAGTAAATAGACTTGCCGGTAACGAGATTGAACTAGGTATGGAGATATCGACGATCGAATCTCGGGCAAGTAACATATTGCCGGACAAAGGGAATTGCATACGGGATTAACCGAATCCTTGGCATCGTGATTAACCCGATAAAAGATCTTCGTGGAATATGTGGGAACCAATATGGGAATGCGGGTCTCTATGATGGTTATTGACTGGAGAGAGGTCTCCGTCCTGACTACATGATTCCCGAACCCGCAAGGTCACACGCTTAACGTTCGTTGACGCTAGAGTAGTATTGGGATATTTTATGATTGGTAACCGAATGTTGTTCAGAGTCCCGAATGAGACCCCGGACATCACGAGGAGTCTCAAAATGGTCGAGAGGTAAAGATTTATATATAGGAAGTCATATTTTGGGTTCCAAAAAAGGTGAAGTTTTTTCGGTATTATACCGGGAAGCTTCCAGAAGGTTTCGGAGGATACCGGAGGGGAGTCCACAAGTGAGTCCACCATGTCACAAGGGCTGGCATGGTCTGAGAGGAGGGGCCCTGGCCTTATTGGGGGCTAGGCGCACCAAGTCCTCAAAGGCCCATGTGTCTAGGAAAAAAAGGGGGGGGGAGTCCTAGTAGGAATAGGATTGGACTTGGAGTCCAAGCTCTCTCCCCCTTTTGGCCAACTCCTATTAGAGTAGGGTTGGACTCCCATTCCTCCCATGCATATAAATATAGGGGAGGGGGCGTAGCTAGGCACCCCAGCACATTGGCCTTGGCTACTGCCCCGTCTCTCCCTCCCGGCATAGTTCTCGTCCACATTTTTTCGCTTAGGAAGCCCTGCCAGTATTCCGACTCCACCACCACGCCATTGTGCTGGTTGTGACCCCATCTACTTCTCCGCCTTATCTTGCTGGATCAAGAAGGAGGAGACGTCATTGAGCCGCACATGTGCTAAACTCGGAGGTGTCATCCGTTCGGCACTAGATCGGTTGGATCGTGATCGGATTATGAAGAGTACAACTACATCAAGCGCGTTATATACGCTTCCTCTTTGGTCTATGAGGGTACACATACACACTCTGCCCTCTCATTGCTATGCTTCTCCTAGATAGATCTTGGGTGTTCGTAAGATTTTTTTTTGATTTTCATGCAACATTCCCCAACAGTGGCATCATGAGCTAGGTCTATGCGTAGATGTATATGCACGAGTAGAACATAAAGAGTTGTGGGCGTTGATGCTCAAATTTCTTACCTCTCTTGTCTTATTTGGATCCAGCGGTATTATGGGATGAAGCAGCCCGCACCAATGACACGTCTCCAACGTATATATAATTTTTGATTGTTCCATGTTATTATATTATCCATTTTGGATGTTTTATATGCATTATTATTCTATTTTATATCCTCTTTTGGGACTAACCTATTAACCTTGTGCCTAGTGCCAGTTGCTGGTTTTTTTCCTTGTTTTTGTCTTTTATAGAAAATCAATACCAAACGGAGTCCAAATGGAACACAACTTTTTGAGGATTTTTCTTGGACCAGAAGACAACCACGTACCTTCGGGAGGAGGTTAGAGGGGCCACCAGTTGGCCACAAGCTCGGTGGACGCGCCCTGGGGCACCCAGGCTTGTGCGGCCCCTAATGCTCCTCTAACCCTAATCTTTGCTCTATAAATACCCAAATATTCCCCGTATACTAGAGGGCACACCAAAAATACTTTTTGCCGCCGCAAGCTTCTATCCTCGTGAGATCCCATCTTGGGGCCTTTTCGGTACTCCACCGGAGGGGGATTCGATCACGGATGGCTTCTACATCAGCCTTGCTGCCCTTCTGATGACGTGTGAGTAGTTTACCACAGACCTACGGGTCCATACACTACTGCAGGATGCTGCTAATGCGACACTACAATCAGAGGCCCTTTGACGAAACTGTGTGCGATGCATTAATCCCATTTGGTGATGTAAAAAACCATCAAAAAAGATGGAAACATTCGCGATGGTGGATACATCAAACATGGTTTAGATTTTAGATGCGTGTGCGATGCAGGGCATACGGTTGATCCATATGAACTGTTTGTGATGAGACAGAACAACATAAACGGGTAGCCAGATAAAGGTGTGTGCGATATACGACATACAGTTCACCCTGATAAACTATTTGTGATGAGGCGGAACAACAGTAATGGAAAGCCAGATGAAGGTGTGTGCGATTACGGCATACAGTTCACTCGGATGAGCTGTTTGTGAATATGCAACACAAAAGAACAGTGAGCTAGATGAAGGTGTGTGCGATATACGACATATAGTTCACTCGAATGAACTGTTTGCGTTGAGTCAAGTGAACAAAAATGGTTCAACTTAACAAGATGTGTGTGATATGCGGCAAACAGGTTTGCAATCGGAAATGTGTGGGAAGACCAATA
This sequence comes from Aegilops speltoides, assembly GCA_021437245.1. NCBI lineage: Eukaryota > Viridiplantae > Streptophyta > Magnoliopsida > Poales > Poaceae > Aegilops > Aegilops speltoides. The sequence continues at coordinate 186,555,956 of CM038147.1, forward strand.
ACAACACAGACGATTCATGTTAAAAAGTTGTATGTGTTGTGAGCAAACCATTGCTGGTATACAATTGTGAGTGATCGATGAAATCATCACCGACGAGTTCCATTGTTTACTCAGTGTGCGATGCGATTTGCTCTATCTACAGAACATCAACATATATACTTATAAGAACAACATTGCATAACCAAATTAAGCATACAATGACATAATTAACTACACACATAACATTTCCACACACCAAAGTAAGCAATTACATGCATACTAAACTAGGAGAAACGAGCATCTAATCATCTACATCTCGTTGCGACGACGCTTGCCATTGCTCTGCTTCCGGCTGAATCTTGGCCATTTTGGGGAAGGAGGCACTTCCTCATGTCAACGATCTGCCTGTACATCTCGTAGCTCATGTACGCCTCCTTAGCCACGTACATGACGTGAGCTTTGTCAAGTTTCTCCATCCAGGACGAGTGCCAGGCACGCTTGTCCTTGTTGCAGGAATCCTTCATGTCTTTGTAGTAGGGGTCCATGATGGCCTCAGCAAGGTGAACCAGTGAGTCCTTCTCATGCTCCTTGCTGCCCTAGATCTTGTATTGGCCCTGGATGTCGACAAGATTTTGGCAAGCGATGCCCGAATTCTTGAGCACCTTTACATCGTTGGTGATGTCCATCGTAGCGAACATGTAGTGGGGGTTGTCGACAAACCTGGCGAAATGCTCGCAAGGCCTTGTGGCCAGGCAATAGTGGTAGATGAGGACGTGATTGCGCAGTCACATTTGGGCGACACTGACCTTGGGATGAGACCCGGCACGAGCGCGGGTGTACTCGAGTTTGAACCCGACCACCTTGTACTTCTGCTCAGTAAGCAACAACTCCATGATGTGGATGGAGTGCTCCACCCAGACCGGGTTGTTGGTGTACACCACCGAGAGCTCCGTGAACCTTCTGCGGGTGTCCACCACGGCATGCATGGTGAACTACTGCTCGTTGTCGTCAGCCGCTCGGAGTGCCATGGGAGCCGTGCAGGATACCCTCTAAGAATTTGTTGTGGTGGGTGTGCTTCTTGCAATACTAGGGCATGATCGAAAGGTTGAAGAGGCACAAGGGTTAAATGGCCTCCATAATAAATGGGGGCTGACCGACCTGTAATCCTCACGTCTTGCCACCGTGTTCATAGCAGAGGATTCTAGTGCATGCTTGAGCACCCCACACACATTTTGTTTGACCATGTGTGGGCTTGAAGAGGTGCAAAATGTATCATTGATGAGCCTGTTCCCGCGCAACCGTGCAGTTTACCGTGCAAGCTTCCCGCCTGCCTAGTTTGGCCAGGCATCGACTAGAAGAGGGGGCAAATCATGGGCATTTATTGCCAAAAAGCTTTGTAAAAATGAAGTGTGTGGAATGACTTCGATCATAAGTTTACCTGTCATGGTGGGCACACGACATATGCCAATGGATGGCTAAAGAGAGGAGGAGGCTCGAGGGCACTGGTGGGCTCCAGAGGCGAGGTCTGCATGAGCAAGCGCGGGACGCAAGACATACCCAGGTTCGGGGCTCGCCGGAGAAATAACACCCCTAGTCCTGCCGAGTGTGGTTGATATGCAACAGTCTAGAGTTGCTCCTAGAGCTGTATTGAGGAAGAAGGAAGGCAGGCCAAGGCTCGGGCTGCCCCTTCCCTGGGTGGATGGGTGGAGTGTTGCAAGCCGTGGATCTCTCTATTGTATGCTTGCTTGGTTGCTTCGTTGCCCGTATGCATGAGGGCTCCTGGGGGTTTTATAGGTCAACCCCCAGGTGTTCAATGGTAATGTTACAAGGCCGTAGGGCCGGGCTGTCAGCGTTTGGGGACCCGGAGCTGGGACCCGCCGGGTATCAGGGCTCGCCGGGTTCTCCGGGCGCGGGCCCCGCATGCCTAGGGGCACTGTTCGCCGTATTGTCGACCGCCAGGGAGTGGTCGATTTGAGTCAGGTACAGTGGCACTCCGTCAGGTCACCTCTTGCTGGCGTCAGCAATGACGACAGGTGCACTGTTGCCATGCCGTCCCTAGTCAGCGGGTAGGTGAGGGGCATTGTTGCCACGCCCCGGCTGACCGGAGGCATGGGCGGGGCACTGTTGCCTCGGTCATCGGCGGATGGAGGCTCGTCCCATCATACGGCCTGGATGGGATGGGAGCTAACCCGTGGCCGGGTTGAGGAACACACCAAGGGTGGAGCTGGCTGTTGGGGAAGTCTTGTTGTGTCGGGTTTGCTCGCCTTGAGATGGCCGTTGGGGCCGAGTTGAGGAGTACGACCGAGTTGGAGAGCTTGGCCAGGTCGAGGGGCTTGGCTGGGTTGAGCGACCCGGCCAAGTGCGAGCCGGCTTAAGGGATGATGCTGGCCCTGTTGTTTTTGAAAAGGATTCGGGTTCCGTTGCCTGCCTGGGGTTCATCCCCCCGACATTAGCCGTGTGTGATGAGGTCAAAGTTACACAGAAGGGTGGTGATGGACACTCGAGTGCGATAATTAATTCTGCGCTCTACAGGGCACACAGTTGAAGAAACCAACTGTGTACAATAATGTCGAATATCGCAATTGAGTTAGCTATACGGATCGTGTGCTATGAGACCGATAAGGGAAACACATTCGAGAATGGTTAATATAATCTAAGTCCATTGCATGTTAAGGTCAAAATAGTACTACCAATATACGAGTCTCATACGATACCATTTCAACGATTGTACCACAAAAGCCCCAAATATTACAAGGTTCAAATTCCAGAGTTATATGGCTCAAATTCAAAGATTACAAAGTTCAAATTGATATTAGAAATGAAATTCAGCTCATTCAGCTCTAAACGCCCGTGCTAATCAGCTGAACATGGATATAAGAGAGGTTCAAACTAATATTACCACTAGTAAGGCTGGTTTCGAAACCTCATCATTTCTGCAAAGGGATCATCCACTGACAAGTCATGTACGGGATTGACACAATGACTTCCGATTACTCTGTCAGCTGAAGTTCCAAAATGAAATTCAGCCTTTTCGGAAGTACTGCTTCAATTTCTTGGCGGTGAAGTACACGCTGTAACACATCTTCTGGTAGTGCGGGTAGTTCTGCTTGGACGCGGAGACCACGTCGCTCAGGTAGTAGACTGGGCACTAGACGGCTTGGACGTTGACCTTCTCTGGTCGCTCGACCACCATCACCGTGCTGACCGACCGCGAGGTCGCGGGAATATAGAGAAACAACAGCTCCTTCTCGGCCGGCGCGACCAGAACTAGTGCGGTGGAGAGCATGCGCTTGAGGTCCCGGAAGGCCTCGTCTGCCTGGTCGTTCCATTCGAACGGCGTTGTCTTCTTCATCAGCTGATACAGAGGCAAGGCCCTCTCGCCCAGTCGACTGAGAAACCGGCTGACTGAGGCCAAGTAGCCAGTGAACTTCTGGACATCGCGCAGCCAAGACGGCTTGCACATGCGCTCAATGGCCTTGATCTTCTCCGGGTTTGCCTCAATGCCATGCTCTGAGACGAGGAAGCCGAGTAGCTTACCGGCCAGGACACTGAAAACACACTTCTCTGGGTTGAGCTTGACTTTGTATTCGCACAGGTTGGCGCATGTTTCCTTCAGGTCTTCGAGGAGCATGAGGTGCTGTTTGGTCTTCACCATGATGTCATCCACGTAAACGTGGATGTTGCGGCCGAGTTGCGGCAGCAAGCATTTCTGCATGCAGCGCTGGAAGGTGGCGCCGACGTTCTTCAAGCCGAACGACATGGTGATGTAGCAATACGCCCGAAAGGGCGTGATGAAGGACGTCTTTAGGGCGTTGGCCGGGTCTAGCTTTATTTGATGATAGCCGAAGTAAGCATGCAGGAAGGACAGGAGCTCACACTCGGCGGTGGAGTCAATGACTTGGTCGATCCGCGGGAGGGCGAACGGATCCTTGGAACATGCCTTGTTCAGGCTGGTGTAGTCAATACACATGCGCCAGGTATTGTTCTTCTTCAGGATGAGGACTGGGTTGGCCAGCCACTCGGGGTGGAACACTTCCATGATGAAGCCGGCCACCAAAAGCTTGGCGACCTCTTCACCGATGGTTCTTATCTTCTCTTCAGAGAAACGTCGTAGGGGTTGGCGGACAGGCTTGGCATCCTTGCAGACATGAGTTTGTGCTCGGCGTACTTCCTCGGGATACCCGGCAATGTCCATTGAGGTCCATGCAAAAATATCCCGATTCTCACGGAGGAAGTCGACGATTCTAATGGTGGATGTGCTTCTTGCAATACTGGGGCACGATCGAAAGGTTGAAGAGGCACAAGGGTGAAATGGCCTCCATAATAAATGGGGGCCGACCGACCTGTAATCGTCACGTGTTGCCACCGCGTTCATAGCGGAGGATTCTAGTGCATGCTTGAGCACCCCACACACTTTTTGTTTGACCATGCGTGGGCTCGAACAGGCGCAAAATGTATCGTTGAAGAGCCTGTTCCCGCGCAACTGCGCAGTTTACCATGCAAGGTTCCCGGCTGCCTAGTTTGGCCAGGCATCGACTAGAAGAGGGGGCAAACCATGGGCGTTTATTGCCAAAAAGCTTTGTAAAAACGAAGTGTGTGGAATGACTTTGATCATAAGTTTACCTGTCATGATGGGCACACGACATATGCCAAGGGATGGCTAAAGAGAGGAGGAGGCTCGAGGGCACTGGTGGGCTCCAGAGGCGAGGTCCGCATGAGCGAGCACGGGATGCAAGACATACCCAGGTTCGGGGCTCTCGGAGAGATAACACCCCTAGTCCTGCCGAGTGTGGTTGATATGCAACAGTACAGAGTTGCTCCTAGAGCTGTATTGAGGAAGAAGGAAGGCAGGCCAAGGCTCGGGCTGCCCCTTCCTCGGGTGGATGGGTGGAGTGTTGCTAGCTGTGGATCTCTCTATCGTATGCTTGCTTGGTTGCTTCATTGCCCGTATGCATGAGGGCTCCTGGGGGGTTTTATAGGTCAACCCCCAGGGGTAAAATGGTAATGTTACAAGGCCGTAGGGCCGGGCTGTCAGCGTCTGGGGAGCCGGAGCTGGGACCCGCCGGGTATCAGGGCTCGCCAGGTTCTCCGGGCGCGGGCCCCGCATGCCTAGGGGCACTGTTCGCCGTATTGTCGACCGCCAGGGAGTGGCCGATTTGAGTCGGGTACAGTGGCGCTCCATCAGGTCGCCTCTTACTGGCGTCTGTAGTGACGACACGTGCACTGTTGCCACGCCGTCCCCAGTCAGCGGGTAGGTGAGGCGCATTTTTGCCATGCCCCAGCTGATCAGAGCCATGGGCAGGGCACAGTTTCCTTGGTCATCGGCGGATTGAGGCTCGTCCCATCGTACGTCCTGGATGGGATGGGAGCTGACCTGTGGCCGGGTTGAGGAACACGCCAAGGGTGGAGCTGACTTGTTGGGGATGTCTTGGTGTGCCGGGTTCGCCCGCCTTGAGATGGCCGTTGGGGCCGAGTTGAGGAGTATGACCGAGTTGGAGAGCTTGGCCGGGTCGAGGGGCTTGGCCGGGTTGAGCGACCCGGCCAAGCATGAGCCGGCTTAAGGGATGATGCTGGCCCCGTTGTTTTTGAAAAGGATTTGGGTTCCGTTGCCTGCCCGGGGTTCATCCCCCCGACATTACCCGTGTGTGACGAGGTCAAAGTTACAAGAAGGGTGGTGATGGACACTCGAGTGCGATAAATAATTCTGCGCTCTACAGGGAACACGGTTGAAGAAACCAACTGTGTACAATAATGTCGAATATCGCAATTGAGTTAGCTATACGTATCGTGTGCTATGAGACCGATAAGGGAAAGACATTCGAGAATGGTTAATATAATCAAAGTCCATTGCATATTAAGGTCAAAATAGTACTACCAATATACGAGTCTCATACGATACCATTTCAATGATTATACCAAAAAAGCCCCAAATATTACAAGGTCCAAATTCCAGAGTTATATGGCTCAAATTCAAATATTACAAAGTTCAAATTGATATTAGAAATGAAATTCAGCTCATTCAGCTCCAAATGCCCATGCTAATCAGCTGAACATGGATATAAGAGAGGTTCAAACTAATATTACGACTAGTAAGGCTAGTTTCGAAACCTCATCGTTTCTGCAAAGGGATCAGCCACTGACAAGTCATGTACGGGATTGACACAATGACTTCCGATTACTCTGTCAGCTGAAGTTCCCAAATGAAATTCAGCCTTTACGGAAGTACTGCTTCAATTTCTTGGCGGTGAAGTACACGCTGTAACACATCTTCTGGTAGTGCGGGTAGTTCTGCCTGGAGGCGGAGAGCACCTCGCTCAGGTAGTAGACTTGGCACTGGATGGCTTGGACCTTGACCTTCTCTGGTCGCTCGACCACCATCACCGTGCTGACCGACCGTGAGGTCGCGGCAATATAGAGCAACATCGGCTCCTTCTCGACCGGCGCGACCAGGACTAGTGCGGTGGAGAGCATGCGCTTGAGGTCCCAGAAGGCCTCGTCTGCTTGGTCATTCCATTCGAACGGCGTCGTCTTCTTCACCAGCTGATATAGAGGCAAGGCCCTCTCGCCTAGCCGACTGAGAAACCGGCTGACCAAGGCCAAGCAGCCGGTGAACTTCTGGACATCGCGCAGCCAAGATGGCTTGCACATGGGCTCAATGGCCTTGATCTTCTCCGGGTTTGCCTTAATGCCGTGCTCCGATACGAGGAAGCCGAGTAGCTTTCCAGCCGGGACGCTGAAAACACACTTCTCCGGGTTGAGCTTGACTTTGTATTCGCACAGGTTGGCGAATGTTTCCTTCAGGTCGTCGAGGAGTGTGAGGTGCTTCTTGGTCTTCACCATGATGTCGTCCACGTAGACGTGGATGTTGCGGCCGAGTTGCGACATCAAGCATTTCTACATGCAGCACTGGAAGGTGGCGCCGGCGTTCTTCAGGCCGAACGACATGGTGATGTAGCAATACGCCCGAAAGGGCGTGATGAAGGATGTCTTCATGGCGTCGGCCGTGTCGGCGTTCTGGGAACGGGGGTCCCCAGACTTGCCCACCTGCGGCCTGCGGTGTGGCTCAAAGGGGGCCCAGCGCGGCCCATCTTCATCAACACAAGCTCAAGACCCTCGCGAGGGGCCAAGCCTCGCGGGGCGGACGACAAGGAGCTTCCTAAAGCACGGCCTCGTCAGGCTGGCTCACGAGGAGGCGGAGAGTTCAAGGCGGGGTACCTCGCGAGGTGCCCATGACGCAAGCCATGACAACCAGGGGCGCTAGTCGGGCGCCAGCCCGCGCAGTGTCCTCCTTTCCTCTTCGGTGCAAAGGGAGCAAGCGCAGGCGAGAGCATCAAGCAAAGGCACCCATTTCGGTGCAACAAGACCAAGCCCAGCCCAACTGCAGGAAGGAAGTCATTGTGGAGCCCAAGCAGACGCCACTACCAGAGTCTTTGACAGGCGAGGACCAACTTTAGTCAGGATAAGTGTACCCGCTGTTCCCCTTCAAAATGGCCAATTGTTGGCGCCCTTCCTGCTCAATATTTGGGAAGAGGCCCAGGGCCTTTGCCTATAAATAGGACTAGCCACCCCCAGGGTAGAGGCATCTGGATCCTCACCAAGAAACCAGTAGATAGAGCGATTGAACTCCTCCTAGTAGTTCATCACACCAGCCAAGAACAGACCCTCGCGAGGCTGTTCTTCCTTGTATTGTTCATCATCAGCCCAAGAGGCAATCCACCACAGCACACACTGGAGTCGGGTATTCCACCACAATGGTGGCCTGAACCAGTATAAACCCTGTGTCTCTTGTGTTGTTCTGTTCGTAGTTTAGATCCTAGCGATTCGGGCGAGGCGAGTGTAGGCAGAGGGCAAAATCTCCGCGCGCACCCCAGTGTTCGAACCTCAAGGGTCTGCCAGAACCCGAAACCGACATTTGCGCGCCAGTAAAGTGCGTCGAATTCGCCTTCCGTCATCTTGTTCTTCTCCGACCATCGCATCCATGTTCGACGCTGTCGGGCTCGCGCGAAGCGCCGAGCCGCTTCGCTTCCGCGACGCTTCAGACGGCTCCCGTCGGCAGGCGCCCTCGTCGTTCCCCGTCACCTGCCGACAACGCCGCCACCGGCCCGACGGGGAACGAGCAGCAAGCATCGTCCCAGCATCCATCCATGAGGCGAGACGGCCGCACTGCCACACCCTCGCTCACCCCCGCTGGTTCTTCGTCCCGCGTGCCCCGCGCAGCCATGAAGGCTCGAGCTTCGCTCATCGCGGCAAATGAGCTCCTGCGCTACCGCCCAATCGACGACGTCTACAAAGAGTGGCTCAACTGAGTCGCTGAGCTCGTCCGCGCCGCTGGGGCTCTCGCACCGTCGTTTCGCTGCACGCGCCCGCCTCGCTGGCAATGAAGCTCTGGGCGCCGGACGCCCCTCAAGAAGGCGCCGCCCCAAGGGCGCGGCCTCGGGCGGAACCCGCTCCATCAGCGCCAGCAAGAAGCAAGAGCAGAGCTGCCAGAAGTCCTCGCCTCGAGAAGCTGCCCGAGCGCCTCGCTCCAAAGACGTCAAGACCTGCGCTGCTCATACTGCAGTGCATGAGGACCCGCAGACCAAGCTCTTCGCCGCCCAAGGCCTCCTGTGGCCCCAGGTGGCTGCCGCGCCTTCACCTCCGACTGCGCAGAACGTCGCGGGCCCGCAAGTTCAAGCCGGACCTGCCTCCTCGCCACGACGGCACGGCCGACCTGCAGAGTTCCTCCAGCTTTCACGAGCTGGGCATCGAGGCTGCCAACGGAGATTTAAAAGGTCATGGCAAACTAGTTTCCCATGGCGCCAAGGACGGGCCCGCACTGCTCCCGAACCGCTCTGTGCACGATCTCCTCTGGGACGACATGCACACCCGCTTCATCGCCAACTTTGTGGTACTCGTGACCGCCACCCGCCGTGAGCAACATGCGCCGATATAAAGAACTGTGGGAAACCCGCAGAAGTACATCAGCGCTTCAACAATGCGCGCCTCAAGATCCCCAAGGTAACGGAGGAGGCCATCATCTCAGCCTTCTCCGACGGCGTGCGCAACGTCAAGATGAAGGAGGAGCTGGCAATGCATGAAGACCGTGCACCTCCTTGAGCTGTTCAACTTGGCGACTGGCGCGCCCAGGCTGAGGAAGGACGCCTCTCCCTCCTCGAGCTCCCTGCCGCAGACCCAGAAGAGAATAAGCCCAAGGCCAAGGACGTGAAGCGCAAGGGGGCTGCCGTGCTCGCGGTAGAGCCAGACACCAAGCGGGGCAGAGATCAGCTCGAATCCTCCAAGGGAAATCGGTACTGCGTGTACCACGACCTCCACACCCACAACACCAATGAATGCCAAGAGCTCCGGGCCGTGCGTGAAGGAAGGGTCGGCCGACGTCCCGACCGCAGTGACCGGGGCTACGGCCGAGGAGGAGGAAGGAACACAGGACGTCGGGAAGACCGCGGCCCACGCCAAGGGTGGCGCAACCAACCTCGCGAGGACCGCTGGCAGACCCGCCTCGCGAGGGAGCTGGAGGATCAGCCGCGAGGATCGCCTGCAAGGGAACGCAGCCTCCCTCCGCTGCTGCCGCAGCCAAGGAGAAATGAAGACCGTCATCGGGACGAGGGGCTGGGGCTTCAGAACCACGTAATCGCCAGATCCCGGGCGGAGCTCAAGCCCCACCTCTCGGCGCAGATCTTCAAGCAGTTCGCCGCCGGCGAATGCAGTCCTCCCAAGCTCGAGGCCACGCGCCCTCTCGTGGTCAAGATGCGCCATCACGCTCAACTCGGCGGATCAGCTCAAGCGCGCGACCACGCCGAGTCCTCCCGATGCTTTGTTCCCCAATCATCGCGAACGCATAGTCACCAGACCCTCATCGACGGCGGGCAGGGCTCAACGCCCCGTCTGTGGAAACGCTCAACAATCTCTCTGCGCCCTACTGATCGCCTTCAGCCAACTAAGCCTTTCTCCGGTGTCACCGACGGCTCCACGGTCCCGATTGGGCAGGTCCGCCTCGTCACCTTCGGGCACGCGACAACCACCGCGACCGAGCTCATCGACTTCGACGTCGCCCACATTCGCCGCCAGATAACGCCATCCTTGGTACCCGGCGCTGGCAAGTTCATGGTCAGAACCCACCACGGCTACAACGCCCTCAAGATGCCAGGAAGTGGCGGGTCATCACGGTGCCTCGCGAGGAGAGAGACGCAGCAGTGCTCCCTGGAGCGAGCCTTCGGGCCGCATCACTGGAAGACTGGATCATGGAAGGTGGAGGCTTCCCGAGGCCGCCCCAAGAAGAAGAAGACATCGTCTGCCCGACCCCTCAGAGGCAGGCCCCTCGGGGCCAGCGCCGCTCGGGGGCCTCCTTCCATCGCATAGGAAGCGCGCTGGCGCCTCCTCAGGGGCTCGGGGCTCTCCTCGAGGGCCGCCGACCGCCAAGGTCACGAGGGAGGCGCTGGGCACCACGGGAGGCGTGTTTCAAGCACGCTTCTCAAGAAGGAGCAAGGCAAGGAGGGCCAAACCTCGGGAGTTCGCCAACAAGGCCATTCAGAGCTACAGGAGTCAAGAGTCATGAGAGGCAGCTGCCGTTTACCGCTGTGGCCCCCCATCCAGGCGAGGATGGTGGGCTGCAGCGTCTCAGATCGACATACCAGGCTCAACCGAGCCCCGTCTCAGGAGCGCCTCTGGCCCTCGCAAGTGGGACGCTGTGAGGGTCTGCCCCATAGCTATGTTCGCATGACTTATGGCTTGCCGAACGTGGCTGCCGCGTACCAGCGCCTCATGAGGGCCATCCTGGAGGCTCAAGAGGTCAGGCGTTCCGCAGCCCTGGTGGAGATGGAGATGGTCCGCGAGGAGCCGCCCGGCGCCCGAGCCTCCCGAGGTCCACCGGCCTGGGGCTCATGAGGATCGGCTCGCAGCCCATCGAGTCTGCTACACCAACACCCCTTCGCCCCCAACATCATCAGTGACATCTTTCAAGTTTCATTTCAGTTGAGCGCCTCGTGGCCACATCATTCCCGTGCCGCGTGGGTCCGTCCCCTGTGGTGTGTATCCTTTAATTTCATGTTCTTAGCTTACCTTATTGGGGCGCCTGCTGGCTGCATCATCCCCAAGTCGCTGGTCTCGACCCCGTGGCGTGTACCCTTCTTATGCTTATCTTAGGGCCATGCTTTCGACCCATCATGCTTGTTATTTGGTGCCTCTCCGTGGCACCTTTTCTTCCTGGATGTCGGAAGCTTGCGCGTTAAAGGGGGGGTGCCTGAGCATCGCGACTCAGGGCTCCTACCGGCTCTCCAGCCCTCACCCTCTGGTCTTGTTCACGGCATTGCGACCTGGCATACCAGCGACGGCTGAGACCAAATTTGCAGGAACATACTCCAAGATAAGGCCCAGTGCCGGGCGCAACCCGCCCTGGGGTTGGGCCCTGTGAGTCCCGCGCTGGCTCACAGGTGCCCCAATACACCTCGCCAGGCCTTTCGTGCCTCGTCGCCTCTCCAATGCAACTAACGGCTAACTGTCGATTGCCACGGCGAACTCTCGTTCCTTTTGTGATGAGCCTGCAGGGTCCCTCCAAGGAGCATCGTCAGGCGAGGCCCTCACGGTGTCTTCTTCACTCTCGTCCGCCCAAACCGCTTGCATGTTAAAGGGGGGTACCTGAGCATCGCGACTCAGGGCTCCTACTGGCTCTCCAGCCCTCACCCTCTGGCCTTGTCCACGGCATCGCGACCTGGCATACCAGCGACGGCTGAGACTCTCTCAAGGGCCGGGACCTGAGGACGTAGAGCAGAAAGGGGAGTGAAGGCAAGAGGGGAGGAGCACGCGAGGACCTCGCCAAGCAACCCCTCGCCGGCCAAGGCACGGACCTAGCGCCGCACCAGGAAGCGTTTCCTGACCCTCGAGATAAGTCACTCTCCGGAAACACTAGTTATCGCAGCACCATCCCCGCGCTAATGCAATCCCGTGTTAGCAACGTCGCTCTCCTTTCTCACTGAATGATGGCTGCTTGAGCGCTAAGGGGGACCTCCTGAGCATCGTGACTCAGGGGCTCTTACCGGACCTCGGGCCGCTCACCTTCTAGCCTTGACCATGGCATCGCGACCTGGCATACTAGCGACGGCTAAAGCCGCCTTGGGACTGGGACCTGTCGGCGTAGAGCATCAAGCCCTCACGAGGTCTGAAAGGAAGAAACTAAGCTAAGACGGAATAAGCATCTCGCACTGCTTCACAATGAGGATCATATTGACAAACGGAGCTACAAACATCTTACAAGCCCCCTGGGTATATTCTTGGCTCGCAGAACAAAAGACGCGAATCCTAAGGAGTCCTAACTCTGAGGGACCATCGCGCAGACGCCATCATCAACAGTGGGCCGTCCGCACCGGGCGCCAACCCCATCCAGATCGGGCGGCGACGGCTCGACGAGCCCGCCTCGCCCGGAGTGGCGCAGGCTCGGGGCTCGTGGCTGTCGCTCGCCTCCGAGTCGCGAGGAGCTCGGCGGTCGCTGGATCCTCCGGCGCTCCCGTCGCCTGAGGAGCTGCCAAGGGAGTGGTTGGCCGGTCTCTGTCTCACCGCCGCAGGGTCCCGACCACCTCTTCCGGGGCAGCACTCCAGCCGGCAACCCTCCGCATCGAAGACCTTGAAGGACATCGCCGAAGCACTGTCGTACTCCAGATGGATCGCGAGGGTGCCCCTTGTCCTGCAGACCCGGGCGACCTCGCCCCAGCCTCGAGTTATGAAGACCTCGCCCGGGGCAACGACCGCGAGCTCTGCCCCGGTCGCGAGAGTGCTACAGCCAAAGCCCCAGGGGTTCCCCCTGCGGGATGACGGAGGCGAAGAAAGTGGCAAGGCGAATCCAAGACTTAAGAGGCGTGGCGGCATGAAGCACGAACTCTCGGGAGGAGCCTTCAGCGTGGACTCCAGGGGAAAAGACGCACACCTTCGTGACCCGCCGGTGCCGACGGCGGCGCCGCCCGTGGCGTTCGGCGTCGACTCCTTTAGAGCCCTCGATATGGGCATACAAGGGAAGTGGGAACCCCGGTGTTGGCCGCTCACACCAGGGCCTCGGCACTTCCTGGCGGGCGCCCTCACCCCAATGGCAGAGGGCAAGCCGTTTCTTCGGTGGAAGTGGGTCAGGATCCTCTTGGGGAGCCTTTCCCTTCTCTGCCGCGGAGAACCGGCGGATCGGAGCCATTGCAGCAAGACGGAGCAAGAACCGGGAAGGAGGAGAAGCGAGGAGAGATAGACTTGAAGGGCGCGCGCCTTTCCGTACTTATAGCCGGCGAAGACCAACCGTCGACCTCCACGATCGTAGCTAATCATAACCCGCTTTGCATGCAGGGGCTTGTCGAATCCGTGCGGTTACCGAGGCATCGTGGGGAAGCGGAGGCGCCCACGTCCAATCAACCGCCACGCGGCGCCCAAGGCCACAGGTTGTTAGGGCCCGCGACGCTTCGCACTTGCCCTTTCGCCCTCGCTGCCAAGTCCGGCGCATAAAGGCAGGGGCTACTATCGGCGCTTCGGGAACGGGGTCCCCTGACTTGCTCGCATGCGGCCTGCGGCGTGGCTCAAGGGGGCCAGCATGCCCATCTTCATCAACACAAGCTCAAGACCCTCGCGAGGGGCCAAGCCTCGCGGGGCGGACGACAAGGAGCTTCCTAAAGCACGGGCTCGTCAGGCTGGCTCACGAAGAGGCGGAGAGTTCAAGGCGGGGTACCTCGCGAGGTGCCCATGATGCAAGCCATGACGACCAGGGGCGCCAGTCGGGCGCCAGCCCGCGCAGTGTCCTCCTTTCCTCTTTGGTGCAAAGGGAGCAAGCGCAGACGAGAGCATCAAGCAAAGGCACCCATTTCGGTGCAACAAGACCAAGACTAGCCCAACGGCAGGAAGGAAGTCATTGTGGAGCCCAAGCAGGCGTCACTACCAGAGCCTTTGACAGGCGAGGACCAACTTTAGTCAGGATAAGTGTACCCGCTGTTCCCCTTCAAAATGGCCAATTGTTGGCACCCTTCCCGCTCAATATTTGGGAAGAGGCCCAGGGCCTTTGCCTATAAATAGGACTAGCCACCCCAGGGTAGAGGCATCTTGATCCTCACCAAGAAACCAGTAGATAGAGCGATTGAACTCCTCCTAGCAGTTCATCACACCAGCCAAGAACAGACCCTCGCGAGGCTGTACTTCCTTGTATTGTTCATCATCAGCCCAAGAGGCAATCCACCACACCACACACTGGAGTAGGGTATTACACCACAATGGTGGCCTGAACCAGTATAAACCCTGTGTCTCTTGTGTTTTTCTGTTCGTAGTTTAGATCCTAGCGATTCAGCGAGGAGCAGGTAGGCAGAGGGCGAAATCTCCGCGTGCACCCCAGTGTTCGAACCTCAAGGGTCTGCCGGAACCCGAAACCCGACAGGCCGGGTCTAGCTTTATCTGATGATAGCCGGAGTAAGCATCCAGGAAGGACAGGAGCTCACACCCGGTGGTGGAGTCAATTACTTGGTCGATCCGCGGGAGGGCGAACGGATCCTTGGGACATGCCTTGTTCAGGCTGGTGTAGTCGATACACAAGCGCCAGGTATTGTTCTTCTTCAGGATGATGACTGGGTTGGCTAGCCACTCGGGGTGGAACACTTCCATGATGAAGCCGGCCGCCAAAAGCTTGGCGACCTCTTCACCGATGGTTCTTCTCTTCTCTTCGGAGAAACGTCGTAGGGGTTGGCGGATAGGCTTGGCATCCTTGCAGACATGGAGTTTGTGCTCGGCGTACTTCCTCGGGATACGCGGCAATGTCCATTGGGGTCCATGCAAAAATATCCCGATTCTCACGGAGGAAGTCGACGAGCTCGCCTTCCTACTTGCTGCAGCTGGGGTCTTCCGGGTTCAGCTTCACTTTCTTGGTCTCCTTGGAGGGTTTGAAGGCGGCCTCGTCAGCCGGCTCCTCGGATGGGATCGGCGCGGTTGATGTCTCGTTGGCCAGGACAACAATCCGGTCGAGCTAGCGGTGCTCCTCAGCTATGACCAGCAACTCGGCCAGCTTGGCACCGTCTCGGGCGCACTCTAGGGACTTGCAGTAGTCGCCAGTGATGGTGATGAGGCCCTTCGGACCCGACAACTTCATCTTCAGGTAAGCATAGTGGGGGACCGCCATGAACTTTGCGAGCGCGGTCTGGCCCAGCAGCGCGTGGTATGCGCTGGATAGGTCCACCACCTCAAACCAGACCGACTCGCGTCGGAAGTGACTGTTATCGCTGAACAGGATGCTGAGCCGGATCCGGTCCATCAGAGAGCAGGAGAGGCCGGGAACGATGTCGTGGAAGATCATCTGGGTCGGCTCTAGGTCTTTTGCCTCGAGGCCGAGCTTGGTCATGGTGTCGCGGTAGAGGACGTTGATGAAGCTGCCGCCGTCGATGAGGACTCGGGAGAACTTGCACGTGCGCCGGGTGTGATGATGGTGGGGTTGAGGATGATGACGTAGCCACCCGGGTTCGGTATGACAACCGGGTGGTCTTCCCGGGTCCACGTGATCGGGCATTCCAACCAGTGCATGTACTCCGGCTTGGCCGGGATGACGGTGTTCACCTCCTGCCGAAGGAGGTGCTCGCTGCGCTTGTCATCGCCAAGGGTGGTGAAGACGATGTAGGTCGCGTTCTGGGCCGGGTAGACGTCGTCGCGCATCATGCCACCAGCCGGGGGCGATGGAGGAGGTGGAGGCGGCTGCCCCGCTCTCGGAGCCGGGGCCGGAGGAGGTGGGACGTCGCCCCTCATGATGCGCTTGGTGATGGCGCACTGCCGAAGCGTGTGTGTGTGGACAGCTTTGTGCCGCTGTGGTGCTTACAGGGGGCGTCGAGCATCTCCTCTAAGCTCATGGCGGGCTGCCACGCCATCTTGCCGGTCTGCCGGCGCTTGGCGTCCGGGTCGGTCGTGGGTGCCTGCTCCGCGGCCATGACGAGCCGATTGTCATAGCGCTGGGCCGGCTGGTCGGCCTTGCGCTTGTTGTTCATTGGTTGTGCTGCTGCCGGCTGCCTTTGCCGGCCGGCTTCGGAGGGGAAACCGGCTTCGCTTTGCCGGCTACATCCATCGCCACCTGGATCTTCATGGCGCAATCGGCGTTGGCGTACTTATCCGCCATCACCATGAGCGCGTCCATGGTGCCCGGCTCGAAGCGTAGAAGCTTGTGCTTGAGGAGGGTGCCATCCCGGCACCCGTTGACAAAGTATTGTATTTCTTGGACTTCGTGGATGCCCTCGCAGTTGTTCTGGAGCTTGGTCCGGCGTACGAGGTACTCGCGGCCGGTTTCCACCGGCCCCTACACGCACATGGCGAGCTAGCTGGGGCGGCCGGGTCGCTGGTAGGTCCCCGTGAAGTTGCGGACGAAAGCCTGCTCAAAATCAAACCACGTGTTGACGCTGCCCACCGGCAGGCTGTTCAACCAGGTGCGGGCCGACCCTTGGAGCATGAGCGGTGCGTAGTGCACGGTGGGTCGATGGTTGCCGCCTGCAATGTCGATGGCGGTGGTGTAGTTGGTGAGCCAGTCCTCCGGCTTCACGGTGCCGTTGTACTTGGGGGTGTCACGGGGGAGCGTGAACCCTTTGGGAAAGGGCTCGTCTCGGATGCTTGGACCGAAGCACGCCGGTCCGACGGTACCGCTCTCCTCCACCTCCAGGGAGAAAGCAAGCCGATCGAGGCAATGGCGGGCATCGGTGTCGTTGATGGCGCGTGCGCCTAGCCAGCTAGCGACTACGCCGCGAGGGGCCGGGTCGACAGAAGCTGGACGCGGGCCGGGTTGACCGGGTCCACGCCGTCTTCAGGGGCCGCTTGTCGCTTGCCGCCGGGCGGTCGCCGGGCGGGTTGCGCCGGGTCCGGTGCGATGAGTGCGCCGCCGGTGTTGAAGACGTTGTGTTCTGCTGATCGCCGGGTCTGCTGGCGTGGGCGGAGCCGGATCCCGCCGGCTTGGCGAGTTGGTTGAGGCGGTCTTGTTGCGCGTTGGCCGCATCGAGGAGGTCGTGCACCCGCTTCAGGCGGTCCCTCAGCTCTTCGCCTGCAAACTGATCCAGGTCGACTACAACCGCCTGGGCAGCGCGCATGTTCTTCACGGGAGTCTCGTAGACGGGTAGGATGGCGCCGAAGGCGCGGCCGATCACGCCGCCCCTGGCTCGCACATCGGCGACCCGGCTTTGCTCAGCCACGACAGGCGTGAAGCCGTTGGCGGCATTGCACTCTAGCTGAACGGAGTCCAGGCAACGCTGTGTGGCGGCGAGCATCTCAGTCAGGTCCAGCAGGCACTGGCGGTCCTCCTCGAGCCGAGTTCAAGCCTCGGCGATGTTGGAGGCATCGATGTTGGTGCCTATGGGGATGCGAAGGCTCTACATCATGGCGTGCAACGGGTTGGGCGAGACGGCCCGATCTGCTACAGCCTTGGCTTCGGCGGCCTTCCTCGTCATGCTCGACGAGGAAGAGCCGTCGGTGCCGGTGACGAAAACCTCCACACGGATGTCCATCGCCCCGGCGGGAGTGCTGCCGCCAAGGGAGAGAGGGGAGTCGAAAAAGTCAAGTACCTCGCTGGGGTACTCGTCGGCCGCAGGCGCATCGGACATGCGCAGCATGGCGAAGGAGGCGGCGAGTGTGTCGATGACGTTGTCTGCCAGCATGACGGGCTCGTCGGAGTGGGGGAGGAGCCCCGTTTGAAGCATGCTCCCGGCGAGGACCTCGAGCTGCCCCATGGTGGGCGCCAACTGTCGTGGTGGGCGCACGCCAGATGCTAAGGGATGGCTAAAGAGAGGAGGAGGCTTGAGGGCACTGGTGAGCTCCAGAGGCGAGGTCAGCATGAGCAAGCGCGGGATGCAAGACATACCCAGGTTCGGGGCTCTCCCGAGAGATAACACCCCTAGTCCTGCCAAGTTCGGTTGATATGCAAGAGTACACAGTTGCTCCTAGAGCTGTATTGAGGAAGTAGGAAGGCAGGCCAAGGCTCGGGCTGCCCCTTCCCCGGGTGGATGGGTGGAGTGTTGCTAGTTGCGGATCTCTCTATCATATGCTTGCTTAGTTGCTTCGTTGCCCGTATGCATGATGGCTCCTCGGGGGTTTTATAGGTCAACCCCCCAGGGGTACAACGGTAATGTTACAAGGCCGTAGGGCCGTGCTGTCAGCGTCTGGGGACCCAGAGCTGGGACCCGTCGGGTGTCAGGGCTCGTCGGGTTCCCCGGACGCGGACCCCGCATGCCTAGGGGCACTGTTCACCGTCTTGTCGATCGCCGGGGAGTGGCCGGGTTGAGTTAGGTATAGTGGTGCTCCGTCAGGTCGCTGCTTACTGGCGTCAGTAGTGACAACAGGTGCACTGTTGCCACGCCGGCCCCGGTCAAGCGGGTAGGTGAGGGGCACTGTTGCCACACCCCGGCTGACCGGATGCATGGGCGGGGCACTGTTGCCTCGGTCATCGGTGGATGGAGACTCGTCCTATCGTACGACCTGGATGGGATGAGAGCTGACCCGTAGTCGGGTTGAGGAACACGCCAATGATGGAGCTAGCTTATTGGGGAAGTCTTGGTGTGCCGGGTTCGCCCGCCTTGAGTTGGCCGTTGGGACGAGTTGAGGAGTACGACCGAGTTGGAGAGCTTGGCCGGGTCTAGGGGCTTGGCCTGGTTGAGCGACCCGGCCGAGGGCGAGCTGGCTTGTGGGGTGATGCTGGCCCCGTTGTTTTTGAAAAGGATTTGGGTTCTGTTGCCTGCCCGGGGTTCATCCCCCCGACATTACCCGTGGGTGATGAGGTCAAAGTTACACAGAAGGGTGATGATGGACACTCAAGTGCGCTAATTAAATCTACGCTCTACAGGGCATACAGTTGAAGAAACTAACTGTGTGCAATAATTTCGAATATCGCAATCGAGTTAGCTATATGGATCGTGTGCTATGAGACCGACAACGGAAACACATTCGAGAATGGTTAATATAATCTAAGTCCATTGCATATTAAGGTCAAAATAGTACTACCAATATACGAGTCTCATACGATACCATTTCAACGATTGTACCACAAAAGCCCCAAATATTACAAGGTTCAAATTCCAGAGTTATACGGCTCAAATTCGAAGATTACAAAGTTCAAATTGATATTAGAAATGAAATTCATCTCATTCTGCTCCAAACGCCCATGCTGATCAACTGAACATGGATATAAGAGAGGTTCAAACTAATATTACCACTAGTAAGGCTGGTTTCGAAACCTCATCATTTCTGCAAAGGGATCAGCCACTGGCAAGTCATGTATGGGATTGACAGAATGACTTCCGATTACTCTGTCAGCTGAAGTTCCAAAATGAAATTCAGCCTTTTCGGAGCCTTTTCCATTCTGCCGAAGCCGGCGACGCTGATCAACAAACCATGCATTTTTGTGAAATGAATCTAGGGCAGACCTCATTACCTTCAGCACCCTTGCTCTGACAACAAAGAATATGGTGAATATAATCTCCGGTAAGGTTCCTCGGTATGAGTTCAAAGTAATATCTAAGAGATGCAGATCTAGGCATTCAAGGTGATTGTTATATTGTATCACATTATCCACCACTGGGCTTAATCTTATCTACAATAGAAGAAAATGTGTTAGTGCCTCCATGCAGTTTTGAACACTACTACAGGTCTATTTGGTTTGGAGGATTTGTAAAATGCACTAACGTGCCATCTTTGATCTGACATGATTAACATGGGCATGTGATTACAATCTAGAAAAATGTAGCCTTCTTCACAAGAGGTTGGAGTGGATGAAAAGTTCCCTAAGAAAACTAGTACAAATGAATCCAAAGGAGAAATGCTTATGGATTGTGACCATATGGATCAAGCAACCGATATGGGGGGGGCATGTATGTACTAAAATCCTCGAAAACTCCTTCAGAAATCATAGTACATTTTCATTGTAAACTTGGGAAAAGGAGTAAAAAATTCAACTCCCTTATGGTTAAAATTTAATAGGAAAGGAACATCACCTCGATATATAGCTTTTACAGGCACAGAAAGCATCTCAGGAAACTCACAACTTGGTCCAGGTTGGGGCCAATAGATTCTAGTGCCTTCACTGTGCACAGATTCGGGGTCAAGCTTGTCGAAATCATTTTCTGGATGACAGATGAACATACATCTTCAAAATTAGAAATAATGTTAATTTCAAGAAGAAGAGGTAGAAGGGGGCTGTTGTACCTGAACCGGTGTGGATCCAATAACAAGTTCGGAGTATTTGTCAGACGAGTAGCCCACCCCTGTCAATTTCGGCATAGTAATGAAATTGATTCTGGACCTTCTTAATCAACTACAAGTAATCTCTCAAGTGAAGGTGTATCCTCAATGACCATACCGTGGTACCCATTTTGTGATGTCTTGTTGTAGCACCAACAACACACATAAATAGTCTGGAGAGTCATGGAGGTGATGTGGAAGCTACTCAACCCATTGATCGCCTGAAGACAAAGGTACTGAGTGCAAGATGCAGCGTGAGCAAGCGCCCATGTCACCGCTTGGGAGGCGTATTTACCACGAGCTCGAGGTGCTTCAGTCGTGGTAGAATAAGAGCGGTCACGTCATTAGGGGGGTGGCAGTTCATGAACTTGGTGATGTGCAGCGTGGGCGCGTGGCAGAGCGTGGACGTTGGCAGCGAGAGCTTATGCCCATCATTAAAAATGAGCTCCTTGAGTTGATCTAGGGCGGGGGGATCGGAACCACTCATCAAGCTTGGCTCGGTCCTTGCCGTTGGAACGGAACTTGCCCATGCTAAGGCCTCTCGTTGGGCCATGGTGACTGCCGAGGATCTGGGAGAACGTATCCAAGCTTTTGTGATAGCCATGGTAGAGCTCGTGGGTGTCAATGAGGTCGAGAGGGTGGAGTGCCATAGGGGGCACTACCGCCAGGAAAGAATGGATGTCCGTGCCCCATATTTGATTGGGAGGAGGGATATGATGACTACTCAACATGTCATCGGGGAGACTGCTGATGAAGTCTAGGCCTACTGGAGTCGCTTGTGGTTCTTGCTCGACCCGCCTCCGCTTGTTGGCAGCCCTGTTCTCCACCTCCGGAGTCTCCTCGGCAGCGACGCTTTTTGATAGAAGTGGGAGTACATGGAATATTGAGTTAAAATAGGGTAATAGAAAAGTGTATTGGTAACTAGAAGTTAATTAGTAGGTAGGAATAGAGTAAGAAAATGGAATAAAAATTGGTTGCTTAAATACTACACAATTCCTTTGATAATGTTGGGTAAGTCAACATGCAGATACTTGAAAAGAACACTTACTTCAAACAAAATCTAGACAGATGATATCATCGGGGAAGTTAGCATATATCTCATGACCATGCTCTATTATGTGCAGTGCAATTTTAGTGTCAGCTTTCAGTAAATAAAACTTAGAAATTTCTGTCAAAGGCCCGTGGCAAAATAGGAGTGACCACATTCATCAAGTCTTACAGAAGCAATGATTGTAAATCCATGGTTTGTGTTCAGTATGACATCCCTACAGTCTTGGTTTATGTAAAGGGCAAGATTGTGTACTACAGATGTTGTTGCATAGCAAGGGACGTGCTGCAGAAGATGGTAGTGTAGGTGTACAAAAGTATGGGTACTTCTGTACCCCTTACTGGTGCACGGGCAGTCGCAGCCACAACAGCGGCAGGGCTTGGCGAGGCAGAGGAAGACAAAACCTGAAGACTACTACTCGAAGCACAAGGAATAGAGGGCGAGCCTGGCCTCCCCCGGCAACACCCTTGCCGGGGCGACCTGTGCAGCACCAGCAAGCTCATAACCCTTGGGACTGAGAGTTGACACCATCAACAACATTAAGACTAAGATCTGGAGAGCACATGCCTGGTAGCATGCAGATTCTCATAAAGATTGACAACCCACAGATCCACGTGGGACCAGAAGATGAACACCCCCAGCAAGACCCTTGCCGGGGACGACTCCAAGGTCCCCGACAAGCCTTGCCGGGGCGATTGCTGGGCCGCGACCAGACCCGCGCCCGACAAGGTTTCGCCGCCTCACCACCACTCCAGTGCGATGATCGGTGTGCCAACTAAGCAGACGCCTGCATGGCGGCATGCAGATCTTCGTGGAGGCTATACGATCGCGCCAACACAGCAGCTAGTTAGCCAACATGGCACTGCATGCCATGTAAACATGGACGCGTATCAAAGCGAGGGGAGGCGGCAACGGACAAGATGGCTCTTGCTACCATCCACGATAAAGTAGGAGGACACGTAGGCAGCGCATTAAATGCATTTGTCCTACGTTGACCGAGCGATAAGCTCGATCACTATAGCTTGCCACCTCCTGTGTGCCACTGTGGCAACCCCACATATAAAAGGAGGCCCAAGGCATACAGAGAGATGATTCGGACTTTTGGGCAAGGCACGCACCGTAGCTAGTTCAAAAGCTCAAGAACACATATATCCAGACAAGCAGGACTAGGGTATTACGCATCTTTGCGGCCCGAACCTGGGAAAAAAATCCTGTGTGTGCTAACAGCTAGACCCGCTCTTCGTGCAGCTAATCCCCCACCGAACGTAGAAGGGATCCTTGTGACCTCATAGGTGTTCGACTTCCACGACATCTTTGGCACGCCAGGTAGGGGGATTTAGTTGTGAGAATCTGGTCTACTAGCTAGCGCGGTAGTTTCTTCATTGACATGGCGCCAAAGAAGAAGACGATCGCAGCGACTGGCCCGTCCGGAGCCGCTCCGCCCGTGCCCACGCGGACGGGCGACGCGACAGAGGCCAGTGATGGAGGGCAAGCGGCGTCGTCCGTAGCCGTGACGACGACCCACATAGCAATAAAGAGCTAAGTCATGCCAAACCATGAGTACTTTTTTCCTTTTTATAAGGTTATCTCCCTCGATGGTTTCGGTCCTTGTATGGAGAACCCGCATGCAAAAGGAACCCTGCCATGATTGCAAATGCCCCTGTTCTATTTTGAGTCCGCTCAAAAGTTCGGGTGTTGCACTCTGCTAAGGGCGGGGGAGTACCTTGCCGTAATCAACAGTGCCCCTATTTTGTTTCGAGCCTGCTCGATAGCTCAGGTGATTGCGCCAAGAGCAGCAAGGTAACTTGTTGGCGTTGACGCCCTCCACAGGCTGCTAAGGATCTGTCCTTCTAGCGCCTACGGCAAGGGGCGCACGTGCCAACAGGCCTATCCAATTAAGCGTAGGGTGCAGAAAATACAAGGATGAACTAAACAGGAAGATAACATGCAATCAGTTAAAAGCACAACAAAAGTTATATTACATCAAAAGTTGCCGCAATTCTAACTTAAGATAAATTGTCTTGGGTGCGAACTCACAGCAACAACAAGGAGCGAAGCAGCTAATCCCGGCGCTGGCCCTCCATCCTCGTAACTCCGCTGATGCAGCTGATGATGGGCTCGATGTGCTCCTCGAGCGCCTGACGGTCGACGCCCTCCGGCAGGCTATCAAGCGCCTGAGCAAAGTCGACGTTGGGATTCCAGTGCGCCACCTTGGTGAGAACCTTGGTCAAGGCGCCCCGGCAAAGCTTCCGGGACTCCTCGGCCAGGTAGGCCGCCCTATTAGATTGGAGCAGCTTCAGGGCGTCAAGGACACGCTCGAAGAACAGAGTCAGCCTGGCGCTGTCAGTCACGTTCACCTCATGGGAGAACCTGAAACTTGGCATGCCCATGGCCGACAGTTGTGCAGTGAACCTCTCCGTGACGTCCACAAGGCGGCTGGTCCAAAGCTTCATGCCGGCCACGAGCTCGTTATGGGAAGTGACAGCGGTCCGCAGCAGCTGCTGCTCGTCCGCGAGCTCCTTGGTCAAAGTCAGCTCGCGGGCCTGGGACTCTGAAAGCATCTTCTCTTGAGTCTCCAGCTTCCACTTCAGATCGACAATGGAATTGTTGGCTTTGGAGAGCAGTTTGGTCTTGTCGGAGATGGTGACCTGCAGCTCTACCAAGGTGTAGTCATGTCCCTGTCCTTATTTAGCTTCGAGGTCTCCTCCCTCAGCCCCTCCAGCTCCAGCCCTAGATTTTCCACCTTGCCGGCCAGCTCAACCTTGGTGGCTTCTGCGGCGTCAGCACCATCGACGGCCTCCTTCAGCTTGCTGGTGTGATCCAGGATCAAGGCATCAAGTGCCTCTTGATGCTTCTGCATCAGGTCTTGAGTCTGCTGCGCGACGAGCTTCTCGATTTCTTCGTCCTTGGCGTGAAGTGTGGCGGCAAGCGCCGATTCGCGAGCGATCAAGTCCTCCTGGGCATCCAGCAAGATGCGGCGCTGTGTCTGGTCAGACTCGTCCTTAGCGGCCTTCGCCTTCGCCTCCTCCTGAGCCTTCTTGATGTCGGCCTGCTTCATGAGGAGCTCGCACCGATGCTCATACAGCTAGTCCTGGGCGGCCCTCAGATCTTGCTTGGCCTCGGAAAACCAGCCGTACATCTGAGTGACGCGCTCTTAGAAGTTTGCCTCGGCCTTGTCGACGGCTGCCATCCTGGAGACCACCTTCTCATTGGCGAGCCCGATGGAGAGAATGGAGCTTGTGGAAGTTGGCGCTCACGGCCTGAAGGAGTTGGTCCTCTTTGGAGCCACCACTGCTGACGCTCGCTTTGTCAACAACCTGGAGCCCGGCAGTGGTGAGGATCTCCTCATCGAAGACCCCCCCCCCCTCGATTGGAGCTCTGGTGCCTGCCGCTCCTGGGATGCTGATGAAAAGGCCATCGCCAACCTTCAAGTACCTGCTCGGGGCAGAGGCTGAGGAGGAGGAAGGCTGGTCATTGACCACCTCCTCCCCAGCGGGGTCCTTGGTGGCCTCTCCAGTGGCGGCCTCGCCGGCCTCCCTGGCAGGCCCCGTGGCGGCCTCCTCAGCAGCAGCCTTGCCGGCCTCCTCGGCAGGCTCCTTGCCGGCCTCCCTAGTGGGCCCCGTGGCGGCCTCTCCATTTACGCCCTTGCCGACATCCTCAGTGGATCCCCTGGCGGCCTCCTCGACAGCGATGTTTACGGCCTCGGCCTTGGCATCCTTGGCGGTCTCCACGATCACGGCGTCGACGTCCGCCTTGTTTGCCAGGGGAGGATGTGGAGCCAAAAAGGGGGGAATGAGGCGAGGCCAAAATCAAAAGAATCCAAGACAGAGAAAAGGAAAGAAATCAAGGAGACAATGGCAAGAAGCAGAGGCGAGTAACTTACCCGCGGCAAGTGGGGAGGACACGCCCCCTCCCCGGCGATGTCCGTTGCCAAAGCGGGTGCCAGCACCTGTGCCCACCACCTCCTCCTCCATGCGCATGGGCACATCGGTGGGTGCCCTTGCCGGGGACGCCCCTCTGGTCGGTGTAGTCGATGGGGGCAGCGCGTCGGGGGTGGCCCCTAGTGGCTCCTCCTGCTGCTGCTCTCCTCCTGTGGGCCCGACAAGATTATCAGTAAGGTTGTGCGCTCCAACGCCCGCCAACAAGAAACAAGTGATGAAATTACGCTAGGTGCTGGCATGTGGGCTGCGCTCAGGGCTGGACTCGGGGCTGATAAAGATCGTCCCCGGCGCACGCGGAGTGCTTGCCGGGGGCTCATCGCCCGATGAGGCTTTGGCTCTCTTCGCCACCTGCTAAGCCAGCGTCTCCATGTCGGTGTGGAAGACAAGATCAAGTAAATGCACGACAATTAAAATGGAAGATCAAGGGATGGATGAGGACGCAAAGTGCTTACTCGTCTTCCTCCTCTGACCTCCTTTTCCTCCTCGGGCTGAAAGACCCAAGGTCGTAGTTGGACGCCAGGATGGAGCCCGTGGGGGAAGGGGCCAGGATACTTGCACACTTGGATGAGGAGGAGGTAGCAGACGTGGTCTTCTTCGGCGCCACAGTCGTGGCCTTCTTTGCCGCCGCGGCTTCTTTCTCTGCCGCCGCGACCGCGCGCCTCGTCTGACGCATGGGTTGCACCTGGGCCTCTTGCCGTTGCGTGGCCCTGCTGGACTGGACTGGACTGGCTCGCTGGAGCCAGTCTGCCGCAAGACGCATTTCTTCTTCGGGGCCGAGGGCTCGTCCGCTTCGGATGCCTCCTCGACCGGCTCTTCCGCCGCTTCTTCAGCAGGGGGCCTGCCGGCGGCGCCACTGGTTTCCCCGGCAGGCCCCATCCACTCTAAGGAATTTCCTCTCCTCTTCAGCCTCTTCGGCCTCGTCCACCACAGTGTCGTAGCTGTCGGCCTCCATGGTGAGTGCTGCCTCGTCAGCCCTGGCGGCAATATATGCCACCTCTTCATTGGTGGTGGGGCGAATAAGCTCTGGCTTGGCGCGAATGGAACCCTACGACAAGTTGTCGAAGAACTGCTACACCAACTCTGCCTCTGGCTCGTCCCAGGTTGGGTCCAGGCCATGGGCGTTAAAGATTGGCATCATAGCAATGATGTCAGTCAGGCGAGAGCTGTTGCTCAAAGGGTGCACTCCCGCTGGCAACCTGAAAGGGTTGCTGGTCTTGCCGGTCTTTCCAGGCTTGCTGGTCCTCTCGGCGTTGCCCTCCTCATCGACCATAAGTTGGAAGAGCCTCTGGCAAATGAACGCATGCTGCATCATCGTGAAGTTGTGCTTCAGGCCAGGGCGGAGCCTCATGATATTCGCTGCATTCTTGAAATCCCGTGTCGGTCTCCCCTTTTGATGCAAAGGGGCGATACAGTGGTGGATGAAGTCAGCCCCAATCATCTCCGGGATGAGGCCGGCGGCGACGAGGCGGTGAAATTGGTTGGTGGCGACCGTGAGCTTCTTGTCGTTGGGGTCGAGATCCCTCCAGTCATCGCCACGGACCGGCGGACCTTGCAAAACGACCGTGGCTCCTCCTCCACAATCCAGCACCACCGGCCCCACCATTCATCCCATCGCTCCTTCTGGCCTCCCTTCAGATACACACCCTTTCTCAAAGCCCTGGGGATCCAAGCAATGCAGATGGAAACGGCGTCCCCTGGCTGGATACGGGGGGTGAGGTAGTGGCGAAAAAGTGCTGTGTTGGGATGAACCCCGGCAAAACCTTCGCAAAGATGGGTGAAGAAATCCATGCACGCCAAAGCATTTGGCGTGAAATCCAGAAGACGGAAGCCAAATGTGTGCATGATGTCGTTGAAGAAGTCGGAGAAAGGGGGGCAAGGCCGCAAGAAAAATAATCAACGAAGAAAGGATAAGTTTTCGGACCAGGCTTGGCGAAGGGAGCGGGGATGACTACCGTGGCATGATGCCCCGTCGTCTCCCTCCCCCACAGGTACTGGAACTGGTCCCCGAGGGTGAGTGCATCGATCAAGGAGACAAAGAGGGCGTGTTTATTCTGCAACTTCATCAGCTCGTTCTCCGACTCCTCTCTCCCCTCGGCGGCCTTGGCTACGCCCTTGCCCTTGCCCTTGCTTGCCTTAGGCGCCATGGCGGTTGAGAAGAAGCGAAGGATCTGAAAGCAATGGAGATGTGGCGGCAGCGAGGAAGAGCAAGAACTCTGGTTTTCGCTCAAGCAATAAGAAGGAGAATGGCGGTTCCAAGATTGGGAGGAGCAGAGAGGGTAAATGAGCAGTGCCCCTGTGGTTTTCCCTTTTTTATTGCGCGCGGACCACCTCTTTACCATTTACTGCGGGGTGACGCATGCGTACCACACCCATCCCACGCGCGACCCCCACGACACACACTCGACGCGGATCGTGGCGAAGCGAAACTGACAGAAAGATCGTGGCAATCCATCTCTACCACGCCAGCCCGCGCACCACTTTGGGCCTGGCCCAACCACGCCTTGCGCTTATATGTGGCCCATGCCCGGGAACTCCTGTTGGTGTACAAAAGTATGGGTACTTATGTACCCCTTACTGGTGCATGGGCAGTCGCAACCACACCAGCGACAGGGTTTGGCGAGGCAGAGCAAGACAAAACCCGAAGACCACTACTCGAAGCATAAGGAGCACAGGGCGAGCCTGGCCTCCCCCGGCAACACCCTTGCCGGGGCGACCTGCACAGCACCAGCAAGCCCATCACCCTTGGGGCTGAGAGCTCTGAAAGTGCGTTATATCGACTAGAGGGGGGGGTGAATAGGCGATTTTTATGAATTCTTCACTGAGGAATTTGCTGGTGAGGAAATTCCATAGCGAAGAACTACTTGCAGCGGAATATGTACTCAGAAGTAAACATAACAGGATACGAACATAGTCAGCATGATGAAATGAAGACTAAAACAGAGTACGGAAAGCGTAAACACAGGATAGCAAGATGAAGACAAACAGATCAAGAAATTGAAGCGAGGAATTTGTGAAAGTCTTGACCAAAGTCTTCAAGCACAGATATGAACAACATTCAACACAAGAATGAGGAAATGAAAGAGTTGAGGAAATAGAACCGGTCAGTTGATGAAGACAATGATTTGGTAAACCAGGCCCAAGCTGCTTGTCTCGGTTATACGTCTGTTGGAGCGGCCGAGTATTTAAACTCGAGGACACACAGATCCGGACACCCGATCTCGAGCCGCAACTCAGACACCCAGTCCTCACTGTATTCTCCTTGAACTAAGACCACACATGCCTCATCCAATCACTCGTGGTAAGTCTTCAAGTGACTTCCAAACCTTCACAGACTTGGTCACTCGGCGATCCACAATTCCTCTTGGATGCTCTAGACCTTAACGCCTAACCGTCTGGAAGAAGCACAGTCTTCAAAGGTAACAAGCGTCGGATCCACATAGGATCAATTTCTTCAGTGATGCTCAATCACTTTGGGTTTGTGGGGGTTTGGTTTTGGGATTTTCCTCACTTGATGATTTTCGCTCAAAGTCCTCGGAGGATGGGTTGCTCTCAAATGACAAGTGTCAAGTTCTCTCGGAGCAGCCAACCAGCTAGTGGTTGTAGGGGCGGCTATTTATAGCCTAGGGAGCAGCCCGACATGATAAGACATAAATGCCCTTCAATGATATGACCGTTAGGTGGATAAGATATTTTGGGACAGCCGGCACGCAGCACAGCAACGGTCGGAAATTTGACTCTCAAATTCCTCAGGGCTATCATGTTCCTCACTGTGTAGGCAATTCGCACTGGCGAATTCCTAACTCCTCGGTCAGAGCAAAGTCCTCAGTGACGTAAGAACTGCGTCTCATCCATCAAGAATTTGGTGAGCTGTATGAGATTTCCAATGGCTTCACTCAAGGGGTTGGTAGGTGTAGGATTTTGAGTTGAGCATCACATGGAAATTTTTCCTTAGTATTTCCTCGACCCCCTTTAACAAAGACGGTGTTTCCTATGACTCAAGAAAGAGAAAATGAAACTACGAAAACAAAAGTCTTCACGCTTCATATTCCTCGAATGAATATCAAGTCTTCAAGGTCACACCAATTTCTTCACTTTCAAAGTCTTCGTAAAGTCTTCGAATATCAAAGTCTTGATCGAAGAACTTCATTTTTAGGGTCGACTTTCTCTGTAAATATCAAACTCCTCATAGACTTATAGACCTGTGTACACTCACAAGCGATCAGTTATTTAACCTATAAGTCTTCAATACACCAAAATCACTAAGGGCACTAGATGCACTTACAATCTCCCCTTTTGGTGATTGATGACAACATAGGTTAAGTTTTCAACGGGATAAACATATGAAGTGTAAATACTGATATTGAGGAATTTGATTACAAGATATAGAAGAACTCCCCCTGAATATGTGCATAGTGAGGAATTTGCTTTTGAGGCATTGCACATTTGAAGAATTGAATCATGGAGATCTCCCCCTATATCTTGTAATTCATACATGCATTTGATATATAATATGAAGAATTTGAAATGCATGATGAAATATGGTGCCTGATGCGATTCAGCATGCATGCAATAATATTAACGAGGAATAAGCATGCGGAATATCACATCAAAAGTTTCAGAGCTCAGTGCATCAAAAGCATCAGAGCACGACCAAAAGTATCAAGGCACCATCGGATTTAAGATTACAACTCGATCCAATAAAAGTTTTGGAAGAACGAGAGTTGTAACTTAATAAAAACGCCCATAATATAAACCCGCTTGAAGACTAACTCAGATTTCTCCCCCTTTGTCATCAAATGACCAAAAGGATCGAATCGAGGACTAACGCTCAAGATTTTCAAGTTGATGGAGGAGCGCCCGGCGTTGTTGGGGTTGGTTGTTGAAGTAGGCTGGCGCGAGTTGTCGTCCAAATCTTCATGTTCATCAGTTTCACGCGATGAAGAATAAGAACCGCCACCGATCGGGAACTTTGACTCTCTTGAATTTCTTGGAGGTGGTGCGAGACCAGTCAAACGCTTCCGAGACCCATAGTCTTCAAATCTTCCGCTGAATATACATGAGTGAGAACAGCCCAGTGCGGTTGAGGGTTTCATGAAGGTGGTACTGATTTTTCTTCACCTGCATTATGTGTTGAGGTCATGTTGTGAAGAATTGCAGCAAATTGACGCTTCACCCATTTCGATTATGTTCAACCTTCCGATGAAGACCGAGGAGTAACTCACGGTCATCATCACCACGGTCTTTGTTGCTTGAGGCTTTTGCTTGGTGAGGTATTTCTTGGCGGTGTCATGTGTTGCGTAATCGTCATTGGTGGAGTAAGATGTAGCTAGACGGAATTGACCATCCAATGGACGAGTGCCTTCATCAATCACAGCAGCTGCCTTGCCCTTATCATCGATGATGAAACCGGTCGCTTGAGGACTTCAATGGGCGCAAGTAGCTACCATGGTTTGAGTGTCACCTTGTAATTCAAGTGAAGATCTTGCCCTTATGAATCTCATAATCCAAGGCGCATAGGGCTTCAGCTCAAAAGGTGACATTGCAACATTAGCCAGAGTCCTCATGAAGAAATCATGGAAGTTGACGGGAACGGCATGAATGATGTTGAACAGAATGTTCTTCATGATGCCAATGACATCTTCATCATTTGAGTCGTGGCCTTTGATGGGACTCATTGTCTTCGTCAGGATTCGATAGACAGTCCGAGGCACATACAACAATTCCTTGACGAGGAATTTGGTTCGAGGGGCCTGTCCTGGCTTCAAAGGCTTCATGAGCACTTGCATATAATGATCAGTGAGCTCGCGGTCATTGTAGATGCAACGTGCGCTTTCATGGGGAGGATCAAGAGGAAGGACACGAAGCAATTCAGTTGCTGGTGCCTTGTCGTGAGTGTTTTCTGTCATCCAATCCAGCACCCATGAATTGACATCTTCAGCATTTCCAGTGATATGCAAAGTGGCATAGAACTGAAGAATGAGTTCTTCATTCCAGTCACAGATATCAGTGCAGAAATTTAGTAGCCCTGCATCGTGAATAACTCTGAGGACTGGCTCGAAGCATGGCAGAGATTCCATATCCACATGAGGAATATGCTCATGATCGAAGATCTTGTCCTTGTCAAAGAGCACTGAGGAATAGTAGTTGGCTTGAGTAGCAGTCCAGAAGCGTCTTTTCCTTATGCAAGCAGAGTCATATGGATTGTAATCAGTGAAGAACACATGCTCAGAAAAGAAGTCTTCAGCCTTGAATTTTTGCTTGCTAGAGAACGGATTCTTCGGTTTGGGCAGAGGAGTGTCAGTGATTTGCAGACAACCTCGTGAATCGCGATCTCGTGTGCTTTAGGCCGAGGAATTTCTGGTTCCTCTTCTTGTGCAGTTTGGGGATCAGAAGAGGTTCTTGAAGACTAGCGGCTGGAATTTCTTCATGAATGAGCGATGTGGGATGAGTTTCTTTAGAGCCCAATTGAGCAGTTGGTAGCCGGGACCGAGGAATTTGTTGAATCGGAGTGAAGAGAGGAGTATTGGGATGTGACTTTCCCAAAAGTCATCGCTCATCACCGGTGTAGTGCATCCAATATCCACGTCTTCATCTTCTTTTCAATTTCCTCAACACCAGCCTCTTCAGCTGTGAACTGAGGCATGGGTGAGGAAACGACTGGCGGTGAAGGGAATGCTTCCACTTCAATTTCTTCATCAAACTGTTCTGAGGTAGCAACAAATTGATTTTCTTCATCAGATCCGCTTGGGATCTTGTAGTCTTCTCCATAAGGAACAATTTCCTTAGACGACATGGAGGAAATGGGAATGGCATCAATAGGATTTTCAAGCGAGCTGGTCATTGGCTTCATTTTCTTCGCAGCCGAAGAATTTGACGCAGCTGATGCCTTCCTCTTCTTCACTACAGCTCGTTCTGCAGCCTTTGTCTTCTTCACTTCATAGGCAGAAGGAAGAATTGGAGTTGGTGTTGGCGCAGGAGGAGCTGAGGACTGTGGTTCAGTTTCTTCAAAGAAGTGCGATTGCCTGATCTCTTGATTTCTTCAGCGCACCACTAGTGGATGCCCTAGGAATTTCTTCAACGGCTAGAATGGAGTCATCAGCCCTCGAACTTGTATTCTCATCGGCAAGCTGAAAGTCATCAGCAGATCTTGGCATGTTCTTCAAAGAGCTGAGCAGAGTCTTCAGCCTGAGGATTTTCTTGTTGCGATGGGGCTGCAACAGTTGTCATTTTCTTCGTCAAATTGACGAATCTCACCTTGGCTCCTTGCCAATCAGCATTGTAAGCATCGAAATCCTTGCTGAGGGCTTGGATTTCAGATTGAGCTTTGAGAAGTTCTTTAGGAGTCAAGTTGACGATGTTCTTCCTCAGAAGCTTCTCCTTTCTGGCTTTTGCTCTCTTTATTTCACGAGCCTTTTCAAATTTCCATTTCTCTTCAGCGATGAAATGGCTCAGCATATGACTTTGACCAGGAGTCAGAGGCAGATCAGGCATGGGAGTGTTTGGATCTTGATGCCATAGGTCGATGAAGTCAAGGATCTTCTTCGGATCCAAAAGCAGAGGCACAGTTGTTCCTTTGGCTCTAGCGGCCTTTGTCAGTCTGTCTCTGATGATTTCTGCAAGTTCTTCATCAGAAGCTTCATCATCAGAGGGCACGTTGAAGGCAACCTGTTTCTTTCTTGGACTTGGCCGAGGACCGCGTCCAGCAGTTGCTTTTGTCTTCAGCAGAGTGGGGCTGATGAGGACATTGGTGCAGTGAGGAACTTGCCGAGACACCGAAGCAATCGAGAAACCCCGAGTCCTTTGACATGTAGCCGATGCACAGGAGTTGAGGACTTGGAGGAGCTGCCGAGGATTTTGAGGAGCAGCAGCGATCGAGGAATTTGTCGTGAGGGCGCTGATGGTGAAGCACTTGGCTTGCGAGCAGGCTTCTTCGGCATTGATTTCCTCGGCTTGACCGAGGTCTCAGCGGCAGCAGCAGCAGCAGCAAAATCCTCATTGAATTTCATCACTGCCTCCTTTGCCTGTCTTGCCAATTTGGCTTGGCGCCTGGACCATTCTTCAGGAAAGTCTTCACCACGCTTGATGCTGGTGGGATCAGCGACTTGGCCAGGTGCCAGTGGTGGAGGGTTTAAGGCGAATTTCTTCATGTACTTGGGAGTAACATAGCGATATTCTCTCCATTCTCATGCCCATCTTCGTTCTATCCTCTGGATGCGCACTTTGCGCTGATTTTTGTTCTCCTTGCCAAACTTGGCTTCATCAGGTGTGCAATAATCTTTGTAAATTTCATCAGGGATCTCAAAGGCAGTCATGACCTCCGGTTTCTTTCCTCCCTTCTGCGGTCTCTTGCCTTCTGCCATTTTCTTCAGATGAGGAATTTGAACAATAGAGCACTCTGAAGAAATATGCAGTTTTTCTTCGAGGAACGCTGCAAATGAGTTAAGTTGATGAGAACCTAGTGATTCAGCAGCGGACATGAGTACCTGTGAACAGAGTGTAGGTGCGAGGAATTTGGAGAGGTCATATGCGTTCTCAGAAGATTTTTCAAAAGGAACAAGTTTTGAGGAATTTGACCAGTTGAGCCTTGAGGAATTTCACTAAGCGTTTTGTCTTAGGTTCCAGAGTTGTACAGATTGAAAATCCGCACAATTGAGGAATCTTGAAGAAATGAGTGCTTAGAGAGATAAATCAAGAGCATACAGTGTGTGAGGTGTTCATATGTGAAGATTTGAAGAACAAAAACACCTTTGAAGATTTTCAGAAAAGTTTGAGAATCAAAGCGAGTAATAAAAGTGACTTTTAATTACCCGAACTGAAGAACACGACGAACAGAGATGAACTGTAGTGAAGTTCGTCACGTTAGATCTCCCACGCCCTAACTTGGCAGAGGGAGACAGCTACGGCGGCGGTGGAGTGAAGATTTCTGCAGCCGGCGCGAGTACGACGGCGACGAGGTCGAGGCAGTGAAGCTCTTCCTCAACGACGGCGATGGAGTAGCGGCGGAGCTAGGGTTTGAGGAGAGCTCGAGCGAGAGATAGCGACCGAGCGGAGTAAATGAAGTAAGGAAGGGAGAGGGGTATTTATAGCCACGGTAAAAACTGTTCGCCCGAAGATTTTGGGACGAACATGCCCCTGCCCTTTCTTCTTCACGCGACATGTGTCACCCACGTCATTGTGCGAGATGAGATCGTAAGATCGTGGGTGAATAAACTAATGTATCGTGGGATACGGAACGGTTTGAGCGGTAAAACCGAAAATCTGGATAAGATTTGTTTAAAATTTCGATTCATAATTTCTTGGTGTCAAGGACACAGTGAAGACTTTGAACGAGTTTCAATCAGAACGCACATGAAGAATTTGTGAATAGATTGGGTTGAGTATAGCATAGAGGGGGAAGGGTCCGATCACATTCACTTAGCAGAAATTGCAACTTGAAGAAATAGCAATAAGTGAATGCTGTAGAGGACATAAACTCATATATATATATATATAGCCAATGAAGAAAAACGACGGAAACATTGAAGATTTTGCAAAGTTGAAGAATTTGTAAAACTGAAGAATTTCAAAAATGAGGAAAAACTAAAATTGAAGAATTTCAACTTTTGTGGTGGCGTAGCACACCGTATAAGGATGATGATTTCAGACACCGCATACAATTGTCGTATGGTTCTGAGAATCAAATTCTTCATTAATTTCTTCACACTTAGAGTGTTATTCTTCATTGATTGAAGAAAAATGTTTCTTCATGTGTTGCACATCTAAGTCATCAATTCTGCATAAGGGTTAGGATGTGTGTCCTTTTCAAAGAACATTCGAAGATTCTAAGATATTTAGCTCACACCGCAACTTGCTAAATCTCTTCTCATCCAAGGGCTTAGTGAAGATATCAGCTAGCTGTTCTTGATCTTCACATGCTCGATGGAGATATCGCCCTTCAACACATGATCACGAAGAAAATGATGACGAATCTGGATGTGCTTAGTCTTCGAGTGCTGAACTGGGTTGTGAGCAATCTTGATGGCACTCTCATTGTCGCAGAGGAGAGGCACATTCTTCATGTTGACGCCATAGTCCTTGAGGTTTGCTTCATCCAAAGCAGCTTGAGCACAAGATGAGCCAGCAGCAATGTATTCAGCTTCAGCAGAGAGAAGTGATACATAGTTCTGCTTTCTTCGAGGACCAATGGACCAAAGATCGTCCGAGGAAATGACAAGTGCCGATGTTGACTTGCGGTCCACACGATCACCAAAGATAGTCGAGTCGAGAATATCCAATGAGATCAAAAGCGAGCCCTTGGGGTACCATAATCCTAGTGTTGGTGTGTGAGCTAGATATCAAGAATATGCTTCACAGCCTTATGGTGTGATTCCTTCGTGCAGCTTGAAATCGGGCACACATGCAAACACTAAGCATTATATCCGCCTAGATGCACATAAGTACAATAAAGAACCAATCATGGAGCGGTATACCTTGTGATCAAGTCAATACCATTTTCATCATTGCATAGATGGCCATTTGTGGGCATAGGAATTTTGACGCCTTTGCAATCTTGCATGCCGAATTTCCTCAAGACATCTTTGAGGTATTTCTCCGAGATATGAATATGCCATTGTCTTTCCGATTTAATTTGAAGACCTAAGAAGAATTTCAACTCTCCCATCATAGACATTTGATATTCTTCACTCATCATATAGGCAAATTCATCACTATATCGTTGGTTAGTACAGCCAAAGATAATATCATCAACATATATTTGGCACACAAACAGTTCACCATCAT
This sequence comes from Aegilops speltoides, assembly GCA_021437245.1. Lineage (NCBI taxonomy): Eukaryota > Viridiplantae > Streptophyta > Magnoliopsida > Poales > Poaceae > Aegilops > Aegilops speltoides. Next base: position 186,591,899 of record CM038147.1, read on the forward strand.
ATGATTTAGTAAAAGAGTAGGGTCGAGTGAACTGGTGTGAAGCCATTCTTCACGAAGAATTCCTTCAATGTATCATACCACGCCCGAGGGGCTTGCTTGAGGCCATAGAGGGCCTTATTGAGTCTTAAGACTTTGTCAGGATTCTTGGGATCTTCAAAACACGGGGTTGAGCAACATATACTTCTTCCTCAAGCTTACCATTGAGGAATGCACTTTTCACATCCATTTGATATAAGATGATATCATGATGGTTAGCATAGGCAAGTAAAATGCGAATAGCCTCAAGTCTAGCAACAGGTGCAAAAGTTTCATCGAAATCAATTCCTTCAACCTATGTGTAGCCTTGAGCTACTAGTTGTGCCTTATTCCTCACCACAAGGCCATTTTCATCTTGCTTGTTGCGGTAGATCCACTTTGTGCCAATGATATTATGCTTGCGAGGATCTGGGCGATTGACCAATTCCCAGACATTGTTCAGCTCGAACTGATGTAATTCTTCTTGCATAGCCTGAATCCACTCCGGCTCCAGAAATGCTTCATCTACCTTAGTGGGCTCTGAGATAGAGACAAAAGCATAGTGCCCACAAAAGTTAGATAAGTGTGAGGCTTTTGAGCGTGTGAGAGGACCTGGTGCACTAATGTCATCGATGATCTTCTCCACTTGTACTTCTTTTGCAACGCGTGGATGAGTTGGTTGTCGCTGAGGATTTTGATCAGCATTTTCTTCGGCACCATTTTCCTCATCACGTTCTTCAGGTGCATCAGTTCGACGTTCTTCATGAACAGGAATGAATTCTTCAGCAGATTCTTCGGTAGGGATGACATCCTTAGTTGCCTTGATCTTGATAGCATCCTCAGGTGCTGGTTCATCTAACACAGAAGGTAGGTGCTCTCTTTGCGAGCCATTAGTTTCATCGAACCGCACATCTACAGTGTCAACATTCTTGTGAAGAACAATGTTGAAGACTCTGTAGGTGTGCGAGTCCTTTCCGTAACCAAGCATAAAACCTTCATGTGCTTTCGGTGCAAATTTAGAGTTGTGGTGAGGATCTCTAATCCAACATTTAGAACCAAGACTTTGAAATAACTCACATTGGGTTTCTTGTCGGTGAGGAGTTCATAGGCGTCTTCTTGAAGAATTTGTGAAGATATACTCTGTTGATGATGTGGCAAAGATCAATTGCATCAATCAAAAACGCTGAGGCGTTTTGTATTCATCAAGCATAGTGCGAGCCATCTCAACAAGAGTTACGTTCTTGCGCCCACGACGCCATTCTCGCCGAGGAGTATAGGGAGCAGATAACTCATGAGTAATACCAAGTTCATCAAGATAGGCATCAAGACCAGAATTCTTGAACTCGGTTCCATTGTCACTTCGATATGCTTGATCTTCACACCAAAGTTGGTTGAAGCCCTCGAGGAAAATCGTTTGAAGACTTCCGCACTTCATGTTTGTAAGTAACAATGTGTACCCATGTATATCGAGAATAATCATCAACAATGACAAAACCATATAAAGATGCATCATTAGTGACCGCTGAATAATGATTAGGTCCGAAGAGGTCCATGTGAAGCAATTGAATGGACGGTAGTGGTCATGATAGTCTTCTTTGGATGCTTGGCCTTGGTCATTTTTCCAGCTTCACATGCTCCGCATAAGTGATCCTTGAGGAATTTGACATTCTCAATGCCAATGACATGCTTCTTCTTCGCAAGCGTGTTCAAATTCCTCATGCTGCATGACCAAGTCGTCGATGCCATAGCCAGCCTACCAAGCTTTTGCAAGTAGACACACGGCTGGTTGTGGTCCAGAGAAATCAACAATATACGATCTCCTCTCCTAAAGCCTTCAAGACTTTGGAATTGTCACTTCCATAATCACAACACAGCGATATTTGCCGAAGACAACAACCATATCAAGATCACAAAGCATTGAGATCGACATGAGATTGTATCCTAAGGACTCAACAAGCATGACTTTGTCCATGTGCTTATCCTTAGAGATAGCAACCTTACCAAGACCCAATACGACTTTTGCCTTTGTCGGCAAAGATGATATGCTTCAGAGGTGACGGTGATAAGGAGCATCCATCAATAGATTCTTGTCACCAATCATGTGATTTGTACACCACTATCGAGGACCCATTCGGTGGTTTTGGGTTGATCATCCCGCAAATGAATTAGTGTAGCTTACAATCTCATATGCTTCATCGATGAAGAATATGATATCAAGTTCATCGATGAATTTCATCAAGCAAGAAGCAGATATAGCAAGATGAGGACGTGTGAAATGAAAGTTCATTTCATCATGATTCGCTGCGTCCTTTCAGCATTTTGTCGAGGTCCCAAAGAAATTCTTCAGACGTTAGAGCACGCCCGAGACCTGACCCGCAGAAGAGATTAGTTCTTTTCTTCACCACCCACATCCGGAGGGGTGGCAAAGAGTTCATCATCCTGCGAGCACCATGTGAGAAAGGTGGCAAAGATGCCAAACCATTTCGCTTAGCATAGGAGGGGTTAGGGTAAGCATATGAATAAGCAGAGTAATTCTTCGAGGACTTGTGAACATAATGGTTTGAAGAATAATGCACATATTCATAGCCCTTAGCTCTATCCTGCGAGACAGAGTTGTTAGCATGATGATAATCATATGAGGACTTTGATCCTGTTGAAGAATTTGATCTGTATGAAGAGTTTGATCTGGGGTTCCTGTTCTTCACAGGTGGTGTCATGAGGACATTCACCCGAAGACTTTCAACACAGCTTTTAGGAACCCAAATTTTCTTCATAGGGGAACCGTTCCTGCAGTTAGTGCCAACATATCTAGCAAATACTTCACCATTCTGATTTTTGAACAGTTTATAGTTAGAGTCAAATGACTCATCAGAAGAATGAGTAGATTCACATGTAAAGCCAGATAAGTTAGATGGATCAACTGGAGGTCCCTTTGCAGCAACCCATGAGGTTTTGGGATACTGCTCAGGTTTCCAATATGTTCCATCGGCATTGAGTTTCCTCTCAAAGGCAATACCCTCTTTCCTAGGGTTTTTGTTGAGGATCTGCTTTTTGAGCACATCACAAAGTGTCGATGCCCTTTGAGGCTTTTGTACATGCTCGTCATGTACAATTCCTTCAACCCTGCATTGTCAAGTGATACTAGCAATGTCCTCGGATGAGGAATTAGTGATAGCAGAGGCAGATGAAGAATTTGTAACATTTGAAGCATTTGAACATTCGGTGAAGAATTAGCGATTCACATTCAATGCACTTTAAGCATGGAGGAACAAATTCTTCTCGAGAAGTGCTGATTTGTTGAGCTAGTAATGAATCGCGCTCCTTTCAAGATCTTCATAACACACTCTTAGCTTTTCAAGATCTTCCTTTCTTTGAAGAGCTTCAAGGGAAAGCTTCTCATGATCTTGCTTTTCTTGAAGAAATTCATAAGAAAGTTTCTCATGATCAGACAAGAGAGAGTTATGATGACCTTGAAGGTTATCATACCTAGACTGAAGTCTCTGAAGATTTTCAGTCAAGGCTTTAGTGCAATCCATTTCTTCACCCAACATATCATCACTTTTATCTAGCATGTTTTGAACTTTTTCAAGAGCCCGTTGTTGTTTCATAGCAATTTTAGCAAGTTTAGAGTAGCTGGGCTTGAGATCCTCATCAGATTCATTTTCACTAGAATCAGAGGTGTTGTATTTGAGTACCTTAGCTCCTTTTGCCATGAAGCAATAGGTGCGAGCGTAGCCATCATTATCTTCATCAGTTTGTCGGTGGAGTCGGTTTCTTGATGTTGAAGATGGACTTTCGACGAAAGCGAGAGCGACGCCAGACTCGCCACACCAGACTCAGATTCTTCAGACTCCTCCTCTTCATCATTTTCCTCAGATTCAGCTTCAGAGTCCATTTCCTTGCCAATGAATGCCCGAGCCTTCTTGGAGCTGCCCTTCTTGTGAGATGAGGACTTGGAGGATTTCAATGGCGAAGATTTTGACGATTTCTTCTTCTTCTTCGCATCATCAGAACTGTAATCCTTGTATTTCTTCTTCTTCATTTCCTTTTCCCACTGAGGACAATCTTGAATATAGTGACCAGGCTTCTTGCATTTGTGGCAAAGTCTCTCTTATAGTCCTTTGGATGAGGAATCATTTCCTCTTGAGGATTTTCAAAGCGACCACGCCTTGTGAATTTCGGAATTTCTTCACAAGGAGTGCTAGATCTGGCTCGCTTCTTCAGATCATCAAGGCTACTACCGTAATCCTCACATTGAGTTAGACACAACCTTAGCCTTGAGGCACGTGGTTTGCCATAGTTTGAGCCATAGAGATCTCTCTTTTCAGAAGTCGAACTCGTGAGTGTTTAGTCTTTCGAGGATATCAGCAGGATCAAGCGACTTGTAGTCAAGACGTTCTTGTATCATCGGTCCCAGAGTATCAAATGAGGAATCAAGCGATCTCAGCAGTTTCTTCACAACTTCATGATCGATGATGTCGATGGCACCGAGGGCTTGAAGCTCATTTGAGATGTCAGTGAGGCGATCAAAGGTTTGTTGGACATTCTTATTGTCGAGTCTTTTGAAGCGGTTGAAGAGATTCCGAAGAACATCGACTCGAGAGTCACGCTGAGTTGAAACTCCTTCATTTACTTTGGACAGCCTATCCCAGATAAGCTTAGCAGTTTCCAAAGCACTCACTCTTCCATACTGTCCTTTGCTGAGATGGCCACATATGATATTCTTCGCTTGAGAATCGAGTTGTTTGAATCTCTTCACATCGGTAGCGCGTTCGGTGTGGGAGTGATGAGAGGGACACCATTTTCCACAACATACCAGAGATCATTGTCAATTGCCTCAAGATGCATTCGCATCTTGTTCTTCCAGTAGGGGTGGTCTGTTCCATCAAAAGTAGGACACCCAGCCGAGACCTTGATCATACCTGCGGTCGACATAACTAAAACTCCAGGCGGTTAAACCAAAATCACACAGAACAAGGGAGTACCTCGCTCTGATACCAATTGAAAGTGCATTATATCGACTAGAGGGGGGGTGAATAGGCGATTTTTATGAATTCTTCATTGAGGAATTTGCTGGTGAGGAAATTCCTTAGCGAAGAACTACTTGCAGCGGAATATGTACTCAGAAGTAAACATAACAAGATACGAACATAGTCAGCATGATGAAATGAAGACTAAAACAGAGTACGGAAAGCGTAAACACAGGATAGCAAGATGAAGACAAACAGATCAAGAAATTGGCGAGGAATTTGTGAAAGTCTTGACCAAAGTCTTCGAGCACAGATATGAACAACATTCAACACAAGAATGAGGAAATGAAAGAGTTGAGGAAATAGAACCAGTTAGTTGATGAAGACAATGATTTGGTAAACCAGTTCCATCTCTTTGTCTCGGTTATACGTCTGGTTGGAGCGGTGAGTATTTAAACTCGAGGACACACAGTCCGGACACCCGATCTCGAGCCGCAACTCAGACACCCAGTCCTCACCGTATTCTCCTTGAAGTAAGACCACGCAGCCTCGTCCAATCACTCGTGGTAAGTCTTGGTGACTTCCAACCTTCACAGACTTGGTCACTCGGCGATCCACAATTCCTCTTGGATGCTCTAGACCTTGACGCCTAACCGTGCGGAAGAAGCACAGTCTTCAAAGGTAACAAGCGTCGGATCCACGCAGATCAATTTCTTGATGATGCTCAATCACTTTGGGTTTGTGGGGGTTTGGTTTTGGGATTTTCCTCACTTGATGATTTTCGCCAAAGTCCTCGGAGGATGGGTTGCTCTCAAATGACAAGTGTCAAGTTCTCTCGAGCAGCCAACCAGCTAGTGGTTGTAGGGGCGGCTATTTATAGCCTAGGGAGCATCCCGACATGATAAGACATAAATGCCCTTCAATGATATGACCGTTAGGTGGATAAGATATTTTGGGACAGCCGGCCAAGAAGACAACAACGGTCGGAAATTTGACTCTCAAATTCCTCGGGGCTATCATGTTCCTCATTTGTGTAGGCAATTCAGATGGCGAATTCCTAACTCTCGATCGAGCAAAGTCCTCAGTGACTGTAAGAACTGCGTCTCTCCATCAAGAATTTGACTGAGCTGTATGAGATTTCCAATGGCTTCACTCAAGGGGTTGGTAGGTGTAGGATTTTGAGTTGAGCATCACATGGAAATTTTTCCTTAGTATTTCCTCGACCCCTTTAACAAAGACGGTGTTTCCTATGACTCAAGAAAGAGAAAAGCGAAACTACGAAAACAAAAGTCTTCACGCTTCATATTCCTCGAATGAATATTAAGTCTTCAAGGTCACACCAATTTCTTCACTTTCAAAGTCTTCGAAAGTCTTCGAATATCAAAGTCTTGATCGAAGAACTTCATTTTAGGGTCGACTTTCTCTGTAAATATCAAACTCCTCATAGACTTATAGACCTGTGTACACTCACAAACGCATCAGTTACTTAACCTATAAGTCTTCAATACACCAAAATCACTAAGGGGCACTAGATGCACTTACAATCTCCCCCTTTTTGGTGATTGATGACAACATAGGTTAAGTTATCAACGGGGATAAACATATGAAGTGTAAATACTGATATTGAGGAATTTGATTACAAGATATAGAAGAACTCCCCCTGAATATGTGCATAGTGAGGAATTTGCTTTTGAGGCATTGCACATTTGAAGAATTGAATCATGGAGATCTCCCCCTATATCTTGTAATTCATACATGCATTTGATATATAATATGAAGAATTTGAAATGCATGATGAAATATGGTGCCTGATGCGATTCAGCATGCATGCAATAATATTAACGAGGACGTGTGTCGAAGAGAGGGGAGGCGGCAACAGACGAGATGGCTCCTGCTACCATCCCCGATAAAGTAGGAGGACACGTAGGCAATGCATTAAATGCATTTGCCCTACGTTGACCGAGCGATAAGCTCGATCACTATAGCTTGCCACCTCCTGTATGCCACTGTGGCAGCCCCTTTACGTATAAAAGGAGGCCCAGGGAATAGAGAGAGAGGATTCAGACTTTTGGGCAAGGCACGCATCGTAGCTAGTTCAAAAGCTCAAGAACACATATATCCAGACAAGCAGGACTAGGGTATTATGCATCTTGGCAGCCCAAACCTGGGTAAAAATCCTCTATGTGCTAACTGCTAGACCCGCTCTTCGTGCAGCTAATCCCCCACCGAACGTAGAAGGGATCCTTGTGACACCATAGGTGTTCATTTTCCCCGATAGGTAGGATTGTTAAAGAATATGGTAACATGCAAATATGGGCGAAATTGAAAGAACTATACAACAGTTGAAATCAAAGGACAAAAATCTATAATTAAACAGATAGGGTAATCATGATGTCATGGAAATATGAGAGTAATTGAAAGAACAATACATCATTAATTTGCCTAATATAGAAAGAAGTGGGAAAAAAATCCCCTTTGGCGTATATGCTGCATGTGGCACCTTTTATCCAAATGTAGCAATATATAGTATATGTTCAGAAAAGTAGGCCATGCCAACCGATTTAGTGTGAGATTGAACATACCGCGTGCATCCTGAAGTCATCTAGTACGATGAGATGGAACTCCATGGACGTCTCGTCAAGTCCGCAAAGTCCTGATGTGTCCGCAGACTGTACACTCTATGAATGAAAGAAAACCCTCAAATCAGCTCGAATAAAAATGAATCCACGGCGATTTTGGCCAGGTGATTAAAGGAGGCAGATGAAGTAGGATAAGAGATGAGAGAATATGTCATTAAATTAGTTACCTTGTTGTCCATGAGAAAAACCCACAATACGTCGGATTCCCCAATGAGGCGGAGTTGGGTCGACCACGAGCACCGTCGAGAAAGTCGACGGTGATAGGCAGCGGCAAGCGGAAGTGGAGAAAGGCGGTGGGGTTGGACCGGCCTCCTAGCGGCGGCGACAGGGGTCGAGCTAAGTGGTTGCCGCAGCGATAGGCGGTGCCATGTAGAGTCGCGGAGTAGCTTGTGCAAGGGTGAATGGGGACCAGAGGGGGTGGCGGGCGGGGTGAGGGTTTTTGTGACGTGGGGATGCTGAGGGTTTTCCTTTTTCTTGTTTGAATTGGGTGTGAGGGTTTTCTGTCCCACAAAGAGTTTCGGAGGCAACAGTTTGCTAGAGCCAACCGTGTGTGATTGATGTAACTGGGAAAATGAAAGTCATGGCACACGGTTCCAATTTGTGAATCGTGTGTGATTGACGACTACCTTCGTGCTGGTTTATTGGTCCCTTTTGCAATGTATGCCAAATTTTGACCAAAGATTTAACTAACACATGTTTATGCATGTCACCAAAAATTATATCATTGAACACTATGTTCAAACGCATCCAACGATATAATATTTGCTGACCTGCGCTAACATTTCATCATTTAAATCTTTGGTCAAAATTTAACACAAATTACAAAGGGGACCAATAAACCAGGATAGAGGTAGATTCCATGAACCGAACTGATTGCATCCATATCCCACATTTAGACATAAGTAAACATAGAATAAACATACTCGGGCATAGATAATAAGCGTACACAAGCATATTTCAACCATAAATATATAGTTGTCATTAAGCATAGCCAAGCGCATTTATAATTAAGACACTATACATAGCCATACATAGTTCAGTCCCACATCTCATCTCATCTGCCGGCACGATCCTGAAGCTTCTCCAGGTACTCAGCATACGCCGCATGCGCCACCATGCGAGAATACTTCTGCTTGAAGGAGCCAATGGCTCATCCTCTTGCATGCGCCAAAATAGTTTGATACGTGTCATGAAGCTTTTGGTTGCAAAATGGGCATCGATAGCCCCCGTTCCAGATCCTAATATGCTTGTTATGCATTCCTGCATAAAGCTCCCCGAGGATTTGCCTCTTGTACCTCCTCTGGCCATCTTCACCTCGCTGTCGACATCGTGAGATAGCACCTATACATATAGTAAAAAAATGTGGCGTCAAATTTGGAATACAAACTAATCTCTAGCGAACATTTGGCAGTTGCCAAAATTTGGCATCAAATCAATGTTTACATGCCGTAAAGTAGGATTAGGAATTTATGGCTAGTTTTTAGACATATCCAAAGATTATGGTTTGATTTTTAAGCACAATCGTCTATGTACATACCAATCTTGAAAAAAAATGGCACAAATATATATGTAGGTCATTCAAAATCAATTGTCTAGACCTGGCTAGGAATTATTAACACGAACATCAACCCTAGTCGGATTATTAGCAGAAATCATTTGCACAGATGAAACAACTAATCACTTATCATTCGTACCATTCGAACAATCAATACACTACATGGATCTAACAAAACTTAGTCAGATTTCATTGACTGAGAGAACATAACCATAGGATTTCTATCCCAAAAAGGGGCAGGTGGGAGTAACCAGAGAAACCCTAGGATGTATTTGACACATAATTGGTATAGATGACTAACCGGTTGTCCGTCGTTGTCGGAATCGTTGCTGGAGTCGTCGCCCGAGTCCGTGTGGACCTCCGGCTCCGGCTCTGGAAGCACGACTCCGTCGACGACATCAAGGTGCAGCGATACCTCGTCGGCGGCGATGACAACCTCTGTCTCCATCTTCACGTCGTGCTCTGGTGCTTCAGCAGCCCCGATGTCGCCACTCCTTTCGAATGGGCGCTTCGGCAGCATCCTCATACACTGACGGCTTTGAGGGCTGAGAACAACGTCGAGGATGCAGGCAGAGAGAGAGAGGACTGTGTGGTTGCAAGGGTGGGGGTGCGGCCGCTCAGGCGCGCCATTAATATTGAGTAATGGGAGAGAGCCGGGCGATGGTCAAACCACTGGCTCGCCTCCCGATGAGCCTGCGCACCGGATTGCTGGCAGGCCTAACTTCATTTCACACAGCTACTCGCATGCCTCGTGATGACACTATGCAGCGAGCATGCCTCGCATAAATTCACACACCTGCACGCACTCCTCCCGGACTACCTGCGCGGCGGACTGCTCGCATGTGTCCCATCAACTCACGCCTGCTCGCATGGCACACATGTTGTGTGGCGACACGTATATTGTTTTTCTATTTTGATGATTAATGCTGTCACTTTATTGCTTAACCGAAGCATGGCACGTACCCATTGTTGGTGTAACGTCTACGGTTCGAATAAATAATCCGTTTGTGATATTGGTTCCCAATTATTAATAATCTCCCGTTTGTAAGAAGATAAAGATTACATCAAAACTTGTCTCAAATTTGACAAAAAAGTACAATACCACTATGTATTGGTGTCCATATGACAACACGATAAGTTTCATGAATTTCAAATAAGTTTTGGATGTACTAGATTTCAAAAATCAAGTTTCTCAATGTTTGAAATTTCTCGCACGGCGAGTAAACATGCACCCAGTGAGACACATGTGTGTTTTCAATCCATTTAGGTGCACTACCACATGTGCATGTAGCTCAAATTTGATTTTTAAACATTATACCCCTAGAAAATCAATAAATGTACTAAAACATCTTAATGTCTTTTTTTCAAAATTAAAACGTCCCTCCTTTGGTAACATATGCTCAACACGGGAAAAATTAACATGCATAGTAGTTGCGGTGGATATGCGGTGTGTGTGTGTGTGTGCGCGTCTGGGTGGGGGGGGGGGTGGCAGTAGAGTCGTGAGCCACCGTGTGGGTTGGCAATTTTGTGAGGCAGGTCCCACATCAAAGTCATGAATTCGTTATTTAAAACATTACACAACCCTTTCATACATACATGTTTGGGCCACATGCAGTCGGTGGTTGTCCTACACGACACTCACTCGTGTGTGACGCTTTCTCTGGGCCCGCGAGGTTGTCGTCCATCACTTCGACCAACGGCCGACAGAGAGGTTAATTTGACCAGCAAGGTTGATTACTTTTTCTTTGTGTTATGGGGGGAGTATATAGTATGCTTTGAAGAGATGGGAGGGGACCAGCATATATACTACGTACGCGTTTGTGAACACACCTCACCCAGTATCGGGACTTTTCGGTTTCCGGGGCATGTGCCACATCAAAGTTGTGCATTGGCTATTCAAGCATCACACAACACCTCTTTGGGCCACATGCATGCAGATGGTGGTTATCCTAGGACACTTAAAACGTCTCCAACGTATCTATAATTTTTGATTGTTCCATGCTATTATATTATCTGTTTTGGATGTTTAATGGGCTTTAATATGGTCTTTTATATTATTTTTTGGGACTAACCTATTAACCAAAGGCCCAGTGTCAGTTTCTGTTTTTTTGCCTCTTTTAGAGTTTTGCAGAAAAGGAATACCAAACGGAGTCCAAACAGAATGAAACCTTCACGATGATCTTTCTTGGACCGGAAGCAAACCAGAAGACTTTGAGTTGAAGTCAGAGACGCAACAAGGTGTCCACGAGGTAGGAGGGCGCACCCAGGGGGTAGGCGTGCCCCCCACCCTTGTGGGCCCCTCGTAGCTCCACTGACCTAGTTCTTTCGCCTATATATACTCTTGTACCCTAAAAACGTCAGGGGGAGCCACGAAACCACTTTTCCACCGCTGCAACCTTCTGTACCCGTGAGATCCCATCTTGGGGCCTTTTCCGACGATCTGCTGGAGGGGGAATCGATCACGGAGGGCTTCTACATCAACACCATTACCTCCCCAATTAAGCGTGAGTAGTTTACCACAGACCTTCGGGTCCATAGTTATTAGCTAGATGGCTTCTTCTCTCTCTTTGAATCTCAATACAAAGTTCTCCTCGATGTTCTTGGAGATCTGTTCGATGTAATACTCTTTTGCTATGTGTTTGCCGAGATCCGATGAATTGTGGATTTATGATCAAGATTATCTATGAATATTATTTGGTTCTTCTCTGAATTCTTATATGCATGATTTGATATCTTTGCAAGTCTCTTCAAATTACTGGTTTAGTTTGGCCTACTAGATTGATCTTTCTTGCAATGGGAGAAGTGCTTAGCTTTGGGTTCAATCTTGCGGTGTCCTTTCTCAGTGACAGTAGGGGCAGCAAGGCACGTATTGTATTTTTGCCATTGAGGATAAAAAGATGGGGTTTATATCATATTGCTTGAGTTTATCATAATGGCTGATGCTTTGAGCCGCAATTCATATTGCAACCATCTCGAGGTTTGCAAAGTTCAGCCCTCGCTTGTTGAAGAATTCAGAAAGCTGAACCTCCATATTGTTCCTCCGGGTGCACTCGCTCCTCCTCCTAAGGAGTTCCGCAAGATGAATCTCCGTGTTGTTCCCCAAGGTTCCCTCAATACCTTGGTTGTCAAGCCAGATCTCGTGGAGAGCATCAAGAGACTGCAGAAGTATGACTCTCAAGTTGATAAGGTTAAGCGCTACCTCGCAGAAGGAAGGCCCTTGTTCTTCACTGTTGAAGATGATGACACCTTGTTCTTTAAAGGTCGCCTAGTGGTTCCTTCAAAAGATAACCTGGATATGATTCAAGAAGTTATGAAAGAAGCACATGATACTCTGTTGTGTATTCATCCCGGTAGCACCAACATGTACCAAGACATTCGTCAAAGATTCTGGTGGTCAAACATGAAGCAAGACATTGCTCACTATGTTGCTGAATGTGGTTTGCCGTCGTATCAAAGCAGAACATCAAATCCTGCTGGAACTCTACAACCTATCTCTATTTCTGAATGGAAATGGGACCATGTTGAAATGGACTTCATCACTGGATTTGCCAAATCACAGAAAGGTAATGATGCTATTCTTGTCGTCATTGACCGGCTTTCTAAAGTTGCACATTTTCTGGCCATCAAAGAGACTATCGCTGCTAGTCAGCTGGCAACGCTCTATATGTCCAGAATTGTTTCACTTCATGGTATTCTGTTGGTAATCAGCTCGGACCGTGGCAGCGTATTCACTTCTAGATTTTGGGCAAGTTTCCAAGAAGCTATGGGAACTCATCTATCATTCAGCACCACCTTTCACCCTCAATCTCAGGGTCAAGTTGAATGCATCAATCAAGTTCTTGAAGACATGCTTCAAGCTTGTGTCATTTCCTTCGACAAGAAATGGGAGGAATATCTCCCGAATGCTGAGTTCTCCTATAATAATAGCTATCAAGCTAGTCTGAAGATGGCTCCCTTTGAAGTGTTATATGGACAAAAGTGTTGAACCCCTCTGAATTGGTCAGAAACTAGGGAACGTCCACTCTTTGGTCCGGATATTATCCAACTAGCCGAAGAACAAGTCCGCATCATTCACGAGAATCTCAACACTGCTCGGTCACGACAAAAGAGTCAATATGACCGTCATCATAAAGACATGGTCTATCAACCTGGCAAAAAGGCTTATCTTCGAGTCACACTAATGAAGGGTGCTCACCGCTTCGGGATCAAGGGCAAGCTAGCTCCTCGCTATATTGGACCATTCACTATTCTCGAAAGGCGTGGAAAAGTGGCATACCAGTTGGAGCTTCCGTTGAACCTTTCTCAGGTTCATGATGTCTTCCACGTGTCACAACTCTACCGCTGCTTCAAGGACCCAGTCCGAGCAGTGGATCATGAAGTGCTCGAGTTGCAACAAGTCCTCTCCTATAAAGTGCATCTGGTCCGCCTTCTGGAGCAAGCTGAACGCCGCACACATCAGAAGGCGATCAAGTTCCTCAAGGTCCAATGGTCGCACCATTTTGAAGATGAAGCTACTTGGGAACGCGAGGATCGCCTGGGTGATGAATACCCCAAACTGTTTCCTTATACCTCCTCAATCTCGGGACGAGATTTCTTGTAGTGGGTGAGACGGCTGTAACGCCCGGATAATTAAGCTACATTAATCCCAAGTTAATGGTGTCATGTCATCATATTACTGTTGCTAATCCTCATTTGATCCATGTCACAATTCAAATTCAGAACAAAGTTTAAAGTCAAAATTTAAATTTTGTCAAACATGAAAACTAAAATGTTCAAGTTATTGCATTTAATCTTTGAATAATATTGGTGAGGAGCCAACTTTTTTATAAAATGTTTAACTGCTTTAAAATAAAGAAAACTAATAAATAGAATTAAATAAAAGAAAAAAGGAAGGCGAATGAAAAAAAGGGGAAGCCCCTGCTCCCCTGGGCCTAGCCCACCTGGGTCGGCCCAGCGGCCCACCTTCCCCCGGATCGCCTTCCTCCCCTGTTCATCGACTGAGCGCGCGCCCGAGCGCGCTCCGCCGGACCACCTTGCCGCCCCCGCTGATGGGATAAGAACGTAGACACGATGCCTCCTCAGGCTCCCCTCCACACTTGCCCCGCTCGCATTCTCGCCCCTCGCCCTCTCCCTCTCGTTCTCCACCTCCCCTCCTCCAGATCTGCCGCATCCACTGTCACCGTCGCCATGGACGATGCCGCCCTTGCGGTCAGCATGCTCCCCACCACCTAGGAGCTAGCCAGAAGGACCCCGTTGTTCGCCTCGTCTTCACCAACCGTGCATGTAAGTTGGGACGGCCCCACGGTACCGCCCCGACCCTTCTTCCTCCACTCTGGCCACCGCGAGCTCGCCAACGACTCCGGCCACCTCGACTCTCCCTCGGGCCTTCCCAACAACGGCGGTGAGCACCGCATGCTCCTCCTCTTCCTAACCCTTGATTTCTACACCCGTAGCCGTCCCGTCATGTTACCGAGCTCGGCCACCCGCCATGGTTGCCGCCTGAGTGCCGTGCTACCTCCTGGGCGCCCGCGATTGCTTTGGATGCGTTCCAGAGCGCCCGCGGTGCCACCCCATGCCCGCGTATAGCCCCCTTAGTCGCCCCGCCTCGTTCTCGATTGAGGCCCGAGCGTTGCCGCCATCGTTGCAGCCCGCCTTAGCCCGAGCTGAGGCCACCGCTGGACACGCTGCTCCTCCCGCTTCTGAAGGAGCTCGGCCGCGTTCGAAACGGCCCCCTGTGGTGCATTTCCGGCAAAGTCCCGAGCCCTGCCGCCATGATCTGTGTCACCGGAGCTTCACCGCCGGCCGCGCCAATGTGGCCGCCTCGGGACCATCCGCTGGGTCGCTGACCGGTGGCCCCTGTGCCCTCGACTGTTGACCCGGTCGATGGTCGATCTGGCATCACCCGATCCATCGCCGATGGGCCCCGCATGGTCCTCGTTGGTGGTCGGTGGTCGATTGACCGCTGATGCGTTGATGATGCCATGCTAATGTCACTTTCCTTTTTTTCTGAATTATTTTAAATGATAATAATATTAGGAAATAATTTAAAACTTTCAACAATCATATAAAATAACCCGTAGCTCGGATGAAAAAGTTTTATACATGAAAGTTGCTCAGAACAACGTGGTGAATACAGATACGTGGTCTGTTTGTCCGCCACACGTCCCTAGTATAGCGAACATGCAACCTTTCCCCTCTAGTTCATTTGTCTGACAGACGTTCGGAACCGGGAAAACTTTCCCGGAAGTTTTCCCCCTTCGCCAGTATCGCCTAGCACTGCGTTAGAACACCTCTAGCTCGGCTTATTGTCTTGTTATGCATATGTTTGCGTGTATTTACTGTTTCTTCCCCCTCTTCTCTCTAGTAGACCCCGAGACCGCTGTTGATGCCCCTGTGATCGACTACGTCGACGACGACCCTTCTACCCCTTTCAGCGGAGCTTCCAAGCAAGCCCCCCCCCCCTTGATCATCCCGATATCGCCCATTCTATTCTCTCATGCTTGCATTAGATTTTGCTACTGTATTTGATTGCTCCTATTCTGATGCATAGCCTGCTTTTGTACCTGTTGTTGTACCTTACGTGCTTAGTATATGTTGGTTAGTGACCCCCACCTTGTCCTTGTTGCTCCTCCTTCCTCATCAACGACTCGATCAACATAATCGATGACCAGAGACCGACACGGCACCTCACCCCCTTTAGTTGTATGACTCTGCATAGTTACTATCGGGTGTCGAGGGTGATACCTCATAACACACTCTGATGATAATTCTGTAGTGTAGCCGTTCGGTCGTGGTCATCGAGGGTGATTCCTCATTGACCACTCCTGATATGACTCTGTCGTGCAACACCTCAAGTGTGAACATTGAGGGTGGTTCCTCATATGTTCACCTTGATAGTTACCTCAAGTGGGAATCCATTGAGGGTGATTCCTTGGGGTTTCCCCCTTGATGTTTGGACACACGGTTACCTTGACCTTACTTGAGACCTTTGTGAAAGTCGGGCGGGCGCGGGCCAATACCCGAGGAGTTATGATGGCGGCTGGCTGTTTAGCGATATCACCCAGGAGGGGGTGATAGCTCCGGACTTGTCCCGACAGCCGTCACTTCTTTTAATAATGCATTAATAGGTTTGGGTATTTGTTTTGAGTTGGCCTTTGGCCTTTACACACTACCACCACGCGAGAATAGTTATGGGCCTCGACGTTGCAGTATTAGCCAAAGCTTTGTCAGACGTCCAG
This sequence comes from Aegilops speltoides, assembly GCA_021437245.1. Taxonomy (NCBI): domain Eukaryota; kingdom Viridiplantae; phylum Streptophyta; class Magnoliopsida; order Poales; family Poaceae; genus Aegilops; species Aegilops speltoides. Next base: position 186,608,316 of record CM038147.1, read on the forward strand.
TTCAGCATTGTGGCACAGTCGGATCGTGTTGGCCATCCGAGGCGGTGCTGGTATCCACCATGCACACAACGACCTAGAGTGCAACGGGCGATGGGCACAAGACCCCGGAGTGATTAGGATGTAGACTGGCGGGGACCTCTTTGCTGAGCCTAGGTAGGGCTGGGATGTGTTGATCTTTCGAGGCCGGGTATGAACCAGGAAAGTGTGTCCGGCCAGAGTGATCGAGCATGTTGGGTAATGTGGTGCACCCCTATAGGGAAGATTATCTATTAATAGCCATGTCGATGATAACAGACATTCAGACCTGTATCTTGATCTTATATAACTAGAAATGGATACTTGAGATATGTGATGGATATGTGGCTCCAGAATTGCTTTCTCGCAGGGAGTCGAGGAAGGATCTCTGGGCATTAATGCTACAACATGTTTGTTAAATATTAAACTGCTTTCCTTTACTCTCCTACATGCTGCAGGATGCTCGGAGCTGCTTGAATATGCTAGTATTTGATAGGCTAGGCCTTCACCTCTATTCTGGCATTCTGCAGTTCAGTCCACAGATACAACCCTTCCATTTGACACCAATGCATACTTAGTACAGATCTGATGCTTGCGAGTACTTTTGATGAGTACTCATGGTTGCTTTGCTACCTCTTTTCCCCCTTCTTTCTTCTTTCTGGCTGTTGCAACCAGATGGTGGGTACCTGGAGCCAGATGCCACCACCGACGGATGCTACTACATGGAAACGACCAACGACCAGGAGTAGTTAGGAGGTTCCAGGCAGTAGGCCTTGCCTGTTCGATCGTGTTGCTTTTGTGCTAGCCTTCCTAAGGCAGTTTTGTATAACTTATGTCTGTACTCAGATATTGTTGCTTCCGCTGACGCTTGTGTATCGAGCTTATGCATTCGAGGCCTCGAGGCCCCTGGCTTGTAATATAAAGCTTGTATTATTTCAATTTGTGTCTAGAGTTGTGTTGTGATATCTTCCCGTGAGTCCCTAATCTTGATCGTACACATTTGTGTGTTCTATACCACTATATAGTGTGCCAATAGCTTCAAATATTAGTCATTGTATATGCCCATCTAACGGTCAAGAGATGGCAAATCCGAGCATTATCATCCGTTGGATATAGTTTTTAACTCATAGGATACTGCCACGTGGCCTTCTAATGAAAACCCAACTCTACCATCTCATGTGTTCTAGAAGTATCTATCCACATGCTTATCCGATACTCTAATAAAAAGAGGCTACAACAATCTGGATTCTAGAGAGGTAAGAACCAAGTTGGACCTTGTCCAGTACGATTCTAGAAAAGAAAATACACATTCAAATGTATTTTTCCATGCTTTTTATATATATTTAAATGACATGCAAAGCACAGACAATTTACTAGTATCATTAGTGTACGATTGAATCGGGGGTGTCACAATAGCGCAACAGAATCTCCGGCGGTGCTGACGAGCTCGTCGATGCGGTCAAGCCAGTCCTCGTAGAAGTCGTCGACCGGGCGGTAGTGCAGGAGCTCGCATGCCATACGCAGCACAGCCTGCGCATTTGCCAGGCCACGACGAGCATGGGAGGACGATGCAACCGGAGTCAGCGATGGAGTGGCGGTGTGCCCATCATGGCGCTTGGAAGGATGCAGCAAAGAGGCCTGCTGCTCATGGCATGCGGGGCCCATGATAGTGTTCGCCATCGGCGGCGAGGGCAACCGTCGCCCGTCGGTGCTGTCTGAGCGACGCAGGCAGGGAGTGCGGCCTGATGCTCAGTGCGAGCTCGGCATGCGTCAGCCATGGAAGAGGTGGAACGGTGGCGAATCGACCGACGGAAGAGAGGCTTCGGCACCCATACCTGGCGTGCCAAATGTTGGATTTTGGGTTTCGCAAACCCTTGAGAGGTTCGAACTCTGGGGTGCGTGCGAAGAACTCAACCTCCCTAGTCTACCTATTCGCCAATCTCACAGCCTAGCTCACCGAACTCAAAGGAAGGGGGACACAATAGTTTACCCCGGTTCGGGCCACCTTGCGGTGTAAAACCCTACTCCTGCTTTGTGGTGGATTGGCCTCGAAGGGCTGAGGATGAACTAGTAAAGTGGAGAACAACCTCAGGAGGTGTGTTCTTGAGCCCAAGTGAGCTGGTGAGGGTGGAATGGATCTAATCTCGTCCCTTCTCCCCTTTTTTCCCTCCTTCCCTATGTTGGTGGCTAGGTCCTATTTATAGTGGCCTTGGTCCTCTTCCCAAATGAAGGCGGGAAGGGATCCCACAATGCCCAAATTTGAAGGGAGACAACTAGTACATCTTATCCTGACAAAAGTAGTCTTCGCCTGCAAAAGCCTCTGGTCGTGACGCCATGGTGGGCTCAGTGATGACCTCCGTCCCGCTGTCCTAGCGGTCTTGGTCTTGATGCACGGGAATGGAAACCTTTGGCTGATTCCTCGGGACTCCGCACGTGCACTTGCCTCCTTATCACCAAAGAGGAAACTGGTACACTGCGCCCGCTGGCTTCCGCCTAGCGTTGGTCGTCATGGCTCACGTCACCCGAACCTCATGAGGTGAGCCTTGCATGGTAATCTCCGCTCCTCGGGAGCCAGCCTGAGGAGGCTGCTTCCTTTGGAGGTCTTGGTGCCGTCCGCCTCGTGAGGGTCTTGAGTTGTCGATGTCAAAGCTGGGCCATACCAGGCCATTGATGGAGCCACACCGTGGGCCACAGGCAGGCAAGTCTGGGTACCCCCGTTCCTAGAACAGCGACACTCAGGTCTCTTTTCCATCATATAAGTTCTCTTTTCCATCATATAAGTTCTATTTTCCATCATATTAGTTTTCGATCTACTATTCTTGCACTCTTTTACTTTTCGATCTATAAACAAAAATAGCAAAAATGTTTACTTTATCGTTTATCTATCTCTATCAGAAATCACTTTTGCAAGTAACCGTGAAGGGATTGGCAACCCCTTTATCGCGTTGGGTGCAAGTTTGTTTGATTGTTTGTGTAGGTATTCGGTGATTTGTGCATTTTCTCCTACTAGATTGATACCTTGGTTCTCTAACTAAGGGAAATACTTACTCTACTTTGCTGCATCACCCTTTCCTCTTCAGTGGAAAAACTAGCGCAAGCTCAAGAAGTAGCAGGAAGAATTTCTGGCGCCGTGGCCGGGGAAATCTACGCCAAGTCAAGACATACCAAGTACCCATCATAAACTCTCATCTCTTGCATTACATTATTTGCCATTCGCTTCAAGTTTTCCTCTCCCCCACATCTAAAACGATTTTCGAAAAGATTTGCCCTGTCTTAGCCCCTCCTCCGTTTGTCTTTCTTGCTTGCTTTTTGCGTGTTTGTGTGTTGGTGTGCCTATTTGCCTTAATGGCACAACCAAAAAGCATTGATCCTCACCTTAGGAGGTTGGAAGAAATTGAAAATAATGTTAGAAGCTTTATGTCTTTAGAATTTGAGCACAATAGTTTCTTTAGAAACGAGCTTAAAGAGCAAAAAAGTTTTATGGAGTATATGAATAAAGAGCTCGATGATATGTCTAAGGAGCTTTATGGTTTGAAATCTTAGTTTGCTCATCTTGAAAATCTAGTAGGCAAAATTTCTGATAAACAAGCTACCTTAGTAAATAAAATGGCCGCTAAAATGAAAGCTGAAAATAACAATGAAGATCTTAAAGTGATTGATGTGACTCCTATTGAATCTTTATTTTCTAATATAAATCTTGATAAAGATGGGACTCGAGATGAGTCAACTTTATTTAAAAGGCGTCCCAATGATTTGGAGTTTTTAGATCTAGATGCAAAAATTGATAAAAGTGGGATTGGAGAGGTCAAGACTTTATGTAGCGATGAACCCACTCTTTTGGATTTCAAGGAATTTAATTATGATAATTGTTCTTTAATAGATTGTATTTCCTTGTTGCAATCCATGTTGAATTCTCCTCATGCTTATAATCAAAACAAAGCTTTTACTAAACATATCGTTGATGCTATGATGCAATCTTTTGAAGAAAAGCTTGAATTGGAAGTTTCTATCCCTAGAAAATTTATGATGAGTGGGAACCTACTATTAAGATTAAAAATAAAGATTATGAGTGCCATGCTTTGTGTGACTTTGGTGCTAGTGTTTCCACAATTCAAAAAACTTCATATGATGTGTTAGGTTTCCGTGAATTTGATGATTGTTCTTTAATTTTGTATCTGGCGGATTCCACTATTAAGAAACCTATGGGAAGGATTAATGATGTTTTTATTGTTGCATATAGGAATTCTGTGCACGTAGATTTCATTGTTCTTGATATAGACTGCAATCCTACATGTCCTATTATTCTTGGTAGACCTTTCCTTAAAACATTTGGTGCAATTATTGATATGAAGGAAGGAAACATTAGATTCAATTTCCATTAAGGAAGGGAATGGAACACTTTCCTAGAAAGAAAATTAAATTGCCATATGAATCTAACATGAGAGCTACTTATGGATTGCATACAAAAGATGACAATACCTAGATCTATTCGTGTTTTTATGCCTAGCTAAGGGCGTTAAACAATAGCGCTGGTTGGGAGGCAACCCAATTTTATTTTTGTTCTTTAATTTTTGTTCTTGTTTTGCTTTGAATAATTCATCTAGCCTCTAGTTAGATGTGGTTTTGTTTTTTAATTAGTGTTTGTGCCAAGTTAGACCTTTGGGATAGCTTACGGTGATAGTTGTGTTGATCCTGCTGAAAAACAGAAACTTTTGCACCGAGTAAATAATTTCCTGGATTTTATTGAGACGTGCTTTTGATCTGATTCTTTTTGCTCAGGATTGTTGCACAAATTGCTCAAGTTGTCCTAATATTTTAGAATTTTCGGAGTTACAGAAGTATTCGAGAGTTACATATTGCTACAGACTGTTCCGTTTTTGACAGATTTTATTTTCTTTGTGTTGTTTGCTTATTTTGATGAATCTATGGGTAGTATCGGGGGGTATGAACCATGGAAAATTTGAAATACAGTATATATTACACCAATATAAATAAATAATGAGTTTGCAACAATACCATAAAGTGGTGATTTATTTTCTTATACTAACGGAGCTTATGAGATTTTTTGTTGAGTTTTGTGTTGTGAAAGTTTTGGGTAAGGATTTGATGGACTATGGAATAAGGAGTGGCAAGAGCCTAACCTTGGGGATGCCCAAGGCACCCAAGGTAATATTAAAGGACAACCAAGATCCTAAGCTTGGGGATGCCATGGAAGGCATCCCCTCTTTCTTCTTCGTCTATCGGTAACTTTACTTGAGGCTATATTTTTATTCACCACATGATATGTGTTTTGCTTGGAGCGTCTTGTATGATTTGAGTCTTTGCTTTTTAGTTTGCCACAATCATCCTTGCTATACACACCTATTGAGAGGGACACACATGAATCGTGATTTATTAGAATACTCTATGTGCTTCACTTATATCTTTTGAGCTAGGCAATATTGCTCTAGCGCTTCACTTATATCTTTTTGGAGCACGACGGTGGTTTTATTTTATAGAAATTGATGAACTCTCATGCTTCACTTATATTATTTTGAGAGTCTTGAAATAGCATGCTAACTTTCTTTGGTTATAAATTTAGTCCTAATATGATAGGCATCCAAGATGGATATAATAAAAACTTTCCTATAAAGTGCATTGAACACTATGAGAAGTTTGATTCTTTATGATCGTTTTGAGATATGAAGATGGTGATATTAGAGTCATGATAGTGATTAGTTGTGAATTTGAGAGATACTTGTGTTAAAGTTTGTGATTCTCGTAGCATGCACGTATGGTGAACCGTTATGTGATGGAGTCGGAGCATGATTTTTTTATTGTCTCCCTTATGAGTGGAAGTCAGGGATGAGCGATGGTATTTTCCTACCAGTCTATCCCCCTAGGAGCATGCGCTTAGTACTTCATTTCAATAACCAATAGATTTTTGCAATAAGTATGTGAGTTCTTTATGACTAATGTTGAGTCCATGGATTATACGCACTCTCACCCTTCCACCATTGCTAGCCTCTCTTGTGTCGTGCAACTTTCGCCGGCACCATACACCCACCATATAACTTCCTCAAAACAGCCACCATACCTACCTATTATGGCATTTCCACAGCCATTCCGAGATATATGCCATGCAACTTTCCACCGTTCCATTTATTATGACACGCTTCATCATTGTCATATTGCTTTACATGATCAAGTAGTTGACATCGTATTTGTGGAAAATCCACCTTTCGTAATTATTTCATACATGTCACTCTTGATTCATTGCACTTCCCGGTACACCACCGGAGCCATTCATATAGTCATATTTTGTTCTAAGTATCGAGTTGTAATTCTTGAGTTCTAAGTAAATAAAAGTGTGATGATCTTCATTATTAGAGCATTGTCCCATGTGAGGAAAGGATGATGGAGACTATGATTCCCCCACAAGTTGGAATGAGACTCCGGACGAAAAAAAAGAGGCCAAAAAAATGAGGAAGTCCCAAATAAAATAAGAATAAGAATAATAATAATAAAAGAGAGAAGGGGCAATGCTACTATCCTTTTACCACACTTGTGCTTCAAAGTAGCACCATGATCTTCATGATAGAGAGTCTCATATGATATCGATTTCATATACTAGTGGGAATTTTTTGTTATAGAACTTGGCTTGTATATTCGAATGATAGGCTTCCTCAAATTGCCCTAGATCTTCGTGAGCAAGCGAGTTGGTTGCACACCCACTTAGTTTTGTTTTTTAGCTTTCATAAACTTATAGCTCTACTGCGTCCGTTGCATGGAAATCGCTACTCACTCACATTGATATCTATTTATGGTCATCTCCATAGCCCGTTGATACGCCTAGTTGATGTGAGACTATCTCCCTATTTTGTCTTCTCCACAACCACCATATTCTATTCCACCTATAGTGCTATGTCCATGGCTCACGCTCATGTATTGGGTGAAAGTTGAAAAATGTTGAGAACATCAAAAGTATGAAACAATTGCTTGGCTTGTCATCGGGGTTGTGCATGATTTAAATATTTTATGTGATGAAGATGGAGCATAGTCAGACTATATGATTTTGTAGGGATATCTTCTTTGGCCATGTTATTTTGAGAATACATGATTGCTTTATTAGTATGCTTGAAGTATTATTATTTTTATGTCAATATTAAACTTTTATTTTGAATCTTTCGGATCTAAACATTCATGCCACAATAAAGGTAATTACAGGGATAAACATGTTAGGTAGCATTCCACATCAAAAATTTTGTTTTTATCATTTACCTACTCGAGGACAAGCAGGAATTAAGCTTGGGGATGCTTGATACGTCTCCAACGTATCTATAATTTTTTATTGTTCCATGCTATTATATTATCCGTTTTGGATGTTTTATATGCATTATTATGCCATTTTATATTATTTTTGGGATTAACATATTAATCTAGAGCCCAGTGCGAGTTACTGTTTTCCCTTGTTTGAGAGTTTCGCAAAAAAGGAATACCAAACGGAATAAAACTTTCGCGATGATCTTTCTTGGACCAGAAGCAAACCAGAAGACTTGGAGATGAAGTAGGAGGAGCCCCGAGGCAGCCACAAGGGTGGAGGGCGTGCCCTGGGGGGTAGGGCGCGCCCCCCTATCTGGTGGGCCCCTCGTGGGTCTCCTGACCTAATTCGTTCGCCCATATATACTCTTATATCCCAAAACCACCAGAAGCATCCACGAAAACACTTTTCCACCACTGCAACCTTCTGTACCCATGAGATCCCATCTGGGGGCCTTTTTCGGCGCCTGCCGGAGGGGGATTCGATCATGGAGGGCTTCTACATCAACACCCTTGCCCTTCCAATGAAGCGTGAGTAGTTTACCTCGAACCTACGGGTCCATAGCTAGTAGCTAGATGGCTTTTTCTCTCTCTTTGATTCTCAATACCATGTTCTCCTCGTTGTTCTTGGAGATCCATTCGATGTAATATCTTTTTGCGGTGTGTTTGCCGAGATCTGATGAATTGTGGATTTATGATCAGCTTATCTATGAATGTTATTTGAATCTCCTCTGAATTCTTATATGCATGATTTGATTTCTTTGCAAGTCTCTTCAAATTATCGGTTTGGTTTGGCCAACTAGATTGGTTCTTCTTTCATTAGTAGAAGTGCTTAGCTCTGGGTTCAATCTTGCGGTGTCCTTTCCCACTGATAGTAGGGGCAGCAAGGCACATATTGTAGTGTTGCCATCGAGGATAAAAAATATGGGGTTTTCATCATGTTGCTTGAGTTAATTCCTCTATGATATGTCATATTACTTAATGTGTTACTCCGTTCTTTATGAACTTAATACTCTGGATGCATGCTGGATAGCGGTCGATGTGTGGAGTAATAGTAGTAGATGCAGAATCATTTCGGTCTACTTGACATGGTAGTGATGCATATATTCATGATCATTGCTTTAGATATTGTCATAACTTTGCGCTTTTCTATCAATTGCTCGACAGTAATTCGTTCACCCACCATAGTATTTTCTATCTCGAGAGAATCCTCTAGTGAAACCTATGCCCCTCGGGTCTCTTTTCCATCATATAGTTTCCGATCAACTATTCTTGCAATCTTTTACTTTCCGATCTATAAACAAAAATACCAAAAATATTTATTTTAACGTTTATCTATCCCTATCAGATCTCACTTTTCCAAGTAACTGTGAAGGGATTGACAACCCCTTTATCGCTTGGGTGCAAGTTTGTTTGATTGTTTGTGCAGGTATTCGGTGATTTGTGCGTTGTCTCCTACTAGATTGATACCTTGGTTCTCAAACTGAGGGAAATACTTACTCTACTTTGCTGCAACACCCTTTCCTCTTCAAGGGGAAAACCAACGCAAGCTCAAGAAGTAGCAGTGGGCCCCTCGTAACTCCCCTGACCTAATTCTTCGTCCTATATATTAACATATATCCCCAAACCACCAGAAGCATCCACGAAAACACTTTTCCACTGCCGCAACCTTCTGTACCCGTGAGATCCCATCTAGGGCCCTTTTCCGGCATCCCGTCGAAGCGGGATTCGATCACGAAGGGCTTCTACATCAACTCTATTACCCTTCCGATGAAGCGTGAGTAGTTTAACTCAAACCTACGGATCCATAGCTAGTAGCTAGATGGCTTCTTCTCTCTCTTTGATTCTCAATACCATGTTCTCCTCGATGTTCTTGGACATCTATCCGATGTAATCTTCTTTTGCGGTGTGTTTGTCGAGATCCGATGAATTGTGTATTTTTGATCAGCTTATCTATGAATATTATTTGAATCTACTCTGAATTCTTATATGCATGATTTTATATCTTTGTAATTCTATTCAAACTATCGGTTTAGTTTGGCCAACTAGATTGGTTTTTCTTGCAATGGGAGAAGTGCTTAGCTTTGGGTTCAATCTTGTGGTGTCCTTTCCCAATGACAGTACGGGCAGCAAGGCACGTATTGTATTGTTGCCATCGAGGATAAAAAGATGGGGTTTACATCATATTGCTTGAGTTTGTTACTCTACATCATGTCATCTTATTTAATGTGTTACTCTGTACTTCATGAACTTAACACTCTAGATGGAGGCAGGAGTCGGTCGATGTGTGGAGTACTAGTAGTAGATGCAGGCAGGAGTCGGTCTACTTGACACGGACGAGATGCCTATATTTCATAATCATTGCCTTAGATATCATCATAACTTTGCTCTTTTATCAATTGCTCGACAATAATTTGCTCACCCACCGTATTATTTGCTATCATGAGATAAGCCACTAGTAAAACCTATGGCCCCCGACTATATTTTCCATCAAATTAGTTTCCGATCTACTATTTTGCAATCTTTTACTTTTCGATCTATAAACCAAAAATAACATAAATATTTACTTTATCTTTTGTTTAGTTTCATCTATCTCTATTAGATCTCTCTTTTGCAAGTGACCGTGAAGGGATTGACAACCCCTATATCGCGTTGGGCGCAAGTTGTTTGATTGTTTGTGCAGGTACTTGTGATTGTGCGTTGTCTCCTACTGGATTGATACCTTGGCTCTCTAACTGAGGGAAATACTTATCTCTACTTTGCTGCATCACCCTTTCCTCTTCAAGGGAAAAACCAACGCAAGCTCAACAAGTAGCAGTCCACAAAAATACTTTTCTGCCGCATCAAGCCTCTTTTCCCGTGAGATCCCATCTTGGGGTCTTTTCTGGCGATCTGCCAGAGGGGGATTCGATCATGGAGGGAATCTACATCAACCCTATTGCCCTTCTAATGAAGCGCGAGTAGTTTACCTCAGACCTACGGGTCCATAGCTAGTATCTAGATGGCTTCTTCTCTCTCTATGATCCTCAATACCATGTTCTCCTCGATGTTCTTGGAGTTCTATTCGATGTAATATTCTTTTGTTGTGTGTTTGTCGAGATTCGATGAATTGTGGATTTATGATCAGATTATCTATGAATATTATTGGAATCTTGTCTGAATTCTTATATTCATGATTTGATATCTTTGTATTTCTCTTCAAATTATCGGTCTGGTTTGGCCAACTAGATTGGTATTTCTTGCAATGCGAGAGGTGCTTAGTTTTGGGTTCAATCTTGCGGTGTCCTCACCAAGTGACAAAGTAGGGGTAGCGAGGCACGTATTTGTATTCTTGCCATCAAGGGTAAAAATATGGGGTTTTCATCATATTGCTTGAGTTTGTCCCTCTACATCATGTCATCTTACTTAAGGCGTTACTCCGTTCTATATGAACTTAATACTCAAGATGCATGCTGGATAGCGGTCGATGTTGGAGTAATAGTAGTAGATGCAGAATCGTTTCGGTCTACTTGACACGGGCGTGATGCCTATATGCATAATCATTACCTTGGATATCGTCATAACTTTGCGCTTTTCTATCAATTGCTCGGCAGTAATTTGTTCACCCACTGTATTATTTGCCTTCGAGAGAGAAGCCTCTAGTGAAACCTATGGCCCCCAGGTCTATATTCCCTTATATATTTTTAGACTATAAACCAAAAACCCCAAAAATACCTCGCTGAGTTTTATTTACTTTTATTTTGTTTTACGTTTTAGTTATCTTTTATATCTATCTCTATCAGATCTCACCATTGCAATTGATTGTGAAGAGATTGACAACCCCTTTATCGCGTTGGGTGCAAGTGTTTGATTGTTTGTGTAGGTGCATAGATGGGAGACTTGCTTGTGCCTCCTACTGGATTGATACCTTGGTTCTCTAACTGAGGGAAATGCTTATCTCTATTTTGTTGCATCACCCTTTCCTCTTCAAGGGAAAAACCAACGCAAGCTGAAGAAGTAGCAGCGACGATGTTCGACGGCAGCGATTCTGGCGAACGTTGCGAGCAGCGATAGAGCATGCAAACGAGGGGGGACAAGGCACGCGGAGGATCAGGAGCTCACCACGAGCACGCACGCACGCTCGTATTGGCGAGAGGGGGACGGAGTCAACGGTAGGGCGCTTGAACAGGTATGGTGGCCAGAATCAAAGACAAGGAAGAAGGGGCTCATCTCTGCGTCCCTCGAGGCTGCAGAGGAGGTTGTGGACGGAGTCAATGTCGTGGAAGAAGAGGGACAAGGCTGGCAAGGCGGAGGTTGACGGGGAGCACGCCGGCAACGATGTCGTGCGCCCGGATGCGCTCGGGATGGTGGTGGAGCGGTGGATCCGGTGGTCTATGCTGCTGGCGGCGGCGGCGAGAGGGAGAGGGGAACCCTAGGGGTTTAGTGGACATGGAGAGGGTTTGGTGGTCTATGCTGCTAGCGGCGGCGGCGAGAGGGAGAGGGGAACCCTAGGGGTTTAGTGGCCATGGAGAGGGTTAAAAGGGGGGGCCAGGGCGACGGGTCAGAGAGACGATGCTCTCAGCCATGCCATGTGCGTGCACGAGCGAGGGGGCGAAGGAGGGAGAAAGGTGGGCGTGGGTGCGGGTGCAGACGCTGAAAGGTGGGACCTGCCAGGCCACGTGGGCGCGAGCTAGCTGGGGCGAATGGGTCTGCGGCTGAGAAAGGGAGAGAGGGATGCGCGCGTGGGGCTGAGCGGGCTCGAGGCGCGGGGTGAGCTGGGCCACGAGAGCTGAGCTGGGCCGGCCTGAGTGGAAGGAGGCCCACCAGGCAGCTGCATCGGGAGGGTTGCTGCTTTTCTTTTTGATTTCCTTAGACAGAAAATAAACAGAAAATCACAGGTAAAAAGGAGAGGGGTTTGAGTAATATAAAAATATCATCATGACCCTGGATTAATGCCCTATTTGAATAAATTGCTTTGGACATTTTTAGAGGTAGAAAGATAAAACAAGTTTGAATTTAATTCAAACTTGGGCCATTTTTGAACCTGACAAAAACAACTCCAAAATGGATGAAATTTAGCAGAGAGGGTGTAGGAAAGGTGCAAGATTTATAGGGAAAGAATGAACATTAAATTGGTGCAGGAAATAAAATACCAAAGTTTAAATGGATTAACGAAGAAGGAGAAGGAGATGATCAAGCAAGGTTGTGGGTGGAGAAGAAGATGAAGTCGAGAAAGAAACAATGCGGGGGTTGATCACACGCTCAAGCACACAACCAAAACAACCAACAAGTATGCCTATGCATTATCATCCATGATAAGAATGGCAATGCAATAATAACATGATGCGCATGATACAAGAACAAATTATATGACAATGCACTTAACATGATCATGGCAACACACAATTGAAACACATGGCAACAACGAAAATAAATAGAGGGCAACTGGAGCATCGGTCTCGGGGCCTCACAACCCAGTTTTAATTGCTATATTTGGTTATTTTCAGTATGCCTTGTTTATTTCGGTTGTTCACAATGTGATGTTCTATATGTGCAACTATTTACTATGCAATACATTTTCATCAATACTTGTTTTAAACATACTGATAGGAATGCATATCTTTGCTTGGTGTTAAGCCTGTTATAGCTAGCATATGGCTCTTCCAAAGTTTTTTGGTTGTTCGGTTGTTTGTAGTTATCACATATATAGTTTATGCTATCTTTGGTTGTTCGTAGTATGTCTTGTTTATTCCAGTTATTCACAACGTGATGTTCTATATGTGCAAGTATGAACTGCGAAGTTCAATTTCATCAATACCAGTTTGAACAATACCAATATGAATGACTACATTTGGTTGTTTTTAAGCATGTTGTAGTTAACATGCCTTCCCATTTTTATTTAACAATAACCAGTGTACTTAGACCGACACAATACCAGTTTGAATGACTATATATTCTTGTTGTTAAATGTTAGGCATGTTGCAGTTAACACACCTTTCCACTTCTTGTTTTGCTTAACTAGCATGCTTAAACCTGCACACTGAAGCTACCGTTTGGAGATTATTTTGTCTGCCATGGATATATTTGGTTGATGTTTAGCCTGTTGTGCTTAACATGCCTCTCGATGTACTTACACAGGACAATTTTGGGAATGACTGCTATTTTCCGTCGAGGTTAGCTTCATCCCATGGCTTATATATACTCACTGTTCAGGGTATCGATAGTTGGCACCATAAAGGTCGGGGTCTGATAGGGACTAATCGGTGAATTAGACTTTTAACTGAATATATCTATAACCCATTTATCAGTAGGTTAACGAGGGCCATATCTAATATATCTGAGGCTACATAACAACATGCACTATACTGAATGTCTAAATATGCAATCCTAGGCTGCATAGCAACAAGGAAAAGTGTTACCTTAATGTTCTGATGATGTCTAGATATACGTAGAAGAGCAGCAACAACAACAACACAGCAGCAGTTAATCAGCTGATAATTTGTGACCTCCGACCCATAATATAAGATGTTATTTCATCCAATATGTGAGTATCTTGGATGTTATAATATATTATATAATGGGACGGAGGGAGTGTTGTACTACATCATTGTGCAATTGTTGTTTAGCTTCTAATATTAACTTGGTGCTTTTAGGTACATATGTCATTGCTAAAGATCCGCACTTTGAACCTTTCTGCATATGGGGCAATGAGATATTGATGAACCAGTGTCAAGTGAGGAAGGTGATAAAGATTGTTAGTAAAATGGGTCAAAATATGGAAATTAAACTATTTGTTTACACTTTATCCAAGACAACAGTGAACTGCGGGATGGTAAGTAAGAACTCTACATCCTTCTTTTTACTGCCCATAATAAGTTGTGTTAGATGACAATGTCTGAATCTTTTCCCTTTGCAGTGGCTCCCAAAGCAGTTTACTCAAGATTACCTCTCAAACTACATGATTGGTGGGCATGTGATATGCCTCCATTGTATCTATAATTTATGAAGTATTCATGCCATGTTTACAACAATTTATATGGTTTTGGTATGATTTGATTAGAACTAACATGGACTAACGTTGTTTTCAGCAGAACTACCGTGGTGTCATTTTTTGTGCAGAAATAAAAGTTCTCGGAATGGGCTAAAAATTTATGGTAATTTTTTATGGACCAAAAGAGACCCCCGAAGCACTGGAGGTGGGCCAGGAGGTGACCGAGGAGGCCACAAGCCTGGGGGCACACACCCCCTAGGGCGTGCCTCCCAAGCTTAACGGCCCCTCGGGCACCACCTTGACGTGAGACAGATGCCAAAAATTCTTATAAATATAGAAACCTCCAAAAATAACCCTAGATCAGAAGTTCCGCCGTCGCAAGCCTCTGTAGCCACAAAAAACCAATCGGGAGCCTGTTCCAGCACCCTGCCGGAGGGGGAAATCATCACCGGAGGCTATCTTCATCATCCTGGCGGCCACCATGACAAGGAGGGAGTAGTTCACCCTCAGGGTTGAGGGTATGTACCAGTAGCTATGTGTTTGATCTCTCTCTCTCTCTCTCTCGTGTTCTTGATTTGGCACAATCTTGATGTACCATGAGCTTTGTTACTATAGTTGGATCATATGGTGTTTCTCCCCCTTTACCTTCTTATGATGAACTGAGTCTTGCTCTTGGAGGTTTCGTTTTGTTGGATTGAGTATTGGATTTGAGAACACTTGATGTATGTCTTGTGATGGAATATCTGTGGTGACAATGGGATGTCCTACTGATTCACTTGATGTATGATTTGGCACTCAACTCACGGATTCCCATGGTGATTTTGGGGTAATCTATGCATAGGGATTGATGCATGTGTTTGTCCTACGTTCTTTGATAGAATCTCTGAGGTGATTCTTTGTTGCATGTTGAGCGATTGTTATATGATTCAATTATGTTATCATTGTTGAGAGACTTTGCACTAGTGAAAGTATGAACCCTAGGCCTTGTTTTCAAGCACTGCAATACCGTTTTTCCTCACTTTTGTTACTTTCTACCTTGCTGTTTTTATATTTTCAGATTATAAAAACCTATATCTACTATCCATATTACACACCATCTCTTCGCCAAATTAGTGCACTTATACAATTTACCGTTGTATTGGGTGTATTGGGGACACAAGAGACTCTTTGTTATTCGGTTGCAGGGTTGTTTGAGAGACCATCTTCATCCTACACCTCCCATGGATTGATAAACTTTAGGTCATCCACTTGAGGAAAAATTGCTACTGTCCTACAAAACTCTGCGCTTGGATCCGTCTAGGAACCCTCTAGCTACTAGCTACGGATCCGTAGGTCTATGGTGAACTACTCATGCATCATCGGAAGGCGGCAAGGATGATGTAGAAGCCCTCTGTTATCGATTCCCCCTCCTGTGGAGTACCGGAAAAGGCCTCCAGATGGGATCACAGAAGAACGGAAGCTTACGACGGAGGAAAAAGTGTTTCGGGTGGCTCTCCCGTATATTGGGAATATTTGGAAATTTATAGAGGCGGAACTCGGTCAAGAGGTGCCACGAGAGGCCCACGAGCTCAAGGGGTGCCCTCCCGGTGCGCGCTTGGTGAGCTTATCACTCCCTCGTGTCTCTTCTGGTCTTCTCCTGAACCTTCATGGGTCCCTTCTGGTCCCGAAAAAATTAATCCAAATATTTTTCTCTGTTTGGACTCCGTTTGATATTAATATTTTGAAAAGCCAAAAACAAGCAGAAAACAACAACTGGCACTAGCCACTAGGTTAATAGGTTAGTCCCAAAAAATGATATAAAATAGCATATAAATGCATATAAAACATCCAAGATTGATACTATAATAGCATGGAACAATAAAAAATTATAGATATGTTGGAGATGTGTCAGTCATCTACTATTCCTTTCTCTGTGCTGCTTCCGGCGATCACATACCAATGACCACGTGCATGGTTGGTCGGGAGAGCAGGTGCCTCGAGAACCCTGTCGTTCGAGATCCTGCCTGGGAGAACGATAATAATGTTTTTGGGGAGCATTGACGCGACTGTGCCTGATCCTTCCTCGTCTCCATCCGCCTCTGCTTCCACTACTTCCCCTGCATCGACTTCATGGTCAAAGACGCCATCGCCAAGAAGAAGTCCATGAACGATGCCGAGGCTGGTGCTGCCACCGTCGCGTTGGCCTAGCCAACCGGAGGGTATGATGTGTCCACCCCTTGTTTACTCGTTCATGTGCTGACCATATATATGTTGTTCATAGATGTTTCGGTTCTATGTACTATACGTGCTCACATGCTTAGGTATCGATATGAGGTTCATACCGTATTTTCCATGTTTACTGTATACTCGTGGATTAGATTATTCGAAAATGTGCTAATATTTCCAAAAATCCAAAAACATTATTTTAGGCACTTTTTGATTCAAGGCTTTTCCTTTGCATTGAAATCAGAAAAGTTTGCTGGAACGCATTTTAAGCGTTGGCAGACGAGGACCACCTTGTGGCTCACAGTGATGAATGTGTTCTGGGTTGGTGATGTGTCTCCCACGGAAATGATTGTTCCTGAACAGGAAAAGGAATTTAGGGAGGAAGCCACCATGTTTGTTGGAGTTGTTCTTACTATGATTGGAGACAAGTTGGTTGACTCATATCTCCATATGTGTATTGCCAAAAACATGTGGGATGTGCTCGAAGCTAAGTTCGGCGCAACCGATGCTGGTAACAAACTATATGCCATGGAGTAGTTCCATGATTACAGGAGGGTTGATAACTGTTCTGTACTGGACCAGGCTCATAAGATACAGTGCATCGCTAAGGAGTCAGAGCTCCTGAAGTGTGAGTTACCGGACAAGTTTGTCGCGGGTTGCATTATTGCAAAACTCCCTCCTGGATGGAGGAAATTTGCTACTTCTCTCAAGCACTTGATACCTGAATTCTCTATTGAGGATGTCATCGGTCAGTGTTTAGCAGAACTCGAGAGAAAAGGACTCACACTTGAAAGGGGTAGAGGGTTCTTCTAGCGCCAATGTGGTGCAGAAGAATTTCCACAAGTTAAAGGGAAAGAACACTGTCCAGTATAAAACTACCTTCAAGAAGAAAGACAGAAAGAGAAATGACTGCTTTACTTGTGATTAAGAGGAGCACTGGGCAAAGAAGTGCACAAACAAGTACAAGAAGCCACGACAGGGACTCCAAGTCTGTCAATGTCACTTTTAGCAACAATGATGGGGCATCTGGGTATGGTAATATGTTTGTTGTACTTTCAGTTTATTAGGACACCGATTGATGGGTTGATATTAGGGCCAATATTCATGTATGTGCTGATGTGTCTTTATTTTCTTCTGACCAGGTCGCACGAGATTGTTCTATACTAATGGAGAATGACCCGCATGCTTCTGTTCATGGTATTGGTATGATAGATCTAAAGTTTACTTCGGGAAAGATCGTGCAATTGAAGAATGTGCAGCATGTTCCCGCCATCAAGAAGAATCTCGTTAGTGGATCCCTTCTATGTAAAGAAGGGTTTAAGTTGGTATTTGGGTCCAATGAAGTAGTAGTATCTCGATATGGACTGTTTGTTGGAAAAGGACATGATTGTGGTGGTTTGTTCCGCCTTTTCCTGGAGGATTTCTGTAATAAAGTCATGAACCAAATTCATTCTAATGTGAATGAATATGAGGTTTGGCATTCACATCTTTGTCTCATTAATTTTGGTTGTAGGACACGGCTAAACAAGATGGATTTAATCCCGAGTTCCTTCATAGGCCTGCTAGACGGTGATGTGTTGGATGAGATTTATCATGTAATCGAGTTAGTTTTGTTAGGGCTTGATCCCTAGTATCCACTATGTTCTGAGATTGATTGTGCTATGAATGTGCTATGCTTAATGCTTGTCACTAGGGCCTGAGTGCCATGATTTCAGATCTGAACCTATTATGTTTTCATAAATATATGTGTGTTCTTGGTCCTATCTTGCAAGTTATATGCACCTATTACGAGTTATGATCCGCATACCCCAAGGTGACAATAATTGGGATTCTTTCTGGTGATTACCCTAGTTTGAGGAGTTCATCTATTCAATAAGTGCTAATGCTTTGTTCCGGTTCTCTATTAAATGGAGGCCTTAATATCCCTTCGTTTCCTTATGGACCTCGCTGCCATGGGAGGGTAGGACAAAATATATCATGCAAGTTCTTTTCCATAAGCACGTATGACTATATACGGAATACTGGTACGTCTCTATCGTATCTACTTTTCCAAACACTTTTGCCCTTGTTTTGGACTCTAACTTGCATGATTTGAATGAAACTAACCCGGACTGACGCTGTTTTCAGCAGAACTGCCATGGTGTTATTTTTGTGCAGAAACAAAAGTTCTCGGAATGGCTTGAAAATCCACGGAGATTACTTTTGGAAAATATAAAAAATACTGGCGAAAGAATCAAGGCCAGGGGGCCTACACCCTGTCCACGAGGGTGGGGGCGCGCCCCCTCCCCCTGGGCACGCCCCCTATCTCATGGGCCCCCTGGACATCCACCGACCTCAACTCCAACTCCATACATTTGCTTTCACGGAGAAAAAATTCAGAGAGAAAGTTTCATCCCGTTTTACGATACGGAGCCGCCACCAAGCCCTAATCTCTCTCGGGAGGGCTGATCTGGAGTCCGTTCGGGGCCCCGGAGAGGGGGATTCATCATCGTCCTCATCATCAACCATCCTCCATCACCAATTTCCTGATGCTCACCGTCGTGCGTGAGTAATTCCATCGTAGGCTTGCTGGACGGTGATGGGTTGGATGAGATTTACTATGTAATCAAGTTAGTTTTGTTAGGGTTTGATCCCTAGTATCCACTATGTTCTGAGACTGATGCTGCTATGACTTTGCTATGCTTAATGCTTGTCACTAGGGCCCGAGTGCCATGATTTCAGATCTGAACCTATTATGTTTTCATGAATATATGTGAGTTCTTGATCCTATCTTGCAAGTCTATAGTCACCTATTATGTGTTATGATCCGACAACCCCGAAGTGACAATAATCGGGATACTTCTTAGTGATGACCGTTGTTTGAGGAGTTCACGTATTCACTGTGTGTTAATGCTTTGGTCCGGTACTCTGTAAAAAGGAGGCCTTAATATCCCTTAGTTTCCACTAGGACCCCGCTGCCACGGGAGGGTAGGACAAAAGATGTCATGCAAGTTCTTTTCCATAAGCACGTATGACTATATTCGGAATACATGCCTACATTACATTGATGAACTGGAGTTAGTTCTGTGTCACCCTATGTTATACTATTACATGAGGAATCGCATCCGACATAATTATCCATCACTGATCCAATGCCTATGAGCTTTTCACATATTGTGCTTTGCTTATTTACTTTACCGTTGCTGTTGTTACAATTACTACAAAACTGCTATCGCTACTTTTGCCACTGTTACCGTTACTTCCATACTACTTTGCTACTAAATACTTTGCTATAGATACTAAGTTATCCAGGTGTGGTTGAATTGACAACTCAACTGCTAATACTTGGGAATATTCTTTGGCTCCCCTTGTGTCGAATCAATAAATTTGGGTTGAATAATCTACCCTCGAAAACTGTTGTGATCCCCTATACTTGTGGGTTATCAAGACTATTTTCTGGCGCCGTTGCCGAGGAGCATAGCTCTATTCTTTGAGTCACTTGGGATTTATATCTGCTGGTCACTATGAGGAACTTGAAAGACGAAAGAACTAAGATTTTCCCTCAACTATGAGGGGAGGTAAGGAACTGCCATCTAGCTCTGCACTAGATTCTCCTTCTGTTTTGAGTAAGCTTGCGACACCTAAACCTGCTACTTCTATGAATTTTGATATGTCGCATGTTATTGATGATGCCACTTCTGCTATGCATGATACTTATGATGAAACTACTTATGTCCTTGATACTACTTTGCCATTAGGTGAATATCTTGATGAACAACTTGCTAGGGTTAGAGAGAATGAAATAATTGAAACTGATATTATTGAAGATAGTGATGATGAAGGTTCTCCCCCTAAGTATGAATTTCCTGTTGTTCCTGAGGGTTATGTTATGGATGACGAAACTACTAGAGATTTTTTTGCTTGCAATGATAGATCTGATCTTAAGAAGTTACTAGTTAAACTGAAACAGAAATCTCTAAATGCTAGAATGAAATATGTCCCTGCTTTTGCAACTTCACCTATTTTTTGTTACTGATAAGGATTACGAATTCTTTGTTGATCCTGAGATAATTACTTTGGTTGAATCTGATCCTTTTTATGGCTATGAATCTTACTAAATTGAATGACCTGTTCACTAATGATGAGAAATCTCGCTACTATTATATCCTTAAGATATTTCCATTCCCATTAAAGGGTGATGCTAAAACTTGGTTTAATTCTCTTGATCCTGGTTGTGTGCGTAGTCCCCAGGATATGATTTATTACTTCTCTGCTAAATATTTCCCTGCTCATAAGAAACAAGCTGCCTTGAGTGAAATATACAATTTTGTGCAAATTGAAGAAGAGAGTCTCCTACAAGCTTGGGGGAGGCTTCTCTGATTACTTAATGCTTTGCCTCATCATCCTCTTAAGAAAAATGCAATACTTGATATCTTTTATAGACTAACCGATGCTTCCAAGGACCACTTGGATAGTTGTGCTGGTCGTGTTTTCAGGGAAAGAACTGTCGATCAAGCTGAATTGCTATTGAATAATATGCTGACTAATGAAAATAATTGGACACTTCCTGAACCAACTCCTGAGCCAATTCCTAAACCAACTCCTAAACCAACTCTGAAGAAAAGGGGAGTTCTATTTCTCAGTCCTGAAGATATGCAAGAGGCAAAGAAATCTATGAAAGAAAAAGGTATTAAAGCTGAAGATGTTAAGAATTTACCTCCTGTTGAAGAAATACATGGTCTTAATATACCACCTATTGAAGAAACACATGGTCTTGATAACCCGACACAGGTAGTAAAGGTAAATTCTCTCTATAGATATGATAAAGTTGAAATCCCGTCTACTAAGTTTCCTAGCCAATGTTTGGATGAACTTGATGACTTTATGGCTAGACAAGAAAGTTTTAATGCTTAAGTTGGTAGAGAATTAAAGAGTAATGCTTACATGATTGGATGCTTGAGTGATTATATGGCTAGAGTTAAAGGTGAACTTAAACTCATTAGCAAATATGCTTCTATGGTTACCACTCAAGCAGAACAAGTACTTAAAGCTCAAAGTGATTTGCTCGATGAATTAAATAATAAACATGACTTTGCTGTTAGAGTGGCTACTAGAACTAGTAGAATGACTCAGGAACCTTTATATCCTAAAGGCCACCCTAAGAGAATTGAGCAAGATTCTCAGAGAAATAATTTAGATGCACCTAGTCCTTCTAAAAAGAAGAAAAAGAAAACTGATAGGACTTTGCATGCTTATAGTGAACCTGTTGTAGACACACCAGAGAATCCTAATGATATTTCTATTTCTGATGCTGAAACACAATCTGGTGATGAACATGAACCTAGTGATAATGTTTAATGATAATGTTCATGTTGATGCTCAACCTAGAAATAATAATGATGTAGAGATTGAACCTGCTGTTGATCTTGATAACCCACAATCAAAGAATCAATGTTATGATAAGAGAGATTTTGTTGCTAGGAAGCACGGTAAAGAAAGAGAACCACGGGTTCAAAAACCCATGCCTTTCCCTCCTAAGCCATCCAAGAAAAAGGATGATGAGGATTTTGAGCGTTTTGCTGAAATGATTAGACCTATCTTCTTACATATGCGCTTAACTAATATGCTTAAAGTAAATCCTTATGCTAAATACATGAAGGATATTATTACAAATAAAAGAAAGATACCGGAAGCTGAAATCTCCACCATGCTTGCTAATTATACTTTTAAAGGTGGAATTCCAAAGAAACTTGGAGATCCAGGGGTACCAACTATACCATGCTCCATTAAAAGAAACTATGTTAAAACTGCTTTATGTGATCTTGGAGCCGGCGTTAGTTTTATGCCTCTCTCATTATATCGTAGACTTGAATTGAATAAGTTGACACCTACTGAAATATCTTTGCAAATGGCCGATAAATCAACTGCTATACCTGTCGGTATTTGTGAGGATGTACCTGTTGTGGTTGCAAATGTCACTATCTTAACGGACTTTGTTATTCTTGATATTCCCGAGGACGATAGTATGTCGATTATCCTTGGTAGAACCTTTTTGAATACTGCAGGGCTGTTATTGATTGAAACAAAGGCAATGTCACTTTTCATGTTAATGGTAATGAGCATACGGTACACTTTTCAGGGAAACAACCTCAAGTTCATAGCATCAATTCTATTGGAAAAATTCCAACTATCATTATTGGAGGTTTTGAATTTCCTCTTCCTACTATCAAGAAAAATTATGATATTCTTATTATAGGGGACGTTCATATCCCCGTTGAGGTAACCTAGTGTTATTTGAAATTTCTCCGGTTCCATGTTATTCGGAATGAGTTTGTTAACAAGACTTGATCAACCTTGTTAGTGAATTCCTTTTGATGATCATGAGATGGATGAAACTAGAAGGCACGACCTTCTGTACCCTCTCTTTACTTTCTGCTATTTAGAATAAATAAAGCAAAAATAGTATTTTCTGTCTGTTTTCTGAATTATCCATGCAATAAAAAAATATCCCGAAAATAAAAGTTCCCCAAATGCCCTGCCAATTTAGTATGATTTTTCTGGAATATTTGAGGATTTTAGGCACTAAGAACACAGCAGGGAGGGCAAGCACCTGGCCACGAGGGTCCAGGGCGCGCCCCCTGCCTTGTGGGCCCACGGTGGCCCACCCTCCACTTATTCCTGCACCCACACACTCCATCTTCCTCCCAAAAAAATCCTCATCCAGCTCCAGCACGAGTTCTAGCCCATTTTGCTGCGATTTTCGATCTCCTTGCTCAAAGCTCCATTCGCAAAACTGCTTTGGGAGATTGTTCTTTGGTATATGACTCCTCCAATGGTCCAATTAGTTTTTGCTCTAGTGCTTTATTCATTGCAAATTTTTGCTGCCTAGGTGACCCTGTTCTTGAGCTCGCATGTCAAATTTATGAGGTCCCAAGTAATTCTAATGCATGATATAGGCTCTAGGCACTTGTGGGAGTAGTTGCTACCAATCTTGTTTAGTTTGATTCACTTTTATTTTGAATTACTAAAAATTTCAGAAATTTTTCAGAGGAAGAAATATGTCTAGGAAAATGTACCAAGGTGGTTCTTCAACAAAGAAAGGACCCAGGCGCGCTATGCGTGAGCAAGACGATGAACCACCAAGAGAAACTAATGAGCGGCCTTGTGAATGGCCGTCAGAAGAATTTATGGTCAATGCAGGCATTAAGGATGAATTTGATGCACATGTGCGTAATGCCGATCTTGAGGACTTCATGCAAGATAAGTGTCCTCAGTACTACTACTTAACTGATTCATTCGTGAGAAGGTTTAAATTTTCATCTTCGCATAATTCTCAGAGTGTCATGTTTGATATTTATGATCAATCATATACCATGGACCTAGAAGATTTTACTACTGCTTGCAAACTCCCGCAGTGGGGTAGTGTTAATGAACCCCGTAAATCTGAATATAAAGACTTTCTTGCTAGTATTACTGTGGGAGAATCTAGAGATATAGCTAGGTCTGGAAAAAAAGCTCGAAGCTCGCGAGCTAAACAAGTAACTCGTGACTCAGCTCGAATCGACTCGAACTCGAAGAATAATGAGTCGAGTCGATCTTTAGTTTGAGATCGTTTACAGACCAAGTTAAACGAGCCAATCTCACGAGTACTCGTGTAACTCGTTAGACTCGATACAATAGATCAGCCAATCCCAATACAAAGAAAGATCAGCCACTAAATAGCCTAGGTCCCAAGCGCACAACCCAAGGCCTAGCCGTTGAAGGCCTAGCCTCCTAGAAGACTCATGCGTTACAAGGAAATTACAATTGCTTAGTGATATATATGTTTAATATATAAATAATCATTTTTATTATATTTGAGGGCTTTATGTTTATATATTTAACGAGCATAACAAGCTAAACGAGCCAGCTCGCGAGTTATACGAGTTGAGCCAATCTTGGGTTTGTGCTCGTTATAGTAACGAGTCGAGTCGAGCTAGCTCGTTAACGAAACGAGCTCTAGCGAGTCGAGCTAGCTCGTTAACGAAACGAGCTCTAGCGAGTCGAGCCGAGCTGGCTCGACTCGGCTCGAATTCCAGCCCTAGATATAGCACAAGCTACCATAGGGAGCATTCATTTTCCTGCTATACATTATTTTGCTCTTTTCATTGGTAGATGCATTAACGGCAAGGATGAAGCATGTCACATGTGTGTTCCTGATCTTTGTGTTCTCAAGAGTGCTTTGTTAGGTAATAAAGATTACAAATTGGGGGCAATTGTTGCACGTAGGCTGCATAATAATGGTTTATCTGGAGATTTTTTTGGAGGGATTTATGTGATCCGTGTTTCTAATTATCTTGGTATACCTCCACATGAGGGTGATTTGGAGTTACCTCCCGCTTATTTAGATTATAATGCTATGGTCAGTCATCATTTTCTTATGAGGAATGAACAATCCCACCAGTATTGCCTAATCTTTGACAGATGTCGCTCTGTCCATGTTACTCTCCCTACTCCTGCCCTTTTTGATTATTAGGCAAAAAGAAGATATGTTGTAACCAGGGAGGAGGCAACCGAGTACGAAAGGAGGACGGAGGCAGCTCGCCGCCATGCCGCGGCTTAGGAGGCATTGGCTGCTGCATCTTAGTACGACCCCATTTACAACTTTGGATATCAGTCAGGCTACCCATGGCCATAGACCAACTTAGTACAAAAGCCTAAGATTTGGGGGAGTACGTATTTCTCACTGACATTACATTCATGTTCACACACTCATTCTAGTTGTCGGTGCCCATACTTTTTCATTGTACCATCCATGCTAGTTTAATTTCTTTTTCTAGCTTTCTTCTTGTGTGTTTGATAAACCTAAAGAAAAACCAAAAAATAGTTAGTTTACTTTCCATGCTTGTAGTAGTAATTAAAAGAAAACCCAAAAAGATTTCTCGATTCTTCTTTTGCTTGTTGGGAGCTTTCCCGTGTAAATAGTTTTATTTCTTTTCTTTTCTTTGGGGTCGAGAGGAGAAGACCATAATGAAAATGTTTAGTGGCTCTCATATGCATTATTGTTGATTTAACCTAGAGCCCATATTACTTTGTCTTCTCCCTTGAATTGAATGCTTGCAGATTCCAGCTTAGTCCAATGCACATGCACTATTATTATACACACCGTTCGGTCGTGCAAGTGAAAGGCAATAATGACGATATATGATGGACTGATTGAGATGAGAGAAGCTGGTATGAACTCAACCTCTCTTGTTTTTGTAAATATGATGAGTTCATCGTTCCTAATTCAGCCTATTATGAATAAACATGTTTGCAATGACAATTAGATATTATAGTTATTTATGCCATGCTTAATTAGCTAGGAGCTTATAATGGTTTACTTTGCATGCCAACATGCTATTAAAATGGTTGTGATGTGGTATGATAGGGTGGTATCCTCCTTTGAATAATTCGACTGACTTGACTTGGCACATGTTCACGCATGTAGTTGAAACAAAATCAACATAGTCTTCACGATATTTATGGTCATGGTGGATTATATCCTACTCATGCTTGCACTTAGTGTTGATTAATTTTAATGCATGTTCATGACTGTTGTTGCTCTCTCAGTTGGTCGCTTCCCAGTCTTTTGCTAGCCTTCACCTGTACTAAGCAGGAATACTGCTTGTGCATCCAAACTCCATAAACCCCAAAGTTATTCCATATGAGTCCACCATACCTTCCTATATGCGGTATTTACCTGCCGTTCCAAGTAAATTTGTATGTGCCAAAATCCAAACCTTCAAATGAAATTCTGTTTTGTATGCTCGAGCAGCTCATGTATCAACTAGGGTTGTTTGTATCTTCCATGCTAGGTGGGTTATTATCAAGAGGAGTGGACTCTGCTCCTCATTCACGAGAAAATGGCTGGTAACCGGGATGCCCAGTCCCATGATCAAAAAGATCAAAGCAAATCAAAATAATTAAACAAAACTCCCCCAGGGCTGTTGCTAGTTGGAGGCACTCGTTGTTTTGAGCACGCCATGGATTGATGCTTGTTGGTGGTGGGGGAGTATAAACTTTACCATTCTGTTTGGGAACCGCCTATAATGTGTGTAGCATGGAAGATATCGAGATCTCATAGTTGTTGCGTTGACAGTGAAAGTATACCACCCAAAATGTTATTCCTCTCTATTTTAAAATCGAGCTCTGGCACCTCTACAAATCCCTGCTTCTCTTTGCGAAGGGTCTATCTATTTACTTTTATGTTGAGTCATCACCCTCTTATTAAAAAGCACCCGTTGGAGAGCACTTCTGTCATTTGCATGCATTACTCTTAGTTTATATTGGGTATGACTTGACTGGATCTCTTTTACCATGGACTACAAAGTTTAGTCAGTCCTTGATCTTTAAAGGTGCTCTGCATTTATCTTTTGCGGTCTCAGCAAGGGCTAGCGAGATACCATCTTGTTATATCATATTATGATTGTTTTGAGAAAGCATTGTCATCCGAGATTTATTATTATTGCTCGCTAGTTGATTATGCCATTGATATGAGTAAACATGAGACCTAAGTGTTATTGTGAATATGGTTAGTTCATAATCTTTGCTGAAAACTTGAATGCTGGCTTTACATATTTACAACAACAAGAGCAAACAGAGTTTGTAAAAGTTTTTCTTTATCACTTTCAGTTTATCAACTGAATTGCTTGAGGACAAGCAAAGGTTTAAGCATGGGGGAGTTGATACGTCTCCGTCGTATCTACTTTTCCAAACACTTTTGCCCTTGTTTTGGACTCTAACTTGCATGATTTGAATGAAACTAACCCAGACTGACGCTGTTTTTAGCAGAACTGCCATGATGTTTTTTTGTTCAGAAACAAAAGTTCTCGGAACGACATGAAAATCCATGGAGATTATTTTTGGAAAATATAAAAATATTGGCGAAAGAATCAAGGCCAGGGGGCCCACACCCCGTCCACGAGGGTGGGGGCGCGCCCCCCTGCTTCATGGGCCCCCTAGACGTCCACCGACCTCAACTCCAACTCCATATATTTGCTTTCGCGGAGAAAAAAATCAGAGAGAAAGTTTCATTGCGTTTTACGATACGGAGCCGCTGCCAAGCCCTAATCTCTCTCGGGAGGGCTGATCTGGAGTCCGTTCGGGGCTCCGGAGAGGGGGATTCATCGTCGTCGTCATCATCAACCATCCTCCATCACCAGTTTCATGATGCTCACCGCCGTGCGTGAGTAATTCCATCGTAGGCTTGCTGGACGCTGATGGGTTGGATGAGATTTACCATGTAATCAAGTTAGTTTTGTTAGGGTTTGATCCCTAGTATCCACTATGTTCTGAGATTGATGTTGCTATGACTTTGCTATGCTTAATGCTTGTCACTAGGGCCCAAGTGCCATGATTTCAGATCTGAACCTAATATGTTTTCATGAATATATGTGAGTTCTTGATCCTATCTTGCAAGTCTATAGCCATCTATTATGTGTTATGATCCGACAACCCCAAAGTGACAATAATCAGGATACTTCTCAGTGATGACCGTAGTTTGAGGAGTTCATGTATTCACTATGTGTTAATGCTTTGGTCCGGTACTCTATTAAAAGGAGGCCTTAATATCCCTTAGTTTCCACTAGGACCCCGCTGCCACGGGAAGGTAGGATAAAAGATGTCATGCAAGTTCTTTTCCATAAGCACGTATGACTATATTCGGAATACATGCCTACATTACATTGATGAACTGGAGCTAGTTCTGTGTCACCCTATGTTATAACTATTCATGAGGAATCGCATCCGACATAATTATCCATCACTGATCCAATGCCTACGAGCTTTTCACATATTGTGCTTTGCTTATTTACTTTACCATTGCTGCTGTTACAATTACTACAAAACTGCTATCGTTACTTTTGCCACTGTTACCGTTACTTCCATACTACTTTGCTACTAAATACTTTGCTGGAGATACTAAGTTATCCATGTGTGGTTGAATTGACAACTCAACTGCTAATACTTGAGAATATTCTTTGGCTCCCCTTGTGTCAAATCAATACATTTGGCTTGAATACTCTACCCTCAAAAACTGTTGCGATCCCCTATACTTGTGGGTTATCAAATACATGCCTACATTATATTGATGAATGGGAGCTAGCTATGTGTCGCTCTAGGTTATAGCTATTGCATGATGAATGCCATCCAATGCAATTATCCATCACTGATCCAATGCCTACGCTTTTCATATAATGATCTTTGCTGATTTACTTTCGCCGTTGCTGATGTTTCAATCACTACAAAACTGCTACTATTAGTACAGCTACTGTTACCGTTACTACCATACTACTTTGCTACTGATCACCTTGCTGTAGATATTAAGTCTTTCAGGTGTGGTATAATTAACAACTCAACCACTAATACTTGCTAATATTCTTTGGCTCCCCTTGTGTCGAATCAATAAATTTGGGTTGAATACTCTACCCTCGAAAACTGTTGCGATCCCCTATACTTGGGAGTTATCAAGACATTTTTCTGGCGCCGTTGCTGAGGGCATAGCTATATTTGCTGAGTCACTTGGGATTTATATTTGTTGATCACAATGAATAATCTTAAGGATGATAGAACCAAGATCGTTCCCTCTAAGATGAGGGGAGGTAAGGAACTGTTATCTAGCTCTGAATTTGATTCACTTTCTGTTTTGAGTAAGCTTTCAACACCACCACCTGCTATTAATCCTGATATATCGCAAGTAATTGATGATGCTACTTCTGCTATGAATGATGTTGTCAATGATGCTAGTACTTTGCTTGATGATAATGTGCCACTAGGTGAATTTCTTGATGAACAACTTGCTAAAGCTAAAGAGTTCGAGAGTGCTAAAACTAATGAAAATATTGAGACTGAAATTTTGAAACACCTATTAGACCTAGCTCTCCCAGATATGAATTGCCTGAGATATCTGAGGGTTATGTTATGGATGGAGAGGTAGCTAGGGACTTTCTTTCTTGTAAGGATAGAGATGATCTTAAGAAATTAATATGCAAGTTGAAAGAAAAATCTCTGAATGCTAGAATGAAATATGATCCTAAGTTTGCACCAATCTTCATTACTGATGAGGATTATGAATTCTCTATGGACCTTTGCTATGTCTTGAGCTTGCGTTGGTTTTCCTTGAAGAGGAAAGGGTGATGCAGCAAAGTAGCATAAGTATTTCCCTCAGTTTTTGAGAACCAAGGTATCAATCCAGTAGGAGGCTCGTCAAAAGTCCCACGCACCTACACAAACAAACAAGAACCTCGCAACCAACGCAATAAAGGGGTTTTCAATCCCTTCACGGCCACTTTCGAAAGTGAGATCTGATAGAAATAATATAATAAGATAAATATATTTTTGGTATTTTATGATATAGATTAGAAAAGTAAAGATGCAAATAAAAGTAGATGATAAACTTATATGATAAAAGATAGACCCGGGGGCCATAGGTTTCACTAGTGGCTTCTCTCAAGATAGCATAAGTGTTACAGTGGGTGAACTAATTACTGTCAAACAATTGATAGAAAAGAGAATAATTATGAGATTATCTAGGCATGATCATGTATATAGGCATCACATCCATGATAAGTAGACCGACTCCTGCCTGTATCTACTACTATTACTCCACACATCGACCGCTATCCAGCATGCATCTAGAGTATTAAGTTCATAAAGAACAGAGTAACTCATTAAGAAAGATGACATGATGTAGAGCGATAAACTCATGCAATATGATATAAACCCCATCTTTTTATCCTCTATGGCAACAATACAATACGTGCCTTGCTGCCCCTGCTGTCACTGGGAAAGGACACCGCAAGATTGACCCCAAAGCTAAGCACTTCTCCCATTGCAAGAAAGATCAATCTAGTAGGCCAAACCAAACTGATAATTTGAAGAGACTTGCAAAGATAACTTAATCACACATAAAAGAATTCAGAGGAGATTCAAATATTTCTCATAGATAAACTTGATCATAAACCCACAATTCATCGGATCTTGACAAACACACCGCAAAAAGAGTTACATCGAATAGATCTCCAAGAAGATCGAGGAGAACTTTGTATTGAGATTCAAAGAGAGAGAAGAAGCCATCTAGCTAATAACTATGGACCCGAAGGTCTGTGGTAAACTACTCACAACTCATCAGAGAGGCCTTGGAGATGATGTAGAGGCCCTCCGTGGTCGATTCCCCCTCTGATGAAGCGCCGGCGAAGGCTCCAAGATGTGATCTCGCGGATACAGAAGGTTGCGGCGGTGGAAATAGTTTTTCATGGTGCTCCTGGATGTTTTCAGGGTACGTGGGTATATATAGGAGGAAGAAGTAGGTCGGTGGATGCTCGAGGGGCCCACGAGGGTTGGGGGCGCGACCACCTGTAGGGGGCGCGCCGGGCACCCTTGTGGCCGCCTCCTCTGTTGCTTGACGTCCACTCCAATATCCCTAGATCACGTTTGTTCCAAAATGATCGCTCCCGAAGGTTTCATTCCATTTGGACTCTGTTTGATATTCCTTTTCTTCGAAACACTGAAATAGGAAAAAAAATAGCAAATCGGGCTGGGCCTCTGGTTAGTAGGTTAGTCCCAAAAATGATATAAAAGT
Source organism: Aegilops speltoides (assembly GCA_021437245.1). Lineage (NCBI taxonomy): Eukaryota > Viridiplantae > Streptophyta > Magnoliopsida > Poales > Poaceae > Aegilops > Aegilops speltoides. The sequence continues at coordinate 186,639,383 of CM038147.1, forward strand.
GTAAAGTAAAGCCCATAAACATCCAAAACAGGTAATATGATAGCATGGAACAATCAAAAATAATAGATACGTTGGAGACGTATCAAGCATCCCCGAGCATAATTCATTACACAAAGTATTTAATCATGCACAACCCTGATGACAAGCCAAGCAATTTTTTCATACTTTAGTAATCTCAAACTTTTTCAACTTTCACGCAATACATGCGCGTGATTCATGGACATAGCACCATATGTGGAATAGAATGGTGGTTGTGGAGAAGACAAAAAAGGAGAAGATAGTCTCACATCAACTAGGCGTATCAACGGGCTATGGAGATGCCCATTAATAGATATCAATGTGAGTGAGTAGGGATTGCCATGCAACGGATGCACTAGGGCTATAAATGTATGAAAGCTCAACAAAAGAAACTAAGTGGGTGTGCATCCAACTCGCTTGCTCACGAAGACCTAGGGCATTTTGAGGAAGCCCATAATTGGAATATACCAGCCAAGTTCTATAATGAAAAATTCCCAGTAGTATATGAAAGTGACAACATAGGAGACTCTCTATCATGAAGATCATGGTGCTACTTTGAAGCACAAGTGTGGTAAAAAGGATAGTAGCATTGTCCCTTCTCTCTTTTTCTCTCATTTTTTATTTGGCCTTTCTCCCTTTTTTATTTGGCCTTTCTCTTTTTTTTATATATTTGGCCTTTCTCTTTTTTTTTAAAGTCCGAAGTCTCATCCTGACTTGTGGGGGAATCATAGTCTCCATCATCCTTTCCTCACTGGGACAATGCTCTAATAATGAAGATCATCACACTTTTATTTACTTACAACTCAAGATTACAACTCAATACTTAGAACAAGATATGACTCTATATGAATGCCTCCGCCGGTGTACCAGGATACGCAATGAATCAAGAGTGACATGTATGAAAATTATGAAGGTGGCCTTGCCACAAATACGATGTCAACTACATGATCATGCAAAGAGCAATATGACAATGATGATGCGTGTCATGTGAACGGAACGGTGGAAAGTTGCATGGCAATATATCTCGAAATGGCTATGGAAATGCCATAATAGGTAGGTATGGTGGCTATTTTGAGGAAGGTATATGGTGGGTGTATGGTACCGGCGAAAGTTACGCGGCACAAGAGAGGCTAGCAATGGTGAAAGGTGAGAGTGCGTATAATCCATGGACTCAACATTAGTCATAAAGAACTCATATACTTATTACAAAAATCTACAAGTTATTGAAAACAAAGTACTACGTGCATGCTCCTAGGGGGATAGATTGGTAGGAAAAGACCATCGCTCGTCCCCGACCGCCACTCATAAGGAAGACAATCAATAAATAAAATTGTGCTCTAACTTCATCACAAAGCGGTTCACCATACGTGCATGCTACGGGAATCACAAACTTCAACACAAGTATTCTTTAAATTCATAATCACCCAACTAGCATGACTCTAATATTACCACATCTATATCTCAAAACAATTATCAAGTATCAAATTGATCATAGCATCCAATTCACTTTCTACGATAGTTTCTATTATACCCAACTTGGATGCCCATCATTCTAGGACCAATTTTATAACCATAGCAAATACCAGGCTGTTCTAAAAGACTCTCAAAATAATATAAGTGAAGCATGAGAGATTAACAATTTCTACAAAATAAAGCCACCGCCGTGCTCTAAAAGATATAAGTGAAGCACTAGAGCAAAACTATCTAGCTCAAAAGATATAAGTGAAGCACATAGAGTATTCTAATAAATTCTAATCAAGTGGGCTTCTCCAAAAAGGTGTGTACAGCAAGTATGATTGTGGTAAACTAAAACACAAAGACTAATATCATACAAGACGCTCCAAGCAAAACACATATCATGTGGCGAATAAAAATATAGCTCCAAGTAAAGTTACCGATAGACGAAGACGAAAGAGGGGGTGCCTTCCGTGGCATCCCCAAGCTTAGGATTTTGTTTATCCTTGAATATATTGGGGTACCATGGGCATCCCAATCTTAGGCTCTTGCCACTCCTTATTCCATAGTCCATCAAATCTTTACCCAAAACTTGAAAGCTTCATAACACAAAACTCAACAGGAAATGTCATAAGCTCCGTTAGTGCAAGAAAGAAAAACCACCACATAAGGTACTGTGATGAACTCATTCTTTATTTATATTTGTGTTAAACCTACTGTATTCCAACTTATCTATGGTTCATACCCCCCAATACTAGCCATAGATGCATCAGAATAAGCAAACAACACACGAAAAAGAGAATCTGTCAAAAACAGAACAGTCTGTAGCAATCTGTAACTCTCGAATACTTCTGGAACTTTATAAATCCTAACAAAATAGGAAGTCCTGGGAAATTTGTCTATTGATATAAAGAAAAAAGAATCAACACAAAATCACGTTTCTGTGAATTACCAAAATTATTTTTGTGCGTGCAAAGTTTCTGTTTTTCAGCAGAATCAAATTAACTATCACCGTAGGTTATCCTATAGGTTCTACTTGGCACCAACACTAATTAAAACATGAAAACACATATAAACAGAAGCTAGATGAAATATTTATTACTAAACATAAGCAAAAACAAAAAAACAAAAATAAAATCGGGTTGCCTCCCAACAAGCGCTATTGTTTAACGCCCCATGCTAGGCATAAAAGCGAGGATAAATCTAAGTAGTGCCATCTTTGGCACTCAATTCATAAGTAGCTCGCATGATAGATTCATAAGGTAATTTAACTTTATTTCTTGGAAAGTGTTCCATGCCTTTCCTTAATGGAAATTGGAATCTAATATTCCCTTCCTTCATATCAATAATTGCACCAATCGTTCTAAGGAAAGGTCTACCAAGAATAATAGGACGTGAAAGATTGCAATCTATGTCAAGAACGATAAAATCTACGGGCACATAATTCCTATTTGCAACAATAAGAACATCATTGATCCTTCCCATAGGTTTCTTAATGGTGGAATCCGCAAGGTGCAAATTTAAACAACAATCATCAAGATCATGGAAACCTAGAATATCACATAAAGTTTTTGGAATTGTGGAAACACTAGCACCCAAATCACACAAAGCATAGCACGCATGATCTTTAATTTTAATCTTTATAGTAGGTTCCCACTCATCATAAAGTTTTCTAGGTATAGAAACTTACAAATTAAGTTTTTCATCATAAGATTGCATCAAGGCATCAACGATATGTTTGGTAAAAGCTTTATCTTGACTATAAGCATGAGGAGAATTCAACACGGATTGCAACAAGGAAATACAATCTATTAAAGAATAATTATCATAATTAAATCCCTTGAAATCTAAGATAGTGGGTTCAATGCTATTTAAAGTCTTGACCTCTCCAATCCCACTTTTACCAAATTTAACATCAAGATCTAAAAACTCCGAATCATTGGGACGCCTTTTAACTAAAGTTGACTCATCTCCAGTCCCATTATTATTAAGATTCATATTGCAAAACAAAGATTTAATCGGGGACACATCAATAACTTTTACATCTTCATCATTATTTTCATGGAAACTAGAAGAACACGCTTTTACAAAGCAATCTTTCTTAGCACGCAATCTAGCGGTTCTTTCTTTGCACTCATCAATGGAAATTCTCGTAGCTTTGAGAGACTCATTGATATCATGCTTAGGAGGAGTAGATCTAAGTTTCAAAGAATCAACATCAAGCGAAAGTCTATCAACGTTCCTAGCCAAATCATCAACTTTAAGCAGTTTTTCTTCAAGCAAAGCATTAAAATTCTTTTGAGAGATCATAAATTCTTTAACACTATTTTTCTCAAAATCAGAGGGCATCTTATTAAAATTACCATAAGAATTATTTTAGGAATTTCCATAATTATTAGAGGAATTACTAGGGAACGGTCTAGGATTAAAGTTTCCTCTATAAGCATTGTTACCAAAATTATTCCTACCAACAAAATTCACATCCATAGATTCATTGTTATTCTCAATCAAAGTAGACAAAGGCATATCATTGGGATCAATAGGAGCACTCTTAGTAGCAAAAAAATTGATAAGTTCATCCATCTTTCCACTCAAAACATTAATTTCTTCTATAGCATGCACTTTCTTACTAGTAGATCTTTCGGTGTGCCATTGAGAATAATTAGCCATAACGTTATCAAGAAGTTTAGTAGCTTCTCCTAAGGTGATTTCCATAAAAGTGCCTCCCACGGCAGAATCTAAAAGATTTCTAGAAGCAAAATTCAATCCGGCATAAAAAATTTGTATGATCATCCATAAATTCAAACCATGACTAGGGCAATTGCGAATCATTAATTTCATTCTTTCACAAGATTGGGCAACATGCTCATGATCAAGTTGTTTAAAATTCATAATATCGTTCCTAAGAGATATGATCTTAGCGGAGGAAAATACTTAGAGATAAGAGCATCTTTGCACTTATTCCATGAATCAATACTATTCTTAGGCAAAGACGAAAACCAAACTTTAGCACGATCTCTAAGTGAAAACGGAAATAACTTCAATTTAACAATATCATTATCCGTATCTTTCTTCTTTTGCATCTCACACAAATCAACAAAGTTGTTAGCGGCATCTTCACTAGGAAGGCCGGAGAATTGATCTTTCATAACAAGATTTAGCAAAGCAGCATTGATTTCACAAGACTCAACATCATTAAGAGGAGCAATCGGAGTGCTAAGGAAATCATTATTATTGGTATTGGAAAAGTCACACAATTTGGTATTATCTTGCGCCATTGCGACAAGCAATCCAACACACAAGCAAACAAAAAGTCAAGCGAAAGAAAGAGGAGATTGGGAAAGAGAGGACGAATAAAACGGCAAGGGTGAAGTGGGGGAGAGGAAAACGAGAGGCAAATGGCAAATAATGTAATGCGAGGGAGATGAGTTTGTGATGGGTACTTGGTATGTCTTGACTTGAGCAAAGACCTCCCCGGCAACGGCGCCAGAAATCCTTCTTGCTACGTCTTGAGCTTGCGTTGGTTTTCCTTGAAGAGGAAAGGGTGATGCAACAAAGTAGCGTAAGTATTTCCCTCAGTTTTTGAGAACCAAGGTATCAATCCAGTAGGAGGCTCCTCAAAAGTCCCACGCACCTACACAAACAAACAAGAACCTCGCAACCAACGCAATAAAGGGGTTGTCAATCCCTTCACGGTCACTTGTGAAAGTGAGATCTGATAGAGATAATATAATAAGATAAATATATTTTTGGTATTTTATGATATAGATTGGAAAAGTAAAGATGCAAATAAAAGTAGATGATAAACTTATATGATAAAAGATAGACCCGGGGGCCATAGGTTTCACTAGTGGCTTCTCTCAAGATAGCATAAGTATTATGGTGGGTGAACAAATTACTGTTGAGCAATTGATAGAAAAGCGAATAATTATAAGATTATCTAGGAATGATCATGTATATAGGCATCACGTCCGTGACAAGCAGTTGCGGAGTTACAGCTAAAAAACAGGGCGGGCCAATCTAAGCTTTCACTGGTACGTAGGCATTGTTTTTCTCACTAACTAGTCTATTACCACTTGACTACTCGTACATATGTTTTGGATAGGGCGGTCCATGGCACTGGTTTGCCCTCACATAGCTCTGCCAGTGGTGACAAGTAGATCGACTCCTGCCTGCATCTACTACTATTACTCCACACATCGACCGCTATCCAGCATGCATCTAGAGTATTAAGTTCATAAAGAACAGAGTAACACATTAAGAAAGATGACATGATGTAGAGGGATAAACTCATGCAATATGATATAAACCCCATCTTTTTATCCTCGATGGCAACAATACAATATGTGCCTTCTTTGCCGTCAACATCCTTTGGGAAAGGACACCGCAAGATTGAACCCAAAGCTAAGCACTTCTCCCATTGCAAGTGAAAGTGCGTTATATCGACTAGAGGGGGGGTGAATAGGCGATTTTTATGAATTCTTCACTGAGGAATTTGCTGGTGAGGAAATTCCTTAGCGAAGAACTACTTGCAGCGGAATATGTACTCAGAAGTAAACATAACAGGATACACACATAGTCAGCATGATGAAATGAAGACTAAAACAGAGTACAGAAAGCGTAAACACAGGATAGCAAGATGAAGACAAACAGACTGAAGAAATTGAACTGAGGAATTTGTGAAAGTCTTCAGTCAAAGTCTTCAAGCACACATATAAACAACATTCAACACAGTAATGAGGAAATGAAAGAGTTGAGGAAATAGAACCAGTCAGTTGGTGAAGACAATGATTTGGTAAACCAGTTCCAACTGTTATCTCGGTTATAACGTCTGGTTGGAGCGGTGAGTATTTAAACTCGAGGACACACAGTCCCGGACGCCCGATCTCGAGCCGCAACTCAGGACACCCAGTCCTCACCGTATTCTCCTTGAACTAAGACCACGCAGCCTCGTCCAATCACTCGTGGTAAGTCTTCAGTGACTTCAAACCTTCACAGACTTGGTCACTCGGCGATCCACAATTCCTCTTGGATGCTCTAGACCTTGACGCCTAACCGTCTGGAAGAAGCACAGTCTTCAAAGGTAACAAGCGTCGGATCCACGCAGATCAATTTCTTGATGATGCTCAATCACTTTGGGTTTGTGGGGTTTGGTTTTGGGATTTTCCTCACTTGATGATTTTCGCTCAAATTCCTCGGAGGATGGGTTGCTCTCAAATGACAAGTGTCAAGTTCTCTCGAGCAGCCAACCAGCTAGTGGTTGTAGGGGCGGCTATTTATAGCCTAGGGAGCAGACCGACATGATAAGACATAAATGCCCTTCAATGATATGACCGTTAGGTGGATAAGATATTTTGGGACAGCCGCGCCAAGAACAAAGAACGGTCGGAAATTTGACTCTCAAATTCCTCGGGGCTATCATGTTCCTCATGTAGGCAATTCAAGACTGGCGAATTCCTAACTCTCGATCGAGCAAAGTCCTCGGTGACTGTAAGAACTGCGTCTCATCACATCAAGAATTTGATGAACTATATGAGATTTCCAATGGCTTCACTCGAAGGGATTGGTAGATGTAGGATTTTGAGTTGAACATCACATGGAAATTTTTCCTTAGTATTTCCTCGACCCCTTTAACAGTACGGTGTTTCCTATGACTCAAGAAAGAGAAAACGAAACTACCAAAACAAGTCTTCACACTTCATATTCCTTGAATGAATATCAAGTCTTCAAGGTCACACCAATTTCTTCACTTTCAAAGTCTTCAGAAAGTCTTCAGAATATCAAAGTCTTCAGTCGAAGAACTTCATTTTTAGCGGTCGACTTTCTCTGTAAATATCAAACTCCTCATAGACTTATAGACCTGTGTACACTCACAAACGCATCAGTTACTTAACCTATAAGTCTTCAATACACCAAAATCACTAAGGGGCACTAGATGCACTTACAATCTCCCCCTTTTTGGTGATTGATGACAACATAGGTTAAGTTTTCAACGGCGATAAACATATGAAGTGTAAATACTGATATTGAGGAATTTGATTGCAAGATATAGAAGAACTCCCCCTGAATATGTGCATAGTGAGGAAATTGCTTTTGAGGCAATGCACATTTGAAGAATTGAATCATGGAGATCTCCCCCTATATCTTGTAATTCATACACGCATTTGATATATAATATGAAGAATTTGAAATGCATGATGAGATATGGTGCCTGATGAGATTCAGCATGCGTGCAATAATATTACCGAGGAATAAGCATGCGGAATATCACATCAAAAGTTTCAGAGCTCAGTGCATCAAAAGCATCAGAGCACGACCAAGAGTATCAAGGCACCATTGGATTTAAGATTACAACTCGATCCAATAAAAGTTTCGGAAGAACGAGAGTTGTAACTTAATAAAAACACCCATAATATAAACCCGCTTGAAGACTAACTCAGATTTCTCCCCTTTGTCATCAAATGACCAAAAGGATCAAACCGAGGACTAACGCCTCAAGATTTTCAAGTTGATGGAGGAGCCCGACATTGTCGGGGTTGGTTGTTGAAGTAGGGCCTGCCGCAGTTGTCGTCCAAATCTTCATGTTCATCAGTTTCACGCGATGAAGAATAAGAACCGCCACCGGATCGAGAACTTTGACTCTCTTGAATTTCTTCGGAGGTGGTGCAGACCAGTCAAATGCTTCCTGGAGACCCATAGTCTTCAAATCTTCCGCGGAATAGACATGATTGAGAACAGCCCAGGTGCGGTTGAGGGTTTCATGAAGGTAATACTGATTTTTCTTCACTGCATTATGTGTTGAGGTCATGTTGTGAAGAATTGCAGCAAATTGACGCTTCACCCATTTTCGATTATGTTCAACTTTTCGATGAAGACCGAGGAGTAACTCACGGTCGGTCATCACCACAGGTCTTTGTTGCTTGAGGCTTTTGCTTGGTTGAGGTATTTGCGGCAGAGTCATGTGTTGCAGAATCGTCATTGGTGGAGTAAGATGTAGCTAGACAGAATTATCCATCCAATGGACGACTGCCTTCATCAATCACAGCAGCTGCCTTGCCCTTATCATCAGATGATGAGACTGGTCGCTTGAGGACTTCAATAGGCGGCAAGTAGCTACCATGGTTCAGAGTGTCAGCCTTGTAATTCAGTGAAGATCTTGCCCTTATGAATCTCATAATCCAAGGCGCATATGGCTTCAGCTCAAAAGGCGACATTGCAACATTAGCCAGAGTCCTCATGAAGAAATCATGGAAGTTGATGGGAACACCATGAATGATATTGAAAAGCATGTTCTTCATGATGCCAACGACATCTTCATCATTTGAGTCATGGCCTTTGATGGGACTCATTGTCTTCGTCAGTATTCGATAGACAGTCCGAGGCACATACAACAGTTCCTTGACGAGGAATTTGGTTCGAGGGGCCTGCCCTGGCTTCAAAGGCTTCATAAGCACTTGCATATAATGATCAGTCAGCTCGCGGTCATTGTAGATGCGGCGTGCACTTTCATGGGGAGGATCAAGAGGAAGGACACGAAGCAATTCAGTTGCTGGTGCCTTGTAGTGAGTGTTTTCTGTCATCCAATCCAGCACCCATGAATTGACATCTTGAAGATCTCCGGTGATGTGCGAGTGGCATAGAATCGAAGAATGAGTTCTTCATTCCATTCACGATATCGGTCAGAAGTTCAGCAGCCTCGCATCGTGAATAACTCTGAGGACTGGCTCGAAGCACGGCAGAGATTCCATATCCACATGAGGAATATGCTCATGATCGAAGATTTTGTCCTTGTCAAAGAGCACCGAGGAATAGTAGTTGGCTTGAGTAGCAGTCGTAAGCGTCTTTTCCTTATGCGAAGCGAGTCATATGGATTGTAATCGATGAAGAACACATGGTCGAAAAGAAGTCTTCAGCCTTGAATTTTTGCTTGCTCGAGAACGGATTCTTGGTTTGGGCAGAGGAATGTCGATGATTTGCAAAGACAACCTCGTGAATCGCGATCTCGGTGCTTCAGTGAGGAATTTCTGGTTCCTCATCTTGTGCAGTTTGGGGATCAAGAAGGAGTTCTTCAAAGACTAGCGGCTGGAATTTCTTCATGAACAGATGATGTGGGATGAGTTTCTTCAGAGCCCAATTGAACAGTTGTAGCCGGGGACTGAGGAATCTGTTGAATCGGAGTGAAGAGAGGAGTATTGGGATGCTGACTTTCCCAAAAGTCATCGTTCATCACTGGTGTAGTGCATCCAATATCCACGTCTTCATCTTCTTTTTCAATTTCCTCAACACCAGCCTCTTCAGCTGTGAACTGAGGCATGGGTGAGGAAACGACTGGCGGTGAAGGGAATGCTTCCACTTCAATTTCTTCATCAACCTGTTCTGAGGTAGCAACAGATTGATTTTCTTCATCAGATCCGCTTGGGATCTTGTAGTCTTCTCCATAAGGAACAATTTCCTTAGACGACATGGAGGAAATGGGAACGGCATCAATAGGATTTTCAAATGAGCTGGTCATTGGCTTCATTTTCTTCGCAGCCGAAGAATTTGACGCAGCTGATGCCTTCCTCTTCTTCACTGCAGCTCGTTCTGCAGCCTTTCTCTTCTTCACTTCATAGGCAAAAGGAAGAATTGGAGTTGGTGTTGGCGCGGGAGGAGCTGAGGACTGTGGTTCAGTTTCTTGGTAGAATCGGTGCGATTGCCTGATTTCTTGATTTCTTCAAGCGCACCACTAGTGGATGCCCCGGGAATTTCTTCAAAGATTTGGAATGGAGTCATCAGCCCTCGAACTTGTATTCTCATCAGCAGGCTGAAAGTCATCAGCAGTGCTGGCATGTTCTTCAGCAGGCTGAGCAGAGTCTTCAGCCTGAGGATTTTCTTGTTGCGATGGGGCTGCAACAATTGTCATTTTCTTCATCAAATTGATGAATCTCACCTTGGCTCCTTGCCAATCAGCATTTTAAGCATCGAAATCCTTGCTGAGGGCTTGGATTTCTGATTGAGCTTTGAGAAGTTCTTCAGGAGTCAGGTTGACAATGTTCTTCCTCAGAAGCTTCTCCTTTCTGGCTTTTGCTCTCTTTATTTCACGAGCCTTTTCAAATTTCCATTTCTCTTCAGTGATGAAATGGTTCAGCATATGACTTTGACCAGGAGTCAGTGGCAGATCAGGTATGGGAGTGTTTGGATCTTGGTGCCATAGGTCGATGAAGTCAAGGATCTTCTTCGGATCCAAAAGCAGAGGCACAGTTGTTCCTTTGGCTCTAGCGGCCTTTGTCAGTCTGTCTCTGATGATTTCTGCAAGTTCTTCATCAGAAGCTTCATCATCAGAGGGCACGTTGAAGGCAACCTGTTTCTTTCTTGGACTTGGCCGAGGACCGCATCCAGCTGTTGCTTTTGTCTTCAGCAGAGTGGGGCCTGATGAGGACATTGGTGCAGCTGAGGAACTTGTTGAGACACCAGAAGCAATCGAGAAACCCTGAGTCCTTTGACATGTAGCCAGATGCACAAGAGTTGAGGACTTGGAGGGAGCTGCTGAGGATTTGGAGGGAGCAGCAGCAGTCTGAGGAATTTGCCGAGAGGGCGCGGCTGAGGAACTGAGCCATGAGGGCGCTGATGGTGAAGCACTTGGCTTGCGAGCAGGCTTCTTCGGCATTGATTTCCTCGGCTTGACCGAGGTCTCAGCGGAAGCAGCAGCAGAATCCTCATTGAATTTCCTCACTGCCTCCTTGGCCTGTCTTGCCAATTTGGCTTGGCGTCTGGACCATTCTTCGGGAAAGTCTTCACCACGCTTGATGCTGGTGGGATCAGCGACTTGGCCAGGTGCCAATGGAGCTCTTGGGCATGGAGGATTTAAGGCGAATTTCTTCATGTACTTGGGAGTAACATAGCGATATTCCCTCCATTCTCGTGCCCATCGTCGTTCTATCCTCTGAATGCGCACTTTGCGCTGATTCTTGTTTTCCTTTCCAAACTTGGCTTCATCAGGTGTGCAATAGTCTTTGTATATTTCTTCAGGGATCTCAAAGGCAGTCATGACCTCCGGTTTCTTTCCTCCCTTCTGCGGTCTCTTGCCTTCTGCCATTTTCTTTGGATGAGGTATTTGAACAATAGAACACTCTGAAGAAGTATGCAGTTTTTCTTCGAGGAACGCTGCAAATGAGTTAAGTTGATGAGAACCTAGTGATTCAAGCGGACATGAGTACTGTGAATAGAGTGTAGGTGCGAGGAATTTGGAGAGGTCATATCGTTCTCGTAAGATTTTTCAAAAGGAACAAGTTTTGAGGAATTTGACCAGTTGAGCCTTGAGGAATTTCACTAAGCGTTTTGTCTTAGGTTCGAGTTGTACAGATTGAAAATCCGCACAATTGAGGAATCTTGAAGAAATGAGTGCTTAGAGAGATAAATCAAGAGCATACGATGTGTGAGGTGTTCATATGTGAAGATTTGAAGAATAAACCACCTTTGAAGATTTTCAGAAAGATTTGAGAATCAAAGCGAGTAATAAAAGTGACTTTTAATTACCCGAATGAAGAACACGACGACAGAGATGAACCGTAGTGAAGTTCATCACGTTAGATCTCCCACGCCCTAACTTGGCAGAGGGAGACGGCTACTCGGCGGCGGAGTGAAGATTTCCAGCCGGGCGCGAGTCTGACGGGCGACGAGGTCGAGGCGGTGAAGCTCTTCCTCACCGACAGCGATGAAGTAGCGGCGGCGCTTAGGGTTTGAGGAGAGCTCGGCGAGAGACGATGATCGAGCGGAGTAAATGAAGTAAGGAAGGGAGAGGGGTATTTATAGCCACGGTAAAAACTGTTCGCCCGAAGATTTTGGGACGAACATGCCCCTGCCCTTTCTTCTTCACGCGACATGTGTCACCCACGTACTGTGCAGATGAGATCGTGTAGGATCGTGGGTGAATAAACTAATGTATCATGGGAAACGGAGCGGTTTGAGCGGTAAAACCGAAAATCTGGATAAGATTTGTTTTAAAAGTTTCGTTCACAATTTCTTCAGCTGTCAAGGACACAGTGAAGACTTTGAACGAGTTTCAATCAGAACGCACATGAAGAATTTGTGAATAGATTGGGTTGAGTATAGCATAGAGGGGGAAGGGTCCGATCACATTCACTTAGCAGAAATCACAACTTGAAGAAATAGCAGTAAGTGAATGCTGTAGAGGACATAAACTCACATATATATATAGTCAATGAAGGAAAAACAACGGAAACATTGAAGATTTTGCAAAGTTGAAGAATTTGAAAAACTGAGGAATTTCAAAAATGAGGAAAAACTCAAATTGAAGATTTTCAACTTTTGTGGTGGCGTAGCCCACCATATAAGAATGATGATTTCAGACACCGCGTACAATTGTCGTAGGGTTCTGAGAATCAAATTCTTCATTAATTTCTTCACACTTGGCTTGGCGTGTCTTGCCAATTTGGCTTGGCGTCTGGACCATTCTTCGGGAAAGTCTTCACCACGCTTGATGCTGGTGGGATCAGCGACTTGGCCAGGTGCCAATGGAGCTCTTGGGCATGGAGGATTTAAGGCGAATTTCTTCATGTACTTGGGAGTAACATAGCGATATTCCCTCCATTCTCGTGCCCATCGTCGTTCTATCCTCTGAATGCGCACTTTGCGCTGATTCTTGTTTTCCTTGCCAAACTTGGCTTCATCAGGTGTGCAATAGTCTTTGTATATTTCTTCAGGGATCTCAAAGGCAGTCATGACCTCCGGTTTCTTTCCTCCCTTCTGCGGTCTCTTGCCTTCTGCCATTTTCTTCGGATGAGGTATTTGAACAATAGAACACTCTGAAGAAGTATGCAGTTTTTCTTCGAGGAACGCTGCAAATGAGTTAAGTTGATGAGAACCTAGTGATTCAGCAGCGGACATGAGTACCTGTGAACAGAGTGTAGGTGCGAGGAATTTGGAGAGGTCATATCGTTCTCGTAAGATTTTTCAAAAGGAACAAGTTTTGAGGAATTTGACCAGTTGAGCCTTGAGGAATTTCACTAAGCGTTTTTGTCTTAGGTTCCAGAGTTGTACAGATTGAAAATCCGCACAATTGAGGAATTTTGAAGAAATGAGTGCTTAGAGAGATAAATCAAGAGCATACAGTGTGTGAGGTGTTCATATGTGAAGATTTGAAGAATAAAACACCTTTGAAGATTTTCAGAAAGATTTGAGAATCAAAGCGAGTAATAAAAGTGACTTTTAATTACCCGAACTGAAGAACACGACGAACAGAGATGAACTGTAGTGAAGTTCATCACGTTAGATCTCCCACGCCCTAACTTGGCAGAGGGAGACGGCTACGGCGGCGGCGGAGTGAAGATTTCCGCAGCCGGCGCGAGTACGACGGCGACGAGGTCGAGGCAGTGAAGCTCTTCCTCACCGACAGCGATGAAGTAGCGGCGGCGCTAGGGTTTGAGGAGAGCTCGAGCGAGAGACAGTGATCGAGCGGAGTAAATGAAGTAAGGAAGGAGAGGGTATTTATAGCCACGGTAAAAACTGTTCGCCCAAGATTTTGGGACGAACATGCCCTGCCCTTTCTTCTTCACGCGACATGTGTCACCCACGCATCTTGTGCAGATGAGATCGTGTAGGATCGTGGGTGAATAAACTAATGTATCATGGGAAACGGAGCGGTTTGAGCGGTAAAACCGAAAATCTGGATAAGATTTGTTTTAAAAGTTTCGTTCACAATTTCTTCAGCTGTCAAGGACACAGTGAAGACTTTGAACGAGTTTCAATCAGAACGCACATGAAGAATTTGTGAATAGATTGGGTTGAGTATAGCATAGAGGGGGAAGGGTCCGATCACATTCACTTAGCAGAAATCACAACTTGAAGAAATAGCAATAAGTGAATGCTGTAGAGGACATAAACTCACATATATATATATAGTCAATGAAGGAAAAACAACGGAAACATTGAAGATTTTGCAAAGTTGAAGAATTTGAAAAATTGAGGAATTTCAAAAATGAGGAAAAACTCAAATTGAAGATTTTCAACTTTTGTGGTGGCGTAGCCCACCATATAAGAATGATGATTTCAGACACCGCGTACAATTGTCGTAGGGTTCTGAGAATCAAATTCTTCATTAATTTCTTCACACTTAGAGTGTTATTCTTCATTGATTGAAGAAAAACGTTTCTTCATGTGTTGCACATCTAAGTCATCAATTCTACATAAGTGTTAGGATGTGTGTCCTTTTCAAAGAACATTCGAAGATTCTAAGATATTTAGCTCACACCGCAACTTGCTAAATCTCTTCTCATCCAAGGGCTTAGTGAAGATATCAGCTAGCTGTTCTTCAGTCTTCACATGCTCGATGGAGCTATCACCCTTCAACACATGATCACGAAGAAAATGATGACGAATCTGGATGTGCTTAGTCTTCGAGTGCTGAACTGGGTTATGAGCAATCTTGATGGCACTCTCATTGTCGCAGAGGAGAGGCACATTCTTCACATTGACGCCATAGTCCTTGAGGGTTTGCTTCATCCAAAGCGCTTGAGCACAAAGATGAGCCAGCAGCAATGTATTCAGCTTCAGAAGAGAGCGGTGATACGCATTCTGCTTTCTTCAAGGACCAATGACCAAAGATCGTCCGAGGAAATGACAAGTGCGGATGTTGACTTGCGGTCCACACGATCACCAAAGATAGTCGAGTCGAATATCCAATGAGATCAAAAGCAGAGCCCTTGGGTACCATAATCCTAGTGTTGGTGTGTGAGCTAGATATCGAAGAATATGCTTCTGACCTTATGGTGTGATTCCTTGGTGCAGCTTGAAATCGGGCACACATGCAAACACTAAGCATTATATCGGCCTAGATGCACATAAGTACAATAAAGAACCAATCATGGAGCGGTATACCTTGTGATCAAGTCAATACCATTTTAATCAGTGCATAGATGGCCATTTGTGGGCATAGGAATTTTGACGCCTTTGCAATCTTGCATGCCGAATTTCCTCAGTACATCTTTGAGGTATTTCTCCTGAGATATGAATATGCCATTGTGCTGCTGACGAATTTGAAGACCTAAGAAGAATTTCAATTCTCCCATCATAGACATTTGATATTCTTCACTCATCATATAGGCAAATTCATCACTATATCGTTGGTTAGTACAGCCAAAGATAATATCATCAACATATATTTGGCACACAAACAGTTCACCATCATATGATTTAGTAAAAAGAGTAGGGTCGAGTGAACCGGGTGTGAAGCCATTCTTCACGAAGAATTCCTTCAATGTATCATACCACGCCCGAGGGGCTTGCTTGAGGCCATAGAGGGCCTTATTGAGTCTGAAGACTTTGTCAGATTCTTGGATCTTCAAAACACGGGGTTGAGCAACATATACTTCTTCCTCAAGCTTACCATTGAGGAATGCACTTTTCACATCCATTTGATATAAGATGATATCATGATGGTTAGCATAGGCAAGTAAAATGCGAATAGCCTCAAGTCTAGCAACAGTGCAAAAGTTTCATCGAAATCAATTCCTTCAACGGTGTGTAGCCTTGAGCTACTAGTCGTGCCTTATTCCTCACCACAAGGCCATTTTCATCTTGCTTGTTGCGGTAGATCCACTTTGTGCCAATGATATTATGCTTGCGAGGATCCGGGCGATTGACTAATTCCGGACATTGTTCAGCTCGAATCGATGTAATTCTTCTTGCATAGCCTGAATCCACTCCGGCTCGAAATGCTTCATCTACCTTAGTGGGCTCTGTGATAGAGACAAAAGCATAGTGCCCACAAAAGTTAGATAAGTGTGAGGCTTTGAGCATGTGAGAGGACACAGTGCGCTAATGTCATCGATGATCTTCTCCACTTGTACTTCTTTTGCAACGCGTGGATGAGTTGGTTGTATTTGAGGATTTTGATCAGCATTTTCTTCGCACCATTTTCCTCATCATGTTCTTCGTGCATCAGCTCGTCGTTCTTCATGAACAGGAATGAATTCTTCAAGCAGATTCTTCAAGAGGAATGACATCCTCGGTTGCCTTGAGCTTGATAGCATCCTCGGTGCTGGTTCATCTAACACGAAGGTAGGTGCTCTCTTTGCGAGCCATTAGTTTCATCGAACCGCACATCTACAAATGTCAACAATCTTGTGAAGAACAATGTTGAAGACTCAGAGGTGCGAGTCCTTCTGTAACCAAGCATAAAACCTTCATGTGCTTTCGGTGCAAATTTAGAGTTGTGGTGAGGATCTCTAATCCAACATTTAGCATCAAGACTTTGAAATAACTCACATTGGGTTTCTTGTCGTTGAGGAGTTCATAGGCGTCTTCTTGAAGAATTTGTGAAGATATACTCTATTGATGGTGTGGCAGCAAGGTATCAATTGCATCAATCCAAAAGCGCTGAGGCGTTTTGTATTCATCAAGCATAGTGTGAGCCATCACAACTAGAGTTACGTTCTTGCGCCGACGACGCCATTCTCCGAGGAGTATAGGGAGCAGATAATTCATGAGTAATACCAAGTTCATCAAGATAGGCATCAAGACCAGAATTCTTGAACTCAGTTCCATTGTCACTTCTGATATGCTTGATCTTCACACCAAAGTTGGTTGAAGCCCTCGAGGAAAATCGTTTGAAGACCTCCTGCACTTCATGTTTGTAAGTAACAATGTGTACCCATGTATATCGAGAATAATCATCAACAATGACAAAACCATATAAAGATGCATCATTAGTGACTGCTGAATAATGATTAGGTCCGAAGAGGTCCATGTGAAGCAATTCGAATGGACGTGTAGTGGTCATGATAGTCTTATTTGGATGCTTGGCCTTGGTCATTTTTCCGCTTCACATGCTCCGCATAAGTGATCCTTGAGGAATTTGACATTCTCAATGCCAATGACATGCTTCTTCTTCGCAAGCGTGTTCAAATTCCTCATGCTGCATGACCAAGTCGTCGATGCCATAGCCAGCCTTCAAGCTTTTGCAAGTAAACACATGGCTGGTTGTGGTCCCTGTAGAGAAATCAACAATATCAGATCTCCTCTCCTAAAGTCTTCAAGACTTTGGAATTGTCGACTTCCATAATCACAACACAGCGATATTTGCCAAGACAACAACCATACCAAGATCACAAAGCATTGAGATCGACATGAGATTGTATCCTAAGGACTCAACAAGCATGACTTTGTCCATGTGCTTATCCTTAGAGATAGCAACCTTACCAAGACCCAATACGACTTTTGCCTTTGTCGGCAAAGATGATATGCTTCAGAGGTGACGGTGATAAGGAGCATCCATCAATAGATTCTTGTCACCAATCATGCGATTTGTACATCCACTATCGAGGACCCATTCGGTGGTTTTGGGTTGATCATCCTGCAGATGAATTAGTGTAGCTTACAATCTCATATGCTTCATCGATGAAGAATATGATATCAAGTTCATCGATGAATTTCATCAAGCGAAAGCAGATATAGCAAGATGAGGACGTGTGAAATGAAAGTTCATTTCATCATGATTCGCCTGCGTCCTTTCAGACATTTTTGTCAGGTCCCTAGCAAATTCTTCAGACGTTAGAGCATGTCTGGAGACCTGACCCTGCAGAAGAGATTAGTTCTTTTTCTTCACCACCCACATCTGAAGGGGTGGCAAAGAGTTCATCATCCTGCGAGCACCATGTGAGAAAGGTGGCAAAGATGCCAAACCATTTCTCTTAGCATAGGAGGGGTTAGGGTAAGCATATGAATAAGCAGAGTAATTCTTCGAGGACTTATGAACATAATGGTTTGAAGAATAATGCACATATTCATAGCCCTTAGCTCTACCCTGCGAGACAGAGTTGTTAGCACGATGATAATCATATGAGGACTTTGATCCAGTTGAGGAATTTGATCCATATGAGGAATGTGGTCCATATGAAGAATTTGATCTGGGGTTCCTGTTCTTCACAAGTGGTGTCATGAGGACATTCACCTGAAGACTTTCAACACAACTTTTGGGAACCCAGATTTTCTTCACAAGGGAACCGTTCCTGCAGTTAGTGCCAACATATCTAGCAAATACTTCACCATTCTGATTTTTGAACAGTTTATAGTTGGAGTCAAATGACTCAACAGAAGAATGAGAAGATTCGCATGTAAAGCCAGATAAGTTAGATGGATCAACTGGAGGTCCCTTTGCAGCAACCCATGAGGTTTTGGGGTACTGCTCAGGCTTCCAATATGTTCCATCAGCATTGAGTTTACTCTCAAAGGCAATACCCTCTTTCCTAGGGTTTCTGTTGAGGATCTGCTTTTTGAGCACATCACAAAGTGTCTGACGTCCTTTGAGGCTTTTGTACATGCCTGTCATGTACAATTCCTTCAGCCCTGCATTGTCAGTGATACTAGCAATGTCCTCAGATGAGGAATTAGTGATAGCAGAGGCAGATGAAGAATTTGTAACATTTGAAGCATTTGAACATTCAGGTGAAGAATTAGCAGATTCACGTTCAATGCACTTTAAGCATGGAGGAACAAATTCTTCCTGAGAAGTGCTGATTTGTTGAGCTAGTAATGAATCGCGCTCCTTCTGAAGATCTTCATAACACACTCTTAGCTTTTCAAGATCTTCCTTTCTTTGAAGAGCTTCAAGAGAAAGCTTCTCATGATCTTGCTTTTCTTGAAGAAATTCATATGAAAGTTTCAAATGATCAGACAAGAGAGAGTTATGATGACCTTGAAGATTATCATACCTAGACTGAAGTCTCTGAAGATTTTCAGTCAAGGCTTTAGTGCGATCCATTTCTTCACCCAACATATCATCACTTTTATCTAGCATGTTTTGAACCTTTTCAAGAGCCCGTTGTTGTTTTACAGCAATTTTAGCAAGTTAAGAGTAGCTAGGCTTGAGATCCTCATCAGATTCATTTTCACTAGAATCAGAGGAGTTGTATTTGAGTACCTTAGCTCCTTTTGCCATGAAGCAATAGGTGGGAGCGTAGCCATCATTATCTTCATCAGGCTTGTCGGTGGAGTCAGTTTCTTCAATGTTGAAGATGGACTTGCCGACGAAAGCAAGAGCAACGCGGACTCGCCACACGGACTCAGATTCTTCGGACTCCTCCTCTTCATCATTTTCCTCAGATTCAGCTTCAGAGTCCATTTCCTTGCCAATGAATGCCCGAGCTTTCTTGGAGCTGCCCTTCTTGTGAGATGAAGACTTTGAGGGTTTTGATGACGAAGATTTTGACGATTTCTTCTTCTTCTTCTTCATATCATCAGAACTGTAATCCTTGTATTTCTTCTTCTTCATTTCCTTTTCCCACTGAGGACAATCTTGAATATAGTGACCAGGCTTCTTGCATTTGTGGCAAAGTCTTCTCTTGTAGTCACTGGATGAGGAATCATTTCCTCTTGAGGGTTTTCCAAAGCGACCACGTCTTGTGAATTTCTGGAATTTCTTCACAAGCAGTGCTAGATCCTGACTCAGTTCTTCAGGATCACCAAGGCTACTACCAGAATCCTCACATTCAGAGTCAGACACAACCTTAGCCTTCAGGGCACGTGGTTTGCCATAGTTTGAGCCATAGAGATCTCTCTTTTCAGCAAGCTGGAACTCGTGAGTGTTTAGCCTTTCGAGGATATCAGCAGGATCAAGTGACTTGTAGTCAGCACGTTCTTGTATCATCAGTCCCAGAGTATCAAATGAGGAATCAAGCGATCTCAGCAGTTTCTTCACAACTTCATGATCAGTGATGTTAGTGGCACCGAGGGCTTGAAGCTCATTTGAGATGTCAGTGAGTCGATCAAAGGTTTGTTGGACATTCTCATTGTCGAGTCTTTTGAAGCGGTTGAAGAGATTCCGAAGAACATCGACTCGAGAGTCACGCTGAGTTGAAACTCCTTCATTTACTTTGGACAGCCTATCCCAGATAAGCTTAGCAGTTTCCAAAGCACTCACTCTTCCATACTGTCCTTTGCTCAGATGACCACATATGATATTCTTCGCTTGAGAATTGAGTTGTTTGAATCTCTTCACATCGGTAGCGTTCAGTGTTTCAGTGACAGAGGGGACACCATTTTCCACAACATACCAGAGATCATTGTCAATTGCCTCAAGATGCATTCGCATCTTGTTCTTCCAGTAGGGGTAGTCCGTTCCATCAAAGGTAGGACACCCAGCCAAGACCTTGATCATACATGCGGTCGACATAACTAAAACTCCAAAGCGGTTAAACCAAAATCACACGTAACAAGGAGTACCTTGCTCGATACCAATTGAAAGTGCGTTATATCGATTAGAGGGGGTGAATAGGCGATTTTATGAATTCTTCATCGAGGAATTTGCTGGTGAGGAAATTCCTTAGCTAAGAACTACTTGCTGCGGAATATGTACTCGAAGTAAACATAACAGGATACACACATAGTCAAGACGATGAAATGAAGACTAAAACAGAGTACGGAAAGCGTAAACACATGATAGCAAGATGAAGACAAACAGATCAAGAAATTGAGCGAGGAATTTGTGAAAGTCTTCATCAAAGTATTCAAGCACACATATAAACAACATTCAACACAAGAATGAGGAAATGAAAGAGTTGAGGAAATAGAACCGATCAGTTGGTGAAGACAATGATTTGGTAAACCAGTTCCAACTGCTGTCTCGGTTATACGTCTGGTTGGAGCGGTGAGTATTTAAACTCGAGGACACACAGTCCGGACACCCGATCTCGAGCCGCAACTCAGGACACCCATCCTCACCGTATTCTCCTTGAACTAAGACCACGCAGCCTCGTCCAATCACTCGTGGTAAGTCTTGGTGACTTCAAACCTTCACAGACTTGGTCACTCGGCGATCCACAATTCCTCTTGGATGCTCTAGACCTTGACGCCTAACCGTCTGGAAGAAGCACAGATCTTCAAAGGTAACAAGCGTCGGATCCACGCAGATCAATTTCTTGATGATGCTCAATCACTTTGGGTTTGTGGGGGTTTGGTTTTGGGATTTTCCTCACTTGATGATTTTCGCCAAAGTCCTCGGAGGATGGGTTGCTCTCAAATGACAAGTGTCAAGTTCTCTCGGAGCAGCCAACCAGCTAGTGGTTGTAGGGCGGCGCTATTTATAGCCTAGGGAGCAGCCCGACATGATAAGACATAAATGCCCTTCAATGATATGACCGTTAGGTGGATAAGATATTTTGGGACAGCCGCCAAGAAGACAAAGAACGGTCGGAAATTTGACTCTCAAATTCCTCGGGGCTATCATGTTCCTCATTGTGTAGGCAATTCAGACTGGCGAATTCCTAACTCCTCGATCGAACAAAGTCATCAATGACCGTAAGAACTGCGTCTCATCCATCAAGAATTTGATGAATCTGTATGAGATTTCCAATGGCTTCACTCGAAGGGATTGGTAGATGTAGGATTTTGAGTTGAGCATCACATGGAAATTTTTCCTTAGTATTTCCTCGACCCCCTTTAACAGTACGGTGTTTCCTATGACTCAAGAAAGAGAAAACAAAACTACGAAAACAAGTCTTCACGCTTCATATTCCTCGAATGAATATCAAGTCTTCAAGGTCACACCAATTTCTTCACTTTCAAAGTCTTCAGAAAGTCTTCAGAATATCAAAGTCTTGATCAAAGAACTTCATTTTTAGGGTCGACTTTCTCTGTAAATATCAAACTCCTCATAGACTTATAGACCTGTGTACACTCACAAACGCATCAGTTACTTAACCTATAAGTCTTCAATACACCAAAATCACTAAGGGGCACTAGATGCACTTACAGCAAGAAAGACCAATCTAGTAGGCCAAACCAAACTGATAATTCGAAGAGACTTGCAAAGATAACTTAATCACACATAAAAGAATTCAGAGGAGATTCAAATATTTCTCATAGATAAACTTGATCATAAACCCACAATTCATCGGATCTCGACAAACACACCGCAAAAAGAGTTACATCGAATAGATCTCCAAGAAGATCGAGGAGAACTTTGTATTGAGATTCAAAGAGAGAGAAGAAGCCATCTAGCTAATAACTATGGACCCGAAGGTCTATGGTAAACTACTCACAACTCATCGGAGAGGCCTTGGAGAATATGTAGAGGCCCTCCATGGTCGATTCCCCCTCCGGTGGAGTGCCGACGAAGGCTCCAAGATGGGATCTCACGGATACAGAAGGTTGCAGCGTTGGAAATAGTTTTTCGTGGTGCTCCTGGATGTTTTCAGGGTACGTGGGTATATATAGGAGGAAGAAGTAGGTCGGTGGATGCTCGAACTTGTAGGGGGCGCGTCGGGCACCCTCGTGGCCGCCTCCTCTATTGCTTGACGTCCACTCCAAGTCCCCTAGATCACGTTTGTTCCAAAAAGATCACTCACAAAGGTTTCATTCCGTTTGGACTCCGTTTGATATTCCTTTTCTTCGAAACACTGAAATAGGCAAAAAAAACAGCAATTCGGGTTGGGCCTCCAGTTAGTAGGTTTGTCCCAAAAATGATATAAAAGTGTAAAGTAAAGCCCATAAACATCCAAAAAGGGTAATATAATAGCATGGAACAATCAAAAATTATAGATTCGTTGGAGACGTATCAACCTTGAGTTAATTACTTTGGTTGAATCCAATCCTTTCCATGGTTATGAATCTGGAACTGTTGTGGCACATCTAACTAAGATGAATGATATAGCCACCCTATTTGCTCATGAGGAAAAAATCGCTACTACTATATTCTTAAGTTGTTTCCTTTCTCATTAAAGGGTGATGCTAAGATATGGTTTGATTCTCTTTCTCCTGGTTGTGTGCGTAGTCCCCAGGATATGATATATTACTTCTCTGAAAAATATTTTCTTGCCCATAAGAAACAAGCTACTTTACTAGAAATATTTAAATTTGTTCAGATTAAAGAAGAGAATCTCCCTCAAGCTTGGGGGAGGCTTCTCCAATTACTTAATGCTTTTCCTAATCATCCTCTCAAGAAAATGAAATACTTGATATCTTTTATAATGGACTAACCGATGCTTCTAGAAACCACCTAGATAGTTTTGCTGATTGTGTTTTCGGGGAACGAACTGTTGAACAAGCTGAAGAACTATTGAATAATATATTGAGGAATGATAATGATTGGACTCTTCCTGAACCACCATCCAAACCAACTCCGAAGAAGAGAGGTATTCTATTTCTCAGTCCTGAAGAAATGCAAGAGGCAAAGAAATCCATGAAAGAAAAAGGTATTTAAGCTAAAGATGTTAAGAATTTACCACCTATTGAAGAAATAAACGGTCTTGATACCCCGACAAAGGTAGTAGAGGTAAATTATCTCTATATATTTTATGAAGGTGATGTTCCTTATACTAAGAGTTGGCAAGCGAGCAACCAAATTTCTAGGTAATCCTCTAGTGATAAGATTGATAGTTCTAAGATTGCGAATCATATCAAGAGACTCATCAGGGGTAGGATGCAAGGGGTCAACTAGGGGCGTACAAGGGGTAGTAATGTACTTGTTCAAGTTATATTCATTGAAAATCTCAAGCATCTCATTTTTCCAAGTATTAAAGAACTCTCCATCGAGCATATGCACTCTACGTCTAATACTCCCAATCATAGACTCATCCATCTTCCTCCAATGGTGTTTAAACCAAAGCAATAGAGACCGAAGCTCTGATACCAATTGAAAGGATCGAGAAGAGGTGTCTAGAGGGCGTGATTAGACCCTCAACAAGTAAAGATAGCAGTTTTTAGGTTTTTCAAGTTGAGGTTGCAAATTAGCACAATTTAAAGCATTCATAATACAATTCAAGCAAGCATGCAAAGAGTACATGAGCAGCGGAAAGTAAAGCATGCAACTTGCAAGAAAGTAAAGGGATGGGATTGGAGTGTGCAAACGCAATTGGAGATACGAAGATTTTTGGCGTGGTTCCGATAGGTGGTGCTATCGTACATCCACGTTGGTGGAGACTTCAAGCCACGAAGGTTAACGGTTGCGCGAGTCCATGGAGGTCTCCACCCACGAAGGGTCCATGAAGAAGCAACCTTGTCTATCCCACCATGGCCATTGCACACGAAGGACTTGCCTCACTAGGGTAGATCTTCACGAAGTAGGCGATCTCCTTGCCCTTACAAACTCCTTGGTTCAACTCCACAATCTTGATGGAGGCTCCCAAGTGGCACCTAACCAATCTAGGAGACACCACTCTCCAAAAGGTAATAGATGGTGTGTTGATGATGAAATCCTTGCTCTTGTGCTTCAAATGATAGTCTCCCCAATAATCAACTCTCTCACACAGATTTGGCTATGATGGAAAGATGATTTGAGTGGAAAGCAACTTGGGTACGGCTAGAGATCAAGATTCTTGTGGTTGGATTGGAATGTATTGGTCTCAACACATGAGTAGGTGGTTCTCTCTCAGAAAATGAGTAGTGGAAGTGTAGGCACGTTCTGATGGCTCTCTCCCAAATGGAGAAGGGGGTGGAGGGGTATATATAGCCTCCACACAAAATCTAGCCATTACACACAATTTACCAAACTCGGTGGGACCGAATAGTGAAACTTGGTCAGACCGATATGGTTCAAAATGTGAACGTTAGAGTTTTCGGTGGGACCAACAAGGTCCACTCGGTGGGACCGATGTGCTAGGGTTAGGGCAAAACCTCATCTCGATGAGACCGCTTGCGTGAACTCGGTGAGACCGGTTTCAGCAATAAGCAAACAGAGTCTTGGTCAAGCAAACTCGGTGGGACCGACTGCGTATCTCGGTGAGACCGAAATAACTGCAGTAGGTGACAGAGAGTTTGCAAGGCCATCTCGGTGAGACTGAGATCCCATCGGTGAGACCGAACTAATTAGGGTTTCTAGCAGTGGCTATGTCAAGTGAACTCAGTGGCGCCGGATGAATCAAATCGGTGGGGCCGAATTTGACTTTAGGTTTAGGACATATGTGGAAATGAGAAAGTGGCTGAGGGATTTGGAGCATATCACTAAGCACTTTGAGCAAGCAAGCCATTAAGAAACACCTCATCCCCTTTTAATAGTATTGGCTTCCCTATGGACTCAATGTGATCTTGGATCACTAAAATGAAAATGTAGAGTCTTGAGCTTTGGCCAATGTTTCTCCTTAGCATCTTGAAGGGGTTCCACATCCTCTTGTCCTGCCACTCCAATGTTGAACTCATCTGAAATATACTAGGTAGAACTATTAGTCCAACAAGAGATATGTTGATATTAATTACCAAAATCACCCAGGTAGCACTTGTTCTTTCAGTATGCTACATCTACAAGCCCATACTCCATTATATTGCCCATGTCAAAAGGCAGTCAAATCTTTGGTAAATATCTCCTCCTCAAGCCAAAGAAGCAAATCAAGAGAAATCAGTATCACTGTTGGGCAATCAGATCTCGTCAGAAGAGTGGCTATGATTCTCAGTACTGTTTGAACCCGGGAGACATGCATCTGTTTGAGCAACCCCATGTCAGAAGTAAAAAGGTTTTCACGACGACAGGAAATTTGTGCTCAAGTCCATTGGATATCACTGCAGATATGACCGAATCAACATCAGCAAAAGGATTTGGTATATGATCAAAAACTTGTCAGAATTTGGGAAAGGTGAAGTAAACCACCCCACAACAAGGTAAGTGGATATTATGAAATTCTTGTGGGAACAATAAACAAAGGATAAGGATACCCGAGTTGGAAACGGTTTCCTTAAGATATAAGCATACTTGTTCCCTGAGCAACCAAAACTCGAGGACGAGATTTCTTTAAGGGGGGAAGGTTTGTGACAGCCTGGCTTTTGGCCCTTTTCTTTTTCCTTTGATTTATTTGATTTTTGGTTTGTTTTTCTTTTTGGAGTGGTTCTGTGGCCTTGCAAACTGGGAGATCATCATCATTTCATCTCCCAACTGTCTCTTCATCCTCAAACTCATCCCAAGACCATGCCATTTCCATCCTAGCCCAAATCCCAATATTCTTTTTCTTGGGGAAAATTCCTTTTTCATTAAAGGAATAACCTCATTTGCCCATGTTGTGAAGCAACCTATATTTCCATCCATCCAAAAATTCCCAAAATAATTCTCATAATTTGTTTGGGTCATATCTTGCTTAAATGTGTCAAAATCCTTCCTTGCCTAGTTCAAAAATAATTCTCCAATATTCATTTTCCTATTCTGCCTTGAATGGCACTCTGTGAAGGAAGTGTCATTTATCCTTTCCTAGTTGCTCCCAAACTTTTTGGGCATGCTTCTACAACCAAATAATTGCCTCATGAAAAAGTTCAAATTCATTTACCTAGCCAACTTTCCTCAGTGATTTTTCGAAGTTTCTGTCAGACAGAAGGCTTTGTGAAGGAAGTACTAGCTAGGAGTATCCAAATGAGTTAAAATTTGGCACACTTCTTCATGTGCTCATATTAACCTCCTCCTCCAAATTTAAGCCCCATCCAATCATCTATGTAAGCACAGGACCAAATCTTTGCTTTTGTCAATATTTTCAGGTTGTGAAGCAAGTGTATTTTATATTGCTTCATTTTGGCTGAAAATTTACCAGGGCATTCCCATAGCCGTAACACCTCTCTCCACCAATTTTGGGATCAATTCATCAAGCCAATATTTCTCTAGAATTTTTGCAAGTTCCTGGACAGAGGGGATGTTTGTGAAGCAAGTGCCATTTTGGTGAATCCAATTGGTATGAAATTTTTACAGCATCTCTATATGTCCAAATCATTATGACTTGCGAAATTTCAGATCAAGTTGATACTCTATGTGAGTGAACCATCATGATCTTGATTCTGGACCATTTTTGTCAGTTGCAAAGCAACTATAATATATATATATTGGTCTATTTCCCTCGAAAACCTCCAAGATCATAGTCCTTCCTAAGATAGTCATCCCAGACAACACCATTGACCCCAATCAATTATCTGTTGATCACCAGTGCACAGCCAAGTTTGCCACAGCAAACTTTCAGTGAATCCTCACATCACTCCAGTGCTCCTCCTCTTGATCTTTCACCTCCTTCAGTCTCTATGAAGTAGAGACAACACTATAGATAGCTCACTGCAGTCTCTTGTGTCCCCTCCATGCCGGGCACAGTGGTGACCGCGTCTTTAGCACGTCTTTGCATGTGCTCTGGCACTGTTGGCCGCGCTCTGGGCGTCAGGACGCATCGGGCAGCTCTGCCTCAACAGTTTTCTCGAGTCCGAGCATGCCGACCTGACTCCCTGTGCTTCTCCCGTCGCTATCCACCCCCTGCCCCCTCCCGAAGCATCCTCGTCGGTGCTAGCGGCCGAGCGCTCACGAGAGCATTGTGGCCGACCGGCTCTGTTCGCCGCCCGTCGTCTTCCTCCCCATGCTCCGTTGGCCTCCTCTGCCCCGTGAGACCCTCCCTCGTTCCTCCTCCGTCGCCTACCTCCGAGCTCGTTCGTCTGCCCACGCGTCTGCGGTGACAGACACACGTCCGCGGCGATGCCATCTCGGCCTCCTTGCCTCGCGCCTATTTAAGCCCTCCCTCGAGCCCTCCCAGCTCACCACCCGCCTTACCACTCTCCCAGAGCCCCGCCTAGTCCCTTCCCCGAGCTCCTGGAGTTCTCCCCCCCCCCCTCTGCCACCATGGCCGTCACGGGACTCAGCTTGAATTTTAGCTCTGCGATGTGCCCTGCCCCATATAGCCACCTCCAGAGTCCTTCTCCACAACCGCAAACCTCCCCGCACCACCAGGTCCTCTTCTCCACGACCGAGCGGCGCTGCCCATCTTCGTCAGAATCTATCGTCCGCCTCGGCCCAGGGTGTGCCCGTGCCCGCCCTTCTCGAGGTCCGTTTTGCCCCTGGATGGGTGGCTCGATGCACTGAGCACTCCGTAGGTCGGCTGGCGAGAATGATGGCGGGAGCTGCCCGGGGTCCTCGTCGGGGCCGCTCGGCCTCGCCTCGCCCCTATGCCCTGCGAACTACGCCTCCGCTTACTGAAAGCGTATTACCGTAAGTATTTTGTTGAAAATACGATTTCAGTACAGCGAAGACGCATGTCTAAAAAGTCGCTTTCTCTTTTTCCAGCCGCCGACCGAAAACCTTATAAAAACGTTCATTGGTTAAGAGCAGAAATGAATAAGTTTTTATTTGTTTCCAGCCTAACGAATGAACGCTCATATCTTTTTGATCCCAACTCCGATCGAGGTGATTCCAACACCCACTTCTTCGCTTCGTCGAGCCCGTTCCAATGGAGTCATTTTTACCATGTTTTGACATTCTGAAAATGACCACTTTTCCCCTGCCCTTATTTAGCCCCCTCCGAGAGAGAACGGTTTTCGATGATTCTTTCCGCGAGTTTCTCGCACGTTCTCCCGGTGAATCCATCCACCCCAGGCAAGTCACACCCTCCATTTGCATCATTGTAATGCAATGACATGGTTTATTTATTTGAACTCTTTTAAAATATTGCATTGGCTACATATGTCTTGTTCATGGCATATTCTCACAGTTGTTTTTAATCTTGTTATTGCCATGAAATTGCTTGGAGTTCTAGGATAATATTTTGCAACCTATGTGGATGACATGTTGCCTTTGGATTATTAGTGGCTTATGTTATGATTATTTTCATGTTGGTATCTGGTATTATATTTTGGAGTATTGCTTTGAATGTCATGCTGCCTTTGGATTATTAGTGGCTAGAATTATTTTCATCATGATGCTAGTTGATATTATGTTTTGGAGAATGATTTCAGAGATGAAGCTTGCATGGTGGATCTTAGTTGGATAGCTTGTTCTTGATATTTGAGTAATAGTAGTATCTTCTTGGATTCAGCATGTTCGTAATGTTTGGTTACCCTCGGGGTATTATGTTATGGCTTGGTCATGCTTTGGATTATTTGTTGGATATTGCTATGATTTGGATTACAGGTTGATAGATGATATCAGAGTATCAGTTATCACAGATATTTGATGACCCACAAGTATAGGGGATCTATCATAGTCCTTTCGATAAGTAAGAGTGTCGAACCCAACGAGGAGCAGAAGGAAATGATAAGCAGTTTTCAGCAAGGTATTCTCTACAAGTACTGAAATAAGTGGTAACAGATAGTTTTGTGATAAGATAAATGGTAACGAGCAACAAGTAACAAAAGTAAATAAAGTGCAGCAAGGTGGCCCAATCCTTTTTGTAGCAAAGGACAAGCCTGGACAAACTCTTATAATAAGAAAATCGCTCTCGAGGACACATGGGAATATCGTCAAGCTAGTTTTCATCACGCTCATATGATTCGCTGTCGGTACTTTGATAATTTGATATGTGGGTGGACCGGTGCTTGGGTTCTGCCCTTACTTGGACAAGCATCCCACTTATGATTAACCTCTATTGCAAGCATCCGCAACTACAACAAAAGTATTAAGGTAAACCTAACCATAGCATGAAACATATGGATCCAAATCAGCCCCTTACGAAGCAACGCATAAACTAGGGATTAAGCTTCTGTCACTCTAGCAACCCATCATCTACTTATTACTTCCCAATGCCTTCCTCTAGGCCCAAATAATGGTGAAGTGTTATGTAGCCGACGTTCACATAACACCACTAGAGGTTAGACAACATACATCTTATCAAAATAGCGAAGAATACCAAATTCACATGACTACTAATAGCAAGACTTCTCCCTTGTCCTCAGAAACAAACGTAACTACTCACAAAGCATATTCATGTTCATAATCAGAGGGGTAATATTGTGCATATAGGATCTGAACATATGATCTTCCACCAAATAAACCAACTAGCATCAACTACAAGGAGTAATCAACACTACTAGCAACCTACTAGCACTAATCCCGGACTTGGAGACAAGAATTGGATACAAGAGATGAACTAGGGTTTAGAGATGAGATGGTGCTGGTGAAGATGTTGATGGAGATTGCCCTCTCCCGATGAGAGGAGCGTTGGTGATGACGATGGTGATGATTTTCACCTCCTGGAGGGAAGTGTCCCCAGCAGAACAGCTCTGCCGGAGCCCTAGATTGGTTCCGCCAAGGTTCCGTCTCGTGGCGGCGGAGTCTCGTCCCGAAAGGTTCTCTTCTATTTTTTTCTCATCAAAAGACTTCAGATGGGAGAAGATGGGAGTCGCAGAGTCACCAGGGGGCCCACGAGGTAGGGGGCCCCCCACCCTCGTGAGCAGGGTGTGGGCCCCCTGGCCTTCATCTTTGGTGACGATTTTTCTTTAATTATTTTAAGGTATTGCGTGGAGTTTCAGGACTTTTGGAGTCGCACAGAATAGTCCTCCAATATTTGCTCCTTTTCCAGCCCAGAATTCCAGCTGCCGTCATTCTCCCTCTTCATGTAAACCTTGTAAAATAAGAGAAAATAGCCATAAGTATTGTGACATAACGTGAAATAACAGCTCATAATGCAATAAATATCAACATAAAAGCATGATGCAAAATGGACGTATCAACTCCCCCAAGCTTAGACCTCGCTTGTCCTCAAGCAAAAAGCCGATAACAATAAATATGTCCTCATGTTTAGAGGTAGAGGCGTCGATAAAAATAAAATACGGGCATGAAGGCATCATAATTACTTTATAACAGCAACATATATAAAATTTGTCATATGATTACTTATGTTCTAATGATGATCTTTTCACAAAGCCAAAATATGAATCAGAAACTTTAT
The DNA here is from genome assembly GCA_021437245.1 of Aegilops speltoides. NCBI lineage: Eukaryota > Viridiplantae > Streptophyta > Magnoliopsida > Poales > Poaceae > Aegilops > Aegilops speltoides. The sequence goes on from CM038147.1 coordinate 186,670,456, forward strand.
TGGGCACTAACAATTATAATCTCAGTCATTGAAGCAATTGCAATTTATCATAACATCGGAAAGAGTCTACTTAGTCCTTCATAATTGCTAACACTCACGCGATACTTGTGGTTACAGAGTTTTAATCGGACACGAAGAAAGATAGGGGCTTATAGTTTTTGCCCCACAACCTTTTACCTCAAGGGTAATGTCAACAATAATAATTCACGCTCCCCCACGTCCAATTAGATATATATATATATATATCATGTTCTTTCCAACATGCTGAGCTTGCCAAAGGATAAAATGAAAAAGGAAAGGTGAAGATCACCGTGACTCTTGCATAAGGTAGAGGATAATAATAAAAGATAGGCCCTTCGCAGAGGGAAGCAGAGGTTGTCATGCGCGTTTAGGGCTGATGCACAAAATCTTAATGCAAAAGAACGTCACTTTACATTGCCCCTTGCATGTGAACCTTTATTATGCAGTCCGTCGCTTTTATTGCGTCCACAACAAGTTCGTGCAAAGTTTATTTTCTCCGGACTAATAAGTCATGCATATTTAGAGAGCAATTTTTATTGCTTGCACCGATGACAACTTACTTGAAGGATCTTACTCAATCCATAGGTAGATATGGTGGACTCTCATGGCAAAACTGGTTTAAGGGTATTTGGAAGCACAAGTAGTATTTCTACTTAGTGCTGAGAATTGGCTAGCATGAGGGGGAAAGGCAAACTCAACACGGTAGAGGAACCATGACAACATACTTTATCTCAGATGTAGGAAAACATAACTCATTATGTTGTCTTCCTTGTCCAACCTCAACTCTTTAGCATGTCATATTTTAATGAGTGCTCCCAATCATAAAAGATGTCAATGATAATATATCTATATGTGAAACTCCTCTTTCCTTATTACTTCCTATTAATTGCAACAATGACCAAAGCTATATTTGCCAACTCCCAACAACTTTAAATCATCATACTCTTTCTATGTGGAGTCATTACTTTCAATAAGATCAATATGAACTCTTGATTCTTTTTATTCTTTTTCTTCTAATCACCCAAGATCATGGCAAAATACTCAAGCCCTTGACTCAACACTAACCTTTATTATATAGCTCACGGACTTGATTACAAAGAAGGATCATAAAGCAAAACTCAAAACTAGATCATGCCATGACTTTATTCTACTAAATTAAGATACTACTAATAGGATCGAACTAAGAAAAACGGTAAAGATAGGAGTTGTGATGGTGATACGATACCAGGGCACCTCCCCCAAGCTTGGCAGTTGCCAAGGGGAGTGCCCATACCCATGATTATGTCCTCGGAGGTGATGGAGGTGGTGATGATGATGGAGTTGTTGCGTTTTTCTTCTCTAGCTTGCGTGTGAGGCTAAAATTCTCATCCCTCAGATCTTCATTCTCGAGCTCAAGTTTCATTATCTTTTTGCATAGTGCTGCCTTGCTGTCCTGCAGAAAATGAGGTGGGATAGATTGGACCTTATGGAGGCTTGACTTCTTGAACTCCACATGCATATCACCAGGTTGAGGTAGGGGGTAGTCCTCTTCGTCGGAACTCGTTTCCTCCTTCCTCTTTGGATCATAGTCTTCTTCTTCCTCCGTGGTTCAGCCATAATGATCCACATCCCCATATGTCTTGGGATTTGCAATATAATCAGCCATGTAGCTCTCTCCCTCAGAATCTTGGGAAGACATCTTGCTCTAATCTGCAGCAGCAACAGCTCAAAACAAAAACAGAGGATATTTGCGCGATACAGGAGTCAAAACCTTCAGGAGTATATATAATGAATTTTTACCGACCAAAATACGTATCGTGCAAGGAAACGGAGTCCGAAGGGCACACGAGGTGCTCACGAGGTAGGGGGGCGCCCGGGGGGTAGGGCGTGCCCTCCACCCTCGTGGAGGCCTCGTGTCCTCCCCGGGCTGCTACTTATTTTTCTATTTTTCTAAATATTCCAAAACGGAGAAATATTGCCTTAAAAATGGTTTTGGAGTCGGTTTACTTACCGTATCACATACCTATTCCTTTTCGGAGTATGGAACGTTTTGGAAAGTGTCCCTTATGTATTCCTCCTGGGTTACGGTTTCAATAACATTAGTTTCAACATTTATAGGATTACCTGAGATATAGTGTTTGATCCTTTGACCGTTTACCACCTTCGGATTTGTGCCTGCAAAGTTGTTGATTTTTATGGCACCGGAACGATAGACCTCCTTGATAGCATAAGGACCTTCCCATTTGGAGAGAAGTTTTCCTGCAAAAAATCTTAAACGAGAGTTGTATAGCAATACATAATCACCTATACTGAACTCACGCTTTTGTATCCTTTTGTCATGCCACCTTTTAACTTTTTCTTTAAACAACTTGGCATTTTCATAAGCTTGGGTTCTCCATTCATCAAGTGAGCTAATATCAAATAACCTCTTCTCACCGGCAAGTTTGAAATCATAGTTGAGCTCCTTAATATCCCAATATGCCTTATGTTCTAGTTCACGAGGTAAATGACATGCTTTTCCATAAACCATCTTATACGGAGACATACCCATAGGATTTTTATATGCAGTTCTATAGGCCCATAATGCATCATCAAGTTTCTTGGACCAATTCTTCCTAGACCTATTGACAGTCTTTTGCAAAATTAATTTGAGCTCTCTATTGCCTAATTCTACCTGACCACTAGACTGCGGGTGATATGGAGATGCAATTCTATGATTAACGTCGTATTTAGCAAGCATCTTACGGAAAGCACCATGAATAAAGTGTGAACCACCATCAGTCATTAAGTATCTAGGGACTCCAAACCTCGGAAAAATAACTTCCTTAAGCATTTTAATAGAAGTGTTATGATCAGGACTACTAGTTGGAATAGCTTCTACCCAATTAGTAACGTAATCAATAGCAACTAGAATATGAGTGTAACCATTAGAGGCAGGAAAAGGTCCCATATAATCAAAGCCCCAAACATCAAATGGCTCAATAACAAGTGAATAATTCATAGGCATTTCTTGACGTCTACTGATATTACCAATTCTTTGACATTCATCGCAAGACAAAACAAACTTACGAGCATCCTTGAAGAGAGTAGGCCAATAAAACCCGGATTGCAATACCTTATATGCAGTTCTATCTCCAGCGTGATGTCCTCCATAAGCTTCGGAGTGACACTTGTGTAGGATCTGTTCATGTTCATGCTCAGGTACACAACGTCTAATAACACCATCTACTCCTTCTTTATAAAGATGTGGGTCATCCCAAAAGTAATGTCGCAAGTCATAGAAAAACTTTTTCTTTTGTTGGTATGTGAAGCTAGGCGGTATAAATTTAGCAACAATATAATTAGCATAATCAGCATACCAAGGAGTGTTACGAGAAGTACTTATGACATTTAATTGCTCATTAGGAAAGCTATCATCAATAGGTAGTGGGTCATCAAGAACATTCTCTAGCCTAGATGAGTTGTCTGCAACGGGGTTCTCAGCTCCTTTTCTATCAACAATATGTAAATCAAACTCTTGGAGCAAGAGAACCCATCTAATAAGTCTAGGTTTTGCATCTTTCTTTTCCATAAGATATTTAATAGCAGCATGATCTGTGCGAATAGTAACTTTGGAATCAACAATATAGGGTCTGAATTTATCACAAGCAAATACAACTGCTAAAAGTTCCTTCTCAATAGTAGCATAATTTCTTTGAGCATTGTCTAGAGTCTTACTAGCATAATGGATAACATTCAATTTCTTATCAACCCTTTGCCCTAGAACAGCACCTACAACATAATCACTAGCATCCCACATAATTTCAAAGGGTAAATTCCAATCAGGTTCTTTGAACAACAAAAAAAGAGACTAATGCTTTCTTAAGTATTTCAAATGCTTCTACACAATCATCATCAAAGACAAATGGTACATCTTTTTGTAATAAATTAGTCAGAGGCCGAGAGATTCTTGAGAAGTCCTTGATGAACCTCCTATAAAATCCAGTGTGACCAAGGAAACTTCTTATACCTTTGATGTCCTTGGGACATGGCATCTTTTCAATAGCATCAACCTTGGCTTTGTCAACTTCAATACCTCTTTCAGAAACTTTGTGCCCCAAGACAATACCTTCATTAACCATAAGGTGGCACTTTTCCCAATTCAAAACAAGATTAGTTTCTTCACATCTCTGCAAAACTCGAGCAAGATTGCTCAAGCAATCATCAAAAGAGGAACCATAGACAGAAAAGTCGTCCATGAAAACCTCACAAATTTTCTCACAAAAGTCAGAGAATATAGCCATCATGCATCTTTGAAAGGTAGCAGGTGCATTACATAAACCAAAAGGCATACATCTATAAGCAAAAGTACCAAAAGGGCATGTAAAAGTAGTCTTTGATTGATCTTTAGCCGACACAGGTATTTGAGAAAAACCAGAATAACCATCTAGAAAGCAATAATGTGTATGTTTGCATAGTCTTTCTAGCATTTGATCAATAAAAGGTAAGGGGTAATGATCTTTCTTAGTAGCCTTATTTAATTTGCGGAAATCAGTTACCATCCTATAACCTGTGATAATTCTTTGTGGAATCAATTCATCCTTATCATTAGGGACAACAGTAATACCTCCCTTCTTAGGGACACAATGGACAGGACTTACCCACCGACTATCAAGAATCGGATAAATTATACCCGCCTCCGAAGCTTGAGTATTTCTTTTCTTACCACTTCTTTCATTTTAGGATTCAAACGTCGTTGAGGATCGAAACTGGTTTGGCATCAACTTCCAAATTTATTTTATGTTGACATAGAGTGGGATGATGCCCTTAAGATCATCCGAGTATATCCAATAGCGCACGATGCTTCTTCGAGTTTTCAATAATATTTCTTCTTCATGCTCAAAGGTTAGCACTAATAATAACAGGATATATTTTCTTTTCATCAAGATAAGCATATTTAAGATTATCAGGCAACGGTTTAAGCTCAAACACGGGATCACCCTTGGGTGGAGGAGGATCCCCTAGGATTTCAACAGGCAAATTGTGTTGCAGAATAGGTTCCTGTTTAAAGAATACTTCATCTATTTCCCTTCTTTCATTCATGAACATCTCATTTTCATGGTCTAGCAAATAATGTTCTAAAGGATCACTAGGAGGTACAGCAATAGAAGCAAGACCAATAATTTCATCCTTACTAGGCAATTCTTCCTCACGATGTTGTTTACTAAATTTAGAGAAATTAAACTCATGAACCATATCATCCAAGCCAACAGTAACAACATTCTTTTTGCAATCTATCTTAGCATTAACGGTACGCAAGAAGGGTCTACCAAATATAATGGGACAAAAGCTATCTTGTGGAGAACCAAGAACAAGAAAATCAGTAGGATATTTGGTTTTCCCACACAAGACTTCAACATCTCTAACAATTCCCATTGGAGATATAGTATCTCTATTGGCAAGTTTAAATGTAACATGAATATCTTCTAACTCAGCAGGTGCAATATCATGCATAATTTCTTTGTATAAGTCAATAGGTATAACACTAGCACTAGCACCCATATCACACAAGCCATGATAACAATGATCTCCTATTTTAACAGAAATAACAGGCACGCCTACCACAGGTCTATGTTTATCTCTATCACTGGGTTTAGCAATTCTAGCAGTTTCACCAGTGAATTGAATAACATGCCCGTCAATATTATCAGACAAGAGATCTTTAACAATAGCAATATTGGGTTCTACTTTGACTTGCTCAGGAGGTGTATAAGTCCTAGTATTGCTTTTACGAACAATAGTTGAAGCTTTAGCATGATCCTTCATTCTAACAGGGAAAGGTGGTTTCTCAACATAAGAAGTGGGAACAATAGGATCATTATAAGTGACAATCTTTTCTTCAACTTTAATAGGTGCAGCTACTTTTACTTCTATGGGAGGATGATATTTAAACCACTTCTCCTTGGGGAGATCAACATAGGTAGCAAAAGATTCACAGAAAGAAGCTACTATCTCAGAGTCAAGTCCATATTTAGTGCTAAACTTACGGAAAATATCGGTATCCATAAAAGATTTAACACAATCAAACTTAGGTGTCATACCTGACTCCTTACCTTCGTCGAGGTCCCAATCTTCAGAGTTGCGTTTAATTCTATCCAATAAATTCCATTTAAATTCAATAATCTTCATCATAAAAGAGCCAACACAAGTAGTATCGAGCATGGTGCGATTGTTATCAGAAAGCCGAGCATAAAAACTTTGAATAATTACTTCTCTTGGGAGCTCATGATTGGGGCATGAATATAACATTGATTTAAGCCTCCCCCAAGCTTGAGAGATGCTTTCTCCTTCGCGAGGCCAAAAATTATATATATAATTGCGATCACGATGAATAAGATGCATAGGGTAATACTTTTGATGAAATTCCAATTTCAATCTTTTATAGTTCCACGATCTCGTATCATCACATAGCCTATACCATGTCAATGCGTCTCCCTCCAAAGATAAATGGAAAGCCTTCCTCTTAACGGCATCATCGGGTACACCTGCAAGCTTAAATAGTCCACAAATATCATCCACAAAGCGTAGATGTTCGTCAGGATGCTTTGTTCCATCTCCTGTGGAAGTGTTAGCTAGCAGTTTTTCCATCATACCCGAAGGAATCTGAAAAGTAGTTTCATTTTCAATAGGTTCAGTAGGTTCAGTAGGTTGAGGAGCAACTCTTGGCTCAACTGGGCGGGGTGAAGATACCCCAAACAAGCCCCTCAAGCAATTACTTTCCATAGTAACAAGTGACAAAAAAATTCAGCACACTAAATAAATTTTTCCTTACCGAATTCCACCTACCAAAGGCGCTTCACTCCCCGGCAACGGCGCTAGAAAAGAGTCTTGATGACCCACAAGTATAGGGGATCTATCATAGTCCTTTCGATAAGTAAGAGTGTCGAACCCAACGAGGAGCAGAAGGAAATGATAAGCAGGTTTTAGCAAGGTATTCTCTGCAAGTACTGAAATAAGTGGTAACAGATAGTTTTGTGATGAGATAAATGGTAACGAGCAACAAGTAACAAAAGTAAATAAAGTGCAGCAAGGTGGCCCAATCCTTTTTGTAGCAAAGGACAAGCCTGGACAAACTCTTATAATAAGAAAAGCGCTCCCGAGGACACATGGGAATATCGTCAAGCTAGTTTTCATCACGCTCATATGATTCGCGTTCGGTACTTTGATAATTCGATATGTGGGTGGACCGGTGCTTGGGTACTGCCCTTACTTGGACAAGCATCCCACTTATGATTAACCTCTATTGCAAGCAGCCGCAACTACAACAAAAGTATTAAGGTAAACCTAACCATAGCATGAAACATATGGATCCAGATCAGCCCCTTACGAAGCAACGCATAAACTACGGTTTAAGCTTCTGTCACTCTAGCAACCCATCATCTACTTATTACTTCCCAATGCCTTCCTCTAGGCCCAAATAATGGTGAAGTGTTATGTAGTCGACGTTCACATAACACCACTAGAGGTTAGACAACATACATCTTATCAAAATATCGAACGAATACCAAATTCACATGACTACTACTAGCAAGACTTCTCCCTTGTCCTCAGGAACAAACGTAACTACTCACAAAGCATATTCATGTTCATAATCAGAGGGGTAATATTGTGCATATAGGATCTGAACATATGATCTTCCACCAAATAAACCAACTAGCATCAACTACAAGGAGTAATCAACACTACTAGCAACCTACTAGCACCAATCCCGGACTTGGAGACAAGAATTGGATACAAGAGATGAACTAGGGTTTAGAGATGAGATGGTGCTGGTGAAGATGTTGATGGAGATTGCCCTCTCCCGATGAGAGGAGCGTTGGTGATGACGATGGTGATGATTTCCCCCTCTCGAAGGGAAGTGTCCCCGGTAGAACAGCTCTACTGGAGCCCTAGATTGGTTCCGCCAAGGTTCCGCCTCATGGCGGCGGAGTCTCGTCCCGAAAGGTTCTCTTCTATTTTTTTCTCATCGAAAGACTTCATATGGGAGAAGATGGGCATCGGAGAGCCACCAGGGGGCCCATGAGGTAGGGGGCCCCCCACCCTCGTGAGCAGGGTGTGGGCCCCCTGGCCTTCATCTTTGGCAACGATTTTTCTTTAATTATTATAAGGTATTCCGTGGAGTTTCAGGACTTTTGGAGTTGCGCAGAATAGTCCTCCAATATTTGCTCTTTTTCCAGCCCAGAATTCCAGCTGCCGGCATTCTCCCTCTTCATGTAAACCTTGTAAAATAAGAGAGAATAGCCATAAGTATTGTGACATAACGTGAAATAACATCCCATAATGCAATAAATATCGACATAAAAGCATGATGCAAAATGGACGTATCAATATTCTTTGGGGATATATTCCATCATTAGGTTGGTCTGGTGCCATCGAACCAGGCTTTTCCAGTGCTACCACATTTTCCTTTTATGGGGAAGGCCCTAATGCGGGCTATTGTCATGTCTCTCACCGGTGCCTCCAACAGGGGAAGGTTATGGGCGCGCGCTACCCTGATCAAGTAGGCGGACATAAGCCTTGTGTTCCCGTAGTTGGATAGGGCCCTTTTTGTCCCCGTTTGGGACCGTTTTTGTTTTTCCACGAAGGTGGCCATTAATGCCTTTGGTAGGCACGGGGCCACCCAGGACTGAACCCAAAGGGGGTGTTGGTCGGAGTGGTCGGGAGAGTGTCATGGCAGTAGATCGGTTTTTTCGGAACACCATTGGTCCACCCGAATGGGAGTGCGAGGCCATGGGTTCTGCGGTGTGGGTATAGTGTGCTACCTCTGGAGAGTGTGTGTGTTTAATCTATCGATAGCCACGTCCTCGGTCATGGGCACAAGTTCGTACTAGGTCACACCGTTCGATCAACACTCATGTGATGGAATGACTTTTATAGGACTAATATGTTGATATGATGAGTTGTGACAGTTTGGCAGGATGATGATGATGATGATGTTGGGATGATCTTGAGGATGATCATTCAGTTGGTAATGTGGTCACGCAGTGATCACGTGGAGGTATAGATCACAAGGTGATCAAGATGGTATATTACTTGGCCGGTCAACCAAGCGTGAGATGGTTATTGAGATCTGATATGGTGGTTTATCAGTATTGTAGTAGTTTCATATCATGCTTAGTAGTTGCTTCCGTATCATGGTAGATGTTCATTTAATTAACCTAATTAATGCTATGTTGTTGTTTTGCCTCGATGCCTTTGGTTGTTGTGAGCTTGCAAGTACATTCAATGTACTACCTGGCGTGTCATGCCAGATTGCAGGTGATGCAGTGATTAAATGATTGCTTGTCGAGGATACCGTGCATGCGAGCTAGATCGTGTCCCAGCCAGAGTCCCTGCGGAGTGGAGTTCACCACCTTCATCGTTGTTCCGCTGCTAGAAGATTTCCGCTGCTACGAATTGTTCTGTTGCTAGCATAGAGCAAGTGTAGTATCGCAGGCGTAGTGTCGTCATGCTGATGTGAACCTTTGTAACATCAGACACTTGTATTTTTATCCTTTGTAATAAGAGCTGATTTTTTCTATGTGAAGCAGTGTCATATTCCAGAATACTTCATCTCGATCTCTGGCTGGAATACGGGGGGTTCCGGTTTTTCTGAGCCGGGGTGCCACATGATGCCTATATAATGATCATTGCCTGGATATCGTCATGATTATTTGAAGTTCTATCAATAGCCCAATAGTGGTTGTTTTTGCACCGTTTGCTATTTTTCTCGAGAGAAGCCATTAGTGAAACCTACGTCCCCCGGGTCCCTTCTTTATTATATTTGCCTTCATGGTCTATTTTTATTTGCCTTCATTTTCGGTTCTATTAAACCAAAAATACAAAAATACCTTGCTGCCCTTTATTTTATTTGTGATCTATCTATCCAATCTATTACAACTTTCTCCCATCCACCCTCCAATTTCTGGCGCCGTTACCCGAAAGGGATTGACAACCCCTTTAACACGTCGGGTTGCGAGTATTTGTTATTTGTGTGTAGGAGCTATTTACGTTGTGTTTGCGTGGTTCTCCTACTGGTTCGATAACCTTGGTCTTATCATTGAGGGAAATAGCTACCGTTGTTGTGCTGCATCATCCCTTCCTCTTTGGGGAAATACCAGCGTAGTTCAAGCAAACATCAAAAGGAATTTCTATCGCCGTTGCTGGGGATACATCATCAACATCAACTAGGTTCCTAATCACAAATCTCATCTCCTTGCAATTTACATTATTTTCCATTTGCCTCTCTTTTCCTCTCCCCCACTTCACAAAAATTTGCCGTTTTATTCGCCCTCTTTATCATTCACCGTTTTCTCGTCGGATCTGTTTTTGAGTGTGTTCTTGTTTGCGTAGTCATGATGCCTCAAAGAAAATATTATGATGTTCCTTACCCAAATATAGTTCTTGACATTGAGAAAAGTACTAAGGAATATATGACTACACAATTTGTGCATAACAAATATTTTACTGAAGAACTTCAGGAGCACTCCGTTGTGTTAGAGGCTGTAACGAAACAACTTGATGATATTAGTAGAGAAGTTTGCAATCTCCAATCTAAGTATGCTTTTGCTGAAAGTTTGCTAGGAAAAATATCCGATGCACAAGCTACTTTAGTAAATCAAATGGCCGCCAAACCAATCTTGTTAGAAGATAAAAGTGATGAAGATCTTAAAATGATTGGTGTTTCTTCTATTGATTCTTTTTTTAGTAAAATTAATATTGATGAAAAAGGGACTGGAGAAGAGTCACCTTTAGCTAGAAGGTGTCCCGATAATTCAGAGGGTGAAAATCTTGTTGAAAAAATTGATAAAAGTGGGTTTGAAGGGGTAAAAACTTTAACTAGTGATGTGCCCACTATTTTGGATTACAAAGACTTTAACTATGATAGTTGCTCTTTGGTTGATTGTATTTCTTTGTTGCAATCCATGCTCCCATGCTTATGAACAAAATAAAGCTTTTACTAAACATATTGTTGATGCTATGATGAAAGCTTTTGAAGAAAAGTTGGAATTAGAAGTTTCAATTCCTAGAAAATTACATGATGAGTGGGAACCTACCATCAAAGTCAAGATTAAAAATTATGAGTGTTTTGCTTTATGTGACTTGGGTGCTACTGTTTCTACAATTCCGCACTCTTTGTGTGATGTGCTTGGTCTTACCGATATTGAAGAATGCTCTTTAAATTTGCACTTGGCGGATTCTACTATTAAAAAGCCTATGGGAAGAATTAATGATGTTCTTATTCTTGTAAATAAGAATTACGTGCCCATAGATTTTTTTTGTTCTTGATATTGTTTGCAATCTGTCTTGTCCAATTATACTTGGTAGACCGTTTTTACGTACAATTGGTGATGTGATTGATATGAAAGAAGGCAATATTAAATTTCAATTTCCACTAAGGAAGGGTATGGAACACTTCCCCAGAACAAGAATTAGGCCACCATATGAATCAATCATGAGGGCATCGTATGGATCTAAAACTAAATATGACAACACTTAGATCCTTCGCATTATGCCTAGCTAGGGGCGTAAAACAATAGCGCTCGTTGGGAGGCAACCCAACTTGTATCTTTTTGCTTTTTGGTTTTCTTGCTGTTTTCAATAAAATGCCCAATTATTACTCTGATTAGATGTGTTTTGTGGTTTAAATTAGTGTTTGTGCCAAGCAAGGCCTTTGGGATGATTTGGGTGAGAGTTGATTCGATCTTGCTGAAAAACAGAAACTTTTGCGCTCACGAAAATATTTCCGATTTTAACAGAAGAGTTTTTTGAGTTGATTCTTTTTACAGAAGATTAATAAAAAATTCTCACATTTTCAAAGGATTTTTCTGAATTTTTGGAGTTACAGGAGTATTCGAAGTAGTCAGATTGCTACAGATTGTTCTGTTTTTTGACAGATTCTGTTTTCTTTGCGTTGTGGGCTTGTTTTGATGATTCTATGGTTTTCTTTGAAGAGTTTTTGCCATAGAAAAGTTGGAATACAATAGATATAATGCAAAAATAAAATATGAATGGGTTTGCAACAGTACTTACAGCATTTGTTTGCTTTCTTATACTAACGGATCTCACGAATGTTTTGTTGAGTTTTGTGTGATTGAAGTTTTCAAGTTTTGCGTGAGATTACGATGGATTAAGGAATAAGAATTAGAAAAAGGCTAAGCTTGGGGATGCCTGAGGCACCCCAAGATAATATTCAAGAAGTAGCATGCAACTAAGCTTGGGGATGGCCCCGAGTGGCATCCCCTCTTTCTTCTAACAACCATAGGAATTTCACTTGGAGCTATATTTTTATTCGTCACATATTATGAGTTTTGCTTGGAGCGTCTTGTATAATATGAGTCTTTGCTTGTTTTGCTTTGTATTTTAAGTCCTTAACCCTTGCTAGACACACCCTTCTGGGAGAGCCAAAAAATATGCTATGCTTGCTCCTATGCTTCACTTAAATTTTTTAGAGCCATGGAATTGCTCTAGTGCTTCACTTATATCTTTTTGAGCACGGTGTGCTTTGTTATTTTTGAAGAAAAGCTATCATGCTTCACTTAGATTTATTTGGGAGTTAGTAAAATTTTACAGAAATTCTCTCTTGCTTCACTTAGATTATTTTGAGAGAAAGAAATATTATGCTCATGTTCTTCACTAAAAATTGTTCGAGCTTATTAAAAGCAACATATGAAACTAGTCCCAACGTGATAGATATCCAAGGAGGATGTAATAAAAACTTCCATGAAGATCATTGGACAAAATAAACTTGGTTCTTAGTAATGGTTTTGAGATATGACGATATGATATGTGAGTCATGTTGATGAGTAATTATGCTTTAGTAAGAATATAGGTGTTAAGGTTTGTGATTCCCTATGCAAGCATGAAAGTCAACAGTTATGCAATGAAATTACATCCTACTTGTGGTGCATTATTCGGTGTTACTTATGCTTAATGCTTGGGCATGAGATTTTTCGTTTCTTGGTCGGACGCTTCTCAATCTTTTTGCTAGCCTTCACTTTGCACTATGTATGATCACTACTTGTGCATTCAAAACCCTTTAAGCCATTTTTGCCATATGAGTCCACTATACATACCTATATGCGGTATTTCCGTGCCGTTCTAAGCAAATTTGCGTGTGCCATCTCTAATTTTAAAAATAAATTTCTCTTTTGTGTGCTCGTACCGCTCGCGAGGCGGTGAGGGGTGGCCGATGTTTTCCATGCTACATGTGTTATTCTCATCATGAGTGTTTATTCACTTGTCATTGCACGAGAGTGCGGCAAAGGTATTAGGGATGCCCAGTCCCAAAGTGAACAATGAATTTACTTTATGTTGTCAAATAATAAATTCCTTGGAAAGTGTTGGTATGGAGGGCACCCATGGATACGGTTAGCCATGGAAAGTGCAAATATGGTGGAAAAAGGAATAAACTTTATTTTCTGTTTGGGAATTGCCTATGATATATCTAGCATGGAAAGTGTTGGGAACTCTAAGTCATTTTCGTTGGTGGGAAAAGTATGCCTCCCAAAAAAAATTTATCTCTCAATTTTCGCTTTGAGCTCTGGCACCTCTACAAATCCCTACTTCCCTCCGCGAAGGGCCTTTCTTTTACTTTATGCACTTTTTATTTTCAAACTTGAGTATCCATCTTCTCTTATAAAGCACACACTAAGGGGCACTATGATCGTACTTGAGCATTGGGTATAGCTAGTATTGAAGTGTGTTTCATGAATGGATCAATGATTGAGCATAATGGGCTAGGCATAACTTGCTTTAGCGTTGATATTTTGAAAGACATTGCTGCTTGTTAATATGTGAGGGAGTCCTAGATTAGGGGGTATCCGGACAGCCGGACTATATACTTTGGCCGGACTGTTGGACTGTGAAGATACAAGACTCAAGACTTCGTCCCGTGTCCGTATGGGACTCTCCTTTGCGTGGAAGACAAGCTTGGCGATCCGGATATTAGATTTCCTTCTTTGTAACCGACTCTGTGTAAACCCTAGCCCCCTTCGGTGTCTATATAAATCGGAGGGTTTGATCCGTATAGGGACAATCATAATCATCATAGGCTAGCTTCTAGGGTTTAGCCTCTACGATCTCGTGGTAGATCAACTCTTGTAATACTCATATCATCAAGATCAATCAAGCAGGAAGTAGGGTTTTACCTCCATCGAGAGGGCCCGAACCTGGGTAAAACATCGTGTCCCTTGCCTCCTGTTACCATTAGCCTTAGACGCATAGATCGGGACCCCCTACCCGAGATCCGCCGGTTTTGGCACCAACATTGGTGCTTTCATTGAGACTTCCTCTATGTAGTCACTGCAAGGCTCGATGGCTCCTTCAATCATCAACAACAATGACGTCCAGGGTGAGACTTTTCTCCCCGGACAGATCTTCGTGTTCGGCGGTGTCGCACTGCGGGCCAATTCGCTTGCCCATCTGGAGCAGATCGACAGCTATGCCCCTGGCCATCGGTCAGGTTCGGAAACTTGAACTACACGGCCGATATCCACGGAGACTTGGTCTTCGACGGATTCAGGCCTGCGCCAGGAGCGCTGAATAGTCACGATGAGCATGACTTGGACCTGCTGTCGGACAATACTCGGGATATCGCACCTGCAGGAGCTCCAGACCTAAATACGGGGCAGATTGCGTTGTCCGGGGACGGGTGGATAGACCCCGCCTCTGAGGCCGCACACTCATCAGCGATAGAGCCGAACACAGACTTCACCCCCAAGGAAGCCTGTGTCTCCGGACCCCCGGACTTGTGTCCGACTGTAGGTTCCAGACCACGCACCCCCGAGCCCGCCGAATCTGGTTGGCCTCCGGTAATGGAGTTCACCGCTGAGGATATCTTCCAGCATTCGCCCTTTGGCGACATGCTGAACTCGTTAAAGTCTCTCTCTTTGTCAGGAGACTCTTGGCCGAACTATGTTCGGCTCGAGTGGGAAGCAGGCGACGAGGGAATTCATTGCCCACCCACCACCCACTTCATTGCCACGGCCGATGATTTGACCAACTTGCTTGACTTTGACTCCGAAGACATCGACGGTGTGGACGCCGATGTAGAAGCTGAATAGGAACCACCGCCCATGGGGCGATGGACAGCCACCTCCTCATATGATATATACATGGTGGACACTCCGAAAGAAACCAATGGCGATGAGGCAATGGAGGATAACCCCTCAAGGAAGAAGGCAAAGTATGAACTTCATCAGCGCCGCCCCAAGCCCCGCCACAACAATACTAGCAAAGGAGTCAAAAACAATCCGGATGGTGCCGAAGATGATTACAATCCCGATTAGCCTGCCTTCGAGCAGGCCGGACAGGCGACGGACGGATACTTGGAGGAGGACAACTACACCCCCCCCCTCCGAAGACGAGGTGAGCCTCGGCGACGATGAATTTGGCGTGCCTGAGGATCCCGCGGAACAAGTTCGCTTTAAGCGACGGCTTATGGCCACGACGAAAAGCCTGCAAATGAAGCAACAACAGCTCAAAGCTGACCTAAATTTGCTCACAGACAGATGGACCAAGGTCCTGGCAATCGAAGAATACGGAATCGACCACCCCGCCAAAAAGTACACAAAGCACAATTCGCTACACCAACCCAAGAAGGAGGACCTAAAGCCCACACCCCGATGCCAATACACTGCTGTTGATATAGCGAGTTGTGCCCGTTTATCAAACTTCAATTCGGCAGCCAACCACCCGGATACCAATTGAGGAGTCCGAGCTACTTTACGGCATTATAACCTGGCTCGACCAGGCCCCGATCAGGCACCCGCGGTTCAACCACCATATGGCATGCAACTGCCCCTAAGCATTTGTCTTTCCAGGCCGACTTTTGCGCAGAACAGGACTAGCGACATAGAATCAGCTCGGACGCACAAGGCGGGAACACATAAGTACCCCCCAAGGAGACAGTCCGGATACACTTCGGATCCACACACAGCCTCCTCCAGTCCGGCCACTATAGGTTCCGCCAACACACCTCGTTCCATAAGCATAAACCGTATTCATATGCATAGACATGTCACTCTACTGCAATACGTAGACTTAAATAACACTTACCGGCCGTCGTTCCTCATTGAGGCCTTTTTTTTCATAAACGGCACCCGTACATCGTGTTATGCCCCACTATGCCAGGGGCTTCATAGTACTCATAATATGGCAACAAAGTCCGGCCACCTTTTCGGTCGCTCAGCACCCCGAACTTATAGCATTATATGCATCAGCTGCGAATCATGTCTTGGGTCATTAGTTGGGTGTGCCCGGCTCCCATGTTTTGGTACCTTATGTTCCGCTCTATCAGCTAAGGTAGCGCTGGGAGAACTATCTGCGATTGTGTCCGGTTCTTCCGGACGAGCACCTCAAGAGAGAAAGCCGAAACCGATCATTATGATACAAATGAGAGCTGGGCAGCTGTTCGAGAGGTTGTAAAATCTTTAAAGATTTATTCTGCACAATGCCATAATAAATGCAGAGTGCGACGGATCGGTTTTCTGATCAGGCGTCGTTAGAGCCCCTCGTATGGTCTTCCGAATACCAGGGGCTGCGCCTACCATACTCAAATTCCTATGGCGAAGTGAGAGTGATAAAGCCCTATAGTCTGATTGCCTGGTTCGTGGTGATGAACACCTCCTTAAAGGACCCAACAATGGGATGAAGAGTGTTCAGGTATGTCCCGAACACCCCCGTACTTTTTACGAGGGGCAGA
This sequence comes from Aegilops speltoides, assembly GCA_021437245.1. Taxonomy (NCBI): domain Eukaryota; kingdom Viridiplantae; phylum Streptophyta; class Magnoliopsida; order Poales; family Poaceae; genus Aegilops; species Aegilops speltoides. Next base: position 186,687,179 of record CM038147.1, read on the forward strand.
AGCCGACGACTGGCCAACTCTCAGGATTTATATACACTAAACGGCTGCACAGGAAGAAAAAACGTTCATATAACAGGCAATAAATAATAACAGTGCCATTATCCCGCATTACAAAGGACGGCATGACTGCCTTTAGGGAAATATATTTGGTACACTATTCCGCCACAAGGCAAGCTCCTTTCAGGACACCCTCATAATACAATTCGGGCTTGCGATGCTCCTTACCCTCCGGTGGTCCCTCAGTCATCAGCTTTTCAGCATCAAGCTTCCCCCAGTGCACCTTCGCGTGGGAAAATGCCATGCGTGCACCTTCTATACAGAACGACCGCTTAATGACTTCGAGTCGAGGGCAAGCACCAACAATCCGCTTCACGAGTCCGAAGTAACTTCTTGGAATCGGCTCAGCGGGCCACAGCCGGATAACTAAGTCCTTCATGGCTAGTTCGCGCGTCAGTGCGATTCGACCGGTGCTTGGTGATCGATAAAGGGCACCGGATAATTCGGCGCCAAATACTTCGACCAGAAGTGCTTCTCCGCAGACTTCTTCTCTTCAGTCCAGTAGAATTCGGCTGCATCTGATATGCTCCGCGGCAGGTCCGCAAAGGCCCCTGGAAAAACAAGAATTTAGTTTGTTGCTTAGAGTTCCTGCTATTACTATGCCAAAAATGCTTTCAGTACCAAAAGCCTTTCCAGCCGCAACCCTCCGTGCCTCCTGAATGTCCTTCAGAGCACCTCGGGCTTCTTCCCAATCATCATCTGTGGCTTGGAAAGCTTGGGCGAGTTCAGACTCTTTCCCTGCTAGACTCTGTTCTACGGTCTCGTTCTTCTTCACGGCCTCCTGAAGCTCACACTCAGCTTCAATTACCCTGGCTCGTGCTTCTCGCGAAGAGCCTGCTCTGCGGCGGCCCTCTTGTCGGCTTCGGCCACAGCCTTCTTCAGTGCCTCAATTTCGGCACTCGTTCCTAAAGCATACAATACAAATATTTTCATCAGGCACAACTACTCACTCGTGCTGAACTTAGGACAAGGTTTCGACATACCTTTCTGGTCCTCCAACTGCTTCTTCACATGGCCAAGTTCTTCTTCGGCCCATTCTAGACTCTGCTTTAGTCTGGACACCTCCGCATTATGAGAAGCGGTCGTCTCTACAGACGCATGTTTTCACACAAAGGGATATATGTCATTAACTGAGTCTCCTGCGAAGCGGAAATTCGATCCCTTGTCCGGCTCTCTCTCTCTTTCACTGGACAGTGCATCAGGGGCTACCACTCATACTATGACAATCTTCAAAGGTTTCTAAAAACATACCTCAAAGACTTTTATAAGGCTAAGGCAGGATTCATTTAGTCCGCTCTCAGCAGACTGAATCTTTTCAATCACCGCATCCATGAGGGCGCGATGTTCATCGACGATGGACGCACTCTTTAGCATCGTCGATAGGTCGCCCGGCAACTCTGCTTAGACAGAGGTTGTTGGCGGAACGGGCTTGCCTCCCTCCGTTAAGGGGGGCTGCTCGCCCGATCCTGGAGCTTTAAAGGTCTCCAGGACCGTGTCCGGCTGCGGGCCGAATCTGAGATCGCCCCCACCAATGACGATCATGGGAGCCGCTGCTCCCATGTATCCGGCCCCAGAGGTATGCCCTCCCTGGTCCGGGTCTCGCTGAGACGACACCTCAGTGTCGCGCCTAGGCTTCGGGGAAGGGGCCTCTGGAGGCGTCTCTCTCTCCAGGGCATCTGAGCTCAGCGAATCCTCCGATGAGGACTGTCCGGCATGGGACCTCGCCGGGCTGCACAAAGTACGACGACAGTTAAAACTACTACACCCTAATAACCCCGGGCGCGTAGGCGTGTTCGGATTTCGTGTACTCACGACTTTACCAGGGGCTGGGCCCTGGGATCCCACTCTGGGCTGCTATAGGCAGCCGTGGTGGACGCCTCCGGGAGGGAACTTTTCCCCCTCTTTGGCAATTCGTCCTCCAGGGATGAGGAAGCCGTCCTTTTCTTCCCTCCCCCCGTGGAGGACTTGTCTTCTTCCTCCTCCTCTTCGTCTTCCGAGGAGGGCGTTGCTGGAGTCTTCGGATTTTGTGTCCGAAGCATCGCGGCGACAGCCGCCGCTCCAGGTCTTCTTGACCTTCTTAGAGGCCTCTTTCTTCGGCGCCTCGTAAGGTGCTGGCACCAGCATCTTCGTCAGAAGAGGTCCTGTCAATTCCTTCGGCAGCGGGGCCGGACAGTGTATCCGCCCCACCTTCTTAGTCCATTCCTGGGATTATTGAAGAAAGCATGATAAAAGTGTCTCCCTCGGGATGTGCCAGCAAAACATGGATAGACAGAACATAGCAATGACTTACGGACTTGTAGCGCGGGACAGTTGATACCCGCGGTCTTCGGCGGAGCCCGGCCACGGTTTGCCGGACTTGAAGAGGACCTTCCAGATGTCCCTGTGTGAGGAGCCGTAAAGCTCCCGTAGGGTCTGGTGCTCGGTGGGGTCGTATTCCCACAAACTATAGGCTCGGTGCTGGCAAGGGAGAACCAGGTGAACTAACATCACCTGGACTACATTGACAAGTTTGACATCCTTGTCAACCACGCTCTGGACGCGTGTTTGGAGCACCGATAGCTCATTGGATGAGGACCAGTTCAGGCCTTTATTGGGCCAAGACGTAAGCCGCAACGGGGCTCTAGATCTGAGTTCAGGAGCAGCGGCCCACTTTTTACCTCGCGGCTCGGTGATATAGAACCACTGCTGCTGCCACTCCTTGACGGAATCACTGAAGGTGCCCGTCGGCCATGTGACCTTGGGCATCTTTCTCACCATGGCGCCGCCGCACTCGGCGTGCTCGCCAGTCACCACCTTGGGCTTCATGTTGAAGATCTTCAGCCATAAGCCAAAGTGGGGCGAAATGCGGAGAAAAGCCTCACACATGACGATAAACGTCGAGATGTTGAGGAAAGAATTAGGGGACAGATCATGAAAATCAATCTCGTAATAATACATGATGCCGTGAACAAATGGGTGAAGGGAAAACCCGAGCCCGCAGACAAAATGAGGAAGAAACACGACCCTCTCATGGGCTCCAGAGTGGGGACGATCTGTCCCGCCGGCGGAAGACGGTGGCCGATTTTCTTGGCCAGGTACCCGGCCTCTCGGAGCTTCTTGATATCTCTCTCCCGGACGGTAGAGGCCATCCATTTGCCTCCTGCTCCGGACCCGGACATCTTCGGAGAACCTCTCTTCGGTGGAGAAGGAGAGTGCTTGGGTGCTAGGGCTCGAGCAAAGGGGAATGGACGAGCGGAAGGGAAAGGCGTGGGTAAAGAGGAAGTGACCATATCTCTTTATAGAGGCAGTAAAAGCTTTTGCGCCTCCCCACTCGCCTAGTGGAACCCACTCGTTCCCCACTCGCCGTGATTAGCAGTGCGGTTGGGCTACCCGTGCCCGTATTAATGAAAGCCCCGCGATAAGGGTAACACGTCTCCACTTTGACGAGACGTGCTCGGGAAACCGCCTCACAACATGTACGGTGGTTGGTAGTAGAGAGACGGTTCAATAATGGCTCGACCATGGTGCTATGTCATGCTATCCAAAGATGTCAGCAGATTATATTTGTGGAATATCGTTCTCTCTGCGATGGCATGTGAAGATCATCTTGCAGATCCGGACACGATTTAAGTGTTCGGTAATTACTTTGGAGTATTCGGAGATGGAACGCGCCTTGCAATGCCGAAGACAGTCTATGCGCCGGACTCATCGTCATTGAAGCCTGGTTCAGGGGCTACTGAGGGAGTCCTGGATTAGGGGGTATCCGGATAGCCGGACTATATACTTTGGCCGGACTGTTGGACCGTGAAGATACAAGACTCAAGACTTCGTCCTGTGTCCGGATGGGACTCTCCTTTGCGTGGAAGACAAGATTGGCAATCCGGATATTAGATTTCCTTCTTTGTAACTGACTCTGTGTAAACCCTAGCCCCCTTCGTTGTCTATATAAACCGGAGGGTTTGATCCGTATAGGGACAATCATAATCATCATAGGCTAGCTTCTAGGGTTTAGCCTCTACGATCTCGTGGTAGATCAACTCTTGTAATACTCATATCATCAAGATCAATCAAGCAGGAAGTAGGGTTTTACCTCCATCGAGAGGGCCCGAACCTGGGTAAAACATCGTGTCCCTTGCCTCTTGTTACCATTAGCCTTAGACGCACAGATCGGGACCCCCTACCCGAGATCCGCCGGTTTTGACACCGACAATATGCTTGAGTATTAAAGTCTTGATGTCAAAACTAGACTATTGCTTTGAACCATATAAAAGTCAAAATGTCCATGCTACAAAGAAAAGAATATGTGATGAACATGTTAGGCATCATTCCACAACAAAAATTCTGTTTTTATCATTTACCTACTCGAGGACGAGCTGAAATTAAGCTTGGGGATGCTGATACGTCTCCAACGTATCTATAATTTTTTATTGTTCTATGCTGTTATATTATCATTCTTGGATTTTTACAATCATTTTATAATCATTTTATATCATTTTTTGGTACTAACCTTTTGACATAGTGCCCAGTACCAGTTGTTGTTTTTTGCTTATTTTTTACATTGCATGAAATCAATACCAAACGGAGTCTAAATGCAGTGAAACTTTTTTGTGGATTTTTTTGGGACCAGAAGACACAAGTTGGGCCAAAGAAGTACCAGAGGGATTCCCCGAGGGGGCACAACCCACCACGGCGCGCCTGGGGGCCAGGTGGGTTATGCCCACCTCGGTGGCCTCCCGCACCGCCTCTTTGCTCTATAAATACCCCAATATTCCAGAAACCCTAAGGGAGTCGACGTAAAATCAATTCCAGCCGCCGCAAGTTCTAGAAAGACTAGAGCCAATCTAGACACCATCACGGAGGGGTTCATCATGTCTATTGGTGCCTCTCCGATGATGTGTAGTAGTTCTTTGTAGACCTACAGGTCCATAGTTAGTAGCTTGGCTTCCTCTCTCTCTCTCTCTCTTGATTCCCAATACAATGGTCTCTTGGAGATCCATCTGATGTAAGGCCTTTTGCGGTGTGTTTGTTGGGATCCGATGGACTTTGAGTTTATGATCAGATCTATATTTTTATCCATGAAAGTTATTTGAGTCTTCTTTGATCTCTTATATGCATGATTGATTATAGCCTCGTATTTCTTCTCCGATATTTGGGTTTTGTTTGGCCAACTTGATCTATCTATCTTGCAATGTGAAGAGGTGCTTTGTGATGGGTTCGATATTACGGTGCTTGATCCCAGTGACAGAAAGGGAAACGACATGTATGTATCGTTGCTATTAAGGATAACAAGATGGGGTCTATGTCTACATAAATAGATCTTGTCTACATCATGTAATCGTTCTTATTGCATTACTCCATTTTTCCATGAACTTAATACACTAGATGCATGCTGGATAGTGGTCGATGTGTGGAGTAATAGTAGTAGATGCAAGCAGGATTCGGTCTATTAATCTTGGACGTGATGTATATATAATGATCAATAGGAGAATCATGAGAATGTTTAATGAATTTGTGGATGATTGTGAGCTCAAGGAGCCATACTTGCATGGGAGGCGTTTCACTTGGTCGAACAAAAGGGAGCAGCCGGTTATGACAAAGATCGACCGCGTGCTTGTCTTGGTTGACTGGGAGCTCAACTACCCGGATCTGTTGTTGCAAGCCCACTCAACCAACATCTCGGATCATGCTCCTCTGCACCTATCCACCTCTGTTCCTTTGTGTGCTAAGAAACGATTCCACTTTGAGATGTTCTGGCTGAAATTGGAGGGGTTCGAACAGACGATGAGTGATGCCTGGGTGTATGACGATCACATTGTTGACCCCTTCAAGAGATTGGACGCGCTGCTCCGGAACACAGTGGCTGCTCTGCAAGCCTGGGGACAGAGGAAAACTGGGAACATCAAGACCCAGATGGCCATTGCGAATTGTATTATCCCGCGTCTTGATCGAGCTATGGAGTCCCGTGAGCTCATGGCCGCAGAAAAGATGGCTTAGGGGATCTATCAAGCACATGTTGCTTGGGTTGGCATCGCTACAGCATACCATTGAGAGGCAGCGGTCGCGGTTAAGGTGGATTCGTGAGGGGGATGCGAACACGAAACTATTCCAGGCTATGGCTAATGGTCGTAGATCAAAAAAATTCATTCCACACCTTAGACACAATGAAGAGTTGATTACGGATTGACACCGGAAAGAGGAGATATTTACAGAGACTTATGAGCAGTTGTTGGGGAGGGCGCACTCGAGGGCGTCGGAGGTGGACCTGGAGTTTATTGAGATGGAGTCGCATGATCTATCGGAGCTTGGTGAGATTTTTTGGAGCAAGAAGTTTGGCAGACGATTAAGGAGTTGCCTCCGGACCGTGCCCGGGTCCTGATGGGTTTATCGCGGCCTTTTTCAGAAGGCCTAGAGTATTATTAAGCATGACGTGATGGCGGTAGTTATGAAGCTGTATGTTGGAGATGGCCATGGTTTTGGCAGGTTGAACCGTGCGCATATAGTTCTTATTCCAAAGAAACCGGAGGCAGGGGAGGTGGGTGACTTTCGACCCATTAGCTTGACTCACATCGTGGCAATTTTTTTTTGCTAAGTTGCTGGAAAATCGTGTCCGGAAGAGGATGAAGGATATTGTGACTTCGAATCAGTCGGCTTTCATTTGTGGGAGGCATCTACATGATAACTTCTTGCTGGTTCGTCAGGTGGCGAGGAAGATTCACGCTCGTAGAGAAACCGTATTTTCCTCAAACTTGATGTATCCAGAGCGTTTGATTCGATCACCTGGCCGTTCCTGTTTCAGGTGCTGTTGCATAAGGATTTTGGACTAAAGTGGATGTCTTGGGTGTCGATTCTGTTGAGGACGGCATCCACAAAAGTCCTTGTGAATGGATGTCCCGGGAGGAGTTTTCAACATGTGAAAGGGTTGCGTCAAGGAGATCCGGTATCCCCACTGCTTTTTTTCATTGCTATGGACGTATTATCGAGGATAATGATCAAAGCTGCTACGTTGGGAGTGACGAGCAAAATCAATGGGATCTCGGCCGAACAAAGCGTGTCTATTTACGCGGATGACGTCGCGTTATTTGTCAAACCCACGGTGGTGGATCTAAGGTTTGTCAAGGAAGCTCTACAGGCATTCGCGGATGCTTCGGGTCTTCGCGTAAACTACCACAAATCGCTCGCAATTATGATCCATGGTGATGAAGCGGACCGAGACCGGGTGCAAACCTTGCTCAACTGCAATTTGGGAAGCTTCCCTTGTAAATACCTAGGGCTGCAGTTGGCGATCAAGCAATTAAGTAGGGCTCAGTGGCAGCCCATGGTGGATCAGGCAATGAAATGCGCCCCGACGTGGTAATGTGGCCTCCTCCAACGTTCTAGCCGGCTCGTGCTAGTCAAGTTCGTGGTCGCGGCCAAACCTATCCACCATTTCATGATAGCTGAGGCGCCGGCTTGGGTTTTGGAGGAGATCAACAAGTGGATGTGTGCTTTCCTTTGGGCTGGCAAAGAGAAAGCAAATGGTAGGCAGTGCTTGGTGGCGTGGAGCACGGTGTGTCGACCCACTTCTTTGGGTGGTTTGGATGCGAGGAATCTGGAGCTTCAAGGTATTGCTCTTCGCGTCGGATGGGAATGGCTCAAAAGGACGGATCCTCAGAGGCCGTGGCAGGGTCTGGCCATGACGGAGGATAGAGAGGCTCATGAGGTGTTCGATAGCCTAGTCAAGATTGAAGTGGTGGACGGTAACAAGGTGCTTTTTTGGAGGGACCGATGGACTCATGGTTTTGCGGCGAAGGATATCGCTTCCCTCATCTACTGCATGGTGGAGACTCGCACCAGGAATAGCCGCATGGTCAGGGAGGGTCTGCTGAATGCGAGATGGCTCAGGATGTTGGTGGTGAGCTCACCTTTGTGGGGCACATGCAGTTGGTTCATCTCAATCTGGCGATTAGCACAATGCAGCTGGAACCACAAAGGGCTGATCGTTTCTCGTGGCCGGCGGAACCGTCAGGGGAGTACACCGCGAGGTCCACATACAACCGCTTGTGCCTCGGTTTACAGCGGGTTTCGTATGCAAACTGTATCTGGAAGAGTTGGGCTCCGCTCAAGTGCAAAATCTTTGTTTGGTTGGCGGTTCAACACCGTATTTGGACGTCGGATCGGAGAGCTAAGCACGGGCTGCAAGACCGGCCGTCTCCTTGCTACACTTGTTTGCAGGATGAAGATAACGCCGAGCACATCCTGGTCCAGTGTGGATACGCACGAGAAGTTTGGCATGGATGTCCACAGGAGATTAATTTGAACGTGGAGAGACCTCAGGTGGACGATTACCTGTTAGAAGGTGGCTTAATGTCAGAAAGGGTATACGAAAGGAACTCAAGCGTGGGCTCGATTCCTTTGTCATCGAGGTGGCCTGGGCGCTGTGGAAGCAGCGGAATGCACATGTCTTTAACAGGACGGCTCAACAACTAGTAGACTTCATCCTGAGAGAGATTAAGGACCGGAAAGAGGCTGGCATATGGGTAGGTGGGTTGTTACATTTTGTGAGAGAGTAGGCTTTAGTCTTGCGTGGGGTGTAATGGGTGTGGCCGAGGAGGGATGTGTGCATCCTCCCTTTGCCTCTCTTGTAATTTGTTTCTCCCTCTTCTATAAAGATAAGGTATGCCGTTGGCCTACTCTCGAAAAAAAAGAGTTGGCTTACCAAGACTCCCAGCTTCCTGATAAGCAGCCTCCTGGCTGATCGTTCAGCGAACGCTTTTGCATAATAAAGCTCTCTAAATTCCCTGAAAAAAATAGATTAGTAAAAAATGTGCTAATATTTCTAACAGATAATACTAACAAATGTAGCTAGGATGGTGACGGGAAGACGTGGAGTTTAACAACTCGGTGTCCCCGTCGCTGCATGTTTGTTTAAATCAACACCCCCCGTCGCTGTGCGTTACAGCACATCCGGCGTGTCTCACCATCTCACATTAAACATTCCAGTTGAGATAGACTTAACAATTAGGCGGATGACAACGGCATCCACATGCACGACCTCGTCATCGCACATCGGAAACACCATATATAGTATAGTTACAGTACATAAGTACAGCCACTCCTCCCTCTCCTCTCAAAGTTGAAAAGCCAAAAATATTATTGAAAATTTGAAACCATCAGATGCTTCACGGCGCTAAGCCAGCGCTGGCAGGGAAAAACAATTATACAATTGATTAAGATAAGCGGCTGGTAAGGAAATGGACTCCACGCACGCACGCAGGCCGGCAGGCGCGCGGCGGATCACGATCACCCCGGGCCGGCCGGGCCGGACGCCCGTCTAGACGATGCGGCGGCAGATGGTGACGCCGTCGGCGATGGCGAGCTGGCAGACATCGATGCGCGGGTCGGCGGCGAGCTTGGCGTTGAGGTCCCTGAGGGCGGCGGAGAAGCGGGTGTCGAGGTCGGACATGGGCGTGCCCGCCGGCAGGGCCACCGTGCCGCCCCACAGCGTGTTGTCGTAGATGATGGTGCCGCCGACGCGGACCAGCTTCAGCAGCTGCTCGTGGTAGCGCACGTAGTTGGGCTTGTCCGCGTCCACGAACGCGAAGTCGTAGCTCGCCGCGCCGTCGTCCTCGACGAGGAGCTCGTCCAGGCGCTCCAGGCCGGTGCCCTCGCGGAAGTCCACCTTGTGCGCCATGCCGGCCTTCTCGATGAAGGGGCGGCCCACCTCGTAGCACTCCCGGTCGGTGTCGATGGCCACCACCTTGCCGTCCTCCGGGAGCGCCAGCGCGGTGGCCAGCAGCGAGTAGCCCGTGAACACGCCCACCTCGATCGTCTTCTTGGCGCCCGCCATCTTGATCAGCATCCCCAGCAGCTGCGCCTCGTCCGAGGACGACTGCATGTAGCCCCTGGATCCAAAGAATGAGAGCCAGATCGATCAGCAACCACAGTTAACTAGTAACACCGATGGATCGAGATCGACGTGCGACCATGCATGCAGAAGATGATCGAGGACGGACGGACGGACGGGCGTACCATGGGTGCTTGTCCGTGATGAGGCGCAGGTCGCGCATGCACTCGTGCTCGCGGGGGAACACGGTGGTGTCGAGGATGTAGGTGTAGAGGGCGTCGCTCTTGAGCAGCGTCTTGTTGGTGCTGTCGATGCCGCTGTGGACGTTGGCCACGGTGTTGTCTCCGCTGGGCGCCATGGCTCTGCTTGGGCTGGTGGTGCCGGGGTGGTAGGAAGGAATGAGTTGGTTCGATCGAGTGTATGTCCACCCACAGCCTCGACGTGCCTGTATATATCCACTAGCCTCTGGCGGGGTTGGTGAACCATTGGATCCACCAACCAGCGCCTTGTAAAGAAGCACCATCGATCACTACTACTAGCTTTGTGGTGTGGTAGGAGTGGTTTTTTCTCCTCCTTTAATTATTCTTTGTCTGGCGTGTCGACCCCGCCCCTCCAATCGTGCTAGCCCATGCGGCATGCATATGACGATGACCGATCACGATCAGATTCCTACCACCACCAACCTGCTCCGCTGTGTATCGATCGTGGATTTGATTTTGAGTAGAAAATTTGGCAGAGCGCTCGGTTTTCTATTGTTCACGGTCGATCAACGACTCAGCACGAAGCTTCAGTCTCTAATCATACTTTCCAGTTTTCCAACTACCCCACCCCCACCCACACCCACACCCCACCCCACCGCGGCTTGGCTGTCAGTTCGGTGATCGCCCCCGCTGGCTGGCGGTTGGTGAAAAACCTGCAATTTAAAGAAGCGCTTTTGGCGTGCTGCTTTTCTTTTCCGACCAAATTCAGCGTGGTGCTTGGGGAGAGAATTGATTATTGGGCAGATGCATCACGAGCATCCACCGGAGTGCTGTAGTACCCTAGTACGTAGAGTACTTCTTTGTTGAGCTTGAGCGGAAAGCAAAGCTAGCAACCGATGAGAGCAAGTTGGCGCGAACCATCGACGGGCGTCCCGCAAGCTGCAATGATGCGCCTCGGGGCGGAAGCGGAACGGAACATGATCGCCCGTTTCTGCACGCAACGTTTTGTCGGCGAGGACGGTCCGTCACGTGCACAAGCAAGCAAGCTTTTTATACGGTTGCAACTGCGCTTTGACTAACTGCTATGGTGGGCTCTTGTCTTTTTAACGGCATTATGTTGGGCTCCTCATCAGCGTCTGTTTTCTTGAGAATAATAGTTTGGCACTTGCAATACAAGCGGGTAAACTGTGACTCGAGGCCTCTGAGGCCGATGCAGATTTACTACCTAGTACTGTAGTAGTAGTAGTACATTTCATAGTAATTTATAGTAGTAGTACAGATCTCTTGCATTGTGTCAGTTCGTTTTTCCAGAGAGTCCACGGAGGAGCAAATATCCTCGTGCAGTCAAGCCTGAATTTATAGTACTGTGCTAGTAAATGTTGTAGTATGATTGGGGGCACAAGGCGTGCGGACAGCGACACAAACCAACCCCACTTGTAAAAATGGCACTCGGATGGATATTCCAACCCGCTACTGTATTTCCTTTTCGGGTAGATATTCCAACCACCTGGTCAGCTCCTATTCAACGTCCGGCGGGCCGCGCCAACAACCCAAACAGAGCAGCCTCGGAATGGCTCTAGTTTTTTTTTTAATGGATTCAGCTAAGAGCATCTATAGCCGGACCTCTCAAATCCGCCTCATACGACCGGGCAGGCCGCCCGTGCACTGTCTAGTTAATTTTTTTTGACCCAGACGGGGCCCCTCAAACGGCCGCCCGGGCTGACTGGCACCCCTCATATCCGGTCCAAATATGGGGCGGATATGGGGGCGCCCGGGCGCACCCGCCACGTCGGTCAGATGGCGGGGTCCCACGCAGAAGCGTTCGAAAACCTGCGGTCCGCCGCGTCCGTCGCCGCGGTGCGAACGCCGCGTGGCGCCACTCCCGCTCGCCGCCCAAGACCAAATCCGGCTATTTAAGCCGGTCGGCATCCCGCAACCCTAACCCATCCCCATCCCTCTCTCAGCGCCACCAGTCTGAGCGCATCATCTCCTCCCTCTCCCGCTCCGATGCTCTGCCCACGGTCGGACGCTCCGCCCACGCTTCGACACTCCACCATGGTCCGAAGCAAGACCACCTACTATGCCATGCTGACGTCGTAGCGCCGCTACAATATCCTACAGGAGATCCGGGCGAGGCAAGCCGCCCGCATCACTGGCGGGCTGCCTTCGGACTAGTCGGAGCAGGAGGAGGAGGAGCAGCCGGGGGAAGAGGAGGAGAAGGAGGAGCAACCGAGGGAAGAGGAGGAGGAGGAGGAGGAGGAGGAGGAGATGGCTCCGATGGAGGCGGGGAGCCGGACCAGCAGGTGCCGGCCTTCACATGGAGCAGGCGGAGGCAGAGTTCGCCGTCGCCCAATACGTTGAGATGGCCGAGCAGCAGGCCATCCCGGAGTCCATCCAGGATGAGGCCTATGTGGAGGCCAACAGGGCATTCCTCCGGAGTGAGCAGGCGAAGTCCGACATGCTCTTCGCTGAACTCGACGAGGAGATAGAGGCGAAGGAGGCCGGAATGGAGCAGCCGGAGACGCCAGAGGAGACGGAGCTGCAGCTGCCGCCCATGTTGTCGGAGTCGGGCACGGAGATCGTCGTGGTCTCCAACGAGGAGTAGCTAGGATTGACGTAGTACGTAGGTTCTTCTTCCTTTTGCATGTCTTTATATGGATATAAGAATCAAGTATGAGATGTCCGGATGCAATAATTGAACTTTGAGGCGTGCCCGGTCACTGCCCGCGGACGCGCCCGGGTGCGTCCTGCGGGCATTGGAGGGGCCATATTTGTCATATGTGGCTGTAGATGCTCTAGGTATCTACATCCGGACTTAACAAATACGACCCCTGATTCTCAGAAAAATAAAAATACGTCCCCTAAACATCGATGGACGTGCTCGGGCGTCTCCTCCAAGTCCAATCAATTCTCAAGTCCGCTCTTTCGCAACCAGATACATCATTATCAAATCCATACAATTACATGAAACGTAAACCTAGTGTAAATCTTCGCCGGCGCTTGTTCGTCTCCAAGTCCTTGTTCCCGTGTGTGTCCATGTCCGACGACCGCGAGACTCGCGAAGTGAAGGTCAGATCGCCGGCGAGGTGAAGTAGAACATGGAAAACATACCGTCCCACATGGGACACAAGGCACCGTTGTCTCCCATGTCCAACTCTTCCTCGTCAGAGTCCATGGCATCGACGTCACCGGTCGAGGTGAGATCCACGATAGACCCCTCTTTGTCGGAGCCCGAAACCTCTATGGCTTGGTTGTGGCGCCAGCGGTTGTCGGCCAATCGTACGGGCTCCACGGCGGCATGGGACTTCGCCTCCGTGACCTCGGCCGCGAGTGCTGCAGCTCCATCCTACGCCCTCTGACTAGCATGGCGCGCACGTCGCGCCATATAAGGGGGCGGGCGGGACAATGCATGTTGTTGTTTACCTCCGTCTCGGAGCCCAGCGATGCGGGAAACTCCCGCCGTATCCAAACGCCATTCGGGCGGCCGCAATGGATTTCCGTCGGATCGAGTCCGACCAAGTCGGTCGGACTCCTGCCTGGAGCGACGAAGAGCTGTGTAGACGACCATCTCCTTCTCGAGCCCGCATGGGATGAGGTCTCAGTCCATAGATCGGGAGAGCTCGGAGTCGAATCCACTGCACGTCATGTCGGACATCGCCGTAAGGGAACTTGGGGCAGAGTGAAGTGGAGTGGCTAGGGTTTGGTCCGGGATGCGAAGAGGACAAATATATGAGGGGGCGGGGTGGGCCAGCATGGGTCGAATCCAACGTTGTGGATGCGCTCGGGCCTCTCCATATTTAGGATGGATATAAGGGGTGCTGGCCAACCCGAACGTATAGGGCCGACTGAAAGTGCAATCATGCCCTTAATCATATTTTGATGTTGATGACAACATGCATGTTGGGACTAATCATGTTTATCAAGTATATCTCAGGATTATGTCTCAAGAGCTATATGTGGATCATGACTACGAACAAATATATATACATATATATATATATATATATATGTGTGTGTGTGTGTGTGTGTGTGTGTGTGTGTGTGTGTGTGTGTGTGTGTGTGTGTGTGTGTGTGTGTGTGTGTGTGTGTGTGTGTGTCACTCAAGAGCAGAGACACAAGACAAAGACAGAAAGCTTCGGGTTCTTTCTCGGTTTGTTCTTGAGTATAGGGATCCCGCACAATTAAGAGGGGATCATTGGATTTCGTGAAAGAACTTGCTCAAACCCACAAAATTCCCTCACATATCTTCTCTAGATTCGTCCTCTAGCTCATGCACAAAGTTTGGTATGTTTCTAGGAGGTTCAACTATCACCGGACGTCTGAGAGTCTACGGACGTCCGGCCTCTCTCAGCCGACCGGGCTTCCGGCTCTCCCCGGTTGTCCAGTGCATCTCCACAGAACAGATATTAGCGGAAGACCGATCTCACCGACGTCCGGCCAACGGACCTCCGCTCACCTCCGGATATCTAGTGCACTTCAACAGAATGTTCATTTGCGGATTTCCGACCACACCGGACGTCCGGCCTCCGGACGACCGGCGCTTTCCGGGCGTCCGCTAACTGTGATTTCCATACCTCGTCTGTGCTCTGGCAGATGTTCCAGCGACCGGACGACCGGCGGCCCGGGCGGACGTCCGGTTTAATCTGCGGCACCGGTCGTCCGGTACCCACCGGACGTCCGTCAGCCCCTGTGCACTAAGTGGCTCAATGGTCTGTTTTACACTCACACTATATATAGCCTTCTCCCTCTCACGGGATAAGGTTGACCATTCACTTTGAGCTTTCTAAGAACACATCTCACTCCATCTCTTGACACCCTACACCAAATCCTAGATCCCCAAGGGATTTGGGAACATTTGAGAGAAGTTCTCCACTCAAGTGATAGATCCACTCCTTCTCCTTCTACTCACCCAAGGAATTCGTGATTTGAGCAAGTTCTTGACCATTCCCCAACGTTCTTGTTACTCTTGGAGGTTGGAGACTCCTAGGCAGTAGGAGTCTTTCGGAGAGGAATCGACCATTGTGATTACCCTAGGAAAAGTTTGTGAGGGTTTGGAGACCACCCCAAGGTCTACCACTAGTGGTTGAGAAACGCCTTCGTGGTGTTATCTCAAAGAGAGAATAGGGTGAGCCTTCGTGGTAACATCCACCTCTCTAAACGATGACATAGCTTCCCTCCAAGGAAGTGAACATCGGCATACATCCTCGTCTCTCGGAGTTGTGGTTATCCCTAACCCTAACTCCCTACTTGTGGTTACTTGTCTCTTAGTCTTACCTATATCCTAGTGTACTTGCTTACTCTCCTAGTCGTGTTACTTGTTTACCTTGCTTAGCTCATAGCATCATACTTGCAATTGTTAGGCTAAACTTTATATTCTGCATTATTGCGTAAAATTGCTAAGTAACAGTTAAAATTTGTAATTGTACCTATTCACCCCCCCCCCTCTAGGTCCATCTCGATCCTTTCACCGACCCCTTAGTTAGACTTCAAAAACAGGTGCATGAAGTGAGATTTGAATTCTCGACCACTTAGTTTAGTTCCAACCATTGTAACCTACTAGGAAATCTCACTTGTTGTGTCTAGTTACTTTTTTTGTTCTAGTTGTCCCTCTTCTATGTATCTTTCTTTTCATTTTGTTTGGCCATTTTTTTGGTTTTTATTTTTTTTCTTTTCCTTTTGTCTTTCCTTTTCATTTGCTTAAATTCGTGATTTTTATAAATCATGAATTTATTTTCAAATCCATGAATGTTTACTTAAATTTGCAAACTTTTTTTAAATCTATGGACTTTTTTAAATTCTAGAACTTTTTTTCAAACATATGAATCTTTTTCAATCTCACATACTTTTTTTTCGAATTCATAATTTTTGTTTATCAAACTCATGAGTTTCTTTTCAAATCGATGAACTTTTTTTGAATTCATGATTGTTTTTGTCAAATTTGTGTTTTTTTGCAAACCGGTGAACTCTTTTAAAAGTTGTTAACTTTAAAAAAAAATTGTTTCAAATCGATAAACTCTTCTAAAATTTATGTACTGTTTTTCAAAACTGTGATTTTTTTTCAATTTCAAGAACCTTTTTTAACTTGCAAAATTTTCTTTAATCCATTAATAAATTTTTGAATTTTCAAAACCAACAACCTGTTTTTTAGTTAACAAAATAACAACTGAAAGGATCGATGTAGTTGACTAGAGGGGGGGTGAATAGGCAACTATCAATTTTTAATTTTTCTTTACCAAATTAAACTTTGCATCAAAGTAGGTTGTCTAAAAATGCAACTAGGTGAACAACCTATATGATACAACAACAAAAAGTGCACAAGCAAGCAAGGGATACAATACAAAAAGCTTGCACAAGTAAAGGCACGAGATAACCAAGAGTGGAGCCGATGGAGACCAGGATGTGTAACCGAAGTTCCTTCCTTTTAAAGGGAAGTACGTCTTCATTAGAGCGGTGTGGAGGCACAATGCTCCCCAAGAAGCCACTAGGGCCACCGTATTCTCCTCACGCCCTCACACAATGCGAGATGCCATGATTCCACTATTGGTGCCCTTGAAGGCGGCGACCGAACCTTTACAAACAAGGTTGGGGCTATCTCCACAACTTAATTGGAGGCTCCCAACGACACCAAAAAGCTTCACCACAATGGACTATGGTTCCGAGGTGACCTCAACCGTCTAGGGTGCTCAAACACCCAAGAGTAACAAGATCCGCTAGGGATTAGTGGGTGAATCAAATTTCTCTTGGTGGAAGTGTAGATCGGGGCCTTCTCAGCCTATCCCGAGCAAATCAACAAGTTTGATTGGATAGGGAGAGAGATCAGGAGAAAATGGAGTTTGGAGCAACAATGGAGCTTTTGGGGGAAGAGGTAGGTCAACTTTGGGGAAGAAGACCCCTTTATATAGTGGGGGGGACAATCCAACCGTTACCCCACCAAGCAGCCATGCACAGAGCGGTACTACCGCTTGGGCAGGACGGTACTACCGGTGAGCCAGCGGTACTACCGTTCCCTCCCAGCGGTACTGCCACGCACACGAGGATAGAAAGAACCTGGGCCCAGAGCGGAACTACCGCAGAAGTAAGGGCGGTACTACCGCTTGGAGTGGTACTACCGCCACTACTGCCGCTACTAGTACTGTTGGGGAACGTAGTAATTTCAAAAAATTTCCTACGCACACGCAAGATCATGGTGATGATACAGCAATGAGGGGAGAGTGTTGTCTACGTACCCTCGTAGACCAAAGCGGAAGCGTTGACGCAACATAGAGGAAGTAGTCGATGTCCCACCGGTCCGACCGATCCAAGCACCGTTACTCGGCACCTCCGAAGTTCTTGACACGCCAGACAGCTCGATGATGCACCCTCGATCTCCAATCCAAGAGAGGCTCGAGGGGAGTTCCACAAGACGACGGCGTGGTGGACGATCTTGATGTTCTCTCTGTCGCAGGCTTCGCCTAAGCACCGCCACAATATGATCGAGGTGTAATATCGTGGAGGGGGCACACAAGACGGCTAAGGAACGATCAATGATCAACTTGTGTGTTCTAGGGTGCCCCCTACCCCGTGATATAAAGGAGGGAGGGAGGAGGTGGCGGCCCCAAGGGGGCGCCATAGGGAGGGGGAAACCTACTCAAGTAGGTTTTCCCCTTTTCCTAATCTTATTTGGAGGGAAGGAAGGAGTACTAGTATTAGGAAGTAGTACTAGTAGTAGGAAGGAAGAGAGGGGAAGGAGAAGGGAAGGGGGCCGCCCCTCCCCAATTCGGATTGGGCTTGGGGCGCGCCTCCCTTGCTCCTTCTCTCTTCCTCCTACATGGGCCCAATAAGGCCCATATACCTCCCGGGGTTCCAGAACCTCCGGAGCTCCAAACTTCTCCGGAACCTTTCCGGTGTCCAAATATATCCGTCCAATATATCAATCTTTATGTCTCGACCATTTCGAGACTCCTCGTCATGTTCGTGATCATATCCGGGACTCCGAACAAACTTCGGTACTTCAAAATACATAAAATCATAATATAATTGTCATCGAAACCTTAAGCGTGCGGACCCTACAGTTCGAGAACAATGTAGACATGACCGATACACGTCTCCGGTCAATAACCAATAGCGGGACCTGGATGCCCATATTGGTTCCTACATATTCTACGAAGATCTTTATCGGTCAAACCGCATAACAACATACTTTGTTCCCTTTGTCATCGGTATGTTACTTGCCCGAGATTTGATCGTCGGTATCCAATACCTAGTTCAATCTCGTTACCGGCAAGTCTCTTTACTCGTTATGTAATACGTCATCTCATAACTAACTCATTAGTTACATGCTTGGAAGGCTTAGGTGATGAGTATTACCGAGAGGGCCCAGAGATACCTCTCCGACAATCGGAGTGACAAATCCTAATCTCGAATTATGCCAACTCAACATGAACCTTCTAAACACCTGAGAGCACCTTTATAATCACCTAGTTACGCCAGACGTTTGGTAGCACACAAAGTGTTCTTCCGTACACGGAGTTGCACAATCTCATAGTTGCAGGAACTTTGTATAAGTCATGAAGAAAGCAATAGCAAGATACTAAACGATCAAGTGCTAGGCTAACAAAATGGGTCTCTGTCAATCACATCATTCTTCTAATGATGTGATCCCACTAATCAAATGACAACACATGTCTATGGTCGGAAACATGACCATCTTTGATTAATGAGCTAGTCAAGTAGAGGCATACTAGTGACTATATGTTTGTCTATGTATTCACACATGTATCATGTTTCCGGTTAATACAATTCTAGCATGAATAATAAACATTTATCATGATATGAGGAAATAAATAATAACTTTATTATTGCCTCTAGGGCATATTTCCTTCAGTCTCCCACTTGCACTAGAGTCAATAATCTAGATTACATAGTAATGATTCTAACACCCATGGAGTCTTGGTGGTGATCATGTTTTGCTCGTGAGAGAGGCTTAGTCAACGGGTCTGCAACATTTAGATCCGTATGTATCTTGCAAATCTCTATGTCTCCCACTTGGACTTGGTCCCGAATGGAATTGAAGCGTCTCTTGATGTGCTTGGTCCTCTTGTGAAATCTGGATTCCTTTGCCAAGGCAATTGCACCAAGATTATCACGAAGATCTTCATTGGTCCCGATGCACTAGGTATGACACCTAGATCGGAAATGAATTCCTTCATCCGCACTCCTTCATTTGCTGCTTCGTAAGCAGCTATGTACTCCGCTTCACATGTAGATCCCGCCACGACGCTTTGTTTAGAACGCACCAACTTACAGCTCCACCGCTTAATAAAAACACGATCCGGTTTGCGATTTAGAATCGTCCGGATCAGGTGTAAAAGCTTGCATCGACGTAACCATTTACGACTAGCTCTTTGTCACCTCCATATACGAGAAACATATCCTTAGTCCTTTTCGTATTTCAGATGTTCTTGACCGCTGTCCGATGATCCACTCTTGATTACTTTGGTACCTTCTCGCTAAGCTTATTTCTAAGCATACGTCAGTCCGGTACACAAGATTGCATACATGATAGAGCCTATGGCTGAAGCATAGGAACATTCTTCATTTTCTCTATCTTCTCATTGTGGTCGGGCATTGAGTTCGACTCAACTTCACACCTTGTAGCACAGCAAGAATCCTTTCTTTGCTCGATCCATATTGAACTTTTTCAATATTTTGTCAAGGTATGTGCTTTGTGAAAGTCCTATTAAGCGCCTTGATCTATCTCTATAGATCTTGATGCCTAATATGTAAGCAGCTTCTCCAAGGTCTTTCATCGAAAAACTTTTATTCAAGTATCCCTTTATGCTATTCAGAAATTCTATATCATTTCCAATTAATAATATGTCATCAACATATAAAACTAGAAATTCTACAGAGCTCCCACTCACTTTCTTGTAAATACAGCTTCTCCAAAAGTCTCAGATAAAACCATATGCTTTGATCACACTATCAAAACGCTTATTCCAACTCCGAGATGCTTGCACCAGTCCATAAATGGAACGTTGGAGCTTGCACACTTTGTCACCACCTTTTGGATCAACAAAACCTTCCGCTGCATCATATACAACTCTTCTTCTAGAAATCCATTCAAGAATGCAGTCTTGACATCCATTTGCCAAATTTCATAATCATGAAATGCAGCAATAGCCAACATGATTCGGACAGACTTAAGCATCGCACGGTGAGAAAGTCTCATCGTAGTCAACCCCTTGAACTTGTCGAAAACCTTTCGCAACAAGTCGAGCTTTATAGACGAGAATATTACCATCAGCCGGTCTTCTTCTTAAAGATCCATTTATTCTCAATGGCTTGCCGATCATCGGCAAGTCAACCAAAGTCCATACTTTGTTTTCATACATGGATCCTATCTCGATTTCATGGCCTCCAGCCATTTTATGGAATCTGGGCTCATCATCGCTTCCTCATAGTTCGTGAGGTTCATCATGGTCAAGTAACATGACTTCCGTAACAGGATTACCATACCACTGTGCGGATCTTACTCGTAGACCCACGAGGTTCAAGAGAAACTTGATCTCAAGTTTCATGATCAATATCATTAGCTTCCTCACTAGTTGGTGTAGTTGTCACGGAACCGGTTCTCGTGATGAACTACCTTCCAACAAGGGAGTAGATACAGATTATCTCATCAAGTTCTACTTTCCTCCCACTCACTTCTTTCGAGAGAAATTCTTTCTCTAGAAAGGATCCATTCTTAGTAACAAATGTTTTGCCTTCGGATCTGTGGTAGAAGGTGTACCCAACAGCTTCCTTTGGGTATCCTATGAAGACACATTCGATTTGGGTTCGAGCTTATCGGTTGAAGTTTCTTCACATAAGCATCGCAGCCCCAAACTTTAAGAAACAACAACTTTGGTTTCTTGCCAAACCATAGTTCATAAGGCATCGCCTCAACAGATTTTGATGGTGCCCTATTTAACGTGAATGCGGCCGCCTCTAAAGCGTAACCCCAAAACGATAGCGGTAAATCGGTAAGAGACATCATAGATCGCACCATATCAAGTAAAGTACGACACGACGCTCGACACACCATTTCGTTGTGGTGTTCGGTGGCGGAGTTGCTAAACTATTCCGCATTGTTTCAAATGTAAACCAAACTCAGAACTCAAATATTCTCCTCCACGATCGATCGTAGAAATTTTATTTTCTTGTTACGATGATTTTCTACTTCACTCAAATTCTTTGAACTTTTCAAATGTTTCAGACTTGTGCTTCATTAAGTAGATATACCCATATCTGCTCAAATCATCCGTGAAGGTGAGAAAATAACGATATCCGCCACGAGCCTCAACATTC
Source organism: Aegilops speltoides (assembly GCA_021437245.1). NCBI lineage: Eukaryota > Viridiplantae > Streptophyta > Magnoliopsida > Poales > Poaceae > Aegilops > Aegilops speltoides. The sequence continues at coordinate 186,708,566 of CM038147.1, forward strand.
ATCGGGCCACATACATCAGTATGTATGATTTCCAACAAATCTGTTGCTCTCTCCATAGTTCCGAGAACGGCGTTTTAGTCATCTTGCCCATGAGGCACGGTTCGCAAGTACCAAGTGATTCATAATCAAGTGATTCTAGAAGTCCATCAAGATGGAGTTTCTTCATGCTTTTACAATCGATATGACCTAAACGGCAAGTGCCACAAATAAGTTGCACTATCATTATCAACTCTGATCTTTTGGCTTCAACATTATGAATATGTGTATCACTACTATCGAGATTCAATAAAATAGACCACTCTTCAAGGGTGCATGACCATAAAAGATATTACTCATATAAATAGAACAACCATTATTCTCTCGATTTAAATGAATAACCGCCTCGCATCAAACAAGATCCAGATATAATGTTCATGCTCAACGCAGCACCAAATAACAATTATTTAGGTCTAATACTAATCCCGATGGTAGATATAGAGGTAGCGTGCCGACAGCGATCACATCGACTTTGGAACCGCTTTCCCATGCGCATCGTCACCTCGCCCTGGCCGCTGCTCGCTTATTCCAGTAGTCCCCTGCTTCGAGTTGCAAATATTAGCAATGTAACCAAGATCAAATACCCAGTGCTACTACGAGCTCTAGTTAGGTACACATCAATAATATGTATATCACATATACCTTTGTTCACTTTGCCATCCTTCTTATCCGCCAAATACTTGGGGCAGTTCCGCTTCAAAGGACCAGTCGCTGCAAGAGAAGCACTCGGCCTGTGCTTAGTTCCGACTTGGGTTTCTTCTCTTGAGCAGCAACTTGCTTGTTGTTCTTTTGAAGTTTCCTTCTTCTTCCCTTTGCCCTTCTTCTTGAAACTAGTGGTCTTGTCGACCATCAACACTTGATGCTCCTTCTGATTTCTACCTCCGCAGCTTTCAAAGATCGCCAAGAGCTCGGGAATAGTTTTGTTCATCCCTTGCATATTATAGTTCATCACAAAGCTCTTGTAGCTTGGTGGCGTGATTGAAGAATTCTGTCAATGACACTATCATCGTGAAGATTAACTCCCGGTTGAACCAAGTGATTGTTATACCTGCACATTCGAGTATATGTTCACCGACGTAACTATTCTCCTCCATCTTACAACTATAGAACTTATTGGAGACTTCATATCTCTCAATCCGGCATTTGCTTGAAATATTAACTTCAATTCCTCGAACATCTCATATGCTCCATGACGCTCAAAACTTCGCTGAAGTCCGGTTCTAAGCCGTATGGCACATCGAACTATAGAGTAGTCATCAACTTTGCTCGCCAGACGCTCTTAACGCCGTCGGCCAGCATCAGAAGCAGTTCGCACCCAGCCGTTCATCCAGTATGAACTCTTTCAGGCAGAATGAGGATAATCCTCAGTTACGGACCCAATCCCGTAATTGCTACCATCATCTTTCAATTTTGCTTTCTCAAGGAACGATTAAAATTCAACGGAACAACAAAGACGAGCCATCTATCTACAAACAAACATAGACAAGCAAGATACTATCAGGTACTAAGTTCCTGATAAATTTCAGTTCAATTAATCATATTATTTAAGAACTCCCACTTAGACAGACATCTCTCTAGTCATCTAAGTGATTACGTGATCCAAATCAACTAAACCATAACCGATCATCACGTGAGATGGAGTAGTTTTCAATGGTGAACATCATCATGTTGATCATATCTACTATATGATTCACGCCGACCTTCGGTCTCCGTGTTCCGAGGCCATATCTCGCATATGCTAGGCTCATCAAGTTTAACTCGAGTATTCGCGTGTGCAAAACTGGCTTGCACCCGCTGTAGATGGACGAGAGCTTATCACACCCGATCATCACGTGGTGTCTCGCACGATTTAACTTTGGCAATGGTGCATACTCGTGGAGAACACTACTTGATAATTTTAGTGAGAGATCATCTTAAAATGCTACCGCCAATCAAAGCAAGATAAGATGCATAAAGGATAAACATCACATGCAATCAATATAAGTGATATGATATGGCCATCATCATCTTGTGCTTGTGATCTCCATCTCCAAGCACCGTCGTGATCACCATCGCCACCGCGCGACACCTTGATCTCCATCGTAGCATCGTTGTCGTTACGCCATCTATTGCTTCTACGACTATCGCTACCGCTTAGTGATAAAGTAAATCAATTATGTATGCTTGCATTTCATACAATAAAGCGACAACCATATGGCTCCTCGCCATTGCCGATAACTTCGTTACAAAACATGATCATCTCATACAATAAAATATAGCATCACGCCTTGACCATATCACATCACAACATGCCCTGCAAAAACAAGTTAGACGCCCTCTACTTTGTTGTTGCAAATTTTACGTGGCTGCTACGGGCTTAGCAAGAACCGTTCTTACCTACGCATCAAAACCACAATGATAGTTTGTCAAATAGACTGCGTTTTAACCTTCACAAGGACCGGGCGAGCTACACTCGGTTCAACTAAAGTTGGAGAAACCGACACCGCCAGCCAATTGTGCAAAGCACGCCGGTAGAACCAGTCTCGCGAAGCGACGCGTAATGTCGGTCCGGCCGCTTCATCCAACAATACCGCCAACCAAAGTATGAAATGATGGTAGGCAGATGACTTATATCGCCCACAACTCACTTGTGTTCTACTCGTGCATATAACATCAAACCATAAAACCTAAGCTCGGATGCCATTGTTGGGGAACGAGTAATTTCAAAAATTTCCTACGCACACGCAAGATCATGGTGATGATATAGCAACGAGGGGAGAGTGTTGTCTACGCACTCAGAGACCAAGCGGAAGCGCTGACGCAACATAGAGGAAGTAGTCGACGCCCTCCCGGTCCGACCGATCCAAGCACCGTTATTCGGCACCTCGAATTCTTGACACGCAGACAGCTCGATGACGCACCTCGATCTCCAATCCAAGAGAGGCCCGAGGGGAGTTCTGTCAAGACGACAGCGTGGTGACGATCTTGATGTTCTCTGCCGCAGGCTTCGCCTAAGCACCGCTACAATATGATCGAGGTGTAATATCATGGAGGGGGCACCGCACACGGCTAAGGAACGATCAATGATCAACTTGTGTGTTCTAGGGTGCCCCCACCCCGTGATATAAAGGAGGGAGGGAGGAGGTGGCCGCCCCAAGGGGGCGCCATAGGAGGGGGAAACCTACTCCAAGTAGGTTTTCCCCCTTTTTCCTAATCTTATCTGGAGGGGGAAGGAAGGAGTACTAGTATTAGGAAGTAGTACTAGTAGTAGGAACGAAGAGAGGGGGAAGGAGAAAGGAAAGGGGGGGCCAGCCCCCCTCCCCAATTCGGATTGGGCATGGGGGGGCGCGCCCCCCTCCCTTGCTCCTTCTCTCTTCCTCCTACATGGGCCCAATAAGGCCCATATACCTCCCGGGGTTCCGTAACCTCCGGAGCTCCAAACTTCTCCGGAACCTTTCCGGTGTCCAAATATATCCGTCCAATATATCAATCTTTATGTCTCAACCATTTCGAGACTCCTCGTCATGTTCGTGATCATATCCGGGACTCCGAACAAACTTCGGAACATCAAAATACATAAAATCATAATATAATTGTCATCGAAACCTTAAGCGTGCGGACCCTACGGTTCGAGAACAATGTAGACATGACCGATACACGTCTCCGATCAATAACCAATAGCGGGACCTGGATGCCCATATTGGTTCCTACATATTCTACGAAGATCTTTATCGGTCAAACCGCATAACAACATACTTTGTTCCCTTTGTCATCGGTATGTTACTTGCCCGAGATTTGATCGTCGGTATCCAATACCTAGTTCAATCTCGCTATCGCAAGTCTCTTTACTCGCTCAGAATACGCCATCTCATAACTAACTCATTAGTTACATGCTTGCAAGGCTTAGGTGATGAGTATTACCGAGAGGGCCCAGAGATACCTCTCCGACAATCGGAGTGACAAATCCTAATCTCGAATTATGCCAACTCAACATGAACCTTCGAAACACCTGAGAGCACCTTTATAATCACCCGATTACGTTGTGACGCTTGGTAGCACACAAAGTGTTCTTCCGTACACGGAGTTGCACAATCTCATAGTTGCAGGAACTTTGTATAAGTCATGAAGAAAGCAATAGCAAGATACTAAACGATCAAGTGCTAGGCTAACAAAATGGGTCATGTCAATCACATCATTCTTCTAATGATGTGATCCCACTAATCAAATGACAACACATGTCTATGGTCGGAAACATGACCATCTTTGATTAATGAGCTAGTCAAGTAGAGGCATACTAGTGACTATATGTTTGTCTATGTATTCACACATGTATCATGTTTCCGGTTAATACAATTCTAGCATGAATAATAAACATTTATCATGATATGAGGAAATAAATAATAACTTTATTATTGCCTCTAGGGCATATTTCCTTCAAGTACCGCACAACCCGACACAAAAAACAGAGGTCTCGAGTCAAGGCGGTAGTAGCCCGGAGCCTCAGCGGTACTACGGCCGAAGACAGCAAGCGGTACTACCGCTTGGGGAGCGGTACTACCACTTGATGTGCTTCGGCGGTACTACCGCTGAGGACCGTGGTACTACCGCGGGAATAGGACAGGGCAGGCAAGGAGAGGAAAGAGAGCTCCAATGACGCGGAAAGGAACAGCGGGTGTGACAAGGATATGTACGTGTTGATTCCACCCTAGCCTTACCAAAGCGGATTCCCTCTTGATAGTACGGTGACTCCTACGAAACTAGTCCACCAACAGAGAAATGAGGGAGCTACACCGTCTTGAATAAAAAACACCGAGGGGAGGGAATCGTCTCGTGCCAAAGGATGAATCTCTAAAAATCTCAACGCGCACGATTAGTCCGCAAAAGCATTGTCATCAATCACCAAAACACCTTGGGGATAAATATGCCCTTACAATCTCCCCCTTTTTGGTGGATTGATGACAATACGGGATTTGCACAAACGGGAAAGACATAGGACATGCGCAAAACCTCACCGTCCTAAAATGTAGTTGGGCTCCCGCTAGATGTGTGCTATCTAGATAAGTGCTTTGGACTGCATGGCACACATACTAGGATCAACACTCCCCCTACATTTTAGAGACCAACAACCTAAGCAGGGTATATGAGAGCAAAGTAAATAACAGGATAAGCATGCCACTCATAAGCTAGGTAGACATAGATAAAGATAATCTAAAGATAAGGTAGCATATGTCTCACACCATATGTCTGGAACTTAGGTCTCACTAACACAAAACCAAACAAAGCAAACGGCAAGAAAGCACAAACACACCACACAGAAGACAGAAGACACACTCGCGAAATAGACAAACAACGACAGCGACACAAATCCCTAAACTCTCTCCCCCTTTGGCATCGAGACACCAAAAAGGAGAGGGAGTGTTGATACGGCTCCAGGTGATAGCAAGCGAGCATCTCAAATATCAGATCTCAGCGGGATCGTCTTCGCCACCGTCGTCGGTCGGGAACTGCTCGGCATCAGAATCTGTCCACGGGCAGTGCTGCTGAATCCACTCCTCCTCCTCAGTAAGCTGGTCCTCAGATCCACTGTTAACGGTGGCACCCAACTGACGCATGAGCTCCTTGTGACGTCCCCTGGCCTTCTTCTCAGCCACGTGAGTCATGTACTGACCGCGAGACTCAATGCAGAATAGCTTCTTCATCTTGAGCTTGAGCTTCTTTGCCCAAGAGGGCTCTGCCCCAGAAGGCTCATAGCCATCATCATCCTCAGCCTCAGCCTCCTCCTCGGTCTCCATGGTAGCAGTAGACGAAGGACCTCCAGATTTAGGGACCTGAGTGCCCCAGTTGTCCTTCTTCCTCAGACGCTTTATCTCATGAGAGACCAACTCTCCAGTATCTAGCATAACCTTGGGATAGACATGATCCCAGGCCTTCTCAATAAGCAGCATGATGAACGGACCATAAATCGGGCACTTGCGCTCGGAGATAGCAGATAAGAGCTCAGACCACATAACACGAGAGATATCCAGGGACTCGCCAGTGTTTTCTTCCTTCTCACGCTGGCAGAAGAGAAGCATGTCCACAAGATAAGAGTGAACCATATCCAGATTCCCGATGCGAGGGAAAAGAGTCTCACGGAAGACACGGTGAAGAATGTCCAGAAAGGCAGGCATCTCATAAGTTTCCTTCTTAGTCTCAGGGTTGATCTTCAGCGTGCAGTAGGGCCAGAGAGCTTGCTTGTGAGTGGAGGTTGTGTTGCGGTGAGGGCGAAAGCCGACAGGAGACGCAAGCCCGTGATCTTCCACCCCAAGTAACTCCATGAATGCCTTCCACTTGACAGAAAGCAACTTGCCATTGGTCATCCAAGTCAGAGTCCTGTCCTCGTCAGTCCCTAAATGGATAGTGGAATAGAATTGAGCCACAATATCTGCATCATAGTCCTTGTTGAATTGCATGATCTTGAGAACGTTGAGCTAAGTGCACATCTGAAGAGCTTCACCAAAGTACTCAAGATCCTTCTCCATATAGTCCGTGTCGATGGAGCGCACATCAACATAGAGATTCTTCTTGGCCTTGAGCACATCAAAGAATATGGCAAACTGAAACCTGTTCCAGAACGGACGGTTGACCAAAGTGGGTTCTTGCTCAGTCTCATAAGGGTTGCGGCGACGTCTTGCCCAGAACTCCTTGGCATTCATTTGAGACACGGTTTTGCCCGCTAGCTTTGGCTTGACAGCAGACTTCTTCTTGAGCTAAGGTGGTGGTGGATCACTTGAGGAACCTCCTGCAGACTCAGTTCTGCGGTAACGCTTTGACGTGGCACGACCGGGGTTGGCATGGCGAGCTTGATGTTCAGGATGTTCATCACCTGGAACCAAACACTAGAACACGCAAAACAACCAGAAAGAACGAGCATAAGCCACCAAACTCAACAAAAAGATCACTGAATGGCAGGAGCATGATGGAAATTGGTAGACAACGATAGTACCGCGACCTGGAGGCGGCAATACCGCTCCAAGAGGTAGTACCGCTCGAGGCAGGGAAACAGCGGTTCCTACTGCCGTGGTCAGATCCGGCACTACCGTCCTACCAAATTCAAAAATAATCCGACAAATCACTGATCCAAACCGTCTAGTTGCCTTCTCCATCCTACTCAAGCCTAGATTTAGCCAAAAATCTAGAGATGCAACCACTATTGCCCCTAAGATGCTAGATTTGAAATCTAGACAAGAAGAGAGAAAGAACGGGGGCAATACCGGCATCCATGGCGAGAGGATGAGGTGGGGATCGACTCCACCGAAGGGAATGGAGAGGGACGCCCCGGAGAGCGAGATCCGCCGGAGCCCTCCCGTGGCGAACAGTTGCTAGAGAGAGGAGGAGGAGCGAGGGGGTGAAGCGAATGGGTATGGGGGAGAAGAAACCTCCCCCTGCCCCGATATAATCCCCTGACCCCGCCCCGCAGCAGTAGTACCGCGCACCACCAGCAGTAGTACCACCCAGCAACTCAAGGCCACTAGACAGCATGGCAAAGCTCAAAAAGGAACGAAAAACCAACGGCAAAAAAACGGAGGAAAGGCGAACTCAGCAGCGAACACACTAGCAAGAGACCAAGACACACCTCTTCAAGAGAGGGCGGTGGCCGAGGCCACCTATGTTTGAGTCAATAGGTATGGCGCCGCGAAGATTTTAACATTGGGCCCATGACCAAGACTCGTCCGTGAAGCACAAAAACCATCGAAGATGGTTAAAAAGAAGGACATAATCAATTTACGCATAATGGGGGGAGGAAGAGTTCATTGAGAGAACAACACTCCCCATATGTCCATGCCTACACCTAAAATAGACAACATGTTGAATGAGGAGGGTTGTGCAAGGGTTCAAGTCACATTGCTCGAATCAATGATATTTAGCTCATGCCTTAACTCGTGAAATCTTGCTTCATCCAAGGGCTTCGTGAAAATATCTGCAAGGTTATCATGAGTGTTGACATACTTGAGCTCGATCTCCCCTCGCCTAATGTGATCCCGGATGAAGTGATACCGAATCTCAATATGCTTCGTCTTGAAATGTTGCACTGGGTTGAGAGAAATCTTGATGGCACTTTCATTATCACACCAAAGAGGCACTTTGTCACAAATGACACCGTACTCCTTTAAAGTTTGCCTCATCCATAAGAGTTGTGCACAACAACTACCAGCCGCCACATATTCCGCTTTGGTGGACGAGAGAGACACACAACTTTGCTTCTTGGAAGACCAACTCACCAAAGAGCAACCAAGAAATTGGCACCCTCCGGAAGTGGACTTCCTATCCACTTTGTCTCCCGCCCAATCAGAATTCGTATATCCTTCAAGCTTGAAGTTTGCTCCTCTTGGGTACTATAAGCCAAAGTTTGGGGTATGAGCCAAATATCCAAAGATTCGCTTGACCGCCACATAGTGGCTTTCCTTCGGTGCAGCTTGAAACCGCGCACACATTCCCACACTAAACATGATATCCAGTCTAGGTGCACAAAGGTAAAGCAAGGAGCCAATCATGGAGCGGTATACCTTTTGATCCACCGCTTTACCATTGGGATCAAGGTCAAGTTGGCACTTGGTAGGCATTGGAGTGGAAGCCGGCTTGACATCGCTTAGCTTGAATCTTTTTAGCATGTCTTGAGTGTATTTGGCTTGATGTATGAAAGTACCTTCTCTTCTTTGCTTGATGTCGAAACCAAGGAAGAACTTCAACTCTCCCATCGACGACATCTTGAACTTAGAGGTCATGAGAGTGGCAAATTCCTCATTGAAAGCTTTGTTAGGGGGACCAAAAATAGTATCATCAACATATAGTTGGCATACAAACAACTCCCCTTTGGCCTTCTTAGTAAAAAGAGTGGGATCGATTTGCCCCACCTCAAATCCACGATCTTGTAACAACTCGGTAAGGTGGTCATACCACGCACGTGGGGCTTGTTTAAGGCCATAGAGTGCCATATCAAGTTGATACACATGATCCGGGAAGTAGGGATCCTCGAACCCGGGGGGTTGCTTGACATAAACCAACTCATTAATAGGACCATTAAGAAAAGCACTTTTCACATCCATTTGTTGTAACTTAAAGTTGTGATGGGAAGCATAAGCAATCAACAAATGAATGGATTCAAGGCGAGCAACGGGAGCAAAGGTTCACCGTAGTCGATACCCTCGACTTGGGAGTAGCCTTGTGCTACCAATCTTGCCTTGTTGCGAATGATGTTCCCATGAGCGTCTTGCTTGTTCTTGAATATCCACTTGGTTCCAATGACATTGTGGTTCCCCGACGGCCTTGGCACCAATCTCGACACCTTGTTGTACTCGAAGTTGTTGAGTTCTTCATGCATGGCATTGAGCCAATCCGGATCTTCGAGCGCCTCATAGACCTTTTGGGGTTCAACACAAGAGACAAACGCGTGATGCTCACAATAGTTTGCTAATTGTCTACGAGTGCTTACCCCCTTTCTTAGGCTTCCAACCACATTCTCCATGAGATGACCTTTGGTGGTGAGCTTGGAAGCAATCTTCACGGGACGACGCTCTAATTCCTCCTCGGATGTGGAAGGAGGAGGGTTAACTTGATTATCTTGAGTGCCATCTTGAGCTTGTTCAAGATCTTGAGTTTGCTCTTGATCCTGAACTTGCTCGAGAGGGAGAACTTGACCTTGGACATAATTTGGTGGTTCACCACCATCTTGAGGTTGATCTTGTCCTTGGTCTTGTTCACGAGGTTGAGGGCCTTCACTTTGTTCTTCGAGTTGCCCGGGTCTTGGGAGGTGATGGCTCCACTTGAGTGGAGCATTGTCCTTCTCCTTTGGCCACAAGGGGTTCCTCAATGGGTAGAATATGACCAATACCCATTCTTCTTATGGCTTGGGGAGGAATTTCATCACCTACATCACAAGTACCACTTTGCTCCACTTGGGAGCCGTTATTTTTGTCAAACTCCACGTTACATCGCCCTCAATGAGTCCGGTGGACTTGTTGAGGACACGGTAAGCATGCGAGTTTGTAGCACAACCAATAAATATGCCCTCATAAGCTCTAGCCTCAAATTTAGACAAACGAACACCTTTCTTGAGAATGAAACACTTACACCCGAACACCCGGAAGTACTTGAGATTGGGCTTGTTACTGGTGAGTATTTCATAAGGAGTCTTGTTCAAGCCTTTGCGGAGATAGAGCCGATTGGATGCATGACATGCTGTGTTGATGGCTTCGACCAAAAAGTTGTATGGAGACTTGAACTCCGCCATCATGGTCCTTGCCGCATCCATCAACGTCCGGTTCTTCCTCTCCGCGACACCATTTGTTGAGGGGTATATGGTGCAGCATATTGATGCTTGATCCCCTCATCACTAAGAAACTCATCCAAGGTGTAGTTCTTGAACTCGGTGCCGTTGTCACTTCTTATTGTCAAGATCTTTGCATCATGTTGACGTTGAGCTTCATTTGGAAAGTCGATGACGGTTTGTTGAGTCTCACTCTTCCTCTTGAAGAAATATACCCAAGTGTATCTTGAGTAATCATCCACAATCACCAAGCAATACTTTCTACCCCCAAGACTATCAAATGATGGAGGCCCAAAGAGGTCCATGTGAAGGAGCTCTAAGGGTCTCTTCAAGTAGATGATAGTCGTGGGAGGGTGAGCCTTTTCATGAAGCTTGCCTCGATACAGGCACTGCAAGCACGATCTTTAGCAAAACTAACATTTGTTAGTCCACGGACATGGTCCCCCTTGAGAAGACTTTGCAAAGATCTCATATTGACATGGGCTAAACGGCGATGCCAAAGCCATCGCACATCAACTTTAACCATTAGGCATGTCACGGTCTTAGTGGGTTACTCCGAAAAGTTAATCACATAAAGACCATTCTCGACATGCCCAACAAAGGCTACTTTAAGAGTCTTGCTCCACAAGAGGGCCACGATATCAATATCAAAGAAAGTAGCAAAGCCCATGAGTGCAAGTTGACGAATGAAAAGAAGATTGAATGCAAGGGACTCAACAAGCATGACTTTCTCAATCGTTGGATCATGAGAAATGACAACCTTGCCAAGACCCAATACCTTATAAGATGAGGCATCACCCAACTCGACATTGGTGGGCATAGAAGGAATCTTGTGCACGTCTACCACCAAGTCCTTGCTCCCGGTCATATGATTTGTTGCTCCACTATCGAGCAACCATGATCCCCCACAGGAAGCAAACACCTACAAGAGATCAATGCTTGGTTTTAGGTACCCATTTAGTAATGGGTCCTTTGATGTTAGTAACAAGGGTCTTAGGAACCCAAATAGACCATTCAATGTACTCATAAGGAGAACCAACAAATTTAGCATAAACATGCCCATCACTAGCACGGCACAACACATAAGAAGGGTTAAAGTTGCCGGCTTTGTTGGAGGTGGTGGTTTTGCCCTTTTTGACATCAACACCCTTCACATTGTTCTTCTTATCCTTAGGAGCACCCTCTCCCTCTTTCACAAAGGTTTGCTTGAGAGGAGGAGGTTGTTTGGTCTTGTCGTTCTTCTTCTTGTTCTTGGACTTGGGTGCGAACCCAATTCCTTCCTTGGCCACAACTTCCTTTTGATAGCTCAAAAGGTTGTTGAGGTTCTTCTTACCTTGAATGCACGTCACAAGGCCTTTCTCAAGTTGATCCTTCAACTTGGCATTCTCCTCCACAAGATGCTCATGCTCACAACACAGGTTAGTGGCATATACATTATCAATTAATACCATATGAGGGAAGGTGGCCTTTTCCTTGGTTAGCTTAACTTGGAGTTGAGCATGAGACTCCTTGAGGTTTGCATCAGCACCCTTCAAGACCTTGTGGGCCTTGTCAAGTACATCAAACTCCTCCTTGAGTCTAGCATGATCAACCCCAAGTTTAGCCTTCTCGGAAGTTAGCACACGAGACACAACAAGAGCATGATCAAGATCTTTCTTTAACTTGGCATGGTCATCGTTGTGTGACTCCTCAAGAGCCAAACGATGCCCATGCTCTTCCTCAGGAGCATTAGAGAGATCCGATATCTCATCGGCATAGTCACGAATATGACCTTCCATCTTAGAGATGGTTTCTTCGTGAGCCTCGATCATGTCATTGGCTTCACCAAGTTGTTCCAAGAGAGCAACAAAATGCTTCTTGGATTTACCCTTGACCTTACTCATAAAAGACTCAAATTCATTGACTTCCTCATTAGACCCTTCACTTTCATCAATGCCATCCGTCAAAGAGGGATTAGTAATGATGGTGGTTTTGATGTTGGGGGTTACCTTGTTGGTGGCTTTAGCCATGAGGCACTTGGCGGTGATGTTTTCGTTGGGTGAATCGAATAGAGACATCCGGGGACGTGTGGCAATGGCAACGAATGCCATGGCCATTGATTCACTATCTTCATCATCATCGTCATCCTCACGGTATTATTCTTGAACCACCAACCCTCGAGTAGGAGTCTTCTTGGTGAAGTTGTTCTTGTTGGGGAAGGACTTGGCTTTGTCCTTTCAGATGAGCTTTCCACCATTGTCTTCCCACTTCTCGTAAGGACAATCAGCAACGAAATGGCTTACATTACCACAGTTGTAACAAGTTCTTACTCGTTGCTTGCCCTTGAAGCCACTTGAGTTGTTCTTGTTGAAATTGGGCCTTGAGTTCTTCTTGCTCCAAAATTGCCTTGAAGCAAGAGCCACGTGCTCATGATAATCATATTTTGTATCTTCGGGGTTGCTCTCCTCATCTTCCTCTTCTTCCACAATAACCTTGGCCTTCAAGGCAAGGTTGGGCTTCTTTGCCCTTTGAGAACGGAGCACCACATTATCGGCGGTCTTGGCCAAGATGCTCATTGCAACGAACTCATCCAACACTTCACTTGAGGTCATGGAGTGGAAGTCCGGTCTTTGACGAATGACGGAGGACATGGCCTTGTTGTAGGGCATCATGGCCTTGAGAAACTTGCGCTTGATCCAATTGTCATCCGTGTCCTTGCTCACATGGTCTCGGAGTGAGACGACGAGTTTGGTCACTCTTCGAAAGAGCTCACGAGGTTCTTCATCTTCTTTCATTGTAAACTCATCGGCTTCATCTTGCACCACTTCATAGTTGGAGCGTTGAATGCTAGCACTTCCCTGATAGAGAGACACAACGCATTGCCATGCGTCTTTGGCCATGGCATGGGGTCGAACATGAGGGAGATCTTCGGGAAGGATTGCATCTTGGATGATGAAGAGAGCATTCTCATTGAATTGATTATCCACTGCTTCTCTCGGGGTGAAGTTGCTTCGGTCATGTGGATAGAAACCTTCTTCAATGATTCTCCAAAGATTAGTATTCACATGATTTAAATGACGCTTGAAGCGATACACCCAAGAATCAAAATCCTCATTTTTCACGATCTTAGGAGGAGGACCGGCATGATTTAAATGAGTAGAGGGAATCGGTCCTCCATAAGTTGGAGGTTCCACATGGGCAAAGATGCCGGTGTCATTTCTACCACTAGTAAGAAGGACCCTTCTCACTATTAGCTCCCCCCTTGTCGGAGTTAGCATCCATCACCTTGTTAGTGGGATCACCCACTTTCAACGGCGAGGTAGGTAGTTTAAGTCCTTCTAAGAATTTATTAAACATGCTTTCAACCGTGGTTGTCATGGAGGTTTTCAATGTGTCCAAGGCCACATTGAATTCATCATGGGACACCGTGGGTTCCCCATCACCCTTAGACGAGATCGGATTCACACCGGAGTGCTCCTCCTCCCCATGGTCTACAGTGTCAACCATACTCTTCGGACGGCAAAGTCCTTAATAAAGAGACGAGGCTCTGATACCAATTGAAAAGATCGATATAGTTGACTAGAGGGGGGGTGAATAGGCAACTAACAATTTTTAGCTTTTCTTTACCAAATTAAACTTTGCATCAAAGTAGGTTGTCTAAAAATGCAACTAGGTGAACAACCTATATGATGCAACAACAAAAAGTGCACAAGCAAGCAAGGGATACAATACAAAAAGCTTGCACAAGTAAAGGCGCGAGATAACCAAGAGTGGAGCCGATGGAGACGAGGATGTGTTACCGAAGTTCCTTCCTTTTAAAGGGAAGTACATCTCCGTTAGAGCGGTGTGGAGGCACAATGCTCCCAAGAATCCACTAGGCCATCAGATTCTCCTCACGCCTCACACAATGCGAGATGTCGTGATTCCACTATTGGTGCCCTTGAAGGCGGCGATCAACCTTTACAAACAAGGTTGGGGCTATCTCCACAACTTAATTGAGGCTCCCAACGACACCACGAAGCTTCACCACAATGGACTATGGCTCCGAGGTGACCTCAACCGTCTAGGGTGCTCAAACACCCAAGAGTAACAAGATCCGCTAGGGATTAGTGGGGGAATCAAATTTCTCTTGGTGGAAGTGTAGATCAGGGCCTTCTCAACCTATCCTGAGGAAATCAACAAGTTTGATCGGCTAGGGAGAGAGATCGGGCGAAAATGGAGCTTGGAGCAACAATGGAGCTTTTGGGGGAAGAGGTAGGTCAACTTTGGGGAAGAAGACCCCTTTATATAGTGGGGGGGACAATCCAACCGTTACCCCACCAAGCAGCCACGCACAGAGCGGTACTACCGCTTGGGCAGGGCGGTACTACCGCTGAGCCAGCGGTACTACCATTCCTCCTCAATGTGATCGCCACAAGACACGAGGATAGCAAGCACCTGGGCCCAGAGCGGTACTACCGCAGAAGTAAGGGCGGTACTACCGCTTGGAGCGGTACTACCGCTACTAGTACTGCACAACCCGACACGAAAAACAGAGGTCTCGAGTCGAGGCGGTAGTAGCCCGGAGCCTCAGCGGTACTATGACTGAAATCAGCAAGCGGTACTACCGCTTGACGTGCTTCGGCGGTACTACCGTTGAGGACCGCGGTACTACCGCTGGAACAGGACAGGGCAGGCAAGGAGAGGAAAGAGAGCTCCAATGACGCGGAAAGGAACAGCGGGTATGACAAGGATGTGTACGTGTTGATTCCACCCTAGCCTTACCAAAGCGGATCCCCTCCTGATAGTACGGTGACTCCTACGAAACTGGTCCACCAACAGAGAAACGAGGGAGCTACACTGTCTTGAATAAAAAACACCGAGGGGAGGGAATCGTCTCGTGCCAAAGGATGAATCTCTAAAAATCTCAACGCACACGATTAGTCCGCAAAAGCATTGTCATCAATCACCAAAACACATTGGGGATAAATATGCCCTTACAACAACAAAAGAGAAAACAAAGAAAGTACAACGAGCATTTGTAACTGGTGACCACAAGCGGCTAATGTTAAGAGAAGGAGTGAGGTACCTTAGCTGCAGCCCTCTAAGGCGTGCGTGAGCGCCAATTTTTCTTTTTGGCGCTTAAGGTGCCAAGGAGGACGTCTCCGGTTTAAGATTCCTGGTTGGGTCACGTTGTGACCGGTCCTTGATCGGGACGTCCGTCAAGACGTATAGTGAGGTTTGAGAAGCCCGGTTATAGATGCTCTCACTTGGGATAATTTTGATAGGTTAATACCGAGCCTCTGTTTGACGCTGACAGGTGGCACGAAGCAAAGGGCGACCTAGTGGTGTGTTGTCCACAGCCACGACTAAATAACCCATTGTAGAAACTACTCCCTCCATTCAAAAATACTTGTCTGAGAAATGGATGTTCCACAAGTATTTCCGGACGGAGGGAGCAGAAAGGTGTATGTGCATAGTTTTGTTCAATTTGAAGAACACCTCCTATGCACAAATTTTACATAAAAATTGCATAGTACTAGTTCTATCTGACGGCGATTAGTTAGCCGCCTCCCTTGGATCTAGAGAGAGAGGAGCTATAGAGGGTGACCCATCAACTTGCATTATCAGGCATTATATTTCAAAAATGCTAAAACCCCGACGTGGGGTTTTGACATTTCTGATAGAATAAAGGGGGTGCCGTTACTGAATTACAGAGACACAACGCATTGGCCGGCGGTAGCGGAGGATTGTTCTTCCTTCCCCCGGATCTGCGGCGAGGGCGCTGGATCCGTGGGGGTGGCCTCTCCCTCGACTCACGGCGGCGCGTCGGCTCTCGGCGGCGGTGCTTGGCAGCGCGGGTGGAGTTCGGTTGCGCGTGGCGTGGAGATCGGCTGGGCGTGCCCTAAGGATGGTGGTGGGGCTGGACGTGGCCGGTGGCGATGGAGGCGACGGTGTCCAGCCCGGATCCAGTCTTGGCAGTGGCGACTGGCCCGGATCCGACCATGGTGGCGGCGGCATCCCCACCGCCAGGGATGACGGGCTAGGCGATGGGTCCTTGTGGCGGCGGGTCTTGGAATCCCGTGTCCGGGCTCATCGCAGGATGCGCGTGGCGGCCGGAGCTTCGTCCAGCGTCGACTGTGCTTGATGCGGGATCGCAGCGGCGGTTGCCGTTGTATGGGCGACGACAATGGGTGGCGGGACGGTGGGTGCTCCCTGTAGCCCTCAGAATCAGGGCGGAGGCCCCTCTGGCGGCGGACTCCAGGGTCGTGTGGGCGACTCAGAGTCCGGATCTCGTAGTGGTGATGGCCTTCTGAGGATGGTAGCGGCATGGGACGTCCCTTCCATCAACATATCGGGTTCTATGCGGCTCGATAGGTGACACATGCATGTGCTTCTTTCAGAGTTGTCGAGCGGTGTCTATTGCCGGTAGGTGAAGCCACCTGTGGATGCGAGGATGCGCTACCGGCGGATGCTATGCACGACGTCTTATACAGAGACGTCAAGTCATGCCAGCTACCGGCAGGTGATGCACGGTGGCTCTGGCGGAGATGTCATGTTTAGCCTGCTGTTGTTGGATCGAAGGTGGTGTGACAGTAGCGGGAGGCAGACGGTATGGGACGTCTTTGTCTTCCGTTATCTCCTCCAGAGGTATCCGGCTATCGAAGCGTCGGTAGACAGATAAGGGCTACATGCATCGACCCTTATCTGTCTACCGACTGCTGGATTTGCCGGATTTTGCATTTTTTATAATATATGGCTACATGCATCGCATTGTGCGGACGCAGAGGCCATGATTATCCTCCTTTTCGTAAAATAAAAAGAGGCACAACACGTGATTTCAACACATTGATCACACGGGAACGGATCACAAATGGCTCATTGTTATCTTGTTGCAACTGACTCGTATCCGAGGACTTGACTCGTTGTGAATTCTGATGGCGACAAGTTATGGAGCGATGACATGAAGATAAGTTCTTTGCTTTGTTTTGACCTGGACACAAAGATAAGTTTTTGCTTTCTTTGACCTGGACACGAAGATAAGTTTGATCTCTACAACCCAAGTGTATGCGTCTTTTTCTTTGAAATGTCTCAAGGAGCTGATCAGAGTGCAACTGTGGATTGTGTGACGCAGCAGGACGGGAGAGGCAGCACAGAAGTCTCCTTTTCTCTTCCCGGGGTTTCAGAAGACTAATTCCGAGTTTTGTTCAGAGAAGACAAGCGCATCTTTGAACAATCCTGTTGGGATAAGCATCATCTCGGGCTGGTACATCTCATCTGTGCAGAGCCAGAGAAGCATCTTCCAAGATGTCGCAGTGCAGTCGTTCAAAGTGCAGGTTAGGGCAGCCGTGAGAATTATGATTGAATTGGATTGGTTATCTGCTACTCGACTATTTCCGTGGGAAAGAATGTGAATGTGAGACGTTGCTGGCTGGCTGCTGTAGCCTGTACCGCTGCTGCTGTTGAGCGGCTGTGCTTTTTTTTTTCTTTTTTGAACCAAAAACCGTAGAGCAATAGTTCTATGGCAAATATATTAAATAAAAACAAAATACAAAAAGGTTCAGGTAGCATACAACAGATTAACCAATACCAGCTCTTGGGGAACCTATCATGATATATTAGTTAGTTGAGGTGCTCTTCAATCCAACTTGTCAACAAATCTGAATATTTACTTTTGATCATGTGCTTGATTAGTAATAGATCAATCTTGAGCAAACTTTTCCAAAATTGACTGATTGTGCCCGAGCTCGAAAAATCTTGGAGTTTCTTTGCATCCAAATTTGCCAACATCCCATGGTTGCAATCACCATGGCAATTGGGCCCGACAGAGCTTGAAGTAAGGAGTAGATCTCATCAACAACAGAAATACCTTTGTTTTTGTGGGCGATGATAGAGTCCCAAGAACTCATAGCAAAAGAGCAGTCCCAGAATAAGTGGAGTGATGTTTCCTCGGCCCCATCATTACAGAGTTCAGAATTATATGATTGAAGAAATAAATACTTTTTGTGCAAGAGGTTCCTAGTGTTACTTCTGTCATGCAGGAGTAGCTAGAAGAAGATTTTGTATCTGAGCATTGTTGAGTTCTTCCAAAGCTTTTCTCGAAACAAGCTTTCACCCTGCTTTATATATAAAGCAACACAACAAAGTACACGACCGAACGATACAATATGGCGGGGAGGCCCCCTTGCAAAGCAGAACACAAGATACACCATCAACCTAGAATGAGCCTAACACCTCGCCACGGCCCAACCAAAGAATCCTGAGCTCCACAACAACACCCCAAGAGGGTGACGGTGCAAAGCATCGCCATTGCCGAGGCCGATCAGACAGAGGTTTTCACCTGGAACCCTAGCACAAGGGCGAGGTCCACGACTCCGTCTTCAGGAAGCAAGCGACACCCACGGGCGACCGTCACTGGTGCCAAAAACACGAGCTTTTGCTCGAACACTCATCACCACCACCGATAGAAGTCCCAGTCACCACCGTAACGAGGGCCGACCCATCCCCACCGGAGCCAGCGCCTCCAGCCACTACACCCCTTGCGGCCCACATGGACAAGAAGTGGAGTCACCATCGCTACCACGAAGCCTGCTGGAAAGCCCACCTTGAAGCCCACCATCCGAGGCCACCGCCCAACGCTCCTATCGCGAAACACCGTACACGATCCACTTCTCAGCGCACCCAACCGCGGTAGGATGAGCAGAGACACCCTTCTACTCCTAGCCCGACATCAACCACCGAGTGTGGGTGAGCGCCTCCACTGTAAAAGGTACCCACACCTGAGTCCCTAGCCAATCCCGGTGTACTGGGGGACCTGACTATTGGAAATATGCCCTAGAGGCAATAATATTGTATTATTATATGTACATGTTCATAATTAAGAGTTTATATTCTATGTTATAACTGCTATGATCATGGAATGTGCGATTCAGTGGAAAACTCATATGCACGTATAGAACGATAAACGGTAAAATAAGATTCCTAGTCTCACCTCTAAGACTAGCTCAAGTGTTGTTCGTGATCACGTTTTTCGGATCTTGAGATATCGTTAAGAGTAACATTAGTCTCAAAACAACATTGAGAGTATGACGTTAGAAGAACAATCATATTGAATCGACCCAAACCTGTTTGTTATACTTTGAGATAATATCGTCATAACTCATAAGTCAATTGCTATAACACAGAGTGTTAACATGCATTTAGTTCCTTAGACCATGAGAGTATTGTAGTCACTTCTTACCATACAATGAGCTTTAGGGTTGCTCAAACATCATCTGTAACACGGTGGTCATAAAGACAACTTATAGGTTCATCGAAAAGTTTGACAAGGGACACGATAGCTCGAGAGGGGAATTTTCTCCTCCGACGATGGAGAGATATTCTTAGGGCCCTCTCGATATGAAGGCATCCATCATCGTCTAGCCAGGCATAGGTAACTACGTCACGCGAATGCCGGAACATGTCAACGAGAAAGAAGAACAAAACTGGTAATGAGGAGACCGTTATAATGAGCATGTGTATGACAATATATCTCATCTCGGGTTTCGTATAGTATCGCAAAGCAAAGGGAGCGTCACATGATAACTAAAGGTTCACTCGAATTTCATTCATGTAATCATAGGGATTGATATGGACGTCCATTGAACGTCCATATCGATCTCTACGGGGTCACAAGCTTAAGGTAATCACGATCTATTAAGTGTTAGTAGGACAAGAGTATCGAGGATTTATTTCTGAAATTGTTTCATTAATATTAGAAATAGTTTCGAGAGGAACCGGAAGCGTTTCAGGGTCATCGGAAGGGTTTTAGAGATTATCGGGCAATACCGGGTATTCCCGATAAATAATATATAGGTAGAAAATGTTTTCAAAGATGTTAAATTAATAATAAAAGGCTGTAGTAATTGCTAGGAGGCTTTTATATTTAATTTAACATCATCGGGCCTTAAAAGGCCAAGCGGTGGAAGGAGTCTACCATGGCCCATAAGGAAGTGGCTCCCTCCTTTCCTATAAGGGAGACCGAATTGGAGGTGGGGGAGACTCCTCCCCCTTGGCCGGCGCACCATGGAGGGTCTTTCCCTCCTTCGTGGCAGCTCCTCCCCCCCCCCTCAACCTATATATACCTGAGGTATTGGCCCTTTTGTGAACACATGTTTTGGAGCCTCCTCTAGTTCATCTAGTTCACCAACGCGTGCTCGAGCAGCTGACCCAGCCGCGCCTCGCCACCGCAATGCCCCATGCCACCGTCGCGCCCCCGACAAGCCGCGACAGCCCGCGCTGATGGCCCCATGCGAGGAGGAGGAGGGGGCTCACCGATGCCGCTCCGGCTTTGCCCGGAGGCGCCCTCCGGTGACAGCGAGGGAGGAGGAGACGAGGGAAAAGAGAGGGATGGCTGGATCTAGGGTTCTCCCAGCCGCCATTGGTGGGAGCGACGGGGGGGGGGGGACAAATTGCAGTATCTTCTCCAAAGCTTTTTAAAGACTGGGCCACCATCTTCTCCTGTAGTATACCATTTGTACAATTTCATGGAAGAAAAAAAATTGCCCAAAGGTCGTGCTGCTTTTTTTTGTTAGGGAAAGCCTTCATGGCACGCTCCATGGATTGCAGAACACAGTAACATCGTCCATAAGATAAGGTAACAGAAATCTCAGTAGTTCATCGACCCAATTACAAGCAATGCAAGAATCATAGCAATCATTAGCAATTCGGTCCTTCGTTTCGCAAAACAAAATACAAGAAACTGAATGCCCGCCGGTCGAGATTGAAAACTTCACTTTCAAGAGGGAGCTGACAGAGATCATGGCTGGGTGCAAGGATACACAACTCCTATTTGACGATTTCAGCACCCGTTATAGTGTTATTCGCAATTTGGCGCACCCTACCTCCGTCCTGGGCTCGGCTCATTTACTATTTTCTTAAACATTCAGAAAATAGGAGTGTGATATGGGAGATTTGAACTCTGGCCATCCAAGTTTAGTCCCCGATAACCATTGTGACAACAAACTTTGTTGTGCCCACTTCTTTTTCTCTTCTTGTGGCAAATCTAACATTAAAAAATGCTATGTTTTTATTTTTCTGTTTTTTGTTCTGTTCGACCATTTTTCTATGATTTTCTCATTCTTGTGCTTTTTCCTTTCATTTTTGTTTTGTTTTCTCTTAAGTCACAAACTTCATTTAAAATCATGGACTTTTTCAATTTTTTGTGAACTTTTTTTGAAAATCCGTGAACTTTAATCAAAATTGATGATTTTTAAAAAATGCATGAGCTATTTCTTTATCAAAATCGATGAACTTTTTAAAATCGGTGTTTTTTTAAAACCAGTGAACTTTTTCCATAAAACCGATGAACATTTTTCAAATATGTGAATTTTCTTTCAAAATCAGGTGATTTTTTTTACTTCGTGAACTATTTTCAAGTCCATCAACTTTTGTTTGAATCCCGCAAACTTTATTTGAACCCGTTAACTTTTTCGAGTTCGTGAACTTCTTTAAACCCATGAACTTTTTAGAATCCAATGAACATTTTTTACTAATGATTTTTTTTTCAAGTTCAAGAACTTTCTTCGAAACCGTGATTTGTTTTGAAATTTAATAACATTTTTTCTCAGGTGAACGAGCAAGAGAAAGAGAGACCCGTGAGCAAGCAAGAAAGCAACCGGGCATCGTGACCGAGCGAGCGAGTAGCCAGCTCGCATTGTTGGGTCAGCCCATGCGAAGAGCACGTGACCGCTGGAGCACTAACCAGGCGCGGCGACTATTTCTCGCTTTCAGCGAGAGCTATTTTTAGTCTCATTGAAGCAGATGCCGCTATTGGGCCGACCTGTTTAAAAGAAAGCAAGAATAAAAATAGGAAGAATCAAGATTCGAACTTGGGTCTCCAGGGGGAGCAACTAGTTAACGAGCGCTCCTTCGGGAGCCTCGCAACGATCAGCGCCACTTGGCGCGTTCTCAGCCATTCGCCACGTGTCGCGCTCTGGACGCTTTCTTCGGATTTTTTATTTTATTTTTTCGCACGCGTTTTCGGCTTTTTAAACGGGTTTTTGGGTTTTTTCGACGTTTGGGTTTTCCCCCGGTCTTTCGTAGCTTTTCGATAAAAAAATCAATTTTTTTTGCACGAAAAAACATGTTTTCTTTTTTTTTTCCTCGCACGAAAGTCACGGTTTTTCTTCCGCGAGAGGCACGGTTGTGCTTTAGCGAGAGTCACGGCTGTGCCTTTCGGAAACGAAAAAAACACGTTTTTTGTTTTTCTTTTTCTTTCGCGAGAGTCATGGTTTTGCTTCCGCGAGAGGCACGGTTTTGCTTTCGCGAGAGTCACGGCCGTGCCTCTAGGAAATGGAAAAACAAAACGCGTTTTCTTTTTTTTTTCTTTCGTGAGAGTCACGGTTTTGCTTCCGCGAGAGGCACGAGTGTGCTTTCGCGAAAGTCACGGCCGTGCCTCTCGGAAAGGGAAAAAATACGTGTTTTTTATTTTTCTTTCTTTCGCGACAGTCACGGTTTTGCTTTCGTGAGAGGCACGGTTGTGCTTTCGCGAGAGTCACGGCCGTGCCTCTCGAAAATGGAAAAAAACGCGTTTTCTATTTTTTTTTCCTTTCACGAGAGTCACGGTTTTGCTTTCACGAGAGGCACAGTTATGATTTCACGAGAGGCACGGGCATGCCTCTTTCGGAAAGGGAAAAAACCGTGCTCCCGGTTCAGTTTTTTCGCCGGTTTTTTTCGTGAAAAAAAGTTTATCAAAACCTGTCAACATGGGATCTAGTTTTGAAGATCTCGATGCGAGAAATCTAATGGTGAAAACGGTTCGAGATTTAGACGCATGGTTTAAAAGATAAAACATTTTAAATAAACGAATCTACGAAAAAAGGAAAAACTTCCGGGTTGCGACAAGTGGCGCGTTGCATGTGCGTCACTTGTCGCGACCTGGGAAAGTGGATTGTTCATTATTTTTCAAATACTTGTACAATATTTTTCTAATACATGATCAACATTTTTTCAAATACTTTTTGAACGTTTTCAAATACTTGTTCAATATTTTCAAATGTTTTTCAATAGTGATTTTTAGTCTATATATTAAGAATATTTAAAAGTATAAACCAAAGTACAAAACTGAAAGTAGAAAAGAAAAGAAAAAGTAAAAAAATAGTAACAATAGAGGTTGTGGCCTCCCGCGCTCGTGGGCTAGCCCAGCTCACTCGCCCCTTCAGCGAGTCCGAGGCCACACTCGTTGAAGGCGTGATATACGAAATCACTAATTAAGGAGCACTCGTTGCAAAGAACACTCCACCTTCCCAGGTCGCGACAAGTGGCGCACATGCAACGCCACTTGTCGCAATCTGGGAGTTTTCCTTTTTTTCGTAGATCCATTTATTCAAAACGTTTTATCTCTTAAACCGTGCGTCCAAATCTCGAACCGTTTTCACCATTGGATTGCTCGCGTCGAGATCTTCAAACTAGATCCAATGTTGATAGGTTTTGACGAACTTTTTTTCTTGAAAAAAACTGGATGAAAAAACTGGACGAAAAAACCGAACCGGGAGCACGAGTTTTTTCCCTTTCAGAAAGAGGCACGCCCGGGCCTCTCGCGAAATCACAACCGTGCCTTTCGTGGAAGCAAAACCATGACTCTCGTGGAAGGAAAAAAAAGAAAATGTTTTTTTTCGTTTCCGAGAGGCACGACCGTGACTCTCGCGAAAGCACAACCGTGTCTCTCGCGGAAGCAAAACCGTGACTCTCGCGAAAGAAAAAAAACGCGTATTTTTTTCCTTTCCGAGAGGCACGGCCGTGGCTCTCCTAAAAACACAACTGTGCCTCTCGCGGAAGCAAACCATGACTCTCGCGAAAGAAAGAAAAAATAGAAAACGCGTTTTGTTTTTCCCTTTCCGAGAGGCACGGCCGTGACTCTCGTGAAAGCACAACCGTACCTCTCGCGGAAGCAAAACCATGACTCTCGTGAATGAAAAAAAATATAAAATGCGTTTTTTCCCCTTTCCGAAAGGCACGGCCGTGACTCTTGCTAAAGCAAAATCGTGCCTCTCGCGGAAGAAAAACCGTGACTCTCGTGAAAGAAAGAAAAAGAAAATGCGTTTTTTTCGCGCAATTTTGTTTTCGAATTTTTTTGATCTAAAAGCTAAGGAAGACCGGGGAAAACCAAAACGTCGAAAAAACCCCAAAAAACCCTTTAAAAAGCCGAAAACATGTACGGAAAAAAAATCCGACGGGAACGTCCAGAGCGCGACACGTGACGAATGGCTGAGAGCGCGCCAAGTGGCGCTGATCGTTGCGAGGCTCCCGAAGGAGCGCTCGTTAACTAGTTGCTCCTCGAGATATAGGTGTGCCCCGGACCTGGAGAAGTGACGCCCACAGCTGCCAGCATCAGGCCGCGGCCCATTAAACATCGCTCCCTCCCTGAAAAAAATCATTCGCTCCCCTCAAGAAAATATAACCAACAAGCGTCGCTTGGATTTTTTTTTCTAGCCGTGCTGCGCTGCTGGTTCAGGGAAAAGACATGCCTTCGTTTTTTTTGATTTTGAATATGTTGGTGAAATAAAAAAAGTTCAAAAATTTAAAAAGTTTGTTGGTTAAAAGGGTGCACGAAATTGGAGGAAAAAGTACATAAGTAAAAATCATGAGTTATGAAAAGAGTTCATTGATTTTGGAAAAAAATCATCGATTTGGAAAAAAGTTCATCGGATTTGAAAAAGAGTTCATCGATTTTGAAAAGGTTTCATCGTTTTTGATAAAAATGTTCATCGATTTTTAAAAAAGTTCACAATTTTGAAAAAAATCATCTATTTTGCTAAACTTCATCAGATTAAAAAAATTGATCGGATTTTCAATAAAGTTCATCAAATCAAAAAAATGTTCACCCAAATTTTAAAAAAGATCATTGTTTTTTTTAAGTTAATCAATTTGAAAAAAGTCATTGAAATTGAAAATTTTCACAATCATTTTAAAAAAATTGTTGTTTTGAAAAAAAACCACAAGTCTAAGAAAAAGAGAAAAAACACAAAAAAACATAGAGAGTGCATTTCCTATACATAGAAATGTAAAACAAGAAGTAAGTATTCACAAGTGTTGAGGTGGTGGGCCGATATCCTTCGCGCCAAATATTTCCCTGATGAAAATTTCCTCACCTCAAAGGCGAAGGGATCGCCTTTCTGGAACGCGATTCAGGCTGTTAAGCCTGCCTTCACGTTAGGGGCCAAGTTCTGCGTTAAGAACGGGAACTCCACGAGGTTCTGGCTCGACCATTGGCTTGGGTCGGAACCTCTTTGGCGTAGCCACTTTGTCATTTATCAACTTGCCACTAACGTCGATATTTTGGTGGCCGACGCACTCAAAACTAACCCACCAGCCATATCTCTCAAAAGACCACTCCTCGCCCATGAACGGGCGAGTTGGGATGGGCTCCTAACTGCCTTGCAGGGTGTATCTCTCTACCCTGAGGCCGACACGGTCTCGTGGTCCCTCTCAAGCTCCGGAAAGTTCACGGTCCAGTCGCTTTACAATAAGCTGACCGAGGGACCGACTCTTGACATAGCTAGGGGGCTATGGAAAGCGTCTATTCCTCTGAAGATCAAAGTTTTTCTTTGGCAATTATTCCGTGACCGCCTTCCCTCTTCTAACAACATTGCCATTAGACACGGCCCTTCGGATGGGTCTTGCGCGTTATGTGGAGAGCATGAAGATGCTAACCACATCTTCTTCAAATGCCACTTAGCTCGTTTTGCTTGGAGTGCCGTCCGTGAGGCGTTTGCGCAGAACTGGAATCCCCATACGGCTTCGGACCTACGTGGGATCCTTCTCGCTCATAGGGGTAGCTTCGGGCGCGTGTTGTGGTGATGCGTAGGGGCGTTGTGTTGGTCATTATGGACCACCCGCAATAAGATGACTATCGAACACAAGTTCCCTAACCATCCTGCTGATATTATTTTCAAACGCCACTTGTTTCTTCAGACATGGACTCCGTTGGGGAAACGGCGTGATGCAGATCGGATGATGGAGGCCATGGAGCGGATCCGCACGATTCGGTTTGAAGCCCGTCACTAAGATGCTGCTCATGGTGCTATTTTGGACTGGCTGCTTGTGTGCTAGTGTTGTTGTCTTTCTCTATCAGGCTGAGGCCGGTTGCATGTTCCGTACTTTTGGCTTCAGCCACTTTCCTTCTGTTGTAGTTTCTGTGATGAACTTGTTGGATGCTGCCTGTCGGTGGGCTTTATTAATTTAAAGCCAGACCCATCATGCGTCTTCGTTCTAAAAAAAAGTGTTGAGGTGGCGTAGTGGTTAGCTTAGTTCACACGGAACGGCGGGATCACGGGGTTCTATCCCTGTTGATCGCACTCCGCCCGCCCCCTTTTTTGAGTTTTAAACAGAAGAAAAGAGCGTTGAATGGGCCGGCCCTGAATTGGGGCTTAGTGTGCGCCAGTTTGCAGGTTGAACTACAACTAGGGCTGCAAGAAAAGCTCGAGGCTCGTGACCGACTCGTTTTTTGGCTCGACTCGAGATCGACTTGAAAAGTAATGGGCTGAGTATGAACACTTTCTGTAGTTCGATCGGGAAACGAGTTGATGTTGAGTCAATACTGGCTCGCTCGATTTTAGCTTGATAACTCGGCACTATATCGTTATGTTAAATGATCATCTCATATATGAAAAGGAAATAGGATAATATATTGCCATATATGTTGCCAAGGATTTTTCTCCATTTTATTTACAAGCAAACGTGGAAGCTTAATTAATCATAGAGAAAATTTAGGCCTTATTACGGTATATGGTCAGCCATGCGTGAAATATTATGTTGTCATCTCCGGCCAGCACTATGCCGCAACTTCTTATGATTGTTGGCCAATATTTTGTTTTCCTAATTATATAGATGTCGTGAATCATTATCTAGTGGGAATAAGTCAAACTAGTTCTAAGAAATTTATACTGTATTATCATCGTTCTGATTGGAATAATATATTTTTAGTGCCTTTTATGTCGTGTTGTGCCTTATCTAGTGGGAATAATAGTCGTAGATTTTATAATTTTTATCGTCTCATTTAGCTCGAAACTAGCTCGAAATCGACTTAGATCATTACAATCTGAGCATGAGTCGTGTTCTACAGCTCGACCTTGAGCTTCACTAGTTTGAGCTCACTCGAATTTTAATGAGTTGAGCTTAGCCAAGTCCAACTCGCTCGAACTCGACTCGTCTATAGTCCTAACTGCAAACAGCGCCTAAGCGCCAAATAGGGTTCGCCGACTCCGCATGGAGATCAATCAGGGCTGATAATCAGAACCTCAAATCTTGAGGATGGGTGGAGCGAAGGCATTACCCGGATGGGAAGATAGAAAATGCTCTACTATGGCCTAGTGGCGCCCGCTTTTTCTAAAAGACAAAAAGTACATTTAAAAGTTTCAAAATAATTAAAAATTAATTCCGTGGGAACTTGTATGCCTTCATCACGGAACCAAATTTTGAAGAAATGTATTTTGTAAGCTGTAAAAAAACAAAAGAGAGGCCCAACAACAAAAAAAGAGGCCCATTGTAAATTAAATATCTCTCTTTTTTACGCCACGTGTGAGAGTAAAATGTCATGAAATTTCGCATACATAATATACATGTGTGTGTGTTAAAAAAATCATTTTTTAAACGGCACCATTTCGATTTTCGCACGAGATAGCTCGTAACATCGGCTTTCCTGGGATCTAACCGCGGGGCCGGTCTAAACCTCGCTTATTGCGAGATGTACGAGCCGATCGCTCGCGTGGGCCTACCCACGACCCGTCAATACAGGGCCGAAATCACTGTTTTGACCTTGTCAGCGATTTAAATCGCAAACTGAACCCGAAGGGAAAGTATTTCACGATTTGACCCTTTTAGAAACGCCAAAGACCGCGGCGTTTCTGATGAACTCCGAAACGCCGACCAGGCTAGCGTTGCCGGCCAACACCGAAACGCCGAGGTAGCTCGCATTTCTACCCTGGCCCACTGCCAGGCCGGACCCGCTATTTTCGCTGATGTGGCGCTTCGGAAACGCCAATGTCCCTGGCGTTTCTGACCTGTATGAAGTAATGGGCGCGGGGCCCTGACCCAGCCCATCTTCTCCGCTCGGGCAGTTCGTCCCGTGACGAACTGGAGGCCGCCCCCTCCCTCTTGTTCACCAAATCTCCCTCAGATCTGCTATTTTGACCATCAAAACGAGTAGATCGAAGCACCCCCGAGTTGCTTGAGGTATTCTCTTCTCAATCCTCTATTTGTTTTCAGTCAAGATTGGCTATTCTAGATGCATTTTTTCAAACATGGTGGAACCCTAAGATTGGCTATTGTAGATGCTTGAGGTATTTTCTTCACAATCCTTGTGTTGAAGTATTGTTAGTTAACTTGTATAGCATTGGATTTAGAGAGAGACCATTTTTTAGGATTAGGTTGAACCTATTATTTGTTAATAATTAGTTGTGATAGATTCTTTAGGATTAAATATGTTGAAAAGAATTGGTGTTGGTAATGTGGTTCGTGATTTATATCTTTGGGATAATTTGTAGTAGTTCTCACACAATTTTGTATATGATGTGGTCATAATTTTAAGCATATATCATAACAAATCCATGTACCTTATTTTGTAGGATGTTTGAGCCGGATAAATATCCCGCCTTGATGATTATTACGAGGAGAAGCATCGTCTGTGCTTGTGGAAAGAGGGAGGTAATTATGTATCTACATTGTCGATTCTCATATTGTGAGTATATTGTGAGTAGTTTAGAGAAGTATATAAATTGTGCGTGTGATTTTGTAGGTTCCTCCAAGATTTGGTTGAGAAGCCACAACCCACGTGAGTCACTTGTGTATGACCGTCGCTCTGAGCCTTATTTTAGAAGAATGGATCTTCTCAGTTTGTGCTCAACTTTAAAGGCACACCACCATGGCTGAACTCGACGGCCATTACCGCCCTTACGGACCGTTGGAGGCCGGAGACGCACTCTTTTCACCTTGCTCTTGGTGAGATGACCGTCACTTTGGAGGATATTGCGATGATCTCCGGTCTTCCGATCGAGGGCAGGGCTCTTACCGGGAAGGTGAAGTCCGAGGGGTGGCGACAAAGGGTTGCAGGTTTGGTAGGTGTTGAACCTCCCCCGTGGATTCATGAAACAAAGAAGGATCCTAGGCCATCTGGTGTTTTGTTCTCGTGGCTACAACAACATTTTTATGAGTGCCCAGAGAATGCCAGTCCACTGTTGTGGAAAGGTACGCCAGGGCTTACTTATGGAATCTTTTGACCCAAGTGGTGTTTCCGGACGGCACGGGAGACACAGCCTCGTGGATGTTCTTGGACCCTCTTCGTAACTGGGATGTTAAGTGGAGTTGGGGGTCGGCGGCACTAGCTTTCTTGTACCGTCAGGTAATGCTAATTTGATGAATTTTCATTATATGAAAGAGTTTTTTGCATGTGATTGTTTAATGTGTATACAAATGTGCAGTTGGACGGAGCATGTATGAGGAGTGTCAAATCTTGTCTTGGTGGTTTTGTTTGGGCCCTACAGATTTGAATGTGGGAGCGATCCTGTAATGTAACTTGACCATTGCTCCGGAAGAACCTTGGGAGTGGCCTTTTGACGGGGAGGAGGAGCGGTATCCCACTATCACATACACGTGGGCTAATGTCCAAGTGTCTAGTATCGCAGCCATGGGGCGGTACAAGGCATACATAAGCGAGCTTGACATGCTTACTTACAACCATGTAATTATCAAATGCCTTGCTATCAATTCAGATTTTTGTTGTTGTGCATGAGCTAGTGACATGTTGTGATGTAGGTTAATTGGAGGTCGACATGGTACTTAGGCAGTTCCTTTGAGCAATATGTGCTTCGTGACCAACATCTTTGGCGTGTCGTTGCCCCATGATATGCTTTTTTATGTGGAGTGGCATCTTCCACATCGTGTTTTGAAGCAATTTGGAGTACAACAACGCACCCCGCCGGATTATGTTGAGACAAGTGTGGTGCTACATAGGTGAGAGTTTTTGTACCATATGATGTTCAATGTGTAACCACTGAAAAATGAAATTGATACCTATACTTCTCATGCTTTGTAGGACGAGCCGGCAACACAACAAGAGTGTCATTAATTGGGAGGATCACCATCTTATGTGGGTGGACATGTGGAATGCTCAGAGGAATGCCCGAGTTGAAGATGATCACACACCTGACAACGACGAGGGGGCATATTTAAGGCATTTGGAGTGGCTTCGCAAAGAGTACAGAGTTATCCTTAAGGGTGCTTGGACTCGTACCGATTGCTTGGAACTAATGCCAAGTGAGGCTGTTGATGGTGCATTCAACAACTCTATTAGGGAGACCATTGGAGCGCACCTAGATTATGGCCCTCTGCATGACCGAGTGGTATGCCTTTTTGTCTCTTTTTTGAACATGTTGCATTTCTTCATGAGTGGTGTGTCACTTAAGTGTTATTCAGGGCACGGAGCTATGGAGATGTATCAATGAGAGCAATGTGGTGCTTGGTCACAAGACTTTGGTAGAGAAACAGACGGTCTCGTTAGGAGTACTCTACTGTGTTAGAGGCCTTTTAATATGAACATATATTTTATATCATGTCAACTATTTTTGCATATTTACATGCCAATCATTTACCTCTGCAGAAGGTTGTGAATCGTTGCCGAACACTAGCCGCTTTACTCTCTTGCCATGGCGGTTCATCAACGGATGTGCGTGCACGTTCTCAGTATACAATGGATGTTCTTTCTTCCGCTCGTCCATCTTCGAGCCAAGCACGTCCTTCTTCCAGCCGAGCACGTCCTTCTTCCAGCCGAGCACGGATTGATGAATAGGAAGATGAAGAGGAGGAGACAGACTACGATGCGGATCCGGACTATGTGGAGCTTGGGGCTTCGCAGATGGATGATGCTCCACAGCCAACTCAACCTTCTCAGCCTTCTGAAGAAGCACGCCGAGTTAGCTCAAGGAACATCCGACGTCCTGGATGGCAGAGCACTCCAGAGGGCTACGTCAACAGGGGGAAGATGGCTGCGAAAAGAGGCAAGAAGTGAAGTGATGACTGATGCGAGTTTGTTACTTCTATTCTGGTGAACTAGAAATGTAGTTAGCTTTTCCGATGGAGCGAACTTGTTAGTTCTATATCTGATGGACTTGTTATTTGTATGTCATCAAGACTTGTGAATTATTATGTTAAGTTCGTTGCCAAAAAATGTCTCATTGCTATACTGTTGCTGTACTTGGCTTTAATATAGTGAAAACTGTTGGATCATTTATATTGTGAAATCTGTTGCTGTATTTGGAATGGTTTGCTGTTATCTGCATAAAAGGACAGAAACGCCAAAGGCATTGGCGTTTCATTGTGCCCTGGAAACGCCAACAGGACCGGCGTTTCTTGTGTGCACGGCAACGTTACATGTGCGTTTCCAGAAACGCTAGCTGGCTCGACGTTTCAAACCAGCCACGTCAGCTAGCAACGCCAACTCGGCCTGGCAGTGGGCCAGGGTAGAAACCCGAGCTACCTCGGCGTTTCGGTGTTGGCCAGCAACGCTAGCTTGGTCGGTGTTTCGCAGTTCATCAGAAACGCCGCGGTCCTTGGCGTTTCTAAAAGGGTCAAATCGTGAAATACTTTCCCGTCGGGTTCAGTTTGCGACTTAAATCGCTGACAAGGTCAAAACAGTGATTTCGGCCTCAATACAGCGCACGCGACCTGGTTGATCTGGTATAACAGGCGAGCAACTTTCTCTCTAAAAAAAGCCAAGCAAGGCCGTGTTGTTGAACTTTTTCTAGGGTAAAAAGGGTTTTATTTAATAGGTATAGAGTTACAGTGGAGAGACAAAAGATTCTCAATACATGGTAGTCATTGGTGCAACCATACAGTCGTGTTGCACTCAGTTTGACTATAATTTGCCAAACAATCGGTGATTCTATTTTGTTCCCGACTAAGCTTTTGCGGAATAAACTCCCTGTCAATCATCACCGATCTGATCTTGGCAACAAGATGTTCATAGGCCGAGCGAGCTAGACCATCATTCGATAGGATTGATAGGGCCTCTGAGGAGTCCGACTGGACGATGATAGGTAGGTTCGTGTGCTAGATTGCAAGAGCCATCCCCTGAATCTCCAGTTGCAACGCATCATTGCAGTTAAAAACGAACCGATGGGCAACAAAAATAACAGACCCATTCGGTCTTCTAAGAATCATACCTACCGCCGCCGACCCGTCATGCATCAAAAATGAATCATCGACGGACAAAGCTGCATGGTCCATAGGTGGTGGCGGCCACGGTTTGTACTAACTTAAGTGCTTTCACCATCAGGGCGGCCCCATCATCAAAGGCCGGCATCTTCCCCTTCATAATTTCCTCAGTACCGTACCTTCGAGAATGACCAAGTGATTTCATGTAGCTGGCCAAAAAATTGAGAGTGACATCAATTGGCAATATACGCCGTTTCGGAGTTGCCATATACGCCAAATCAACATATAAAAAAGTTGTCTTGGTGATGTTCGTATCTTCACTATTTCATTGGCCGTGTTGTTGTACTTTTTCTTTGAGGGAAATGTTGTTGTACTTGCACAGTGGTTGTACTAGTGTTCCTTTGGAAAAAAAGGTAGTTGTACCTAGTACGTGTATGCTTTCTTCTCAACTGCGATTTATACCGTTCCGTATGATATTAGCATACAACATCTCGAATATCCATTCCTGAGCATTCAACATCTAGCTGAAAAAAATGTTTAACGTATTTGAAAGTCGTCGGTCGTGTCTTTAAAAAATGTTCATTGTATGTTAAAATTCCATCGTGTAAAAATGTACATGGCATTTTTTTAAATGTTTATGCAACATAAAGAAAATGTTCACATAATTCAAAAAAATGTATCATACGATTAAAAACATGTACATTACATTTAAAAATGTCCATGCATTTCAAAAAAAGAATGTTCATGACATTTTAAAAAAATGTTTATACAACGTAAAAGAAATATCTGCATAGTTTAAAAAATTGTTTCAATGTGTAAAAAATCAAAAAATATTTACCACGTTTTCGAAAAGAAATCAAAGCATGTGTTTGAAGAAAATGTTAATCACGTATTAAAAAAATGTTGAACGTATATAAGAAAGCATTTCAAGTGATTACGGAAAACTTACAATGTGTGTGACAAAAAGAGACATGAACACATAGGTTTAAAAAATGTTAAACATGTATAAAAAAGTTTCATATGTATGCGAAAAATGTACAATATGTATGAAAAAAAAGTACGACATCAAATCATATTTGAAAAATGTTTTCTTATACATCAATAAAAGGGCTCATAATTAGAACCCAAATCTTGAGGACGGGTGGAGCGAAGGCATTACCCGCATGGGAAGATAGAAAATGCTCTACTATGGCCTAGTGGCGCTTGCTTTTTTTTTAAAGACAAAAATTATATTTACAAGTTTAAAAATAATCAAAATTAATTCCGTGGAAACTTGTATGCCTTCATTACGGAACCAAATTTTGTTTTGAAAAAAAAAGTATTTTGGAAGCTGTAAAAAAAAGAGAGGCCCAACAACAAAAAAGAGAGGCCCATTTTAAATTAAATATCTCTCTTTTTTACGCCACATGTGAGAGTAAAATGTCATGAAATTTCGCAGATACATAATACACATGTGTACAGTTTGCGTGTTAAAAAAATCAATTTTTTAAACGGGCACCCTGGGCAGCATTTCGATTTTCGCACGAGAGAGCTCGTAACTCCAGCTTTGCGGGGATGTAACCATGGGGCGGGTCTAAACCTCACTTATTACAAGATGTACGAGCCGATTGCTCGCGTGGGCCTTCCCATGACCCGTCAATACAGCGCACGTGGCCTGGCTGGTCTGGCAAACAAGCGAGCGACTTTCTCTCTAAAAAAGAAAAGCCAAGCAAGGCCGTGTTGTTGTACTTTTTATAGGGTGAAAAGTGTTTTATTCCATAGGTATAGAGTTACAGTCGAGAAACAAAAGATTCTCAATACATGTGGTCCTTGGTGCAACCATACATCCGTGTTGCGCTTAGCTGCAATTTGCAGAACAATCGGCGACTCTATTTTGTTCCCGGCTAAGCTTTTGCAGAATAAACACCCTGTCAATCATCACCGATCTGATCTCAGCAACAAGATGTCCATAGGCCGAGCGAGCTAGACCATCATTCGATAGGATTGATAGGGCCTCCGAGGAGTCCGACTGGACGATGATAGGTAGGTTCGTGTGCTGGATTGCAAGAGCCATCCCCTGAATCTTCACTTGCAACGCATCATTGCAGTTAAATACGAACCGATAGGCAACAAAAATAACAGACCCATTCGGTCTTCTGAGAATCATACCTGCCGCCACCGACCCGTCATGCATCGAAAATGAACCATCGACGGACAAAGCTGCATGGTCCATAGGTGCTGGCGGCCACGGTCGGACTAACTTAGGTGCTTTCACCATCAGCGCGACCCCATCATCGAAGGCAGGCATCTTCCCTTTCATAATTTCCTCAGTACCATACCTTCGAGAGTGACCAACTGATTTCATGTAGCTGAACAAAAACTTAACAGTGACATCAATTGGGGGAACCTCCTTATCATCGAGCAGATCGTTTCGGAGTTGCCATATACGCCAAATCAACATAATAACCTTGTCATGTACCACGTCAGTACAGCCAAGCACAATATTCAACATGCATTCTTTTCCGCTATCAATCAGACATTCATCAGCCAGCAGATCCCACACATCACGCATGTGTATCCAAATAGTCCTAGCATGCCTGCATGTGATCATACCATCGTAACTACTTTCTTCCTCCAATCCACACAAACAACATGTAAAACTTGTGGACAGGTGACGGTGCTAGTGCACCCGAAGCAGCCTTCCAGGCAGTTATTTTCATTTTCTGAGGAACAGAAGATCTCCATATGAGGTTCCAAATCGAGCGAGCACCATCAGGTTGAGAACTTGAAGCTCCACCAGCAAAGGCCTCGTCATGAGGCAGAGACGCTATCCGGTAGGCGCTTTTAACAGAAAAACGACCACTCCTCTGTTGATGGCAAGCAAAAAAATCCTGTCGTTGTCTCGGTGATGTTCGTATCTTCTTTTTTTTGAACCCAGGACCGTAGAACAATCGTTCTACGGTAATTTTATATTAAAATAAAGTATATGTACAAGACAAAAACAGACCAATAAAAGAAACTACCCTACTCCAGTTTTTGGAAACCCACAATGAGTCATGACTAATTATTGTAGAATCTGATCAATCCAGACCGCATAGCGTTCCTGGTGCTTGAACTTGATTTTCCTTCGAATAAGCATTAGATCCTCCCTTAATTTAGTTTGCCAACTCCGAAAGGAATGAGGTATGCGCTCAAAGATTTTGGCATTCCTTTGAATCCAAATGTTCCAGCAAGACATGATAATAACTTCCATAGCAAACTTTTGCGGCAATTCTTGTACTGTGAGCATTATTTGGTCCAACATCGAGATTCCTCTCTTCCTGTGAGGTGCCAGGCTGTCCCAGCATTGCAGAGCGAACGGACAGTCCCAGAACAGGTGAAGCAAAGTATCTTCTGAGGAAGTGTTGCAAAGCTCACAATTATAAGATGGCAAGTGGAAGCTCTTTCTTTGAAGAAGATTTCTCGTGTTTACTCTGTCATGTAGCAAGAACCAGAAGAAGATCTTATATCTGAGCATAGTTTTATTTTTCCAAAGTGTCATGAAGATTGGCGCCGCTAGAGGAGCTTCAGTGATTGAATTATACAGCTTAATTGAGGAGAAGTCAAAATTATTCCAGGTGTATTTCCATTTGTCCTGCACTTCCTGAAGTGTGATGTTTTGTAGAGTTTGAGTCAGGTTTTGGAATTGCATGAAGGCTTGCGCCGAGAGTGGAGTGTGGAAGAACTCAATTGGGTTGGCTGCTACACTCATTTCATGAATTGTCGCTGTTTGTTTGCGTGTGAAGGAGAAAAGTTCAGGTAATTCCTCTGCCAGAGTGTTGTCCTGCCAAAGATCATGACAAAGCTGAATCGATTTGCCGTCACCAATCATTGGCCTGATATGTTGCTTGAACTGAGGAAGTAGTTTGAGGATACTCTTCCACCAAAATGATCCCACCGGTCTGTCAGTGAGAGGCCTATCCGAATAGTATGTGTTCCAAATCAGATCTACCCAAGGTAGTTTGTGCTTGTTTAGAAACTTATGCAAGTGTTTCATGAGGAGGCAGATGTTGTGTTGCTGCAGGTTCAAAATTCCAAGTCGTCCTTGCTCTTTGGGTTTACAAACTTTGTCCCAACTGATTAGAGCAGTTCCTCTTTCCTCCAGACCATATTTTCTCCAGAGACAGTGTCTGAGGTATTTGTTGATCTGCTCTAAAATTCCCATTGGCAGAGTTAGTGTGCACATGAAGAACACAGGGAGACTGGAGAAAACATATTTAATGAGGACTAGCTTGTCTCCATAGGTGAGCAAAGTTGATGTACCAGCCAAACGCCTTTCAATTCTCTGGATCATAGGCACAAAATCTTCTGCTTTAGGCTTGCAAATGCCAAGCGGCAAGCCAAGATAAGTGAAAGGGAAGGCACCCACTTTGCAGTCAAAGGAAGCTGCAAGGTGTTGAA
The DNA here is from genome assembly GCA_021437245.1 of Aegilops speltoides. NCBI lineage: Eukaryota > Viridiplantae > Streptophyta > Magnoliopsida > Poales > Poaceae > Aegilops > Aegilops speltoides. Next base: position 186,745,452 of record CM038147.1, read on the forward strand.
CATCAGTCTGACAAGTGTTGATGGGTACCATCACCGATTTTTCAAAGTTAATTCTTAACCCTGTGAAAGCTGAGAAGTGTAAGAGTAGACATTTTAATTGCTCCAACTGAATATCACAAGCAGGCATGATGAGCACTGTGTCGTCAGCATATTGTATCACAGGGAAATCCTGACAGTGAGGATTGTGAATTCGTTGTTTAATAAGATCCTCCTGTCTTGCAGCATTTAGAATGGATTGAAGCATATCAGCTGCCAGGACAAAGAGAAGTGGAGATAGAGGATCTCCTTGTCTGACTCCCCTCAAGCATCTGAAGAAACTTCCAGGAACCCCATTGAGAAGAACTGTTGAGAAACCAGATGTGAAGAGCATATCCATCCACATGAGCCATCTTGGGCCAAAACCTCTAGCGATCAGAATATCTTTAATTGTTTGATGCTCAATCATATCGAAAGCTTTCTCAAAATCCAGCTTAAGCAGTATCAAATCTTCCCCAGAAGCATGGCATTGATGAATAAATTCAAAAGCCCATGCCATGCAGTCTTCAATGGATCTAGCTTTGATAAAACCATACTGGTTAGCATGCACAATCTTCAAAATAATTGTTTGCAGTCTGTTGGCTAATAGTTTTGTATGATCTTGATTGAGCAATTGAGTAAAGATATTGGTCTGAAGTCATTTGGAGAAACTGGATTGTCCTTTTTTGGAATGAGAGTGATGAAGGATGAGTTAATACTAGACAAGCTGATATTCCCATGATAGAAATCATTCACCAACTCATAGAAATCCTCAGCAATTATATCCCAGCAATGCTTAATGAAGATAGTATTGAAACCACCGGGCCTAGGAGCTTTATCTACAGGCAGATTTTTGACAACCTCATCAATTTCTTCTTTTGAGAAGGGAGCTTCCAAAAAATCCAGATCAGCTCATTTTTCCAAAAGTTCATTGAGATTCAGCAAGTTAAAAAATGGAACAGAGGTTCCCAGTCTCTGTTTAAAAGCCATTCTCAAGATAGAGGCTTTTCCTTGATGGTCTTTGATAATGTTTCCCTGTTCATCTTGCAGAGCAGTGATGTAATTCACTCTGTATTTCAACGTAGCTTTTGCTTGAAAGTATTTAGAATTAGCCTCCCCAAAATTAACCCATATGATAGTGGCCCTCTGCTTCCAGTAAATTCTTTGCATCTCTAGAAGCTGCAGAAGATGATCTTTCAGTATTTCTCTGCCATTCCATTCTTCAATAGAGAGAGGTCTCAGATCTTCAATGGAGTCAAGAAACTTGATAACTTCATTAGAGGATTTGATAGAGAGGCTAAGCTAGGAGATCGATTTGGCCCAAATTTTAAGTCCCTTTCTCAGCCTTTTAAATTTAGCAGTGATCCTCTTAGCACTATTTGGCTCTGCCACATTTTGATCCCAAATGCTTTTGACAGTATCTTTAAACCCATCAATCTGCATCCAGTAATTTTCAAACCTAAAAATAGACGCTTTAGGAATGAAAGCTCCAATCTGGATTAAACATGGCACATGGTCTGAAATAGGTTTAGCAAGAGGGAGAGCCAAGGTGCTGGGAAAATTTGAAGTCCAGGATTCTGAAGAAAAAACCCAATCGAGCTTTTCCAGTAAAGGAGCATCTTGCATGTTACTCCAAGTATAATTTCTTCCTTTTAAAGGGATCTCCACCAAGGCAAGCTTACTGATCGCTTCATTAAATTTCAGCATGTCATTGAAACTTCCTCCTTCTCTGTTTCTGTTATTAGGGTACCTCATGTAATTGAAATCACCCATGATTAACCAATTTGAATCTACTGGCATTTGGATGTTGGAGAACCAGTCAAGAAAGGAGGCTCTAGCAGGTTCTTGACAAGGACCATATATGTTAGTTAAAATCCAATGTTCACCAGAGATTTTAGAGTGAAATCTAACAGAAATGGAGAAGTCATTTTCAAACAATTTCTCCCCAGAAAACAGAGAGTCATTCCAAGCAATAAGAAGCCCTCCTAAAGCACCCACCGACGGCAAGAATTCAAATTTATTGATACGTCTAGGACAGAAATTCTTCAAGTATCTAGAATCAAAATGTTCTTGCTTTGTTTCTTGCAGACTAATGATATTACAGTGAGACTCTTCAATTTTATTTTTAATAGGAGAGCACTTGTTACTGTCATTGATACCTCTGATATTCCAGTTCAAAATGTTCCAATTCCTATTCATGAATGTTGCCAATGTAACTGCTGCAACTGATCACACCACTCTGATCACAAAGATAAGCACTGCTGGACTGAAGGAAAGCAGAGACAGGTAGGGAAACTACAAACAGAGATTTCAAGATTCTCATCATAGCGTAAACTCCACAGATCCTAACACAAGAGTGCAAGCAAACAACCCCAAAATAGGTAGTCCAGGCCAATCTACTCATTACAAAAGACACGCAGCTCTTAGAGCCCTGCTTAATAGGAATTTGCCTGATGTGCAGCATAATACAAAGGTTTGGAAACAGGACAGTATTCATATGGATCCTTCTGCTGCCCCCTCATTGGCGCCCGGATGCAGAGCCTCTTTGCTGTTCACTTTCTTGGCTTCCTTGGCCCCCGCACCTTTAACCTCTTTTTTCCTCTTGGGCAGTTGGAGAAGTTCTTCAGAACAGTTTTTGGAAGCCACCTTGCAAAATGATACAGAGAGATTTTTAATCACCTTTGAGGAGACTGGCGGTGGTTTCACAGAGCAAGGGAAACAATTTTTATCCAAGCAGGTTTGTTTCTTAAAACCTTTATTAAGAAGTTGCAACCTGTCACTTCTTCTTACCTCTGTCTCAACCATGGGGGCTTTTTCTTTCCTCTTTTTATTAATCTTTGCCTGTGGAGAAACGGGCGCACTTTTGGACTGAGGAGTGGAAACTTTCGATCAGATCAGATTTCAATACTGGGCTGCAGACATTGGGGCGCCAGATCAGAGGGACAACTATCAGGAAGCACAAAAAGCTTGCATGTGTTAATCTGAGCTCCTCCAATAATGTAATTCCATAGGGATGAGGATAACAACGATTTGTCCCAATCAAAGTTGTCTGGAGTAAGCAGAGCTAAAGATAGAAAACTGACCCATTCCTCAGGTACCTGAATGGTCTTGTCAGTGTCTGAAGTTGGGGCGAAATGTTTCTCCCAGAGTGCCACTCCTTCCTTGTGAATGGATTCCATATCAGCACCTGAATCCACCACAGAATCCGAAGAAGAGCTAAGGATCTTAGTGTGTGGCAGATTGTGATTTTGTGCTAGTGCTTCTTCATTGACTTTATAGATGGGGTCAGGGAAACCAGGGGGGCAGAACCTGTACTGTCTGGAGAGTTGTTGGTTTGAGCGTAACGCCTCTTGGCTGAACATCGGTTTCTGATGATGGGGAGCACTTGGTTTGAGGTTGAATCCACTTCCCTTGCAGTGAAACTGAGCTTGGATGAATCAGGGACCTTAACTGCAACCTCATTCTGCTCAGATTGGTCCAAAGAATTTAAATGCTGAGGGTTGTTAGGCTGCAGATCCACCATTGCGGTAATCAGAGGGGCCTCAATGTCCACATGATCAGGTTCTTTGTCTGCCGGAGTGGCTAGAGCAGGGAACACAATTGCAGCACCAAACAGATTAAGCTGAGGAGACACAGCCTGGGGAAGTTCAGGCTGAACTTGGTTCTCTTGAGGTGCGAGCTCTGGAATGTTGAGGTCAAAATCTGCAATGACAGGCTGAAGAGGAGCAGGCATAACAAGTGGGGCCAACAGATCTTGCAGTTCTAATTCATTGGGTCCGAGCCTTCAGAATTAATACCCACCTCTGGAAGGCTTAAGGTTAGGGTGATCGAACTGTCATCCTCATTTAGATTAGGCACCTCCTCATGATTACCCATCAGATCATTGAGCTATAAAAACTCCCCTACATGCAATTCCATATCCACCAACTCATTGTTGGGGGGCATATCCCAGTGTTCCCAGGCCTCCTCCTCCAATGGGTCCTCAGCAGCTTCCATGATCTGCTCATTGGGTGCATTGTGTTGTTGCAGTTGCACCAAATGTTGAGGAACTAGGCCCACCACAAAATTCTGCTGATTTGGGTGGTGAAATTGTTCAGGTGGTCGGGGATGAGGGTTACCATCAACAGGGATGGGATCTTCTTCTGGTGGTCCCTCCCCAATGAGCGCATCTTCAAAAATTACTATTGGGCATGTCCAAGATTCACCAACAAAATGATTTTCGCCTGTAACTACAATACTGATGGGCACATCCCGAAGGGCGTCAATTTTGACCGTGACCATAACTGCAGCTTCTTTGGTTTTGACTCTATCCCAAGTCATCAGTCTCCCAAAACTGGCCGTAGCATTTGCCAATTCATGCATGTTTCTGAGATCCGCTGGAAAACCGACCAACAGAAGCCAAACTTCCCTGTTGAGACTAAATTTCTTCCAGTTGAACCCCTCATTATGCTTCTGGAAGGAGATGTGAATATCATCAAATGGATGAGGACTCCTATTGACGAGATAATCCCTATCTGCCTTACTATCAAACCTCACGAAAGCCTGACCAAACGGACACTTGGAGATGGCTGAAACAGGAATGCGCCTAGAGTACAGAAAATCTCGAAGGACATCTCTGACATTGACAAATGCAACTTCACCTTCGGGCTTGGGGAGCAGAGTGGCGATTGCTAGGTCTTCATTGGCAGGGGAGAGCGCTCCATGGATGACCAGCGACCTTGCCGGTCTGCCATCCACTTCAATAGCTTGACAACCAGGCGAGAGGAAGGGGGTTGGATCGAAGGGGAAGGTGGCCATGGCTGCGGGAAGAGATGTTCTCAGTGGATTTCTGGTTTGGTTCTCAGGAACAGGGAGAGGGGGTGGGAATGGAGGGCAACTGCAGAGATTTTGAGACGACCCGCCGAAGAAGAGGGAGGCGCAAGCTGGAGCTCGAGGGTCGCATGGTCACTGACCTGGTGGGGCTGCTGGGATACGAGGAGGCCATCACGGCTAGTTTCCAAAGCAGGGTTGATCAGCTGCCTAGGAATCCCCCCAAAATTGGAAGGCGAGTCGTTAATTGCCCTGATTCCATAACAGTTGGCCTGTACGTGGCCCCAACAAAAAAACTTGCGGCATTTGATCTTGTTAGAGCAAGAGGGCCGTAGATGACCAACAGAGAGACAACACACACAGAATGGGCCTCGTTGGGATTGACTAGGCTTATTGGGCTGTTGGGCTACCGGCTGCTGTGAAGGAAATATGCCCTAGAGGCAATAATAAAGTTATTATTTATTTCCTTATTTCATGATAAATGTTTATCATTCATGCTAGAATTGTATCAACCGGAAACATGATACATGTGTGAATGCATAGACAAACAATATGTCACTAGTATGCCTCTACTAGACTAGCTTGTTAATCAAAGATGGTTATGTTTCCTAACCATGAACAAAGAGTTGTTATTTGATTAACAAGGTCACATCATTAGTAGAATGATCTGATTGACATGACCCATTCCATTAGCTTAGCACACGATCGCTTAGTATGTTGCTACCGCTTTTATCCATGACATATACATGTTCACGTAACTATGAGATTATGCAACTCCGTTTACGGAGGAACACTTTGGTGCTACCAAACGTCACAACGAATCGGGTGATTATAAAGGAGTACTACAGGTGTCTCCAAAGGCGATGTTGGGTTGGCGATTTCGAGATTAGGTTTTGTCACTCCGATTGTCGGAGAGGTATCTCTGGGCCCTCTCGGTAATACACATCACTAAAGCCTTGCAAGCATTACAACTAATGAGTTAGCTGTGAGATGATGTACTACGAACGAGTAAAGAGACTTGCGGTAACGAGATTGAACTAGGTATTGATACCGACGATCGAATCTCGAGCAAGTAACATACCGATGACAAAGGAACAACGATGTTGTTATGCGGTCTGACCGATAAAGATCTTCGTAGAATATGTAGGAGCCAATATGGGCATCCAGGTCCTGCTATTGGTTATTGACCGGAGACGTGTCTCGGTCATGTCTACATTGTTCTCGAACCGTAGGGTCCGCACGCTTAAAGTTTCAATGACGGTTATATTATGAGTTTATGTATTTTGATGTACCGAAGAAGTTCGGAGTCCCGGATGTGATCACGGACATGACGAGGAGTCTCGAAATGGTCGAGACATAAAGATTGATATATTGGAAGCCTATATTTGAGTTCGGAATGGTTCGGGTGAAATCGGATTTTCTAGGAACACCGGGGTTACTGAACCCTCCGGGGTTATTGGGCCTTAGTGGGCCATGAGGAAGAAGAGGAAGGGCCGGCCAGGGCAGGCCGCGCGCCCCCTCCCCCCTAGTCCGAATAGGACAAGGTGAGGGGGGCGGCGCCCCCCCTTCCCTCTTTCCCTCCCCCCAATCCTACTCCTACTAGGAAAGGGGGGAGTCCTACTCCCGGTGGGAGTAGGACTCCTCCGGCGCGCCTCCTCCAAGGGCCGGCCGCACCCCCCCTTGCTCCTTTATATACGGGGGCAGGGGGGCACCCTAGAACACACAAGTTGATCTACGGATCGTTCCTTAGCCGTGTGCGGTGCCCCCCTCCACCATATTCCACCTCGGTCATATCATCGCAAAGCTTAGGCGAAGCCCTGCGCTGGTAGAACATCAAGATCGTCACCACGCCGTCGTGCTGACGGAACTCTCCCTCCCCGAAGCTCTACTGGATTGGAGCCCGAGGAGTGTCATCGAGCTGTACGTGTGTCAAGAACTCGGGGGCGCCGGAGTAACGGCGCCGGGATCGGTCGGATCGCGAGGAGAACGTAAGACTACTTCCTCTACGCCAGATCGCTTCGCTTGGGTCACGAGGGCACGAGACAACACTCTCCCTCTCGTTGCTATGCATCACCATGATCTTGCGTGTGCGGGAAATTTTTGAAATTACTACGTTCCCCACAAAGTGGCATCCGAGCCTAGGTTTTATGGTTTGATGTTTTGCACGAGTAGAACACAAGCGAGTTGTGGGCGGTACAAGTCATACTACCTACCAGCATGTCATACTTTGGTTCAGCGGTATTGTGAGATGAAGCGGCCGGACCGACATTACGCAGACGCTTACGCGAGACTGGTTTCACCGCCACGAGCACTCGTTGCTTAAAGGTGATTGGCGGGTGTCTGCTCTCTCACTTTAGTTGAACTGAGTACAGCTACGCCCGGTCCTTGAGAAGGTTAAAACGGAGTCTATTTGACGAAGTATCGTTGTGGTTTCGATGCGTAGGTGAGATTGGTTCTTGCTTAAGCCCGTAGCAGCCACGTAAAATTTGCAACAACAAAGTAGAGGACGCCTAACTTGTTTTTGCAGGGCATGTTGTGATGTGATATGGTCAAGACGTGATGCTATATTTTATTGTATGAGATGATCATGTTTTGTAACCGGGTTATCGGCAATCGGGAGGAGCCATATGGTTGTCGCTTATTGTATGAAATGCAATCGCTTCTGTAATGCTTTACTTTATCACTAAGCGGTAGCGATAGTCGTAGAAGCATAAGATTGGCGAGACGACAACGATGCTACGATGGAGATCAAGGTGTCGCGCCGGTGACGATGGTGATCATGATGGTGCTGCAGAGATGGAGATCACGAAGCACAAGACGATGATAACCATATCATATCACTTATATTGATTTGCATGTGATGTTTATCTTTTATGCATCTTATCTTGCTTTGATTGACGGTAGCATTATAAGATGATCACTCACTAAATTATCAAGAAGTGTTCTCCCTGAGTATGCACCGTTGCCAAAGTTCGTCGTGCCCAGACACCACGTGATGATCGGGTGTGATAAGCTCTACATCCATCTACAACGGGTGCAAGCCAGTTTTGCACACGCAGAATACTCAGGTTATACTTGACGAGCCTAGCATATGCAGATATGGCCTCGGAACACGGAGACCGAAAGGTCGAGCGTGAATCATATAGTAGATATGATCAACATAAGATGTTCACCATTGAAAACTACTCCATTTCACGTGATGATCGGTTATGGTTTAGTTGATTTGGATCACGTGATCACTTAGATGACTAGAGAGATGTCTGTCTAAGTGGGAGTTCTAAAGTAATATGATTAATTGAACTTAAATTTATCATGAACTTAGTACCTGATAGTATCTTGCTTGTCTATGTTTGATTGTAGATAGATGGCTCGTCTTTGTTGTTCCGTTGAATTTTAATGCGTTCCTTGAGAAAGCAAAGTTGAAAGATGATGGTAGCAATTACACGGATCGGGTCCGTAATTTGAGGATTATCCTCATTGCTGCACGTAAGAGTTACGCCTGGATGCACCGCTAGGTGCCAGAACTCTTCTTGATGCAACCGACGCCGTTAAGAACGTCCCGCGAGCAAAGCTGATGACTACTCTATAGTTCAGTGTGCCATGCTTTACGGCTTAGAACCGGGACTTCAACGACGTTTTGAACGTCATGGAGCATATGAGATGTTCCAGAGTTGAAGTTGATATTCCAAATGTAATGCCCGGATTGAGAGATATGAAGTCTCCAATAAGTTCTATAGCTGCAAGATGGAGGAGAATAGTTCATCGGTGAGCACATACTCAAAATGTCCGGGTATTACAATCACTTGACTCAACTGGGAGTTAATCTTCCGGATGATTGTGTCATTGATGTAATTCTTCAATCACCGCCACCAAGAACTATAATATGCAAGGGTTAGTAAAGACTATACCGAGCTCTTCGCAATGCTAAAGGCTGCGGAGGTAGAAATCAAGAAGGAGCATCAAGTGTTGATGGTCAATAAGACCACTAGTTTCAAGAAGAAAGGCAAAGGGAAGAAGAAGGAACTTCAAGAAGAACAGCAAGCAAGTTGTCGCTCAGAGAAGAAACCCAAGTCTGGACCTAAACCTGAAACTGAGTGCTTCTCCGCAAGCGGATCGTCATCGAAGCGGAACTGCCCCAAGTATTTGGCGGATAAGAAGGATGGCAAGGTGAACAAAGGTATATGTGATATACATGTTATTGATGTGTACCTTACTAGAGCTCGCAGAGCACTGGTATTTGATACTGGTTACATTGCTAATATTTGCAACTCAAACAGGACTACGGATTGCTTAACACTAGCAAAGGACGAGGTGACGATGCGCGTGGGAAATGGTTCCAAAGTCGATGTGATCGCGGTCGGCACGCTACCTCTACATCTACCTTCGGGATTAGTTTTAGACCTAAATAATTGTTATTTGGTGCTGCGTTGAGCATGAACATTATATCTGGATCTTGTTTGATGCGAGACGGTTATTCATTTAAATCGAGAATAATGGTTGTTCTATTTATATGAGTAATATCTTTTATGGTCATGCACCCTTGAAGAGTGGTCTATTTTTGATGAATCTCGATAGTAGTGATACACATATTCATAATGTTGAAACCAAAAGATGCAGAGTTGATAATGATAGTGCAACTTATTTGTGGCACTGCCGTTTAGGTCATATCGGTGTAAAGCGCATGAAGAAACTCCATACTGATGGACTTTTGGAGTCACTTGATTATGAATCACTTGGCACTTGTGAACCGTGCCTCATGGGCAAGATGACTAAAACCCCGTTCTCCGGTACTATGGAGAGAGCAACAGATTTGTTGGAAATCATACATACAGATGTATGTGGTCCGATGAATGTTGAGGCTCGTGGCGGATATCGTTATTTTCTCACCTTCACAGATGATTTAAGTAGATATGGGTATATCTACTTAATGAAACATAAGTCTGAAACATTTGAAAAGTTCAAAGAATTTCAGAGTGAAGTTGAAAATCATCGTAATAAGAAAATTAAATTTCTACGATCTGATCGTGGAGGTGAATATTTGAGTTACGAGTTTGGTTTACATTTGAAACAATGCGGAATAGTTTCGCAACTCACGCCACCCGGAACACCACAGCGTAATGGTGTGTCCGAACGTCGTAATCGCACTTTACTAGATATGGTGCGATCTATGATGTCTCTTACAGATTTACCGCTAATGAGTTAGCTGTGAGATGATGTACTACGGAACGAGTAAAGAGACTTGCCGGTAACGAGATTGAACTAGGTATTGGATACCGACGATCGAATCTCGGGCAAGTAACATACCGATGACAAAGGGAACAACGTATGTTGTTATGCGGTCTGACCGATAAAGATCTTCGTAGAATATGTAGGAGCCAATATGGGCATCCAGGTCCCGCTATTGGTTATTGACCGAGACGTGTCTCGGTCATGTCTACATTGTTCTCGAACCGTAGGGTCCGTGACGCTTAAAGTTTCGATGGACGGTTATATTATGAGTTTATGTATTTTGATGTACCGAAGAAGTTCGAGTCCGGATGTGATCACGGACATGACGAGGAGTCTCGAAATGGTCGAGACATAAAGATTGATATATTGGAAGCCTATATTTGGAGTTCGAATGGTTCCGGTGAAATCGGATTTTACTTAGGAACACCGGGTTACGGAACCTCCCGGGGTTATTGGGCCTTAGTGGGCCATGAGGGAGAAGAGGAAGGGCGGCCGGGCAGGCGCGCCCCCTCCCCTAGTCCGAATAGGACAAGGAGAGGGGTGGCGCCCCTTCCTCTTTCCCTCCCCCAATCCTACTCCAACTAGGAAAGGGGGAGTCCTACTCCGGTTGGAGTAGGACTCCTCCGCGCGCCTCCAAGGGCCGGCCGCACCCCCTTGCTCCTTTATATACGAGGCGGGGGACCCTAGAACACACAAGTTGATCTACGGATCGTTCCTTAGCCGTGTCGCGTGCCCCTCCACCATATTCCACCTCGGTCATATCGTCGCAAAGCTTAGGCGAAGCCTGCGCCGATAGAACATCAAGATCGCCACCACGCCGTCGGTCGACGGAACTCTCCTCCCCAAGCTCTCTTTGGATTGGAGCCCGAGGAGCGTCATCGAGCTGTACGTGTGTCAAGAACTCGGGGGCGCCGGAGTAACGGCGCCGGGATCGGTCGGATCGCGAGGAGAACGTAAGACTACTTCCTCTACGTTGTGATCGCTTCCGCTTCGGTCTACGAGGGTACGTAGACAACACTCTCCCCTCTCGTTGCTATGCATCACCATGATCTTGCGTGTGCGTAGGAAATTTTTTGAAATTACTACGTTCCCCAACATGCTGCACCACAGAAGAAGCCCTGCCATTTTGAATCTCCGACAATGCCGCGCTACCAATGGCCACATTATTGGGAGCAGTTAAGGGGTGACTAGAATTATGAACTGATTGCGTGAGACGCTCTGAAACTGAAAGATGAGAATGAGATTCAGATCTGCGATTTGAACCAGCCTCAACGAAAACTTGAGGAGTTTGCAGGGCTTCCGCATAGGATTTGCGATTGGATCCTCTGAGCACAGTTGTCCATTCTTGATCAAGCTCTTTTTGATAAAGCTGGAATTCCTTTTTGAAATCGGGGCCACCATTCCCCCAGAAGAAAAAACTCAGATTGAACAAATCATTCACAATGTTGCCCCTTTCATGATCGCAAAACCCACAAATTTGGAGCAGACCACAAATTTGAAAGACCAATTTTGAAGGCAAGAAACCTTGAAACAGGAAGCATGACCTCCAAAGCACGACTGAAGAATGAGACTCACCGAGTCAGGGTTGATACGCAACTTGGATCGAGAGATTTCCGCAACCATGATGAATTCTCTGGTTGAAGATCCATCGAAGTGGTTGACAGGCGATCCAAATTCTTTCCTGATGAAGGATTCAAACGCGAGGCCTGCTTCGAACTTGAGATCAGAGAGCGCCATGATGAGAGGCGGGGGATTAGTGGCCGCCGAGGCCGGAGTGGCCTTCGGCGCAGGCGACGAGGAGTGGTCGTCGCGGCCTGAGCGGCCGGCGGCGGAGGGCTAGAGGCGGAGGTGATTCCCAAAACATCTTATGTTTGTAGGGCACGTATCTTCACTATTTCATTGGCCGTGTTGTTGTACTTGCACAGTGGTTGTACTAGTGTTTCCTTGGAAAAAAAGTAGTTGTATCAAGCACGTGTATGCTTTCTTCTCAACTGTGATTTATAGTGTTCCGTATGATATTAGCATTCAACATCTCGAATATCCATTTCTGAGCATTCAACATCTATCTGGAAAAAAAATCCATCTGAAAAAAATGTTTAACGTATTTGAAAGTCGTCGGTTGTGTCTTTAAAAATGTTCATTGTATGTTAAGATTCCATCGTATAAAAATGTACATGGCATTTTTTAAATGTTTATGCAACATAAAGAAAATGTTCGCATAATTCAAAAAAATTGTATCATACATTAAAAAACATGTACATTACATTTAAAAAATGCTCACGCATTTCAAAAAAGAATGTTCATGACATTTAAAAAGGAAAAAAAGTTCATTTTACTACCTTGAATAAAGTGTGTGGTTCACTTTACCCCCTGATCAATATTTCTGCTCCCTTCACCCCCGAACAAGCCCATACCAATTAAAAGAGACCCCTGGGTGGTTTCTCTCGACTTCCTGCTGATGTGGCACTAGTCAACGGTGGTTTTGACCCATAATCATCCAAAATGTCCGACCACAGTGCCCTCAGATCCCCCGAGCTCCCTCCTCCTCACGCCGGTGGCTCCCTACCGCAGTCGGCGAGCGCACGCATCAGCAACAGCTCCAGTCGTGCCGCCCCTCTTCCTCCCTGCCCTCTCTTTCTCTACCTCTCTCTCTCTCTCTCTCTCTCTCTCTCTCTCTCTCTCTCTCTCTCCTTCGCTCATGTCTCTCTCTCTCCTCTCTTCTCGCAGGAGCACCGGGAGCCGCCATGGAGCTCCGTCTGTCGCCGCCGGCTCCGGTGAGAACCGGCCTTCCTCGCCCGGATCCGGATGCTCCCCATCTCCTCCTCGGCACCGGAAGCCGCGCCCGCCAGCCTCCCCAAACCGCAGCGCCCGAGCTACACTGCGCCGCCAGGAGGACGACGCTCGCTCCAGTGCCAAGTCCCCCATCGCCCTGCCAGATCCGCTGGCCCGACACCCCCACAAGGCCTAGCCCAGCGCCTCCTGCCCCGCGCAGCCAGGGGTGAGAAGTGGTGCGAAGCTCTGGTCCGCCACTTCACCGCTCCTGCTCCAACCAGGAGCTCGCTGATGGCCACCTCCGGGCCTCCTGCAGCACCTCGCAGCCATCCAGCGACCCCACCATCGGCCTCCACCTCCGGTGTGTGCCCATAGCTGCTGCTCCGGTCAGCCACGCCACCACAACCACCTACAGCACCGCCGGGAGACATTGATGGTCACCTGACGAGTGGGCCCCACTGGTCAAATACCGCCATTGACTACTGCCACATCAGCAGCGGGTCGAGACAAACCAGTCAGGGGGGTGCTTTCTCTGGTTTGGGTTTGTTTGGGGGCTAGAAGAAGCAGAAATATTTATCGGGGGTAAAGTGAACTACCCACTTTATTCAGGGTAGTAAAATGGACTTTTTTCTTTAAAATATATTTATACAATGTAAAAGAAATGTCTCCATAGTTTAAATTTTTTTAATGAGTACATGGAAAATATTTACCACGTTTTCGGAAATAAATCAAAGCATGTGTTTGAAGAAAAATGTTAATCACATATTAAAAAATGTTGAGCGTGTATAAGAAAGCATTTCAAGTGATTACGGAAAACTTACAATGTGTGTGACAAAAGGAGAGATGAACAAATAGGTTTAAAAAATGTTAAACATGTATAAAAAAAGTTTCATATGTATGCGAAAAATGTACAATATGTCTGAAAAAAGTATGACATCAAATCATATTTAAAAATGTTAAACATGTATAAAATAATGTTCCTTACATATACGTTACATGTACAATGTGCATGAAAGAGGATAGGCATCAAAACTTGTTTAAGAAAAATGTTAATTATGTACTTGAACAAAACAAATGTTCCTGTTGTTTACAAGAATGTACAACGTGTATAAAATAAGTAGACATGATAGAAAATAAAAATAAAAATATAGAATTTAAAAAACAATGAAACCCAAAGAAAACACAGAAAAAAGGAAAAACCGAGGAAAATAGGTACAATTTGTATGAAAAAGTAGACATCAAAACATGTATTTTTGAAAAATGTTAATCATGTATTAAAAATCACTAAACATGTATAAAAATGTTCCTGAAGTATACTGAAAAATGTAGACACTAAAAACATATATTTTTAAAAGATGGTAATTATGTATTTTAAAATTTTAAACACATATAAAAATAATTTTTCATATGTATATGAAAAATGTACAACACGTGTGAATAAAAATAGACATCGGAACATATAATATATAAAAAGGAAAAACCCACAAAAACCCCAAGAAAGCCGTGGAACACAATGAAAAGCAAAGAAAACCAAGAAGGAAACAAAAAGAAGAAGAAAATAGAAAATAAAAGAAAAAGGGGGAAGCGATAAAAACCGAGAAAGAAACTAATTGCTTGAAAAAACAAGTTGAGTCAATGTTTAGCTTGCACAACAGGGGAGGTTATTATTCCTAAACAGACTCAATGTTTAACCAAGTATGTTGTTCCACCGTGAAGGGGATAGATTGATGGCACCGAAATCTTACTTCGGGATGTCCTAAGCAGGATCAACGAATAAAGACCTCCCCTGCATCTGCCTCGATGAAGAATTCTCCTTGTTGCTTGGTCCTTAATCACAAAGAAAGTAGGCCAAAATTTGAGGTAAACATTGTTATCAATGGCATTTCGATATATCGAAAGCAGATTTTTAGAGGCAGATGGGACATGCAATATGTTGCATAGATGAATTTTATAATATGTTGTTTTAATAACTGGATGCAAACTGTGTCTAATGTGCATACCTGAACCATCAATGGTGTGAACTTGATCATTCCTGTAATAATTTTCACAAAATCTAAGCGTTTGCAGATCGCCGGTGATATGACTAGTAATCCCACTATCGTTGCACCAATTGGTATCCATGCCGTAGTTGGAGGTGTTGGCGGGTTCGACGGTCTTTTCTTATGAGAGGTAGTCGTCCTTGAAGTGGTACCAGCAGTCCATGGTGATGTGTCTCATTTTCTCGTACATCAGGCATTGGAGGCGAGAGTCATAGCTCTACCCCCACCGCGCACAGATGGGGCACCACCCCCACGTTGGTATCCTCCACAACCAAGCGTTGCAGTGTTGGATGAGGACTTGAAGCCGGCCCTGGATTTTTGTAGAAGGTCAACATGCTGGTCGAAGTTGGCCATCTAATCATAGAGAGCATCGAGAGATACTGGATTAGATTTGTGCATTGAGTGCACATACCAGGGGGAATAGTCCATGTCCATGCTAGCAAGGACTTAGGAGATGAGCTTGTCCTCGGTGAGAGGTTTTCCAACAGTAGCTAGCTAGTCGCGACACCTTTCATGCGAGAGAATAACGCCGACACAGTTTGGTTTCGTTCCGCGCTTTAGTGAGGGAGGTGCAGAGGTTGTTTATGCGTGATCTGGAGTGCGACGTGACGGTGTTTCACATGGCTTCATCAGTTTCTAGGCGAGAAACGTAGATGAGGACCTTCTTCGAGAGCAAGTTTAGAAAACATGGAAGGATCCGTTGATCTATGGACATCCGGGAAGTGTACAACGGATTGGGCCTCACCACAGTCTTGCCATCTATGTGTGTGGACGAGATGATTTTCTCTGGTGCATGAAATCTCCTATCAAAATAGTCATAAATGCGAGGCACGCGGATTTGAGGGAGGACAAGGGCCTTCCATGGGTGGAAATTACCGCTCATAAGTTTCTTGGTGTTGGGAAACGTAGCATGCAATTTCAAAAAAAATCCTACGCACACGCAAAATCTATCTAGGAGATGCATAGCAACGAGAGGGGGAGAGTGTGTCCACGTACCCTCATAGACCGAAAGGGGAAGCGTTAACTTAACGCGGTTGATGTAGTCGAACGTCTTTTCGAATCAACCGATCAAGTACCGAACGTACGACACCTCTGACTTCTGCACACGTTCAGCTCAATGACGTCCCTCAAACTCTTGATCTAGTAGAGGCACGAAGGAGTCGATGAGTTCCATCAACACGACGGCGTGATGACAGCGTTGGTGAAGTGATCCGTGCAAGGCTTGACCTAAGCACTACAACAATGTGACCGGAGGAGTAAATGGTGGAGGGGGGCACCACACATGGCTAAGAGACAACTGTTGTGCTTTGGGGTGCCCCCTGCCCCCATATATAAAGGAGGAGGGGGAGGCCGCCGACCCCTAGGGGCGCGCCAAGTGGGGGGAGTCCCACTTGGACTCCCGGTCCTAGTCAGCTCCCCCCTTCCTTCCAACGGAGAGGGGGAAAGGGGAAAGAGGTGGAGAGGGAGAAGGAAAGGGGGGCACGCCCCCCTTGTCCAATTCGAACTCCCTTGGGGGGACGCGTGCCACCTCCCGTGGCCTGCCTCCTCCTCTCCACTATGGACCATGAGGCCCATTAACTTTCCCGGGGGGTCCGGTAATCTCCCGGTACTCCAAAAAATCCCCGAACCTCTTTGGAAGCATTCGGTGTCTGTACATAACCTTCCAATATGTCAATCTTTACCTCTCGACCATTTCGAGACTCCTCGTCATGTTCGTGATCTCATTCGGGACTCCTAAAAACATTTGGTCACCAAAACACATAACTCATATAATACGTATCATCATCGAACGTTAAGCGTGCGGACCCTACGGGTTCAAGAACTATGTAGACATGACCGAGACACCTCTTCGATCAATAACCAATAGCGGAACCTGGATGCTCATATTGGTTCCTACATATTCTATGAAGATCTTTATCGGTCGAACCGCAATGTCAACATACGTTATTCCCTTTGTCATAGGTATGTTACTTGCCCGAGATCCGATCGTCGGTATCCTCATACCTAGTTCAATCTCGTTACCGGCTAGTCTCTTTACTCGTTCCATAGTGCATCATCCCGCAACTAACTCATTAGTCACATTGCTTGCAAGGCTTCATATGATGTGCATTACCAAGAGGGCCCATGATAATCCCCAAGTGCAGGGAATCGTCGTAGCAATTTCCAAAGGTGGAAGTGATAAGTATGGAGTGTCGAACCCACAAGGAGCTAAAGGTAAGATAAATATTCTCTCAAGTCCTATCTGCCACTGATACGACTCTACATACACCGAATGTTTGCTTCCGACTAGAAACGAGAAATAAAACTATGTTGTGGGTATGAAGAGGATAACTTTAAATGATATTGGAGAGCTAAAATATAAAAGTAGGTGGTGTTATCATATACTTAGAATATATTACTTAAGTATTATAATTAGCGAGTGTGGAATAACGATGGGTCGGTGTGCGGAATTGTCCTAAGTAATTGTTAACAAGATCGGTAATCATTATTGCAATTTCATATGAGGGAGAGGCATAAGCTAACATACTTTCTCTTCTTGGATCATATGCACTTATGATTGGAACTCTAGCAAGCATCCGCAACTGCTAAAGATCATTAAGGTAAAACCTAACCATAGCATTAAAGTATCAAGTCCCCTTTATTCCCATAAGCCATGACCCACTTATTCGTGTTTGTGTTTCAGTCACTCACGCAACACAGACAATAAGCAAACCATGAACATATTGCAAACCCTACAACGGGGATCCCTCGCGCTTGCGCGACACGGAGGGCACCATAGGACAGCACTAATAATAAAACATACAACTCAAACCAATCTAGATCATCAATCAACCCAAAGACAAAGGAAATCTACTCAAAACATCATAGGATGGCAACACATCATTGGATCATAATATGTGGCATAAAGCACCATGTTCAGGTAGGTGATTATAGTGGGGTGCGGGAGAGTGGACCGCATAAAAGAGATGAGGATGGTAATGATGATGGTGATGTTGTTGAAGATGATCACCGTGGCGATGATTCCCCTCCCGATGGCACTCTAGTGCCACCGAGAGAGAGGAGGAGAGGTTCTCCCCCTTGTGCTTCCTCCACCATGGTCCCCCCTGGATGGGGAGAGGTTCTCCCTCTGGTCCTTGGCCTTCATGGCGATGATGGCCCCTTTGAGATCCTCCCCCATGGCCTCCGGTGATGATGGCCTCCTCCGGCAGGGTGCCGGAGAGGGCCTAGATTGATTTCTCGTGGTTCTGGAGGCTTGTGGCAGCGGAACACCTGATCTCTCTTCTGTTCTGGGGTTTTTAGGATTTATAGGAGGGGTTGGCGTTGGTTTCACGTCAAGGGGGCCCACGGGGAGTCCACGAGATAGGGGCACCCACCCGGGGGGGTAAGGCGCGCCCTCCACCCTCGTGGTGGCCTCGGGACTCCCCTCTGGTAGCTTTTCGTTCTAGTATTTTTTTATATTTTCCAAAAATATTCTCCGTTGATTTTCAGCGCATTCCGAGAACTTTTATTTCTGCACAAAAACAACACCACTGTAGTTCTGCTGAAAACAGCGTCAGTCCGAGTTAGTTTAATCAAATCATACCAAAATCATGTAAAAATATTGTAAACATGGCATGAATACTTCATATATTATAGATACGTTGGAGACGTATCAGCATCCCAAGCTTAATCCCTGTTCGTCCTCGAGTAGGTAAATGATAAAAAAATAATTTATGAAGTGTGAATGCTAGCAAGTGCACAAGTTTGATCAATGATAATTTCAGTCACCTTTTATAGCATCATTATATATCATAACAGTAGCTCAACTCATAAAACTTCTCATGATGAAGTAACAAGCTATTCACATGTGAGTATTCATCATAAACTTTCTTGAAAACTAACAAACAATGTTCTCAGTCATCAAACAATTGCAATTCATCTTATTTTCAGGAAGGGTCTATGTAAGAGCTTTGATTTAGAAAATTCCACGTACTCAACTATCATTTAATCTTTCACAATTGCTAACACTCACGTGATATTTATGGGTTCAAAGTTTTAATCGGACACAGAGAAAGATAGGGGCTTATAGTTTCGCCTCCCAACCTTTTACCTCAAGGGTAATGTAAACAATAATACTTTATGAAAACCTACATCCATATATATATATATATATATATATATATATATATATATATATATATATATATATATATATATATATATATATATATATCAGATCGCTCCAACACAAAGTGCTTGCCAAAGGAAAAAGTGTAAAAAGGAAAGGTGATGATCAACAAGACTCTTGTATAAGGGTAGAAGATAAAAGTAAAAGATAGGCCCTTCGCAGAGGGAAGAAGAGGTTGTCATGCGCTTTTATGGTTGGATGCACAAAATCTTAATGCAAAAGAACGTCACTTTATATTGTCGCTGGTGATAAAGACCTTTATTATGCAGTCCGTCGCTTTTGTTTCTTCCACATCACAAGTTCGTATAAAGCTTATTTTCTTCACACAAATAGATCATACATATTTAGACAACAATTTTTATTGCTTGCACCGATGACAACTTACTTGAAGGATCTTACTCAATCCATAGGTAGGTATGGTGGACTCTCATGGCAAAACTGGTTTAAGGGGTGTTTGGAAGCACAAGTAGTATTTCTACTTGGTGCAAAGAATTTGTCTAGCATGGGAGGGAAAGGCAAGCTCAACATGTTGGATGATCCAAGACAATATAACTTCTATTCGGATATAGGAAAACATAACCCATTAAGTTGTCTTCCTTGTCCAACATCAACTTTTTAGCATGTCATATTTTGATGAGTGCTCACAATTACATAATATGTCCAAGATATTATATTTATATGTGAAATCACTCTTCCTTCAATATTCTTTCATGAATTATTCAAGTGACCAATTCTGCGTTTGCTAACTTTCAACAAATTTACCACCTATACTTATTATGTGTGAAGTCATTACTCCCCATGGTATAAACATATGAAACATATATAAATTCAGATTTATGATATTAAATTAATTCAACCATATACTCATAGGATATACGTGAAGCACGTGAGTAAATGAAAAAGTCTCCAAAAAGATATAAGTGAAGAACACTGAGTAGTCAAATAATTAACTAGCCATGGGAGGACTCTCTCCCATTCAAGATTTCAGATCCAATGATTTATTATTAAAGATTTCAGATCCAAAGGTGTATTTAAACAGCAAGTAAAATGAAAATACTCTCCAAGCAAAACACATATCATTTGACGAATAAAAAAATAGCTCCGAGTAAGGTATACCGATGGTTTTGAAGACGAAAGAGGGGATGCCTTCCGGGGCATCCCCAAGCTTAGGTGATTGAGTCTTCCTTGAACATTATCTTGGGGTGCCTTTGGCATCCCCAAGATTAAGTTCTTTCCACTCCTTATTCTCCTCATATCGATATCTCACCCAAAACTTGAAAACTTCAATCACACAAAACTTAACGGAACTTCGTGAAATGGGTTGGTATGATAAAGAGTAAACCATTCACTTTGGTACTATCAAAGACAAGATTCATAATTGTTCTCACACAATTCCTACTATACCATATCGTTTCTACAATTTATATTGAGAATTATAAGCCATAGAAACTGTAAAACAAGCAAACTATGCATTGAAAACAGAATCTGCCAGAAACAGAACAGTCTGTAATGATCTGAACAGCAACCATACTTATGCTACTCCAAAAATCCAGCAAAATTAGAAAAACATGAAAAATTTGTGTAAAAATCCATATCAAACAGAATTAGATCAAAATCACGTTTTGGTGAATTATAAAAACTAATTTACTTGACGCAAAAGTTTCTGATTTTCAGCAGGATCAACACAACTATCACCGTAAGCTATCCTAAAGGTTTAACTTGGCACTTTATTGAAACAAAATCTATAAAACATGATTAATATAGTAGCTTAATCATGTGAACATACAAAAATAGTAAGAATAAATATTTGGTTGTCTCTCAACAAGCGCTTTTCTTTAATGCCTTTTAGCTAGGCATGATGATTTCAATGATGCTCATATGAAGGATAAGAATGAAAACATAATGAGCGCATCATGAAGCATATGACTAGCACATTCAAGTCTAACCCACTTCCTATGCCTAGGTATTTTTTGAGCAAACAACTTATGGGAACAAGAACCAACTAGCATAGGAAGGCAAAACAAGTATAACTTCAAAACTTTAAGCACATAGAGAGGAAACTTGATATTATTGCAACTCCTACAAGCATATATTCCTCCATCATAATAATTTTTCAGTAGCATCATGAATGAATTCAACAATATAACCATCACATGAAGCATTCTTTTCATGATCTACAAGCATATAAATTTTACTACTCTCCGCATTAGCAAAATTCTTCTCATTTGAAATAGTGGGAGCAAACTCAACAAAATAACTATCATGTGAGGCATACTCCAATGGAAAATTAAAATCATGATGACAAGTTTCATGGTTAACATATTCCTTTATAGCATACATGTCATCACAATAATCATCATAGATAGCAACTTTGTTCTCATAATCAATTGAGACCTCTTCCGAAATAGTGGAATCATTACTAACTAAAGTCAAGACCTCTCCAGATCAACTTTCATAAATGTCATACTAAGATTCAACACCCTCCAAAATAGTGGGATCATTACTTTCTAAATTTGACACTCTTCCAAACCCAATTTTGATGATAGTCTTATTCATACTCCAAAAGATATAAGTGAAGTTCATGGAGCATTCTACAATTAATATAGATTAACCAACATCCAGGCTTAAAATATATAAGTGAAGCACACGAAGCATTCTATAAAACCATACTCAAAAGAATTAAGTGAAGCACAAAGAGCATTCTATAAAGTCATACTTAAAAGATATAAGTGAAGCACATGAAGCATTCTATAAATCATGAAGGGCTATCTCATATTAGCATGGTTCTTAAAGAAAAAGAAAAACACAAAGGACACAAATCATGTGAACAAAACAAAAACAAAGGTATACCGATAATTGTCGAGGAAGAAAGATGGGATGCCAACCGAGGCATCCCCAAGCTTAAATGCTTGAGTATCCTTGAAATATTTACTTGGGGTGCCTTGGGAATCCCCAAGCTTAAACTCTTGCCTCTCTTTATTCTTCTCACATCGGTCACTCCTCGTTCTTCGAACACTTCATCCACACAAAACTTATTGTGAGATCCATTAGTATAATAAAGCAAATCACTACCTTTAGGTAGTGTTGTAAACTCATTCCAATTTCATATTAGCACTATATCTACTGTATTACAACTTCACCATGGTTCATACCCCCCGATACTACCCATAGATTCATCAAAATAAGCAAACAACACATAGAAAACAGAATCTGTCAAAAACAGGACAGTCTGTAGTAATCTAGAAACTTCATATACTTCTGTAACTCCAAAAAATCCAAAAAGGGAAAATGTAAACAAATTGTATATAAGTACTGTGCAAAAAATTTCAGACCCGTTTGACTTTCCAGTAAAAAATGTAAATTCACGCGCTACAACCAAAGTTTCTGTTTTTGCACAGCACATACTAAACAAGCACTCTAGTCATCCTAAAACCAAAGCTTGGCACATTATTTTTATAATAAAATGGATATATACAAGGGTATAATTGTTTTCAGAGAAACTTCCATGAAAAAATTCCACATTGTTTCCATGAGCATGAATGAAAGTGTTCAAGGTCGACCCTCACTTCTCCAATGCATAACTTTGCAATCACTTCTGTTTTTGAAAAACTTTTTAGGTATATGAGGCAAGTGAATCTTTTTGTATTTTCATTCTTTCAAAAAAAATCTTCTATATTTCACCCACAACTAAACAAAAACAAAAGGGGAAACAAAATCTACTTAGTGCAGAAAGCAAACAAGCATACACGAAAATATCAACCCCACGCTATTGCTCCCCGGCAACGGCGCTAGAAAAGAGCTTGATAATCCCCAAGTGTAGGGAATCATCGTAGCAATTTCCAAAGGCAGAAGTGATAAGCATGGAGTGTCGAACCCACAAGGAGCTAAAGGTAAGATCAATATTCTCTCGAGTCCTATCTGCCACTGATACGACTCTACGTACACCGAACGTTTGCTTCTGACTAGAAAGGAGAAACAAAACTATGTTGTGGGTATGAAGAGGATAACTTTGCATGATATCGGAGAGATAAAATATAAAAGTAGGTGTTGTTATCATAAAGTTAGAATATATTACTTAAGTATTATAAATAACGAGTGTGGAATAATGATGGGTCGGTGTGCGGAATTGTCCTAAGCAATTGTTAACAAGATCGGTGATCATTATTTCAATTTCATATGAGGGAGAGGCATAAACTAACATACTTTCTCTTCTTGGATCATATGCACTTATGATTGGAACTCTAGCAAGCATCCGCAACTACTAAAGATCATCAAGGTAAAACCTAACCATAGCATTAAAGTATCAAGTCCCCTTTATTCCCATACGCCATGACCCACTTATCCGTGTTTGTGTTTCAGTCACTTAGGCAACGCAGACAATAAGCAAACCATGAACATTTTACAAACCCTAGGGATCCCTCATGCTTGCGCGGCATAGAGGGCACCATAGGACAACACCAATAATAAAACATACAACTCAAACCAATCTAGATCATCAATCAACCCAAAGACAAAGGAAATCTACTCAAAACATGATAGGATGGCAACACATAATTGGATAATAATATGTGGCATAAAACACCATGTTCAAGTAGGTGATTATAGCGGGGTGCGGGAGAGTGGACCGCATAAAAGAGATGAGGATGGTGATGATGATGGTGATGTTGATGAAGACGATAACCGCGGCGATGATTCCCCTCCCGATGGCACTCTGGCGCCACCGAGAGAGAGGAGGAGAGGTTCTCCCCCTTGTGCTTCCTCCTCCATGGCCCCCCTGGATGGGGAGAGGTTCTCCCTCTGGTCCTTGGCCTTCATGGTGATGATGGCCCCTCTGAGATCCTCCCCCATGGCCTCCGGTGATGATGGCCCCCTCCGGCAGGGTGCCGGAGAGGGCCTAGATTTATTTCTCATGGTTCTGGAGGCTTGTGGTGGCGGAACTCCTGATCTCTTTTCTGTTCTGGGTTTTTTAGGATTTATAGGAGGGGTTGGCATTGGTTTCACGTCAAGGGGGGCCACGAGGAGTCCACGAGATAGGGGCACCCTCCGGGGGGGGGGGGGGTAGGGCGCGCCCTCCACCCTCGTGGTTGCCTCGGGACTCCCCTCCGGTAGCTTTTCATTCTAGTATTTTGATATTTTCCCAAAATATTATCCGTTGATTTTCAGCGCATTCCGAGAACTTTTATTTCTACACAAAAGCAACACCATGGTAGTTCTGCTGAAAACAGTGTCAATCCGGGTTAGTTCTAATCAAATCATACCAAAATCATATAAAAATATTATAAACATGGCATGAATACTTCATAAATCATAGATACGTTGGAGACGTATCTGCTCAGAGATACCTCTCCGATACTCGAAATGACAAATCCTAATCTCGATCTATGCCAACCCAACCCTTCAGAGATACGTGTAGAGCATCTTTATAATCACCCAATTACATTGTGACATTTGATAGCACACAAGGCATTCCTCCGGTGTCCGAGAGTTGCATAATCTCATAGTCGGAGGAATATATATTTGACACGAAGAAAGCAGTAGCAATAAAACTGAACGATCATTATGCTAAGCTAACGGATGGGTCTTGTCCATCACATCATTCCACTAATGATGTGATCCCGTTTATCAAATGACAACTCATGTCGATGGCTAGGAAACTTAACCATCTTTGATCAATGAGCTAGTCAAGTAGTGGCATACTAGGGACATGGTGTTTTTTGTCTATGTATTCACACATGTATCAAGTTTCCGGTTAATACAATTCTAGCATGAATAATAAACATTCATGATGATATTATGAAATATAAAATAACAACTTTATTATTGCCTCTAGGGCATATTTCCTTTAGTATCCCACTTGCACTAGAGTCAATAATCTAGATTACATTGTAATGAATCTAACACCCATGGAGTCTTGGTGTTGATCATGTTTTGCTCGTGGAAGAGGCTTAGTCAACGGGTCTGCAACATTCAGATCCATATGTATTTTGCAAATCTCTGTGTCTCCCTCCTTGACCAAATCTCGGATGGAGTTGAAGCGTCTCTTGATGTGCTTGGTCTTTGCGTGAAATTTGGATTCCTTCGCCAAGGCAATTGCTCCAGTATTGTCACAAAAGATTTTCATTTGACCCGATGCACTAGGTATTACACCTAGATCGGATATGAACTCCTTCATCCAGACTCTTTCATTTGCTGCTTCCGGAGTAGCTATGTACTCCGCTTCACACGTAGATCCCGCGACGACGCTGCTTGGAACTGCACCAACTGACAGCTACACCATTCAATAAAAATATGTATCCGGATTGTGACTTAGAGTAATCCGGATCATTGTCAAAGCTAGCGTTGACATAACCATTTATGACAAGCTCTTTGTCACCTCCATAAACGAGAAACATATCCCTAGTCCTTTTCAGGCACTTCAAGATGTTCTTGACCGCTGTCCAGTGATCCGCTCCTGGATTACTTTGGGACCTCCCTGCTAAACTTATAGCAAGGCACACATCAGGTCTGGTACACAGCATATCATACATGATAGAACCTACGGCTGAAGCATAGGGAATGACATTTTCTCTCTATCTTCTGCAGTGGTCAGACATTGAGTCTGACTCAACTTCACACCTTGTAACACATGCAATAACCCTTTCTTTGACTGATACATTTTGAACTTCTTTAAAACTTTATCAAGGTATGTGCTTTGTGAAAGTCCTATCAAGCGTCTTGATCTATCTCTATAGATCTTGATGCCCAATATATAAGCAGCTTTACCGAGGTCTTTCATTGAAAAACTCTTATTCAAGTATCCTTTTATGCTATTCAAAAATTCTACATCATTTCCAATCAACAATATGTCATCCACATATAATATTAGAAATGCTATAGATCTCCCACTCACTTTCTTGTAAATACAGGCTTCTCCAAAAGTCTGTATAAAACCATATGCTTTGATCACCTCATCAAAGCGTATATTCCAACACCGAGATGCTTGCACAAGTCCATAAATGGATCGCTGGATCTTGCACACTTTGTTAGCACCTTCAGGATCGACATAACCTTCTGGTTGCATCATATACAACTCTTCTTTAAGATATCCATTTAGGAATATAGTTTTGACATCCATTTGCCAGGTTTCATAATCATAAAATGCGGCAATTGCTAACATGATTCGGACAGACTTAAGCATCACTACGGGTGAGAAAGTTTCATCGTAGTCAACTCCTTGAACTTGTCGAAAACCCTTTGCAACAAGTCGAGCTTTATAGACAGTAATACTACCATCAACGTCAGTTATTCTATTGAAGATCCATTTATTCTCGATGGGTCGCCGATCATCGGGCAGATCCACCAAAGTCCAAACTTTGTTCTCATACATGGATCCTATCTCAGATTTCATGGCGTCAAGCCATTTATCGGAATCTGGTCTCATCGTAGCTTCTTCATAGTTCATAGGTTCGTCCTGGTCAAGTAACATGACCTCCAGAATAGGATTACTGTACCACTCTGGTGCGGATATGTAGTTTCATGATTTTTATCATTAGGTACTTCTCCAGTTGGTGTAGGCATCACGGAAACAGATTTCTCGGATGTGCTACTTTCCAAATTGAGAGCAGGTACAATTACCTCATCAAATTCTACTTTCCTCCCACTCACTTCTTTTGAGAGAAACTCCTTCTCTAGAAAGGTTTCGTTCTTAGCAACACAAATCTTTCCTTTGGACTTGTGGTAGAAGGTATACCCAATTGTTTCCTTAGGGTATCCTATGAAGACAAATTTCTCCGATTTGGGTTCGAGATTATCGGGTTGAAGCCTTTTGACATATGCATCGCATCCCCAAACTTTAAGAAACGACAGCTTAGGTTTGTTGCCAAACCACAGTTCATACGGTGTCGTCTCAACGGACTTTGACGGTGCCCTGTTTAAAGTGAATGCAGCTGTCTCTAATGCATAACCCAAAACGATGGTGGTAAATTGGTAAGAGACATCATAGATCGCACCATATCTAATAAAGTGCGGTTACGACGTTCGGACACACCATTATGTTGTGGTCTTCCAGGTGGCGTGAGCTGTGAAACTATTCCACATTGTTTTGAATGAAGGCCAAACTCGTAACTCAAATATTCTCCTCCACGATCAGATTGTAGAAACTTTATTTTCTTGTTACGATGATTCTCTACTTCACTCTGAAATTCTTTGAACTTTTCAAATGTTTCATACTTGTGTTTCATTAAGTAGATATACCCACATATGCTCAAATCATCTGTGATGGTCAGAAAATAACGATACCCGCCATGAGCATCAACAATCATTGGACCGCATACATCTGTATGTATTATTTCCAATAAGTCACTAGCTCGTTCCATTGTTCCGGAGAACAGAGTTTTAGTCATCTTGCCCATAAGGGACGGTTCACAAGTATCAAATGATTCATAATCAAGTGATTCCAAAAGTCCATCTTTATGGAGTTTCTTCATGCGCTTTAGACCGATATGACCCAAACGACAGTGCCACAAATAAGTTGCACTATCATTATCAACTTTGCATCTTTTGACATCAATATTATGAATATGTGTATCATCACGATCAAGATTCAACAGAAATAGACCACTCTTCAAGGGTGCATGACCATAAAAGACATTACTCATATAAATAGAACAACCATTATTCTTTGATTTAAATGAATAACCGTCTCGCACTAAACAAGATCCAGATATAATGTTCATGCTCAACGCTGGCACCAAATAACAATTATTCAGGTCTAAAACTAATCTCGAAGGTAGATGTAGAGGTAGCGTGCCGACGGTGATCACATCAACCTTGGAACCATTTCCGATGCGCATCGTCACCTCATCCTTAGCCAATATTCGTTTAATACGTAGTCCCTGCTTCGAGTTACAAATATGAGCAACCGAACCGGTATCAAATACCCAGGCACAACTACAAGAATTAGTAAGGTACACATAAATAACATGTATATCAAATATACCTTTGCTCACTTTGCCATCCTTCTTTTCCGCCAAATACTTGGGGCAGTTCCACTTCCAGTGATCAGTCCCTTTGAAGTAGAAGCACTCAGTTTCAGGCTTGGGTCCATTTTTAGGCTTCTTCCCGGAGTGACAACTTGCTTGTCATTCTTCTTGAAGTTCCCCTTCTTTTTACCCTTGCGCTTCTTCCTGAAACTAGTGATCTTGTTAGCCATCAATACTTGATGCTCTTTCTTGATTTCTACCTCCGTGGCCTTTAGCATCACGAATAGCTCGGGAATAGTCTTTTCCATCCCTTGCATATTGTAGTTCATCACAAAGCCTTTGTAGCTTGGTGGTAGTGATTGAAGAACTCTGTCAATGACACAATCATCTGGAAGATTAACTCCCAGCTGAGTCAAGTGATTATGGTACCCAGACATTCTGAGTATGTGCTCACTAACATAACTATTCTCCTCCATCTTGCAGCTATAGAACTCGTTGGAGACTTTATATCTCTTAACTCGGGCATTTGCTTGAAATATTAACTTCAACTCCTGGAACATCTCATATGGTCCATGATATTCAAAACGTCTTTGAAGTCCCGATTCTAAGACGTAAAGCATGGCACAATGAACTAATTAACAAGTAGTCATCAACACGCGACTGCCAGACATTCACAATGTGTGCAGTTACTGGGGCAGGTGGTACACCTAGCGGTGCATCAAGGACATAATTCTTCTATGCAGCAATGAGGATAATCCTCAAGTTACAGACCCAGTCCATGTAGTTGCTACCATCATCTTTCAACGTAGCTTTCTCTAGGAACGCATTAAAATTTAAAGGAACGGTAGCACGGGCCATTGATCTAAAACATAGATATGCAAAAAACTATCAGGACTAAGGTCATGATTAATTAAGTTCAATTAATCATATTACTTAAGAACTCCCACTTAGATAGACATCCCTCTAGTCATCTAAATGATACGTGATCCAAATCAACTAAACCATGTCCGATCACCATGTGAGATGGAGTAGTCTTCAATGGTGAACATCACTATGTTCATCATATCTACTATATGATTCACGTTCGACCTTTCGGTCTTTAGTGTTCCGAGGCCATACCTGTATATGCTAGGCTCATCAAGTTTAACCCGAGTATTCAGCGTGTGCAAAACTGGCTTGCACCCATTTTATTTGAACATAGAGCCTATCACATCCGATCATCACGTGGTGTCTCAGCACGAAGAACTTTCACAGCGGTGCATACTCGGGGAGAACACTTATACCTTGAAATTTTAGTGAGGGATCATCTTATAATGCTACCGCCGTACTAAGCAAAATAAGATGCATAAAAAATAAACATCACATGCAATCAAAATATGTGACATGATATGGCCATCATCATCTTGTGCTATTGATCTCCATCATCGACGCAACATCATGATCTCTATCGTCACCGGCTTGACACCTTGACCTCCATCATAGCGTCGTGGTCGTCTCGCCAACCATTGCTTCTATGACTATCGCTACCGCTTAGTGATAAACTAAAGCAACTACATAGCGCTTGTATTTCATACAATAAACCAACAACCATATGGCTCCTGCCAGTTGCCGATAACTTTTACAAAACATGATCATCTCATACAACAATCTTTATAGCACATCATGTCTTGACCATATCACATCACAACATGCCCTGCAAAAACAAGTTAGACGTCCTCTACTTTGTTTGTTGCAAGTTTTACGTGGATGCTACGGGATGCTAGCATGAACCGTACATACCTACGGCACAAAAACCACAGTGGTGATTTATCAAGTTTGTTGTTTTAACCTTCACAAGGACCGGCTGCATTCAAATTCGATTCAACTAAGTTGGAGAAACAGACACCCACCAGCCACCTTTATGCAAAACTAGTTGAATGTCTGCCGGTGGAAGCGGTCTCATGAACGCGGTCATGTATGGTTGTTTCGGGACGCTTCATCCAACAATACCGCCGAATCAAAATAAGACATTGGTGGTAAGCAGTATGACGATCACCGCCCACAACTCTTTGTGTTCTAATCGTGCATATCATCTACGCATAGACCTGGCTCGGATGCCATTGTTGGGAAACGTAGCATGAAATTTCAAAAAAATTCCTATGCACACGCAAGATATATCTAGGAAATGCATAGCAACGAGAGGGGGAGAGTGTGTCCACGTACCCTCGTAGACCGAAAGTGGAAGCGTTAAACGCGGTTGATGTAGTCGAACGTCTTCTCGAATCAATTGATTAACCGAACGTACAACACCTCCAAGTTCTGCACATGTTCAGCTCGATGACGTCCCTCGAACTCTTAATCTAGTAGAGGCACGAAGGAGTCGATGAGTTCCTCAGCACGACAGCGTGATGCCTGTGTTGGTGAAGTGATCCGCGCAGGTCTTCGCCTAAGCACTACGACAATATGACCAGAGGAGTAAACAGTGAAGGGGGGCACCGCACACGCCTAAGAGACAACTGTTGTGCTTTGGGGTGCCCCCTTCCCCCGTATATAAAGGAGGAGGGGGAGGCCGTCGGCCCCTAGGGGCGCGCCAAGTGGGGGAGTCCCACTAGGACTCCCGGTCCTAGTCGGCTCCTCCCTTCCTTCCAACGGAGAGTGGGAAAGGGGAAAGAGGTGGAGAGGGAGAAGAAAAGGGGGGGCACCCCCTCCCCTTGTCCAATTCGGACTCCCTTGGGGGCGCCACCTCCCGTGGCCTGCCTCCTCCTCTCCACTATGGCCCATGAGGCCCATTAAATTTCCGGGGGGGTTTCGGTAATCTCCCGGTACTCCGAAAAATCCCCGAACCTCTTCGGAACCATTCGGTGTCCGTACATAACCTTCCAATATATCAATATTTACCTATCAACCATTTCGAGACTCCTCATCATGTCCGTGATCTCATCTAGGACTCCGAACAACCTTCGGTCACCAAAACACATAACTCATATAATACATATCGTCATCGAACGTTAAGCGTGCGGACCCTATGGGTTCAAGAAGTATGTAGACATGACCGAGACACCTCTCCGGTCAATAACCAATAGTGGAACCTGGATGCTCATATTGGTATCTACATATTCTATGAAGATCTTTATCGGTCGAAGAACCGCAATGTCAACATACGTTATTCCCTTTTTCATCGGTATGTTACTTGCCCGAGATTCGATCGTCGGTATCCTCATACCTAGTTCAATCTCGTTACCGGCAAGTCTCTTTACTTGTTCCGTAGTGCATCAACCCACAACTAACTCATTAGTCACATTGCTTGCAAGGCTTCATATGATGTGCATTACCTAGAGGGCTCAGAGATACCTCTCCGATACTTGGAGTGACAAATCCTAATCTCGATCTATGCCAACCCAACAAACACCTTCGGAGATGCCTGTAGAGCATGTTTATAATCACCCAGTTACGTAGTGACATTTGATAGCACACAAGGCATTCCTACGGTGTTCGGGAGTTGCATAATCTCATAGTCGGAGGAATATATATTTGACATGAAGAAAGCAGTAGCAATAAAACTGAACGATCATTATGCTAAGCTAACGGATGGGTCTTGTCCATCACATCATTCCACTAATGATGTGATCCTGTTTATCGAATGACAATTCATGTCCATGGTTAGGAAACTTAACCATCTTTGATCAACGAGCTAGTAAAGTAGAGGCATACAACGCGGCCTTATTCAGAGATCGGGCAGGTTGATTCTTTCCAGATCTGTGATCTCCGTGAGACCGATCCATCAACGGTTGGTGCTCAATGCCCCTGGATGGGTGCTGGAGGAGATTGACATATGCATCCGGGCTTTCTTATGGGTGGGAAAGGAGAAGGTCAATGGTGGGCAATGTTTGGTTGCATGGGACATGATTTGCATGCCAACCTGTTATGGAGGTTTGGGCATCAAAAACCTGCATCTGCAGGCCCTCGCGCTCAGAGTTAGATGGGAATGGCTGCGGCGAACTGATACGGCAAGGCCATGGCAAGGGATAAGGATGGCCGTGGACAAGGAGGTTGAGATGGTCTTCGACAGCCTGATCAAGATCACCGTGGGTAATGGGGCGAGTACCCTATTCTGGAAGGACCGTTGGGTGCACGGATTCAAAGTGGATGAGATCGCACCCTTGATCGCTCCCATGGTGTGCAACCGCGTCAGGAACACAAGGACGGTGGAGCAGGCCCTAGTTGATAATGCTTGGCACAAGACGTGGAAGGTGATCTATCGTTCATGGCCCATATGCAGGTGGCCAACCTATGCCTCACGATTGCATCTGTGCCTAGAGACAAGCAGGCACACGATGAGTTTCATTGGCCTGCTGACCCCTCTGGAAGATACACGGCTAGATCCGTCTATAAAAGATTGTGCATGGGGCTTGAGCATTCACTGCTATGTCTCGAGCTTGCGTTGGTTTTCCCCGAAGAGGAGAGGATGATGCAGCACAGTAGCATAAGTATTTCCCTTAGTTTTTGAGAACCAAGGTATCAATCCAGTAGGAGGTCACGTGCAAGTCCCTCGTACCTGCACAACACGATAGCAACTCGCAACCAACGCTGAGGGGTTGTCAATCCCTTCACGGTTACTTACGAGAGTGAGATCTGATAGAGATAATATTTTTGGTATTTTTGATAGATAGATGCAAAGTAAAAAGTAAAGACAAAGTAAAACAAAGCAAGTAAATAAAGTGATATAGATTGATATGATGAGAATAGACCCGGGGGCCATAAGTTTCACTAGTGGCTTCTCTCAAGAGCATAAGTATTCTATGGTGGGTGAACAAATTACTGTTGAGCAATTGATAGAATTGAGCATAGTTATGAGTATATCTAGGCAATGATCATGTATATAGGCATCACGTCCATGACAAGTAGATCGAAACGATTCTGCATCTACTACTATTACTCCACTCATCGACCGCTATCCAGCATGCATCTAGAGTATTAAGTTAAAAACAGAGTAACGCTTTAAGCAAGATGACATGATGTAGAGGGATAAATTCATGCAATATGATAAAAACCCATCTTGTTATCCTCGATGGCAACAATACAATACGTGCCTTGCAACTCTTTTTGTCATTGAGTAAGGACACCGCAAGATTGAACCCAAAGCCATGCACTTCTCCCATTGCAAGAACTACCAATCTAGTTGGCCAAACCAAACGGATAATTCGAAGAGACTTGCAAAGATAACTCAATCATACATAAAAGAATTTAGAGAAGAATCAAATATTTTCCATAGATAATACTGGATCATAAGCCCACAATTCATCGGTCTCAACAAACACACCCCCAAAAGAAGATTACATCGAATAGATCTCCACAAGAGAGGGGGAGAACATTGTATTGAGATCCAAAAAGAGAGAAGAAGCCATCTAGCTACTAGCTATGGACCCGAAGGTCTGAAGTAAACTACTCACACTTCATTGGAGGGGCTATGGTGATGATGTAGAAGCCCTCCGTGGTGGATGCCCCCTCCGGTGGAGCTCCGGAACAGGCCCCAAGATGGGATCTCATGGATACAGAAGGTTGCGGCAGTGGAATTAGGTTTTTTTGGCTCCCCCTGATCATACGGGGATACGTAGGTATATATAGGAGGAAGGAGTACGTCGGTGGAGCTCCGAGGGGCCCACGAGGTAGGGGGGCGTGCCCAGGGGGGGCGCCCTCCACCCTCGTGACCTCCTCGGAAGCTTCTTGGAGTAGGGTCCAAGTCTCCTGGATCACGCTCGGTGAGAAAATCACGTTCCCGAAGGTTTCATTCCGTTTGGACTCCGTTTGATATTCCGTTTCTTCGAAACACTGAAATAGGCAAAAAACAGCAATTCTGGGCTGGGCCTCCGGTTAATAGGTCAGTCCCAAAAATAATATAAAAGTGGAAAATAAAGCCCAATATAGTCCAAAACAGTAGATAAAGTAGCATGGAGCAATCAAAAATTATAGATATGTTGGAGACGTATCAAGCATCCCCAAGCTTAATTCCTACTCGTCCTCGAGTAGGTAAATGATAAAAAAGAATTTTTGATGCGGAGTGATACTTTGGCATAATTTCAATGTAAATCTTCTTAATCGTGGTATGAATATTCAGATCCGAAAGATTCAAGATAAAAGTTCATATTGACATAAAAATAATAATACTTCAAGCATACTAATCAAAGCAATCATGTCTTCTCAAAATAACATGGCCAAAGAAAGTTCATCCCTACAAAATCATATAGTTAGGCTATGCTTCATTTTCGTCACACAAAGATGTTCCCAACTTCTATACCTCCGATGACAAGCCAAGCAATTGTTTCATACTCAAATAATCTCAAACTTTTTCAACCTTCACGCAATACATGAGCGCGAGCCATGGATATAGCACTATGGGTGGAATAGAATATGATGATGGGGATTGTGTGGAGAAGACAAAAAAGGAGAAAAATCTCACATTGACGAGGCTAATCAACGGGCTATGGAGATGCCCATCAATTGATGTCAACATGAGGAGTAGGGATTGCCATGCAACGGATGCACTAGAGCTATGAATGCTCAACAAAAGAAAACTAGTGGGTGCGCATCCAACTTGCTTGCTCATGAAGACCTAGGGCATTTGAGGAAGCCCATCGTAGGAATATACAAGCCAAGTTCTATAATGAAAAATTCCCACTAGTATAAAAAACAACTTATGAGACTCACTTCATGAAGAACAAGGTGCTACTTCGAAGCACAATCTATGAGACTCACTACATGAAGAACAAGGTACTACTATGAAGCACAAGTGTGGTAAAATGATAGTAACATTGTCCCTTCTCTCTTTTTCTCTCATTTTTTTAAAATTTTTTTGGCCTTTTCTCTTTTTTTATGGCCTCTTTTTTTTATTTGGGCTTCCTTGGCCTCTTTTTTTTCGTCTGGAGTCTCATCCCGACTTGTGGGGGAATCACAGTCTCCATCATCCTTTCCTCACTTGGGACAATGCTCTAATAATGATGATCATCACACTTTTATTTTTCTTACAACTCAACAATTGCAACTCGAAACTAGAACAAGATATATGTGAATGCCTCCGGCGGTGTACCGGGATGGTGCAATGAATCAAGAGTGACATGTATGAAAAATAATGCATGGTGGCTTTGCCACAAATACGATGTCAACTACAAGATCATGCAATGGCAATATGACAAAAGTAAAGTATGTCATGATGAACGGAACGGTGGAAAGTTGCATGGCAATATATCTCGGAATGGCTATGGAAATGCCATAATAGGTAGGTATGGTGGCTGTTTTGAGGAAGGTATAAGGAGGTTTATGTGTGAAAGAGCGTATCATATCACGGGGTTTGGATGCACCGCTAAGTTTGCACCAACTCTCAATGTGAGAAAGGGCAATGCACGGCATCAAGAGGCTAGCAAAGGCGGAAAGGTGAGAGTACGTATAATCCATGGACTCAACATTAGTCAAAAGAACTCATATAATTATTGCAAAAATTTAGAAGCCATCAAAAATCAAGTACTACACACAATGCTCCTAGGGGGATAGATTGGTAGGAAAAGACCATCGCTCGTCCCTGACCGCCACTCATAAGGATGCACAAGCCAGGTACACTTCATGCTTCAAATTTGTTACACAACTTTACCCATACGTGCATGCTACGGGACTTGCAAACTTCAAACACAAGTATTTTTCAAATTCATAACTACTCAACTAGCACGACTTTGATATTATTACCTCCATATCTCAAAACAATTATTAAGCATTAAATTTATCTTAGTATTCAATTCACTCAAAAGAAAGTTTCACATATCTTGAACACTAAGTATATTAACATTAAGCAAATTACCATGCTATTAATGACTCTCAAAATAATCTAAGTGAAGCATGAGAGATCAAGTTTCTTTAAAACAAATCCACCACCGTGCTCTAAAAGATCTAAGTGAAGCACTAGAGCAAAAATTATCAAGCTCAAAAGATATAAGTGAAGCACAATGAGCAAAACTATCAAGCTCAAAAGATATAAGTGAAGCACATAGAGTATTCTAACAAATTCCAAATCATGTATGGCTCTCTCAAAAGGTGTGTACAGCAAGGATGATTGTGGTAGACTAACAAGCAAAGACACAAATAATACAAGACACTCCAAGCAAAACACATATCATGTTGGTGAATAAAAATATAGTTCCAAGTAAATTACCGATGGAAGTGGACGAAAGAGGGGATGCCTTCCGGGGAATCCCCAAGCTTTGACTTTTTGGTGTCCTTGGATTATCTTGGGGGTGCCATGGGCATCCCCAATCTTAGGCTCTTTCCACTCCTTGTTCCATAATCCATCAAAAGAATTCACCCAAAACTTGAAAACTTCACAACACAAAACTCAACAGAAATCTCGTGAGCTCCGTTAGAGAAAGAAAACAAAAGACTATTTCAAGGTACTGTAATGAACTCATTCTTTATTTATATTGGTGTTAAACCTACTGTATTCCAACTTCTCTATGGTTTATAAACTAATTTACTAGCCATAGATTCATCAAAATAAGCAAACAACACACGAAAAACAGAATCTGTCAAAAACAGAACAGTCTGTAGTAATCTGTAACTAACGCAAACTTATGGATCTCTAAAAATTCTACCAAAATAATAAGTCCTGGACAATTTTTTTATTGATCATCAGCAAAAATAATCAACGCAAAATCACTCTCCAATAAAAAATGGCAGCTAAACTCGTGAGCGCTAAAGTTTCTGTTTTTCAGCAGAATCAAATCAACTATCATCGTAGGTCATCCTATAGGTCCTACTTGGCACAAACACTAATTAAAACATAAAACCACATCCAAACAGAAGGTAGATGGATTATTTATTCCTAAACAGAAGCAAAAACAAAAAACACAAAATAAAATTGGGTTGCCTCCCAACAAGCGCTATCGTTTAACGCCCCTAGCTAGGCATAAAAACGAGGATAGATCTAGGTATTGCCATCTTTGGTAGGCAATCCATAAGTGGCTCTCATGATAGATTCATATGGTAATTTTATTTTATTTCTAGGAAAGTGTTCCATGCCCTTCTTTAAGTGAAATTGGAATCTAATATTCCCTTCCTTCATATCAATAATTGCACCAATCCTTCTAAGGAAAGGTCTACCAAGAATAATAGGACATGAAGGATTGCAATCTATATCAAGAACGATAAAATCTATGGGCACATAATTTCTATTTGCAACAATAAGAACATCATTAATTCTTCCCATAGGTTTTTTAATAGTGGAATCCGCAAGATGCAAGTTTAGAGAGCAATCATCAAAGTCACGGAAATCTAGCAAATCACATAAGGTTTTGGGAATAGTAGAGACACTAGCACCCAAATCACATAAAGCATGAAACTCAAAGTCTTTAATTTTAATTTTAATAGTAGGTTCCCACTCATCATAGAGTTTTCTAGGGATAGAGACTTTCAACTCGAGCTTTTCTTCATAAGATTGCATCAAGGCATCGACAATATGTTCGGTAAAGGCCTTATTTTGACTATAAGCATGAGGAGAATTTAACACATATTGCAACAAGGAAATACAATCAATCAAGGAGCAATTTTCATAATTAAATTCCTTGAGATCCAAAATAGTAGGTTTAGCAACATCACGGTTTCTATTTATTTCAATCCTACTTTAATCAATTTCATCATCAAGATCTAGAAACTCCGAATTCTTAGAACACCTTCTAGGTAAGGGAAGATCATATTCAGATTCATCAAGATTCATATTGCAAAACAAAGATTTAATAGGGGACACATCAATAACTTTCAGATCTTCATCTTTATTTTCATAGGATTTAGAAGAACACGCTTTAATAAAGGCATCTTTGGAAGCACGCATCCTAGCGGTTCTTTCTTTGCACTCGTCAATGGAAATTATCATAGCTTTTAGAGACTCATTGATATCATGCTTAGGAGGAATAGATCTAAGCTTTAAAGAATCAATTTCAAGAAAAATTCTATCAATGTTCCTAGCCAAAACATCAACTTTCAGCAATTTCTCTTCAAGCAAAGCATTAAAATTCTTTTGTGAATTCATAAACTCTTTAACACTACTCTCAAATTCAGAGGGCATCTTATTAAAATTTCCATAAGAGTTGTTGTAGGAATTTCCATAATTGTTAGAAGGATTGCTAGGATAAGGCCTAGGATTAAAATTCCCTCTATAAGCGTTGTCTCCAAAACTATTCCTACCAACAAAATTCACATCCATAGATTCATTATTATTCTCAAGCAAAGTAGATAAAGGCATATCATTAGGATCAAGAGGGGTATTTTTAGGAGCAAACATCTTCATAAGTTCATCCATCTTTTCACTCAAAGCATTGATTTCTTCTATAGCATGCACCTTTTTACTAGAAGATCTTTCGGTGTGCCATTGAGAATAATTAGCCATAATAATATCAAGCAATTTGGTAGCACCCCCTAACGTAATTTCCATAAAAGTGCCTCCCGCGGCAGAATCTAAAAGATTTCTAGAAGCAAAATTCAATCCGGCATAAAAATTTTGTATGATCATCCATAAATTCAAACCATGAGTAGGGCAATTATGTAGCATTAGTTTCATTCTTTCCCAAGATTGGGCAACATGCTCATGATCAAGTTGTTTAAAATTCATGATATCGTTCCTAAGAGTGATAATCTTAGCGGGAGGAAAATACTTAGAGATAAAAGCATCTTTGCACTTGTTCCAAGAATCAATACTATTTTTAGGCAAAGACAAAAACCAAACTTTAGCATGATCTCTAAGTGAAAACGGAAATAACTTCAATTTGACAATATTGTTATCCGTATCTTTCTTCTTTTGCATATCACACAAATCAACAAAATTGTTTAGATGAGTAGTGGCATCTTCACTAGGAAGGCCGGCGAATTGATCTTTCATAACAAGATTCAACAAAGTGGTATTGATTTCACAAGACTCATCATTATTAAGAGGAGCAATCGGAGTACTAAGGAAATCATTATTATTGGTATTCGAGAAATCACACAATTTGGTATTATCTTGCGTCATGGAAACAAGTAATCCAACACACAAGCAAACAGAAAGGCAACGAGAAAAGGCAAACGGAAAAAAGGGGAGGAGATTGGGAAAGAGAGAGCGAATAAAACGGCAAGGGTGAAGTGGGGGAGAGGAAAACGAGAGGCAAATGGCAAATAATGTAATGCGAGAGATAGGGATTGTGATGGGTACTTGGTATGTTGACTTTTGCGTAAGCCTCCCCGGCAACGGCGCCAGAAATTCTTCTTGCTACTTCTCGAGCTTGCGTTGGTTTTCCCCGAAGAGGAGAGGATGATGCAGCACAGTAGCATAAGTATTTCCATCAGTTTTTGAGAACCAAGGTATCAATCCAGTAGGAGGTCACGCGCAAGTCCCTCGTACCTGCACAACACGATAGCAACTCGCAACCAACGCTTAGGGGTTGTCAATCCCTTCATGGTTACTTACGAGAGTGAGATCTGATAGAGATAATATTTTTGGTATTTTTGATAGATAGATGCAAAGTAAAAAGTAAAGGCAAAGTAAAACAGAGCAAGTAAATAAAGTGATATAGATTGATATGATGAGAATAGACCCGGGGGCCATAGGTTTCACTAGTGGCTTCTCTTAAGAGCATAAGTATTCTACGGTGGGTGAACAAATTACTGTTGAGCAATTGATAGAATTGAGCATAGTTATGAGTATATCTAGGCAATGATCATGTATATAGGCATCACGTCCGTGACAAGTAGATCGAAACGATTCTGCATCTACTACTATTACTCCACTCATCGACCGCTATCTAGCATGCATCTAGAGTATAAAGTTAAAAACAGAGTAACACTTTAAGCAAGATGACATGATGTAGAGGGATAAATTCATGCAATATGGTAAAAAACCCATCTTGTTATCCTCGATGGCAACAATACAATACGTGCCTTGCAACTCTTTCTGTCACTAAGTAAGGACACCGCAAGATTGAACCCAAAGCCATGCACTTCTCCCATTGCAAGAACTACCAATCTAGTTGGCCAAACCAAACGGATAATTCGAAGAGACTTGCAAAGATAACTCAATCATACATAAAAGAATTCAGAGAAGAATCAAATATTTTCCATAGATAATACTGGATCATAAACCCACAATTCATCGGTCTCAACAAACACACCGCAAAAAGAAGATTACATCGAATAGATCTCCACGAGAGAGGGGGAGAACATTGTATTGAGATCCAAAAAGAGAGAAGAAGCCATCTAGCTACTAGCTATGGACCCGAAGGTCTGAAGTAAACTACTCACACTTCATTGGAGGGGCTATGGTGATGATAGAAGCCCTTCGTGGTGGATGCCCCCTCCAGCGGAGCTCCGGAACATGCTCCAAGATGGGATCTCGTGGATACAGAAGGTTGCGGCGGTGGAATTAGTTTTTTTGGCTCCCCCTGATCATACGGGGATACGTAGGTATATATAGGAGGAAGGAGTACGTCGGTGGAGCTCCGAGGGGCCCATGAGGTAGGGGCGCGCCCAGGGGGGCGCCCTCCACCCTCGTGACCTCCTCGGAAGCTTCTTGGAGTAGGGTCCAAGTCTCCTGGATCACGTTCGGTGAGACAATCACGTTCCCGAAGGTTTCATTCCGTTTGGACTCCGTTTGATATTCCGTTTCTTTGAAACACTGAAATAGGCAAAAAAACAACAATTCTGGGTTGGGCCTCCGGTTAATAGGTTAGTCCCAAAAATAATATAAAAGTGGAAAATAAAGCCCAATATAGTCCAAAACAGTAGATAAAGTAGCATGGAGCAATCAAAAATTATAGATACGTTGGAGACGTATCATTCACCCACTGACTGTTGCATATGGAGGAGCTGGGCACAGTTGAAGTGCAAGATCTTTGCGTGGTTAGCTACCAAGTATCGACTGTGTGATGGGGAACGTAGTAATTTCAAAAAAATTCCTACGCACACGCAAGATCATGGTGATGACATAGCAACGAGAGGGGAGAGTGTTGTCCACGTACCCTCGTAGACCGTAAGCGGAAGCGTTATGACAACGCGGTTGATGTAGTCGTACGTCTTCATGATCCGAGCGATCAAGTACCGAACGTACGACACCTCCGAGTTCAACACACGTTCAGCTCGATGACGATCCCCGGACTCCGATCCAGCAAAGTGTGGGGGATGAGTTCCGTCAGCACGACGGCATGGTGACGATGATGATGTTCTACCGGCGCAGGGCTTCGCCTAAACTCCGCGACGATATGACCGAGGTGGAATATGGTGGAGGGGGGCACCGCACACGGCTAAGGAACGATCTTGAAGATCAACTTGTGTGTCTTTAGGGTGCCCCCTGCCCCCGTATATAAAGGATCAAGGGGGGAGGCCGGCCGGCCCTAGGGGACGCGCCAAGGAGGGGGGAGTCCTCCTCCTAGTGGGAGTAGGACTCCCCTTTCCTAGTCCCACTAGGAAGGAGGAAGGGGGAAGGAAAGAGAGGGAGAGGGAGAGGGAAAGGGTGGGCGCCCCCTCCCCTAGTCCAATTCGGAGGGCTGCTGCCCTCTCTCTCCCCTCAAGCCCACTAAGGCCCATTACTTCTCCCGGGGGGATTCCGGTAACCCTCTGGCACTCCGGTTTTCTCCGAAACCACCCGGAACACTTCCTGTGTCCGAATATAGTCGTCCAATATATCAATCTTTATGTCTCGACCATTTCGAGACTCCTCGTCATGTCTGTGATCACATCCGGGACTCCGAACAAACTTCGGTACATCAAAACTTATAAACTCATAATAAAATTGTCATCGTAACGTTAAGCGTGCGGACCCTACGGGTTCGAGAACTATGTAGACATGACCTAGAACTATTCTCGGTCAATAACCAACAGCGGAACCTGGATGCCCATATTGGCTCCTACATATTCTACAAAGATCTTTATCGGTCAAACCGCATAACAACATACGTTGTTCCCTTTGTCATCGGTATGTTACTTGCCCGAGATTCGATCGTCGGTATCCAATACCTAGTTCAATCTCGTTACCGGCAAGTCTCTTTACTCGTTACGTAATGCATCATTCCGTAACTAACTCATTAGCTACATTGCTTGCAAGGCTTATAGTGATGTGCATTACCGAGAGGGCCCAGAGATACCTCTTCGATAATCGGAGTGACAAAACCTAATCTCGACATACGCCAACCCAACATGTACCTTCGGAGACACCTGTAGTACTCCTTTATAATCACCCAGTTACGTTGTGACATTTGGTAGCACCAAAGTGTTCCTCCGGTAAACGGGAGTTGCATAATCTCATAGTTACAGGAACATGTATAAGTCATGAAGAAAGCAATAGCAATATACTAAACGATCA
This sequence comes from Aegilops speltoides, assembly GCA_021437245.1. Taxonomy (NCBI): domain Eukaryota; kingdom Viridiplantae; phylum Streptophyta; class Magnoliopsida; order Poales; family Poaceae; genus Aegilops; species Aegilops speltoides. The sequence goes on from CM038147.1 coordinate 186,787,785, forward strand.
AGTGCTAGGCTAACGGAATGGGTCATGTCAATCACATCATTCTCCTAATGATGTGATCCCATTAATCAAATGACAACACATGTCTATGGTTAGGAAACATAACCATCTTTGATTAATGAGCTAGTCAAGTAGAGGCATACTAGTGACGTTATGTTTGTCTATGTATTCACACATGTATCATGTTTCCGGTTAATACAATTCTAGCATGAATAATAAACATTTATCATGATATGAGGAAATAAATAATAACTTTATTATTGCCTCTAGGGCATATTTCCTTGATCTCCCACTTGCACTAGAGTCAATAATCTAGATTACACAAGAATGATTCTAACACCCATGGAGTCTTGGTGCTGATCATGTTTTGCTCGTGAGAGAGGCTTAGTCAATGGGTCTGCAACATTCAGATCCGTATGTATCTTGCAAATCTCTATGTCTCCCACTTGGACCTGGTCCCGGATGGAATTGAAGCGTCTCTTGATGTGCTTGGTCCTTGAGGGAGTCCTGGACTAGGGGGTGTCCGGATAGCCGGACTATCAATATCCGCCGGACTCCCAGACTACAAAGATAGAAGATTGAAGAGTCCGGCTCGTGTCCGGAAGGTACTTTACTTGGCGTGGAAGGCAAGCTTGGCAATACGGATATGTAGATCTCCTACCATTGTAACCGACTCTGTGTAACCCTAGCCTCTCCAGTGTCTATATAAACCGGAGGGCTTTAGTCCATAGGACACAACATTACATCTCAACAATCATACCATAGGCTAGCTTCTAGGGTTTAGCCTCATTGATCTCGTGGTAGATCTTCTCTTGTACTACCCATATCATCAATATTAATCAAGCAGGACGTAGGGTATTACCTCCATCGAGAGGGCTCGAACACAGGTAAAACATTGTGTCCTCGTCTCCTGTTACCATCCGCCTAGACGCACAGATTCGGGACCCCTACCGAGATCCGCCGGTTTGACACCGACATTGGTGCTTTCATTGAGAGTTCCTCTGTGTCGTCGCCGATAGAGCGGATGCCTCTACCCGTCTTCAAAGACGGTGTTCTCGCCGGAGGGGCCTTGGCCGCCGGTCAGACAATCCGGCTCGGCGGTTTCCTTATGACCGCCTGTCCGGCCGTCGCTTCGGCAATGACTTCTCAAGTCGTCGAAAGCAATCTTCATGTCAGCCCTAAAGCTGCCGAACAGTTAGATCCAATCGAGCTCTCGTCTGTTAACGAGCTCTTGGATCGCATCGCCGCCCTGGGAGTCGCAATGGACTATGATCAGATCGGGCTTAAAACCGATCTGAGAGAGATTAACTCTCCCCAGGCAACCCACCACGTCGAAGTGGTAGAAGAACAACTCGGCAATTCGTTGCCATTGTTGAAAAAATCCGTGTCCGGATTCCCGAACCTTCCATGCCCGATTCCCGCGGAGGGACGGACCCTGATCGAGCATTGAACCTAAAATCATGCGTCGCCCCGGACTCGCTGGTCTATTTCCAGCAAATCAAGCTTCCAAGTTCGGAAGACCCTCGGCCTTTGAGCCCAAAGATGGGCAGGGATCCGGATTTTATTCCACCCACCCGCCAAGACATATGCGACCTATCTCTAATTCGGCAAGAGCCCTCAGAAACAGTACATCATTACTGGGCCAGATTCCTCCTGGTTATGGACAGGATAAAGGACTGCCGAGAGGAAAACGCAATCTCAATCTTTCGCAATAAGCGCACGGACAGAGGAATCTGAACGCCATTGATCGTCGCAAGATTACGCGTTTTACCGATCTGGCGCCCATAGTACGAAAGTTGTGTGATGGAAAGTTTCCGAAAACTGAAAATCAATTTTGGGATAATCCGCACCAAACCCAATCCATGTAAGAGGGTGCCCCACAATCAGCCCCAAATGCAAAAACCAAAAGCAAAAACCCGGCAAGGAAACGGAACCGATGGAGGGATGGCTCGATGGACCTCAGTAAACTTCATAATACGGGGAGCTGTTCCAACACATAGCCTTCGAGCATGTTGGATACTACGGCGGTGGCCAAAAGTGGCGAAGAGCTTCTAGCTCCGAAACCACTCCAACAATACCAGACGGTATCAACAGTCTTGAGACTTTCGATCAAATAATATGCAAAACGAACAATCCATGAACACGCCAAGTCTACCATGTAGCAACAACAGCAAATCCATGGAGCGACACAGCTATCACCTTGGTAAGCAAGCACGAGCCCACATCTCAAACTACGAGCCCTAGCCGACCGGTACTTAGTCCCATAGTGGACGGCTTTCGACCGACAAAAGTCCTCATGGACGGCGGCAATGACTAAACCTCATTTATGAGGAAACCTGCGGAAAATGGAAATCGATTGGAGCCGATTGAGCGAAGCAAAGACAACCTTCAGAGGAAAAATCCCTAGCCGGAAGCACGCTGCACCGGAAAAATCACACTCGATGTGGTGTTCGGCTCTCCGGACAATTACAGATCCGAAGAAGTCACGTTCCTGTAGCCCCGTTCAGCAGCGGCTATCACGCCATATTAGGACGAGAGGCATTCACAATTTTTCAAGCAATACCTCACTACGGGTACATGAAGCTCAAAATGCCCGGTCCCGGCGGAATAATCACTCTCGTCGATGATCCGGATACAGACACTCAGCGCGAAAACAAGACAGCCACGCTAGCCCTCGAGGCACTATCCAAGCCTTAGCGGCAGAGGAGCTCACCGCCACGCCACTGACGGTAAGCAGGGACGACGTGATACTTGATAAAAGATCCAAGTCCACCTCCTTCAAACCAGCAAATGAGATAGTTAAGTTTCAGGTCCACCTAACAGACCCAACAAAGACGGCCTCCATCGGGGCACAGATGAACCCCGAAGTGGACGCCGCACTGCGCGACTTCCTTCGGGAAAATTGGGACATCTTCGCCTGGCACCCTTCGGACATGCCCGAATCCTCGCAGTTGGCGTAACACAGCCTAAACATCCTAAAGGATTTAAGCTACCAAACAGGCTCTTGGCGATTTTCGAACCCAAAAGACAGGCAATGGGAGAAGAGCTAGCCAAGTTATTGGAAGCCGGATTCATTAGAGATATCAAACATCCGGATGGCTAGCAAATTTGGTGATGGTACCAAAGAAAGATAAATCCTGGCGTCTCTCGGTCGACTTCAAAGACCTCAATAAGGCTTGCCCAAAGGATCCTTTCCTCCCCGCATCAATCAAATTATCGATGCCACAAAGCAGGACACGATTCGTTGTGCTTCCTGGATGCATACTCTGGCTATCATCAAATCAAGATGGCGGAAGCAGATCAAGCCGCAACGGCATTCATTACTCCATACGGGCCATTCTGCTTCAACACGATGCCCTTCGGACTCAAAAATGCCGGCGCAACATATCAGCGCATGATTCAAACATGTCCGCTACCCAGATCGGCAAAACAATCGAGGATACGTGAGCGGCGACGAGTCGTCAAAACAAAACACGCCGAAACTTTAGTAGACGATTTGAGGCTCACATTCGAGAACCTCGAGCATATGACATTAAGCTGAATCCGGAAAAATGTGTTTTGGCGCACCAGCCGAAACTGCTGGGCTTCATCGATCCGTAGAGGATCGAAGCAAATCCGCCAAAATCCGGCTCACACGCTTGGATATCCCAAAGGACCTCAAGCAAATACAAAATTAACGGGATGCGTGGCAGCCTTAAGCCGTTTTATCTCCCGTTTAGGAGAAAAGGCGTTGCCCCTTTATCGCCTCCTAAGGCGCACCGAACACTTCGAGTGGACGGATGCCGCCACTGCTGGACTCGAAGAAATAAAGGCCATATTGGCAACAAATCCGGTCCTGGCTGCGCCCACTCAGGGCGAACCGATGTTGTTATACATCGCGGCAACACACCAAGTTGTGAGCGCTGTCCTCGTCGTCAAACAAGCAACAGAAGGGCATAAATTCCCTCTTCAAAAACCAGTGTATTATTTATCCACTATGCTAACCCCCTGCAAATCCCGTTACCCGCACTATCAAAAGATAGCATATGCGGTGTTCATGGCGTCTCGGAAGCTTCGGCACTACTTTCAAGAGTGTTCGATAACAGTGGCTTCTGAAGTACCACTCAATGACATTATAAATAAACCGCGACGCAACGGGCGGGATCGCAAAATGGGCCATTGAGCTCTTGCCATTCGACATAACCTACAAACCTCGACGAGCCATAAAGTCACAAGTCTTGGCTGACCGTGGCGAATGGACTGAAGTTTAACTACCTAAAGAGTACGGCGATACTCCAATTGGACTATGCACTTCGACGGCTCTAAAATGTTGGCGGATGGGGTCTGGCGTCGATCGACGCCCCCACCGGAGATCTGATCAAGATGTACTTCAGATAATGTACACGGACTCCAACAATGCAGCCGAATCGAGGCCTTGTTACATGGTCTCCGGATGGCGATCTCCATGGGCATCCAACGCCTAGAGGTGCGAGGATTCAAACCTTGCAATATCCCAAATAAATGGAGACTTTGACGCCAAGGATCCAAAATGGCAGCATATCGTAATGTTGTCCACGAAAATGTCATTTCGGTTTGAAGGACTCAATTCCATCACATAGCCCGAGATAACAACCAAGCGGCCGACATCACCGCACGATCGGTGCGAAATGTGATGTTGTCCTCCAAATATCTTCTCCGAACGGCTCTTCAAGCCATCCGTACTATGGGAAGAGGAGTCCGTAGCGACAAACGGAGAAAGCCGCACCAAGCGGTGATTCAGCGAACAACGTAACACAATCCGCCCACGACATAATGGCGGTAATCGCCGCGGATGTAACCTTTCTGGCCTACTTACTTAGGCAGGAACTTCCCAAGACCAAAATGAGGCCCATTGCATAGTCCGCGATCGAAGGCCTACAAGGTTCATGAAGGAGAACTTTATAAGAAAAGTACTACCGTAGTCCTTCAAAGGTGTATCTCCAAGAAGAAGGGCGAAACCTCTGGCTGAAATCCATGCCGGACTAGGTGGACACCACGCAGCAGCTCGGGCCCTGGTTGGAAAGGCATTCCGTCAGATTTTATTGGCCGACGGCTCGGGCAGATGCACAGACTTGGTCCAGCGATGCGTTGGTTGCCGCTCTTCGCTAATCGAGCCATATGCCACCCACCGCCTCAAAACCATACCCATTACCCGCCGTTCGCGGTGCGGGGCTTGACATGGTCGGACCCTTAAAGGGGGAACCCATAAGAAAAGGTACCTGTTGGTCATGGTGGATAAGTTCACCAAATGGATAGAGGCCAAACCGGTCAAAATGGCAGAGTCCGGACCAGTGATAGACCTTATATCAGAGGTGGTACACCGTTACGGAGTCCCCCACAGCATCATCACCGACAAAGGCACGAACTTCACAGCCGACGAGGTTAAGTCATGGTGCAAAAATATGGGCATCAAGCTCGACTACGCTTCAGTTTATCACCCTCAAACCAACGGTCAAGTGGAAAGAGCAAATGGTCTAATAATGAGCGGCATTAAACCCAGATTAGTGAGGTCACTTACTAAATCAGACACACAATGGGTCGAGGAGCTCGACCAGACTGGGGCTGCGGACAACGCCTAATCGTACTACGGATTCACACCATTTTTATGGTATACGGCGCAGAGGCAGTCTTGCCTGCGACATTATTCATGACTCACCTCGAGTGCGCATGTATGAGGAAAGAGAAGCCGAGCTAGATCGGCAGGACAGCTTGGACACATTGAGGAAGAACGGACGTTGCGAAGGCTCGCTCCGCATTCTATCGACAACAGTTCAAGATATCAAAGCAGAGAAGTACGGGCCAAAACCTACAACGTTGGCGAACTAGTTCTACGCCTGCCGGACAAGAAGAAGGACAAGCTCAAGCCCAGATGGGAAGGCCCCTTCATTATTGATCGAGTACTGACCGGCGGAGCGTACCGTCTACGAAATGCGTCGGACAACCGACTCGAGCCGAACCCATGGAACGCAGCACGCCTCCGACGATTCTATGCCTAGCGCCGGACTAAGAGTTCGTCCCCTTCCCCCGTCCAACTTTATATATATTTCGGTTGTCCTCTTTTTCTCTTTTTCTCCTTTTTAAAATTAACAAATCCCTTTGGGGCCTATTTTCGCATTTTTTGCATACATACGATGTGCCACTCGCACTCGTTATTCCTGGGGGCTTCTTTTACAGAAGCTCAACTATACGGGTTTTATACCCAACACATGTGTCATGCTTCCACATGTACCTTTTACTCGCCATTATATGCATCGATATGACTTAAGTTTTGGCCAAGCTGGGTTGCCTGGCTCCTGTGCTTACCCCTACGTTCCCGATTGTTCGGCTAGGTGGTAAAGGGAGCACCTCTGCGATTGTTCTCGCTGGTCACCAGATGTGTACCTCGGTGGGTGAAGCCGAAAGCTAGCGTTTTAAGGGAATATTCGGTCGGTGATTTAAAAGATGACTTTTACCTACCTTTCTTTCCCATCTGCCCCGGATGTTTTATCGCTCCATTGGCAGTCCGGACATGCACTTTAGGGCATGCCACCCAAATAAAGGAACCCTTAACGGAACTATTCTCTCGAAGATGTTTCTTACTAACCATGTAATATAACATAACTAGTTGGGCACTTGTCCGATAAAGCACTAATGACCCTACGCCTAGTCTCCATGCATACCACGGTTATTTCTTAACCACAAAGGTATTCGGACGCACTCGGACTCTCGGTCCCGAGGTTGAAGCGAAAAGGTCGGCAACGACAAACGATCTACAATCCGCTAGAAGACATTTTACATGTCATTTTTAAGGATAACATACATTGTCAAGTTCATTGATTGTATTCCTCCTCAATCCCGCCTAATAGGCTGTCTAGCTTACAGTCCCGTTAGGAAAATTTAGCACCAGTTCTACTGGCTGTACACTAAACTCACAGGATCTCCTTCCGTCGGGCCCCACCGTCCAACTTCGCCATATGGTTGGGATCCGCCTTCTTGTACCGCAGATTCACCATGGCCCAAACCTCCTCGGCACCTTGGCGGCAGGCGAAACCTTCCACAAATGAAGCGCCGCCGACTCTCGTAGCTTCTCTGCAAGCTCCCGAGGCCCTCAGGCGGGACGAGGATGGCCATAAAGCTGACGACGCCACTCATTGCTGTCGAACTCATTCGAACAGCTGCAACAGTTCGGAAGTTGATCACCCATTGATCGGGCATCTCCTCCACAGGATGGCCCGTGAGTATACCTACAAGACATATTATGTCAAATCGCTTCCTTGCCGAACTCCTCTTCCTAAGAGAGTTCGCTCAAGCACTTACTATAGATGCTGCGACGAAGCCGTTGATTCTCCTTAACGGAGCCGACAGCTCGGCTCAGGCGCCTTTCAGCTCTTCTCCGAGCTTGGCGTTGGCATCTTGAAGCTTGTTCCTTTCTGCTGAACTCGTTCAAGACATTTTCGCCGGCTTTTAGCTGGCGTAGTAGCGATACTGTCCGAATCTTGTTGGAAGCACCTCTGATGTCGTTATTAGACTCATGCGCACGCCGCACAGCGCTTATATTAATTTATACAAACGTGTTACCAGATGGGGTCTTCCCGTCTCCTCCTGCGGCAGCAAGTGCAGCCCCAAGTTGGGCCTTGCAATCTTGCAGCTCCGGGACATTGGGCATTCTTCTCGTTAAGAGCACGAAAGTTCATGTGATCCTTAAATCAGTTAACATAACCAATTTAAGTCTCGGGGCTCTTGGTGTATACAACCATTAAAATTCCCTTACCCGTATGTCTTCAACATATCGCTTCGCGGCCCTGGTAAAACCATTTTGGGCAGCCCGGAGATGCGTCCCCTCGCTTTAAAGGCATCCAATGCCTCGGGAAAAGCACGCCTCTTGAAAACTGTCCGCGGCGTCTATGATTCATAGCGCTCTCCACCTCCGACTTTGTGGCGGACGTCTGTCGGTATCCTCCGTTGGAGTAGGATCCGTTCGCGTCTTGCGCTTGCCTCCCTCCGGTCCGGCGCAGGAGCCCGGCTGGTGTTGATTGGGTTGGCAATTCCTGTGCTCGCATGATCCGCGGCGCTTTTCTTCTATAAAGATCATGAGCACTTAGAAGTTTCCTCGGAACATTGCTCAGAAAGATCAAACGCGAGCTATACCTCTACGGCGACATTTCCGCCCACACGGCGCTCCTTTTCCTCCTGCTGGTTCGGCCTGACCTCTGTAAGTCGGCCGCCGCAGGCTCGGCTCCCGGCCGGATTGGCGCTTCCTGCAAGACACCATCGTTCGCGAAGGTCGGAATAGGCAAGGATAATATAACGGTGTCCGGACTTCGGTCTTGGTCACCTGGGATGCCGAACTTAGCCCGGGGTAGTCCGCCGTAATGGCGACCAACGCATCATCAACGCTTAGCTGGTGATACACCCCGTCGATTAGCTCCACCCCGAGGTCCGGATCCTCTTCGGAGGCCGGACCTGTGGATCCTTCCGGTCCTCGGGTTGTGGAGCAGGACTCACCATGTCCTCCATAGTCCGGCGTAGACTCTGCGCCAAGACGTAATATGAGAAGCTTAAACTTCAAAATACGGGTAAAGGCCCTTTGAGGTGTTCGCACCCATCCTCCGGGATTGACCATAGAAAACCCATTCACACGGTTTGGACGAAGAAGTCCTCCTTCTCCCCTTGTACAGGCGGACAGATCTTCACCAGATCCTCGGTCGAATCCGAACCTTTTGCGGCCGTGCCGGTGGCATCGTCCTCCCGTTGAAATCCCACATGGGGTGGCCTCAGATTGCAGCGGCTGCACCCCGCTGATGCACGCCGCCATGACTCCAATCATGGTCAAGCCGGAATGAGCCATTAGTCTTATTCGCCCATCAAGTAATGGACGCTCTTGTCCTCCTCCAAGCGGGGCTCATGGGCGCCGGTGAGGCGTTTCTTCAAGGGAGCGACATCAAACTCCGGAGGCCAATCCGACGGGTCCGGCAATGCGGGCGTCACGATATGAAACCACCCGAGGGGTCTTGGACGCCCTCTTGGGGTGCCGGATAGGTATCCGGTTCCGCAATGCGCCATATTTCGGCGCCGCCCACTTGATATATGGACCCCTGGTGAGAACGGGGTACGAGGCAGAATAACCTCTTCCACAATGCGAAATGGAGCTCGATGCCCAGGAATATCTCGCAAAGAGCTACCTAGCCCGCGATGTGCAACACAGACGCGGGCGTGAGGTGGTGGAGCTGAAGTCCATAGAACTTCAGGAGCCCGCGGAGGAACGGATGTATTGGAAACCCGAGCCCCCTTATTAGATAAGGGACGAAACACACCCGCTCCCCCCTGTTGGGGCTTGGGGTGTCCTCCGCCTGGCTCCCTCCTCGATAAGTAACCAGTCCGGCTCGGGCCGGAACCATGAAGGCCGGAGGAAGCCATCCCTCCGTTTGGAGCTTTACTAGCTCGTTGTGCGAAATAGAGCACCTCCTCCAATCCCCCGGCGATGGGCTGGGAGCGCGTGAGGAAGAGCCGCATTGACGATCCATGGTGGAATGGATTTGTGGTCGAGGCGCTCGATGGAGTATCTGCGAGAGGAGGATGGTGCGGTTTGATCTCGATCCCCGCCCTTTAATAGGCAGATGACCCGCACAACCAGGGGGTAAAATGTAAAAGACTCCCTGGCTTTTCGCATTCGTGCGACGCGTGGAAGAGGGCCATAATTTGGCGTAGAAGCCAAGAAGCACAGTATTCGAGGTGCGGCGGACACCATTCGGCAGAACATGGAATTGAAGGAGAATCCGCCTTGCAACGCCGAAGACTACAAGCACGCTGGACTTATCGTCATTGAAGCCTGGTTCGGGGGCTACTGAGGGAGTCCTGGACTAGGGGGTGTCCGGATAGCCGGACTATCAATATCCGTCGGACTCCCAGACTACGAAGATAGAAGATTGAAGACTCCGGCTCGTGTCCGGAAGGTACTTTACTTGGCGTGGAAGGCAAGCTTGGCAATACGGATATGTAGATCTCCTACCATTGTAACCGACTCTGTGTAACCCTAGCCTCTCCGGTGTCTATATAAACCGGAGGGCTTTAGTCCGTAGGACACAACATTACATCTCAACAATCATACCATAGGCTAGCTTCTAGGTTTAGCCTCATTGATCTCGTGGTAGATCTACTCTTGTACTACCCATATCATCAATATTAATCAAGCGGGACGAGGGTATTACCTCCATCGAGAGGGCTGAACACAGGTAAAAACATTGTGTCCCTCGTCTCCTGTTACCATCCACCTAAACGCACAGATTCGGGACCCCTACCCGAGATCCGCGGTTTGACACCGGCAGTCCTCTTGTGAAATCTAGATTCCTTTGCCAAGGCAATTGCACCGATATTGTCACGAAGATCTTCATTGGTCCCGATGCACTAGGTATGACACCTAGATCGGAAATGAACTCCTTCATCGAGACTCCTTCATTTCTTTGCTTCGAAGCAGCTATGTACTCCGCTTCACATGTAGATCCCGCCACGACGCTTTGTTTAGAACTGCACCAACTTACAGCTCCACCGTTTAATAAAAACACGTATCCGGTTTGCGATTTAGAATCGTCCGGATCGTGTCAAAGCTTGCAACGACGTAACCATTTACGACTAGCTCTTTGTCACCTCCATATCGAGAAACATATCCTTGGTCCTTTTCGGTATTTGGGATGTTCTTGACCGTTGTCCGATGATCCACTCTGGATTACTTTGGTATCTTCTGCCAAGCTTATTGCTAAGCACACGTCAGGTCTGGTACACAGCATTGCATACATGATAGAGCCTATGGCTAAAGCATAGGGAACATCTTTCATTTTCTCTCTATCTTCTGCTGTGGTCGGGCATTGAGTCTGACTCAACTTCACACCTTGTAGCACGGGCAAGAACCCTTTCTTTGCCTGATCCATTTTAAACTTTTTCAAAATTTTATCAAGGTATGTGCTTTGTGAAAGTCCAATTAAGCGTCTTGATCTATCTCTATAAATCTTGATGCCCAATATATAAGCAGCTTCACCGAGGTCTTTCATAGAAAAACTTTTATTCAAATATCCCTTTATGCTATCCAGAAACTTTATATCATTTCCAATTAATAATATGTCATCTACATATAATATCAGAAATGCTACAGAGCTCCCACTCACTTTCTTGTAAATACAGGCTTCTCCAAAAGTGCAGATAAAACCATATGCTTTGATCACACTATCAAAGCGTTTATTCCAACTCCGAGATGCTTGCACCAGTCCATAAATGGATCGCTGGAGCTTGCACACTTTGTTAGCACCTTTTGGATCAACAAAACCTTCCGGTTGCATCATATACAACTCTTCTTCTAGAAATCCATTCAAGAATGCAGTTTTGACATCCATTTGCTAAATTTCATAATCATCAAATGCAGCAATTGCTAACATGATTCGGACAGACTTAAGCATCGCTACGGGTGAGAAAGTCTCATCGTAGTCAACTCCTTGAACTTGTCGAAAACCTTTCGCAACAAGTCGAGCTTTATAGACAGTTACATTACCATTGTTGATATATAAAATAACAACTTTATTATTGCCTCTAGGGCATATTTCCTTCACTTGGAAACTTGATTGCCGAAAGGGAAGGCGTCGAGGATGATGAAGATGCCATTGTTGATATATTAGAAAGGTAGACGTTGTATGGAAGGTCGGTGCTAATTACCATGTGAATTTGTGAAGTATTTCTACCTATCGTGGCAGGCCGCGATGCCTGTTTATATAGATGGAACAACCCCATCGATGGCGTGTAAAATATTGGGTTTGTTACAATGCCTGAGGATCAAGAAGCTAAAGATAAAGATATGTTTGATTAGGCTTTATCGCAACCTGAACTGGAATACACAAGTGATTCTAGAAGATTGTATCTAACATGTTGTACTTGGCGCAGAGATAATCCCCTACAAGTACAATCATCGAACCACCAGATCTTTAGTAGAACACGAAGCATGACTATGGATTTGTTGCCACCTCACTATAAACAAGTTATCATCGTGTTTTAGAGCATCTCCAACATATCACCAATAATCCATCCTCGGTGTTAAAAGAAAAAACAATAATCGATTTCCAATTACAATTTTGAATTATCAGGGGAGATGTTGCTGATCCCCAATACATTCATCACCAGTATGTCCTTGACATACATATCCGGCATGCATTGGGCCAATATTCCCCCTCTCCCCCCTTCTTTCACCTGTCAGGATTGGACGACATGCTGAGGTAGTTTCAGAGGCGCGGCGGAGTGCCGGGCTGAGTGGCGTAGAAGGTGGCTCGAGCGGCACAGTGGACTTGAGGTTGTGCTTGAGCGAAGCAACTGAGCTCAAGCTGGAGTTGGGCGCCACGACGAGGTAGCTCGAGACGGGGTTGTGCGACGGGTTGATGCAGGGTAAGTGACGGAGCGGGATCGTCTGATGTACTGCCTCCTAACGTGTGGGACTGGGTCCACATGTCAGTGTGCCAACGACACGTCAGGGGAGTAGCGTCCGTAAGTGACATGACGGAGGTGCGTGCGCGGCGACAAGACCATGTGGGTTGGCCTGCCCGGCAATGGGTAAACAGGGAGCCGGGGTGTCATGGCTACGCTGACGGCTAGTAGTCGCGAGAGGCAGGAAAGGGGGTTGCGGTGTTCTTTGGCAGAAAGAGAAGTTGTTGGAGTGCGTATATTTTATCCAACTTCTTTATCGTATTTTTATTTTTTATATATCCAACATTTCTAGTATTACTTTCTCCCTTTATTTTTATAAATCGTTTCAAACAACTAAAATTGACCTGTTTTGCATGCTGAAATGTGTCCAAGGCCTTATAAAAAGTGAACATCGGGAATAGATAATTTATTTGAAAAGAGGAGCGATAGAGATGCTCACTAGAAGAAAAAGTCGCGAATAAACATGCCAGATTATTTTATTTCGGTCACATAGACGCGCGACCAGCTAGCTGCATGCCGTCGGTCCTATAATCAAGCGACGCGGCGGCAGAGCGTGATGCCATCGGCGATAGGGAGCTGCACGGGCTCGACGCGCGTGTCGGCGGCGATCATGGCGTTGAACCCCCTGATGTAGTCCCGTTTCTTGCGGTCCTCCTCCGTGAGCGGCGTGTCGTCGGGCATGGCCACGGTGCCGCCCCAGAGCGTGTTGTCGTAGGCGAGCACGCCGCCGACGCGCACCAGCCGCAGCAGCTGCTCGTGGTAGTTGCCGTAGTTGTACTTGTCGGCGTCCACGAAGGCGAAGTCGAAGCTCCCCTCGTCCTCGTCGGCGATGAGCCTGTCGAGGATCGGGCCGGCAGGGCCCTCGCGGAAGTCGACCTTGTGCGCGACGCCGGCCTTCTTGATGACGGGGAGGCCGAGGTCGAAGTACTCCCTGCTGACGTCAATGGCGACGATCCTGCCGTCGTCCGGGATGGCGAGCGCGGTGGCGAGGACGGAGCAGCCGGTGTAGACCCCCACCTCGATGGTCCTCTTGGCGCCCATTACCTTGAGCAGCAGCGACAGCAGCAGCCCCTCGTCCGGCGGCGACGACATGAACCCGCTGCAACCAGATCAAACAAACACCCCAGTTAACCCACCGTGACGACCTGCAATTCTTGTAGAATTCACGCGGGAGGGGAGAAGGGAGCAGAATCGCGTACAAGATGTGCTCGCTGGTGATCTGCCGGAGCTCGCGCATGAACTCGTTCTCCCGCGGGTACACCACCGTCTTCAGCATGTACTGCAAAAACAGAAACAACACACGCTCAGTCCGCAGATAAAATGCAGGGACGAGCGTGGAAGAAACCAGGGAGAGACGGTTCGCGTACGTCGTAGAGGTCGTTGCTCTTCAGGAGGGTCTTGGTGGTCTCCCTGCTGTGGACGTCCCTGACCTCGCCGGCGCTCCCGTTGGAAGCCATGTCTATGAACGAGCGAAATGCGCGCGCGCACACACACGCACCGACTAAAAAAAGAAGAGGAGTAAAGCCGGAGATGCTGCGGCGCTGCCGAGCACGGCCATTATTTATGCCAGGGTGCGCTTGGGTGACGACCAGGGTGAGTGGCGCCGTGACGGTGCCGGGTGCGGGGCAGCTGGGGGTGACGCAGAGAATCTGGGTCGGTTTAGCAACGCGACGCGATGCGATGCAGTGGCGTCATCGACTCGCTACGCAACCAACGCCAGCCGTGCTGGTGCTCCATGCCAAGCGTGTGTACAGACATTTGCATTGCGGTTATCCTTATCCAGGTGGGCACCTTTGTTTTACTTGGGCCTGCAAATTGATGGATTGTCGCCTATCGGCGCCGGATGGGCCGCGTGTGATCTATAGCCTCACCCTTTCTGGTGCTTGCTGTTCCTTGCTTGAGGTGGCAACTGCGGGAGCTGCTCTAATAATGGAGTTCGGATACATACGAAAGCAGAAGATATCTTCAAGATGACTGTTGCTTGATTGAACGGCTAACTTCGGGTTAGGAGGTTTACCGAAAGTAGCTGCTCGCATGTGGGCGCGGGTGATCCAAATTCCAATCGGGCGCAACAACATTTCGCGGCTCAGTGAAGCACATTCCCTTTCTAGGCAAGGTTCGGTGGCAATTGCTAGCAGCACAAGGTTGCAAGTAAATAACAGTGTAAAACTGGGAGTTGAAAGGATATATTAATACTCCCTCCGTCTCAATATAAATGTTGTGGAGTATATGGCTAAGAAACTCTGCGAGTACAAGCGTTCATGATACATAGACTTTCTACAGTTCAAGTTTATGCAAGACCACGAAGTCTGAGATTCAAGTGTCTCCACACCTTGTCAGCGCCAAAGGCTCGCCGCCGCCATGGATTTCACCAAGCTGCCGCGGTGGTGTGTAACACTGCTGCAACCCGGACTGCCGCTGCCCTTCGCGAGTAGCGGGCAACAGGGATCAGCCGTTTAGGTTTTTTTTAGATACACCTGTAACTGAGAGGTGGCTGCTTGGGGGGGATCGTAACACCGCTTATTACCAAAAAATTGCTAACGGTAATAAGCGGAAAAACACTATATATTCGCTTCATGTGGGGAGTACAGTGATTGAGGGGACTGAAAAACTGCTGGAGCATGCCACAGATTTTTACAAAAATCTTTTTGGACCGGCCCAGGGAAACATGTTCCATCTTGACCCTGATATTTGGGGGGTAGAAGAAAAGCTCGATGAGCTGGACAATGAGATTCTTAATAGACCTTTCACGGAGGAAGAAGTGAAGAGAGCCTTATTTTCCATGAAAAGCAACAGGGCCCTGGCAGGACAATATCCTCTGAATTTTACCGGCATTCTTTGGGAGATAGTGAAGAAGGATATCATGAGATTGTTTACTGCTTTTCATGCAGGAGAGCTTGACGTTTGTAGGTTGAATTATGGCATTATTACTTTACTGCCTAAAATCAATGGGGCCAATAAGATTCAGCAGTTTAGGCCGATCTGCTTGCTGAGATGCCCCTACAAGTTGATAACTAAGGTGCTTGATAATAGGGTGGCCCCTTTTGCTGATAAATTGTTTAGTAGGCACCAAAATGCCTTTATCAAGCATAGAAATATCATGGATGGAGTATTATCTTTGCACGAAATTCTGCATCATACTTACATCAAGAAGAAGGTGGGTATTGTCATTAAGCTTGATTTCGAGAAAGCTTATGAAAAAGTGAACTGGCACTTTCTTTTGGAATGTCTCGAGATGAGAGGGTTTGGTCCCACATGGTGTGGGTGGATTAAAAGTGTCCTGGTTGATGGCACAGTCAGTGTGAAGTTGAACAATGTGATGGGGCCGTATTTCAAGAGCTTTAAAGGGGTTAGACAGGGGGATCCTGTGTCGCCCTTCCTTTTTAACATTGCTGCTGAGTGCTTGTGTAAAATGGTGCTGCAGGCGCAGAAAAATAATCTAGTTGTGGGACTCGCTCCGGATCTTGTTGAAAATGGAGTGGCAATACTGCAATATGCGATGATAATCTGATCTTGTGCATAGACCATGATTTGGATAAAGCTGTGAGCATGAAGTTCTTTGTTATACATCTTTGAGCTCATGTCGGGCTCAAAATCAATTTCGTAAAAGTGAGATCCTGTGTGTAGGGGGATGATCATATTCTTAAAGCATATGCTGATATTTTTGACTGTCAAATAGGGCACTTCCCCATGAAGTATCTTGGGGTGCCAGTGACCTTTTCTTCTTTGCGAGTAGCTGACTGGGACTTTTTAGAGTCCAGATTCATTAAAAGGTGTGACTCTGGCCTGGGGGGCAATGCCTCGTCTGGAGAACGTTTAGCGCTGCTTAATGCTAATATTTCTAGCATTGCCTTTTATTATATGTCCATCTACCTTTTATCCAAAACTATACTTGCCAGGATTGACAAGTGTAGAAGGAGATTCTTCTGGCATGTGACCCAGAATAAAAAATGATACTACCTTGTTAAGTGGACTAGAATTTGTAGATCCAAGAATAAAGGAGGTCTGGGTGTGAAAGATCTGCATAAGCAGAACCTCAGCCTGCTTACTAAATGATGGTGGAAGTTAGAAACTAAATCTGGACTTTCGCAGGATATTGTGAAAGCTAAGTACTTCAGTAGGGCTACTGTGGCTGACATTAAAATGAAGTGCAATGACTCACCATGCTGGAAAGCCATTATGAAGGTGAAATATCTTTATATGGCAGGGAGGAGAGTAATTGTGCAGTCTGGAAACATTGCCAGACTGTGGGTTGATCCCATTGGGGACAATATCCCTCTGGCTGAGCAGTTTCCTCGTCTTTTCTCTATTTGCAATTATCCTGAGTGCCTTGTTGATAAATGCTTAAATCTGATCCTCCTCATTCTTTAGGAGAAGGTTAAATAGTGAGCTTAATGACCAGTGGGTTGTTGTGGGTAAAATGGCTAGAGAAGCATGTGTTTGAGACAGCCGATGTGATCAAATGGGGCTTGGGTGGGAAAACCTCTTTTACCACCAAATCTGCTTATTCGTTCTCGAAAAGAATGTTGTTGGGTGCGACTATAGATGGATCTGGAGTGCGAATCCCTCTCAAAATTCAAATCTTCTTGTGGCAACTTTTTCAAGATCTCTGTCCGACTAGGGATGTGATGAAACACCGAGGTTGGAAAGGGAATCCAAAATGTTCTTTTTGCGGAGGAGAGAGACCGCACAAAGACTGTTCTTTGCTTGCCTGTTGCGGGATAACACGGAGGACGAGTGGCATGTATGTTTGGCCTTCGCTTTGTCGCCGATAATATCTGGCAGGCCTATTCATGGTGTTATACATTCTTCCCTGGAGGGGAAAAGTTCTATACGGCAGGGATTGCTGCTATGTGCTAGGCGATCTGGTCGTGTCGTAACAGGGTTACTTTTGAGTTCAAACCGCTTACAAACCCATTTGAATGTATCTTCTCTACCTGTGCTTTAATTTGCTACTGGGCAGGAATGATGAAGCAACATGACGCAACTGCCATGAGGGACGGGGCGAAGATGCTGAAGGAGAATGCGTCAATGATGATGAGGATCTGTGCTGCGAACCACGAAGAGGCGACCTGTTGATTCTGCTGGAGATGTTCCCTTGTGGTTTAGCTTGATGTTTGAGTTGCTCTCCCCTGCGTGGGCTTGAACTTATGCTGCTCGACTGTTGCGAGCTTGTGTGCTATGACCTTTTGGGGCTGTTGGCCCTGGTTCCTAGCTTTAGAAGTATGGTGTCGTCGGGTTTTCGCCCCACAGTGAGTAATCTCGATGGCGAGTGCTTGCAGTGGGTTTCCCGACGATGCGTTGAACTCGCTTCCCCTTTTCTCCTTTCTTGGACTGTTGTATTTCCGTTATGTTGCAGTAATGGAAAGGGGTAATGCCCGGTTCAAAAAAAAAAGATACACCTGTAACTTTACAGGTACATTGATTTGGACCTAAGATCTAAGAAAATACAAGGTAACTCCTATGACTAAGGATTACAATGAAATTTTCTGTAAACACTTTCTTCGCAGTATCAACCTTTGTTCGAAGAAATACTACGAAGACTTCGGTAAAGAGGTTGCAATTAGACTTGAGCGATGTTTTCACTTTTTCACCCGCACCAATATATTAATAATGGTTCTTGAGTCGTCCATCTAAAAAGATGGGAGGCCTTGATCGATGAACGTACTTAGGCCGGGGATGATCCCCCTATAAGTGCAGGCCGCCGACTCACTATATCTTCACCATGGTGTCGATGAAAGATTTCACCTCCACAAAGAATCAAACCAACAAAAAAAACCTTGACACAACAACATAAACTCATCATATTCGAACAAATCGAATCTGTGAGGACAGGAAACTTTCTAACCTCATGGCACTGTCAAAAGAACGAGAGGAAATTTATGATCACAAAACTATGATGATCACTAGGCATTGACGAAGAGCGCAGATGCCTTGAATATCCGAGGTCCCGCCACCTGTCAATGCCAAGATGGCAGCCGGAGGCGAAGTTTCTTAGATGGCGACGGCGGCGGCCGCACGAGAAACCCTAGCTAGCCAATCTCTTATTCCGCGCTCTTGGGTCAGCCGTTTAGGTGTTCCCTTTTTGTGACCCTATCCGTTAAAACGGTGGGCAGACGCATAGAGCACCAATTACCGAGCCGGCCCACGGTTGGTTTTCTAGTTGTTTTTTTAATATGTATCACAAAGGTTGAAAATATCCAGAAAATTAAAATGCACTTTAATTTTCAAAAATATTTCAAAGAAAACAATCTTCAATAATTTTAATTTAACTTTTTTCTCCAAATTTCAAAATATCCATATACTAAAAAATGACAAATCCAAAAAAGGTTCTATAAAATAAATTTTCATGTAATTTAAAGAAGAAAAACCAAAGATGGTAAAATAAATAATAAATCAAAGAAAAAAAAGGGTAAAAGGGAAAAAGGAAATCGAAGTAACCAAAACAAAATACACTAGGAAATCAAACAAAAATTAAAAAAATCCATAAACATAGTGCCTCATGTGCATAACGAAAGAAATTCATAAATGGGCCGGCCTAGCTCACGCGCCCTTTGCGATTGGTCACCTATTTGACGCAACGAGCATCAAATAGGGTTTGCCCCTTTTTTCCCCAATGTGGATGAGCACACAAAGAAGGGTCTTATCTTTCTTCCCTTTTAGATATGTGGCAGACCCTATGGACCCTAATTTTAAGTTCTTTTTTGCAGGGAGAAACTCGACGCACCCTAATGGACTCATCTATCATTTCTGCATTTCCACCAGGCAAACCCTCTTTCTTCCGAATAACCGTCAAACTCTGCTATTCTATGATCATTGCGAAGAATAGCGGTCAAATTACATAGGGCCTACGAGGAAGATCCAATCCATTCAGTTAATATGAGTGCTTTCCTTCACGATATTCATTTTTTTCCTGGGGTTTGTAAGTTTTTTCATGGGTTTTTTATTTTTACCTTTTTTCCTCTACTCTTTTTCTTCTGCCTCTTTGTTTTTACATCTCCTTTTCTGTCACTTTAAATTTGTTTCTAAACATATTTTAAATAAGTTCATTTAAAAAAAACTATCTTTCAAAAAATGTTCATTTTCAATAATAAAATGATCAAGTTAAAAAATATTTGCAACTCCTGCACATTTATTTCATATTCATGAGAATTTTTATAAGTTAAATAACTTTATATAACCCATGAATGCATTTTCTAAATTGATGGTCATTTTATTCCAATGATTTTTACTCGTTTTGTCATGTTGGTAATTTTTCCCTGATTTTGTTAGTGGGTGATTTTTTACTCCTCGAAGCATGTAGGCTATTTACCGAGTGAGTTATTGGGCCAGCCCATATAGGCCCATGCAAGAGCATTTTGCTCGCTATTCTACACTTCCACATGAATCCATATTTGACCGCCACTCTAATTACCCGTCCAGGTCAACAAAAGTCGACCAAACATTTTGTTTCTGAAAACATAGGGAACACCAGGTGAAAACCAAAAAAAAAACTAAACCAAAACACGTACAAAAAAAAATAAAAATATGAAATGCAGAGAGACCGTCCAGCACGTGATACATGACGGCGGCTGGACACACCATTTGGCGCGCTCCTAGGCCAAAAAAGTGCCAGTTGCTAGAGCCCCACAAGGGGTAACTGTTGGTTAGTTTCTCTCTCGAATAGGAGGTCCCATATTTGATCGCCATTCAGTCGAAAGGACGAGGAAAGGCACATGGGTGATGCCATAATTCACACCCTATAGGAGGCGAGGCACGCCGATTTTTCTTGAGGTTTCGTAGTTGTATTTTCCAGCATTTTGTTCCGGTGGGATATTTTCTACTTCATCTCTTTCTCCCTTTTTCTATCATTTTTTGGTATTTATTTTGGCTAAAAAATAATATTTATTTAAAAATGTTCACAATTTTCATAGAACTATAAGAATTTCTAAAATATGTTCATAGAAGTATAAAAAATAGTTACAGTTTTTAAAATCTGAGAAAATTATTTAAATTTGACAACATTTGAAAAACTCTTATTTATATAAAGTCTATTCATCACCCAGGGTGCAAAATTAGTTATTCTTCACCTGAGGTAATCTTACGATCATTTCATAAATAAATTACATTTGAAATACAAATAGTTAAATTTGTATTGATTCACTGCATAAAATTTGGCCCTAAGACCAGAAAAATTGCATTTTATGTATATTTTAGACTATGTTTTTACATTTGTAATTTTATGTAATATAAACTATTTTTACGGTGATTATGTATTTTCTTACGTTCTCTTTTTATGTCTGAAATAAGAAAAATTTACATAACATAAAATTACAGTGCATTAATGTTAAAATAGAGGGGGTGAAGAATAACTATTCCTCACCCAAGGTGACGAATAGTGAAAGAACACCATTCGAAGGATGCGTCCATGAACTGCCAAGAACAAATCTGTATGAAGTTTCATCAATATACATATTTGTATGTGATGTATAAAAACAGACAAACAAAAATGGGCTTGCGTTTTGTGGTTTTGGGCCGGATTTTGTCTTTAATTTGAGTGGCGTATAATATATTGTATTATTTAATGAAATTTTACAGGTACATGGAGAATATACATATGTATTTGTGACAAAATTCATTCAAAAAACTTCAAAATACCTTTTTTTATTATTAAAAAAACTACGCTCCATGTAGCCCGGTGCGAAAAGGCTCAAATCGTTGCACTTGCTAGTAGGCACTAATGCATAATGCATGTGGTGCCATGAGGAAGTTATATCCATAGCTATATATGAGTGATACAATTGCCATCAAATGCTCCTTTCAGACTTGTTGTTCAGTTCAATTAGCTACACCTTCCATCCCATAATATAAGAATATTTTTTAAGCTAGCTTAAAAAATGTTCTTATATTATGGGGCGGAGGGTGTAGTATTGATATCTAAGAGTCAATTATACCGGTGGTGCTTGAACTTGGCGTGATCGGTTACTTTGGTGCTAGAACTTGTGGCAAACATTGAACTGGTGCAATAACTTGGCTCAGGTGTGCAAATACGGTCCTAATTGCGTTTGGATACGAAATCAACGCTGATTTGGCGGGCCAACATGGCATGGGGCCTGCTGTCAGCGACTTGAAGCATGTGGCCTGTTTTTCTTTTTGAAAAAAAACCTTGAATTTTTTTATTTCTCATAATAAAGACCTTGTCCATGCGGTAGATGTTTTTTATTTTTTCTGTATGATAGGTGGGCGCCGACATGAAAATTGAAAGAAAAAAAGGGTAAGCCTTCTACACTCAAACACGCGACGAAATTCTAGCACGTACACGCTCACTGCCACTGCATCATTTTCTTTTGGATGTTCAACAAGGATAACAGATATTAATGTAGCATAAGTATATTCACAAATGATAAAACGTAAGTAATAAAAATAAAGTTCAAATATTTGTGTGTATGTGGGGCTTAAATTGGGTGCAGATAATGCTGCCCATTTTGCACGCGCTAGTTCCTTTGAAATGTTTGTAAAACGTAAGTAACAAAAATAAAGTTATTTGTGTGCCATAAATATCATACACAAATGATGATTAGTACTACATAAACACATTTAAATATACACACATGTATTATATAATTGTTTTCAGTAAATGCAGGCACTAAAAATGCTTAATGAATATAAAAAAAGAATACACTTGCAGCTTATATTTAATTTATTTTGATGGATATAAACATTTACTAAATATTTCTGAATATTCACTTGTGACTTATATTAAAAAAATATTAGCACGACTGAATATTCATATGAACACTTTAAATCTTAAATTATGAGTATTTTTAATTGTATAAACACCAAACTATACAAATGTGCATATAATTATTGAAATGTTTGTAGAGTTAAATTAATATTTATGAATTGTAATGTTAAATATATTTTCATTTTTAAAATTATACAAACATTTTAATAATTCACATACATTATTTTACATATATATGTACATTTTTAAAAGAATATGAGAACAGTTTAGAAAAGTAATTTATTTCGTTTGTATGTATATAATAATATTTATACCTCACAAATATTTAAAGGTTATTTTTATTACTAAGATTAGAACTTACATTACCTGCACATTTCTAAATAAAACTAACAGGAGCAAATGGGGCGCACCGACGGCAGCCCATTTCAGCCCCACAAGTTCCTCTATTCGACTATTCTAAAAAAACCCGCCTCTATTCGACTACATTAACACAAGCATCCACTTCAAGATGTCTAAGACGTGAATGGTGCAGGTGTCAAGACGGACCTTGACAGAACCAATGGTCACGGTTCGAGACGAGGCCATTTGTTTTGTTAAATTTTTTTGTATGTACACACGGGACCCACTGGCCATAGAGTCGAACAAAAATGAAATGCCACCTTTCCGGCGTCAACAGGGCTTTTTAGTGAGGAAAAAATTGAGGGTGTTTCCGCAGGAAAAAAAACTGGTCACACGCCCTCTCTTTGCCATTGGGTCGTTGACGACGGGACCCATGCCATGTTGGCGCGCCTAGTCAGCAGCTCGGACGTACAAAACCGAGATTTGTACCATATTTGCACGTCGGAGCCAAGTTTACACCAATTCAATATATGCCGCGAGTTCTAGCACCAAAGTGACCGTTCGCGCCAAGGTCAAGCACCACCGGTGTAATTGACTCGATATCTAATTGAGCAATTAGTGCGAACCAATCTGTGGTTGGATGGTTAATTAGAGGGACTGTGATATCCCCAGCCCACCAGGGTTCAAATCCTGATGCTCGCATTTATTTCAGGATTTCCGGCAATGCGCATTCAGTGGGAGGAGACGTTCCCGTCGACGACGAAGCGCCTACGGTGACTTTGTAAATCTCAAGATGATATGCTGGCTCAGTCTTTCGTAGGTGCTCATAGGGGTAGGGTGTGCGTGTGTGCGTTCATGGGGTGAGTGTATGCGTGTGTATATGAGCGCTTGTGTTTGTACTCATGTTCAAAAAAAAATTGAGCAACTAGTTTTGTGCAACTATAATGAAATAGAATAGCGCCCTCTTGCAACAGAATTATGACAACAAAGAAGGTAACATACTATGACATGGAAAATGGTGGTATGAAAATGAGGTAATGCTAGTCATAGTATATCTATTGGGTCCACCGCCTCAGTTGTTCTAGTATTTTGTAGTTTATCCTTGAGGCTTTGAAGCGCATGAAACTTTGCCAATACCCTACTTACACGGACTCTAATCAGCGAGGTAATTCACTAGTTTATGCACATTACTTTGGTTTTTTCTTAAATAAAATGACACGCTTCTGGACATGTTGGAGAAACAACACGAAAATTTTGAAAATAAAATAAAATCTTTGCTGTACATGTCTCCTTACAAAGGATTCACAAATCACATCACAAGCACTCTAAAACGGTAACAAAAGCTACCAAAATCATCACCAAGCTGGCGCCTAATCATGCACAATCACCGCCGGCACTTTTTGGTCGTCCAGCCTCTCCAACCTTTGTGTTTCTCCGGCTTCGATGACCTCCAAGACCTCCCTCAGCACGCGCTCCTCGTCCACCGAGAGCTCCTCCATGGCCTCCTCCAGCTGCGCCACCAGCTCCGGATCAAACACCGCGCGCTCTCCGTGCTCTGCGGACTCGGACGGTGCCGCCGGTACGTTGCCGAACTTGGGCGTGACGTAGGAGCCCGGCGAGAACATCTGCCCGCCGCCGAGCAGCCAGTCCCTCAGGCTGCCGGACTTGCTGAAGTCGAAGCCCGGCGTCGCGCTCAGCTCGCCGAGCTGCCTCGCCCTCGCCCGCCTCTTCGCGCCGCCGGGCGCCTCCCCTAGTTCCGGAGCGCTGCTCGCGGTGGCCATCTCACCTTGCTCCGTGGAGCTGCTCTGCGGCGGCGGCGGCACCGGTGACACGTCTGGTTCGGGTGCTGGTGCTGGTGCAGGCTCCGCTTTCTCCGGCGAGCCGCACCGCGAAACCAGCGCGTCGAACTCCTCCAGCGTGCGGAAGCTGACAGCCCTCGCGGCAGCGCCATCGTATGCACACCGAGGCGACGAGGTTTTGGCGCCGTCTGATTTCCGATCATCGTCCCGCTCCTCAGCGCCTTCCGCGGTGTTCTCCTCCTCCAGCCCGGCGAGAAGGTCAGACACGTTGATCGTCTCTATCTTGGCCGCCGCCGACGCGGGCTCCGGGCTCTGCTCGACGGCGTCGACCTTGCTGCTCCTGGCGGCGGAGCTGGAGGTGCGGAGGAGGGCGAGGAACTGGTCGCCGTTTCTCTTGGAGTTGGAGAGGATGATCTCCTCGACCAGGCTGCTCCTCTGGAGCCCCTGGTTGGCCTTCCCCCGCAGGCTCCCCGACCTGCTCAGCACCTTGGAGGAGATGCACCCCATCGCTCCTCGGTCTCTCGCTCCCAGCAATCTATCTATCTATCTATATATCTGAATAGTTCCTCCACACGCAGCTGCTCCACAGATGCTCCCTCAGTTCGTTTTGTCTGCAAACTGTATTACGTATCTTAAGGACGACAGGCTGCCAAATCATCTGAAG
This sequence comes from Aegilops speltoides, assembly GCA_021437245.1. NCBI lineage: Eukaryota > Viridiplantae > Streptophyta > Magnoliopsida > Poales > Poaceae > Aegilops > Aegilops speltoides. The sequence continues at coordinate 186,812,764 of CM038147.1, forward strand.
ATTGTAATAGATAATAAGAATGAGAAGAATTACCTGGGTTCTTGGAAAGATTCCCCCCGTTGCACTCCTCGATTCTAGCTTGAATTGCTTCAGATGATTTGTTGCGGATTAAGATTAGCGCCGGGGCAGCAGCACATACAGAGCACCGGGCAAGGATCCGATCATGGCTGACTAATGGCCGCAATTAAGTACGGGATGGCAGGAGGGTTCCAATTTCCAAATGGAAGCGGCTGCCGGCTGCGGCTGCCTCTCGTGGGCTTCGAGTCAGCAGAATGGTTTCTTGGTTTAATTAATGGATCAGCAATTGTGACGCTACGGACCTATCGGAGCCACGCCACCAACCCCAGTTTGAACACCAGGCGTTTTTTTTCAAATGGGGCACCGGACGTGGGTAGTGCCGTGGCGAGCCGCATAAATTAGCCTTGGTTGTGCCTGTTATTAACAACGATGCCATGAGACTAGCCACAGTGGGAGTAACTTCAACAGTAACATCGAGTCCAAGTCAGCAAATTTGCTTATGTGGCAGTGAGTTAATGATGAAAGAGATAGTTATAGTAACTTAGCTAGTTACTATAACATCACATGTCCCAATGCAATATGAGTCTATAACCTAATAAATGAAGCTTTGCATGTTACCACACTTATGTTACTACCCACTATGAAGGTAGTAACATAGTCTAGGGATATGTGTATGTTACTAGTGTATGTTACTACCCATTGTGGCTAGTCTGATGCATAGCATTGCTTTGCTGTTCATTAGTAAGTGGCATTGTTGGGGTTTATGTCTGAATCATGGGTAGATGTTCGCGCCAGGTATCGGTGCACACCATATGCCGCCGTTTGGTCATGAGGAGTGGGCTCCGCCGGGAGAAAAGTTTGGGCATGCCGCGGGAGAACGGGAGGCATGGGGAAAAGTCGTCGGCGTGGCGGGAGCGCCAACTGTGACCGGATATCTGCCGTCCGTTGTTCGTTCGACGGCCAAGGATCTGACAGGGTCGTTGGAGGTCACGCTGCCACCAACAACCATGGCCAGGTCGCCACATATACACGTCGCCACCCGTACGTCGATTCAGACGGACCCCGACATTGCCGATAACTTTCCGCCGTATTATTACTCTCAATTTTGTTTTGTAGTAATATCTATTTTTTACGATTATATACCAAAAGAAAAACGTGAACAAGAAAACCTTGCCGATCCACGAAATGCCGTGGTCAAGGCCGAACAAGCTCAATGTTCCAAACGAGAGATGACAAGTGAGCACGGGCGCACGGCATTGTTGGGGAGCGTAAACGCCATCCGTCCACTGCATAAACTAGCGAGCCATGAACCGCTGGTTAGCTAGCCACATTTGGACGCCTAGTGGCAGCATCCGAGGCAACAATCTCCTCAAATGAAGCGGCTCCTTTTCACGGGCTCCAAGAGGGTGGAGTTTACTCTAGGTCGATGATGGCCTTGTTTGGATACTCTAATTTAGCTAAAGATTAGAGTTAGTTTCTAACTCATGACTAATCCTAAACTAACTCTAGCCAAAGAGGTGTTTGGATGACAGGGCCAGACTGCCAATAAATGCACTTTCTCAATCATTTGGCTCCTTTAAACCCTCTTTACTGCCGGATTTGGTGTGACCGGCTCTTATGTGGCCTCCTCCCACTCACAATGTCATAAACAAATGATCTTTACAAATCACGCGCCCAGGGAGGAGCTCGTCATCGCCACTTAGTAGGAAGGCTCCGTAGAGCCCAAGCCCCCGGAACTTCTCTGACGCCGGCGCTTGCAAGTTGAGGTCAAGACCGGTGTGGGTAGCGGGGCCGCTTGCCGACGGCTACGAACCCCACATGTCGAAGCCGTCTCCGTCCATCACGGGTGCTCTGCTCCAAGCTATACTCACGGCACTTCAGCAGAGAGGAGAAGATGAATTATGGCTTCAAATCACCTGCGCCAGAAGAGAAGAATCATTAGCACATCCGCACACGCAGCTGTGCTCGTGCTCATGCATGCACCAGCCACATGCACGCACACAGCCGCCGCCCAGCCCTCAATCACCGGCCACGCATGCCACCTCAAGCTCCAGCTGCCGGCCTCCGACGGATCCAGTCGTGCCGCCGGTTCAGATCCCCGCCACACACACGAGTAGGAGGATGAACGAACGAACTCACCTCTCGCGAGTCGCGACCTCCCTGGTAGATGCGCTGTCGCCGCGCACGAGAGAGAGAGAGAGAGAGAGAGAGAGAGAGAGAGAGAGAGGAGGAGTGAGAGAGCGGGTGAGGCGGAGCCAGAGGCCGGAGGGAGGCGTGCTGACGGGTTCGGCGGCTGGGTTTGGCGCTAGGCCGTCGGCGTGATGGGGAACGAAGAGGAGTCACGCGAGGGGGTGCGGGAGGGAGGGATCTGGTGCGGAAATAGAAAGATTTTTTTAGTGGGCCCAAGAGAACTAGCTCCAATTAGCATCTCTTGGGTGGGATAGTTTTTTTGGGTGGGTTAGATGCAACTAGCTCAAACTAACCCTCATGTTTGCATAATTTAAGGTTATTTGAGCCCAAACTAGATCAAACTAACTCATGGATCCAATCAGAGCGATGACTTCTTTCTTCAGTCTCCGATTTGTATTATGTGAGAGAGGTGTGGCCTTTTAGCGCATTTTGAACTAAGCATAGTTTAGATCGTTAGGTTCTTCTGCAGTGAAACCAGTCAACTAGGGTTCAACTCATAGAAATGCAGGGGTGCTCGCATATTTCATCTATTTTTTCAGGCATTCCGACGCCCATCTCTTAGTAGTATGGCGTGCTCGACTATGAAGTACTCCTATCTTGTAGAGTGTGAGTGCATGCGTGTTATGATAATCTGCGTATGTACTATGTTTATCACATAACTTTTCGAGCACGTTTTAAATCATCCTCATTAGTCTGATAATGTATCATAGTAATGTATTTTTTAGGGGTATATCGTAGTAGTGCCTAGTCACTATGAACTAGTACTATAAAGTATAAACGACATACACGGGCGCTGCATATGACCCGGGCTCATTAGTTCTGTAAACGACATTTCCCCGCGGGTCCCATATGGCTTAGGCCCAGTAGCGCTATAAATGGCACTCGCCTACGGTGCGTCCCATATGGCCGCACCTAGTAGCGCATGCTGGCTCAAACGCTTTTTATGCGATTTTATTTTTTGGATTTTTGTCACACAAAAAATCTAGTTCTATTTTTGCCTTTTTTAGTTTTATTTTTTTCATATTTATTTATCTTTCTTTTTTTCATTGTTTTTGATATAGCTTACCACTCATGACAAGTGGTTATTTATCTTTCTTTTTATAAACACATGAGCATTTTTAAACATGTGAATATATATGAATGCAAATTAAAAAGTGTGAAACTACTTGAATATATTTTAAGACTTGGACATCCTTTAATAGGTGAACCTTTTTTAAAATTGCGTGAAAATAATTTTAAGTTCTTTATTGCTTTGAATTAAATTATTTTAAATGTGTGAACAATTTCTAAAAGTATATAATATTTTATAATATTTTAAAAAATATACAGGAATATTTTCTAAAATATATGACTATACATTTAAATGTAAAAAATATTTATATATGTATGAATATTTTTATAACAAACGGGGGTTTTCAGTTTTGCATGTTCAGATTTTTGAACAAAATTTTCAAGAACGAAAACCCATTAATTGTGTGAACTGGACTGCATGACCATCGCCCATTTAAGCCCTTGTTAATGGCCTGACCCTGTGGAGCAAATCACCCTCTTTCCAACCAGAAGCGCCTATTTAGCGCCGGTTCACATGCTTGTAAGCGGGCCATTAATAGTTTGCTCCTGGCTATTCGCTATGCTCATTGGCTTGGTCATTTTTCTTTTCTTGCTCGCTCAAGCTAGGAATGTTCGCTGGTACTCAAGCCGGCAATGCTTAATCGTTATACACGTGCCCATGTGTAATTACTCTATTAAGGGATATGAATGATCTAGTTTTAACGTCCACGTAGAAGTTTTTGGGTCAATACCTTATCCGGTGGCTAAGATGGGGATGGGATAGCATTGCCCATACCTGTTACCCACCTTACCCACAAATGACTTACATGTGGGCCCTAAAACCAGTAGACCCTAGGTAATTCTTGCCCATACCCACCAATTTTTTTGTCATACCCACCCATTTGTCCCTAAAATCCCAAAGAAAATCATAATCTAACCACAACACACCGTCTAGAAGGCTTACATGTTGTTTATTGTGCTGAAATGTTTTTTTCTACTGAATGTTACTAGGTGTAGGTTTCCCCGCTGGGATGAAAAACCCGACGGGGACGAGCACATGCATGCGCAAGAAAGATTGGTGGATGGAAATGCGAGTCCAATATTTGGCTGGGTAATCCCCATTGCCAACTTGAGCTGGTACAGATAAAACAATCTACATTTTGAATGTTTAAGAGTTTAAGAAAGTTGGGATTTTAAAAAATTACAATTTGAAAAAGAATTGATTTTTAAAAAAGTTTAGAAATTTTAAATTTTTGTGAATTTTGAAGAATTTAACTGATTTGAAAAAAGTTCATGGATTTAAAAAAATCATGAATTTGCAAAAAAACACAAAAAACAAAAGGAAAAAGAAACATGTAAAACAAAAAAAAAATCAAACAAAAAACAGTAGAACAGAATGACCCCCCAAAAAATGGCATGGAGAAGCAAAGGAACCTTGTAGAAAAGGTTCCCAAAAGGCCGAAACCAGTGAAGTAGAGAGACATATATAGGTCGGCCCAGCTAGAATTGGCGGAGGAGCTGGATGTGGCCCTTTTACCGACAGAACTTGTAAGCGCCAAATAACCCGCCTCTGCCCTAAAAAGTAGGAAGGCCAACCCACCCAGGTCCGGTGATCACTGCATGTTCGGACGGGCAGATGGAAACGGAACCATACCCATCCGTGATCTGCAACTCCGATCGTGCCTTGCCAGAAAGCGGTGCGAATCGCGCGGGCATGAGCAGTGTATCGTGCAATGCGGCAGCAGCAGGACACTCGATCAAGATCCATCTGAGTTCATCCGTCTGACACCTGATCCCATGTCTTTCGGCGTCCTCGCGGCATTGATGATTGGTCCGACGAGAACACACAAGATCTACGACTAGTAGGTAAAAAAACAATGGTTCGTTTTTCCTTTTTGCATCATATTCTCAAAATAATACACATTGTCTGCCGGTATCCTGCTTGATGGATCGCCATCAGGGGTAACCTGAACCTGTTCTTCTACCACGCCTCTGTTAGCACCTGAAAGTGTCCACCGGACAAACTGTTCCCTAGTCTTAGTGAGATGTTGGCAAACTGTTCCCTACTTGTTGATACTTCCTTCGTTTCATAATGTAATGAATATAGATTTTTACGAAGGCAAACCTCTTCAACTTTGATTAAGTTTTTAAAGGAAAACATTTACATCTAGAATGCCAAACATATACTTTCTCTGTCCCAAAATAAGTGTCTTGAGCTTAGTACAAATTTGTACTAGAGCTAGTACAAAGTTGAGACTTATTTTGAGACGGAGTGAGTTTATCATTATACTCATCATAAGATGTAGTTTCATATTTTATATATTAGGTATTCTAGATATAAATATATTTTTGTATAAATTTGATCAAAATTTGTAAAGTTTGACTTTTCAAAAAAATCTATATGCACTGCATTTAGAAATAATGGGAGTAATAGTTAGAATAGAGTTGGAACCGTCTGAAGTGATTGGGCTTGCAAAATTCATTTGCCTACTTTAATCAGTAATTATGTACCCCATGCGAGGTAAAGGTGGCCTAGCGTCTTAGTACTACTACTAGCTCTAATTGCCTTAGGTTTGTGGCGGATCCTCTAACATCCTCAAGGAATGTCACGAAGCTACAGTGAAATGCGTGTGTAAAACGAAGAAGGGATGTCAGGGTTACTATAGCAACTACTGTGCGAATTTACTGTAGCATGTACAAAAATAAATAAAAAATAATTTTATTGCACCATAATTTTGTTTGTATGTAATTTTTGTAAATGTCTACAGTAGATTTGTAATTTGCAAATTAATTATAATCATTTTAGGCTTAACCATATGGATGTGAAGAAGGGATGTCACGATTACTGTAGCTTACATGACATTCCTTAAGGATGTTAGAGGAAGCTTACTTCTCACTAGCTTGGACTTTGGAGACAGGTAATCAGTCACCTGTGATGGAAGGCCTGATTGATTGAACCTTTCATGTGATGCAACAAAAAGGATTGTTTCTAAAATGTGATAGGGACATGTACAACTGCTACTACAAGAGTTTCTTTTTCCATTTGGGACAATAACCATGCCTTCCAATTAATTAATTTCAACTAGCCGGAAAATGTGACGACCGTTGCCAATTGCTAGTTGGATCACAGTGGGACGGGAAGCAAAATATCAGGCCAGTGATGTGGTGATGTGCATTGTATATGCCTGATGCACCCATGTTCAATTATACACAGGGGAGCTTGTTTTTAGGGCCTACTCTCTTGGACTGAACTAATCATTGATCCATATACTTTCCTCCTGCATATGAGAGCATGCCTGCCCATGGACACATGGTCTGTACCCATACTGTTGAAGTAGGAGTAGAAGCTATGCTAAACTGCTAAACAGCAACATACCAGTAGAAAACGCACATGCAGTGTGGAATCGTAGCATCAGCCCGTAACTAAACCGGCGTGCTTTAAGATGGGAGCCCACTGTATTTCACAGGGAAAAAAAGTGAAAACACACTGCATGTGAACTAGTGCAATCTTGAGTTTAGCTAATACATTAATCATCAGAAGCATATTTTTAACAAATTGACCTCCACTGTGAAGAAAATTCTTTCTTCCACGCGCTACAGATACACTTCTAACATGTTTTTTCTTTTGTAGAAGATAGAAATACCATCAAATCCGATATACATGTGAGAGTCATAGTTTCCCCATATTGGGACACTAGGACATCTCTAACGCGGGTCCTCAAACCGCCCGCATCAATCTGGATCGCGTGGTCCGGGCATGCTTACCATCCAACGCGGGACTGTATCCATTCGCGGGCCGGTCCAGATGTCCTTTTTTTTGTAAACCGGAAGCAAACTGATGGAGGGGGGGGGGGGGCTTTTGCGGGAGTCCAGACCGCTGTCACGCAAACGTCCGACAACTCTGGCCCACCCAAAACCCCTCTTTCCCGCCATAGCGTCGACGTCGGATTCATGTTGGCCCAGAGCGGACGCGACTACTCACTGGAGCTGACCATTCAAGTGCCACTCAGGCTGTGAGTATTGCCCGCTGCGCACACCTTCTCTTTGCATTGAAATGACATCCGTCTGCCCACCTACCTCCATTAAACCAACACGTGTACCGAGGAACCTATTCCGGCGCCCCGAGCGCTACACATCTGTCCTTGTGCCGTCCGGCATTAATAACCTTACCGGTTGACGCCTCACATCCACTCGCTATTTAAATGTGGTTAGGCGTCAGGCAAGAACCACACCACACCACACCTCCGCTCTCGATCTCCTACTTGCACCACACCTGTCACGGCCTGCGACTCCAAAGCCCTGTGGGACGACCTCATCTACAAGAAGAAAGAGCTTTCTCTGGCATTGCAGCCGCCTGGGTGGCTCGGTGAGCCAGCTGGATACACGCTAGCTTGCCGGCAAGCACTCCGGAGCCGGCGACACCGCCGACACCAGGTCGTCCTCGTCCGTCCAGATGGGTTAATGCCGTCTACCGGCAGATTTGCCGCGAGTGATGGCGACAACGCGTCTGGCAGGCGGAGACAAAAGCCATGTTCGCAGAGGTCGACGACGGCAGAGGAATTTAATTGGGTCACTGATATCAACATCGTCAACTTTGCGTCGGCCACGCCCGCAGCCGCCGGCAACACCGAGGAAAAGTATCCCATGAAGGACACCGCCTATGCCTCGCCGACCTACACAGCCAGTGACTTGCCCGCTTAGCAGGGGCGTAGTCCACAACAACCGTCTTCTTCCGCACCAAAAACCAACCCTGATCCATGCTTCATGGAAGCGGAGGCTACTCTTCCCCTCCCATTGAAGCATATCCCTCTAGGGCTCCGGGCGGTCCAACGAGCTTGATGCCTAACATAGGGAAGACATGTCGTGGGAAACGGGATCCACCACGGTCGGTGGTAGACTAGGTTAGAATAACATAGCATAGTCCGCTATAGTTTGGTTGAAATATGCTCGAAATGTAAATGTTTTTGTCCGGTTATATGAAAATCATCCGTTTTGCACGAATTTTGTCCGGTTTGTTGAGATCCAACTTGGAATATATGCGGTTACGGTTGGATGGCCGACTTCTGCATCAGTGTCTGCGGACTGCCCCCTGCTTCGCGGACGGACGCGGTGTCCAGTTTGGGGGTCAACGTTGAAGATGCCCTTAGATAGGTCTCCAATTGTTCGTCACTTAGGCCCTTCTAGCGGTAGTTGCGGCTATGTTCAATAATGGTTCTTCCGCCTTCTTACATGGCCCCGCCGGTTCCTCTGCCTTCTTTTACGTCCACGGCGATGGCCAAGGAGGAGGTCGTCGAGGTCGCCAAGGAGGGCAAGTTCATAGAGGAGGTTCGCGACGACGATGATGCTATCCTTGGACCATCCCCACCTGATACAAAGGATTGCAGTTGAAACCTGGAGTGGTGACCTATGGCCCTCAGGAGAAGTACAAGAGGGCTTGACTCGTTTGAGTAGTTTATGTCCCCATTGCGTCACTTATGTTAAGTTTATGTCATGTTTGTTCGTGTCACTAAATTATACTCCCTCTGTAAACTAATACAAGAGCGTTTAGATCACTACTTCAGTATTCTAAACGCTCTTATATTAGTTTACGGAGGGAGTATTTTTTTTGCTGCTTAATTAAGTATTATGCACGAACTTGTGAGTGTCATTGTATTTGAAACGAAGTTTAAACAGTGTTTTGTATGCAAAATGGAGGTGACAAGTAGCAAATAACTTTTTTAAAAATTAAATTTAGGGGATAGGTTAGTTCTCAGCCTCCCAATACACAAATTTTTCGGGAGGCTCCCAATAACTATTTCTTGAGAGATGCTCTTATGCGAGGTTTAGGCAACGTGGGCATTGCTTTGTTGCTTTTTTTTATCATTATGTCTGGTGAGCCACTGCGCTTTGTCGAAATATAATGATGAACTGTTTGTGAATTGTTGGGCTTACTGGAGGCCAAAAGCAATAAATTTTTGTTCTTAGAAAAAATGAGGCTCGGAAGGTTTCAGAAAACTTTCGTTCACGTATTGATTCGTCCCATAATTATAAGAGCGTTTTTGATATTGGTGAACGGAGGGAGTAGTATGTGATGTGGAGCCTATTCCTTATTGCTTGACAAACAGACGCACGATCAGGCCCCCTGAGCATGATTCATGATATGTGCTGTTCATCCTTTACTAGAGCCCTGAGAGTACTCTTTAACCTGAACCGTAACTCCGGATAGCTTACTGTTCTGACGGCTCATTTATACTGCAGGCAGTACAAAAACGCTTTATCAGTTTTGGTTTGGTTGAGATCTTGAGTACAGTAATAAGTGTATTTACTTAGCCCAGCAGGTACTTCTTTTCCAAAGAACGATTTGAGTTTTCAAATCGAGCCCATGCATCCCGCTCGAAGGAGCCAACCTCATCTATTTCGAGATTCCCGCCGCCAGCCAAGGGAAGCCCTAGAAAGAAAACGGAGATGCCATCCGTCCATCCATCATCGCCGTCGGTCAACATGTGAGTCACCTATCCTCACCCTGGAAAGAGGGGAGCCGGAGAGAATCAAATCATCAATGGCCGCACCACCAGCCTGCCTGCCTGCCTGCCACATCTGCCCTTCAACATGTGCTAGAGAGAGAAAGAGCGTCTTGTTCACTTGTGCGCGTGGAGAGGGGGAAAGGTCTCTTCTGCTTTGCAAAACTCTAGTCTAGAGAGAGAAAGAGTATTTGTTTCCTGGTGCAATGGTAGGATTTGATTTGAATGCAGCTGCAGTTGGACTGGTCTTTCCCCCCCTCTCTCTCTCTCGTGGGTCCAGATTTCCATGCCACAACAGGCTGAGGCCATGCCATGCCTGCACCATTTCATGTCTTCTTGTGCTCTATCCACTGCAGGATCTCCCCCCTCCCTCAGCCGAGCACCAGTGCTACTAGTACTAGTGTCTCTCTAGGTCTAGGGTTTTCCCAAGGCATTGCATTGCACCGGACTGGATTAGTGGAGTAGTTTAGCGCCGTGGCCATGGCTAACCCTGGGACATCGTAAAATAAACAGTGAGGGGGCGCCACCCAGAGCACATAAAACAAGGGATTAGGCAGGCAGATGCCACTGTTCAATCAATGGCCCACCCAAACCAGCACCCGTATAAGGCTGGTCGTAATGGTAGTATCATACTCCCTCCTTTCCGGTTTATAAGGCTCAATTCAAAAATCTCACCAACCAAGGTAAATGGTGAGTGGTGGAATACCTTTTGGAGTTTGCAAAAGCACCCAAATTAATGCTCTTGTTTTCCTCAAAAAAGTATGTTTACCAATGCATTAATTGCAATGCATGCATGCATAAACTTCATGTATTGGTCAATTTTCTCTTAATACTTGCATGCAATGATTTAATGCACCTTGGAATCTGAACATGTGATGGGAAACAACCAAATTGAGCCTTATAAAATGGAAAAACTCAAATTTTGAGATAAGCCCTATAAACCGGAAAGGAGGGAGTAGCTAGTATCATGCATGCCAACTAGACAATTTTGATGAGGTGGCATAGCATTAAATGAAGAAAGAGAGGGTGAAGTATCATATCATGATACCGTATCATATTAAATGCTATGCTACTTTGTGTCATGCATGGCAATAAATGAAGTAGTACATGATACTAATATATGATACTATGCATAAGGGAGGTAGTATCATACACTAGTATCATATGCATGATACTAGTGTATGATACTCCCCATTACAACCAGCCTAATAATCTCTCCAAGCACAGCTCCAGATGAGAATCACGCTTTGCTTTGCCGCATCCAGTGCTGTACCCCTACTGTACATGGTCAAAACTCCTAGTAGCAGGAGCACCAGCAGATGGCTGCGATCTTGAAATTGGACGGACAGGATGGGTTGGGAGTACTGTAGTATTTCTCACCATGGGAAATGGCGCTGGCCTTTGTGCTGTCTGTGTGGCAGTGGCACTGGTAGTACTGGTGCTACTGCTAGGAGACACTAGTAGCTCCACGTTTGCCTGCGCCTTTTGATGCCACATTTGGTTTCCGGTTTATTTTAGGGGTTGGTGGTCATCTCAAGAGAGGACCCCGAACTGAGGCTGTAGTACTTTCTTGGCACCAATGGGCCGCTCCTCCTCCTCCTAGTCCTAGGACAAAGATCACGGAGATAGGGAGCATAGTTATTACTATGCCCATCCATTCAATGGTGCTCGAGCCGGAAAGCTAGGACTTTTTTCAAATCCGGCTCCAGGCCCCCCTCCCATTTTTAGTCCTCCAAGCTTCAGCAACTGGTATGCTCTGAAGAGAGGGGAGACGACTATCACCAGTTTTCCTTCTGTGGTAGCATTGGCATTGGATTCTTCTTGAAGGATACTACCTCAGTATACCAGTAAGTTCTTTTTTTTTGCTTGACCTGCTTCTTCAAGCTCTCGCTTCCTTTACACGTTTTTGGATGGAATCAAGTGCGGAATCTGCAGATTGGTTGCTGGAACAGTGTTTTTGTGTTGTTTTTTCGAATGAGATGCGACTAAATGCTTTCTCTTTCTGGTTCTTATGAGGAAGAATCTGTTCTTATCGTTCCCTTTTCTTTTGAATCTCTGGTAGGGACATGAGGAGCTCCAGATCATCCCGCGCTTTCCAGCAGAACCACGGAGCCTTGTGATTTGGTAGCCATGGAGATGGAGGAGCAGAAGGAAGCCCCGGGCTTCCTTGAGGTGCCCAAGGACATCCCCGTCGCCACCAAGCCCCTCACCATCAGGACCAATGCCGGCTTCAGCAGCAGCTCCGACCGCTCCAACCCCATCTCGCCGGCCATCTCCTTCACCCCGCACCTCTACTCGCCGTCGCCGCCGTCCTCCGCCTTCGTGTCGGCGCTGCAGTCCCCGTACATCTCGCCCCGGGTCCTCGAGCCGCCGGAGCCGCCGGGTCAGCAGCCGCACCGGCAGCTGCATCAAGAAAGCAAGGCCTCCAGCGTCACCACCACCACGGCGCAGTCGCCGGCTTCCTGCTCCAACGGGTCCCAGTCCGAGGACACCGACGCGCCGAGCGCGTCCCGCACGCCGCCGTCGGAGCGCTACGACTCCAGCGGCATCGACCCGGCCAAGATTTCAGACGCCGCCGCCGGCGGCGGCGGCTGTGGCGGCGCGCCACCGCGCGTGTCCTTCTCGTTCCCCGTGCCGCGGGTGTCCTTCACCAGGGGCCCCGTGGCGTCGCCGTCGTCCAACGCCAAGCTCCGGAGCTGCGACGTGTACATTGGCTACCACAACAACGGCAACCTCGGCAGGTTCTGCAAGTGGCTCAAGGCGGAGCTGGAGCTGCAGGGCATCGCCTCCTTCGTGGCTGACCGGGCAAAGTACTCCGACACGCAGATTCACGAGATTGCTGACCGGATTATTTGCTCCGTGGCGTTCGGCGTCGTGGTGGTCACCATGTCAAGTTTCCTCAACCCCTTCAGCCTCGAGGAGATCAGATTCTTTGCTCAGAAGAAGAACCTCATCCCTATACTGTTCGACACCGAACCGTCGGAGATTGCCGGGCTGTTTGATGGCAAGTTGGAGGACAAGGAAGGGAAGGAAGCATTTGAAGGGCTGATGCGGTGCCACGAGTTCAAGCTCGAGGCGAATGAGACCAACTGGAGAAGTTGTGTGTCAAAGACAGTCGGTCTGCTGCAGTCTAAGCTTGGCCGGAAGAACATTGCTGAGAAGGAGAGTGAGGGGTCTGGAGGCATACCTTTCCCACGTAACCGGCATTTCGTCGGAAGGGAGAAAGAGCTGAGCGAAATCGAGGGGATATTCTTCGGATCCTCGGTAGATATCCAAGAAGTGTTGGATTGCTCAAGGGGTTCCACTACAAATGAAAGATCCAGCGGCGTGTCTGACGGCTTTGCCGACGAGGAGAGCGACACGGTGAGGACGTCCAATGCCAAGTACATCAGTTTGGAAATGCGCAAATGCAAGGAGCCGACATTGGAGGCCTGGATCGATCCGGTGATCGAGCTGTCGTCGGGGAAAGGTAGAAGCCTTCAGAAGCAGAGATCAAAGCACAGGAGGTCAAGGTTCCGGTGCAACAGCAAGGGCTGCGGCGGTGCCAGTGTGGTATGCATCAATGGCTCCTCGGGTATTGGCAAGACAGAACTGGCATTGGAGTTTGCTTACCGGTACTCGCAGCGGTACAAGATGGTGCTGTGGATTGGAGGGGAGGCTCGGTACATGAGGCAGAACATACTCAACTTATCCATGAGCTTGGGGTTGGATATCAGTGCTGAGGCTGAGAAGGAGAGGGGCAGGATCAGGAGCTTTGAGGAGCAGGAGATCGATGCATTCCAGAGGGTAAAGCGGGAGCTGTTCCGGGATGTGCCCTACTTGCTTATCATTGACAACCTTGAGAACGAGAGGGACTGGTGGGAGGGCAAGGACCTCCATGACTTCATCCCAAGGAACACCGGGGCGACGAATGTCATTATCACCACGCGGTTGCCACGTGTGATGAATCTTGAGCCGATGCAGCTTCCGCAGCTCTCGTACATTGATGCCATGATCTTGATGAAGGGTAAGCTTAAGAATGAATATCCGGCCGACGAAACGGAAGTACTCAGGAAGCTGGACGAGCGGTTGGGCCGGCTGAGCTTTGGCCTGTCGGTCGTGGGTTCACTGCTTTCTGAGCTCATGATCGCTCCTTCCACTCTGTTTGAGGCTGTTGAGAGAATATCGTTGAACGAGAATTTGTTCCCGCACGATGCCAACGATGACGGCTTCTGCCGTAACAATTCCTTCCTGATAAAGGTCCTGGTCTTCTGTTTTGCCTTGATGGACCGCGCAAAAGGAGGACACCTGACGTCGAAAATGATCATCGCCGGTTCTTGGTTAGCTCCTGCACCTGTGTCGTCGACGCTATTGGCAGCCACAGCGAGCAAGCTACCGATGAAAGGCAGCATTCACCTCTGGGGTGAATCCCTGAAGACTGCATTTCTATGTGGCACACATTGCTTTCTAGCTCCTAACGGTCGAAAAGCTGAGGTGGAGTCGGCACTCTTGCTTGTGAAGCTCGGGCTGGCAAGAAAGGCGACCCGGCATCCTGGTTGCTGGATCCAGTTCCACCCGATCACGCAGCTCTTTGGCAAGATCAGGGGAGGCTTGGCACCGACCACCGCGGCGGTGAACGGGGTGATGAGGGCCGGCAACCCGTCGGCGTACTCAGACCACCTGTGGGCTAGTGCATTCCTTGTGTTTGGCTTCAAGTCTGAGCCACCTGCCGTTCAGCTCAAGGCGGTCGACATGGTGCTCTTCATAAGGAAGACGGCCTTGCCCCTGGCCATCGAAGCCTTCATGACGTTCTCGCGGTGCGGCTCGGCCCTGGAGCTGCTAAAGGTGTGCACCAACATCCTGGAGGAGGTGGAGAAGTCGTACACGTCGCGGATGCAGGACTGGAACCGCGGCTCGCTGTCCTGGAGGAAGAAGCTGCAGCCGAACCACCGCGTCGACGAGTTCATCTGGCAGGAGGTGACGCTGCTCAAGGCGACGCTGCTCGAGACGAGGGCCAAGCTCCTGCTCCGGGGCGGGCTGTTCGACACCGGCGAGGAGCTGTGCCGGACCTGCATCAGCATCCGGACGGTGATGCTCGGGCACGGCGACGCCCAGACGGTGGCCGCTCAGGAGACGCTGGCGAAGCTGGTCAGGTACAGGAGCAAGGTATGAGGTGACGTCCAAAACCCTGGTGAGCTGTTCTGATGCGCAGCCCTTTGTTGCTGCCCTAGTATTAGAAGGGTTTCCGGGAATTTTTCATGTGTCATGGTTTCTGAATGCCAGCCACAGTTTTTTCAGTGACCTGTGCAATAGCCAAGCTTGGTGATGATGCCACGTGTAACCTGAGTTGTTATGTACAGTGCTACAGTTCAGTTGGCAGTTGCTATTTGAAATACTTCTGTTATCTTTTTATTACTGTCGAGCTTTCCTAAATTAAACTTTGGCTTTAGATATGAAAAATGTGCTTTTCTTTTCTACTCCCCTCGTCCCATAATATAAGAGCGTTTTTGACACTAGTGTCTTTCTTGACGGAGGGAGTATCTTCCATCGAGAAAATGGCATCCCTAAACTTAGGGCAATACTCAATCCATAGTTAGTTTGGTATTATACGGAGCTTGATGACTTGAAGATTTTAGAATAATTGAAAATGTGCTCTCTTATGCTTTCTCTGAAAGGAACCGTTTGCATGAACTATGAACACTCTTGTCGGCTGAGATGCAACTTTTGAGGCAAGATTTGTCGGGAAAAACGGTAACGTCTGATAAGCAGCTTCGAGATCTTTTCCGGTGTAACATTCGACCCAACAATTCCTTTGCTGTAAAGCAGTTGTTTGACTGAAACAAAGTGTTAGCATCTGTTGCCGTCTACTTTGCTTAAAGTTGAGTGCATTTTGTTTGCGACAGTGACCACCCACGGTTATATGGATTCGCCACCGAAATCTTAGTGCTCACACAAGTCAAGCTCTGCTGTTCGATCTTTTGAAGACGAAGAGCACTTGTAGTATCTCATTAGCAGCAGCAGGGAGTACCTTCTTAGAGCATCTCCAACAGCCGCGCTAAACTAGCGCCGCGCCGCAAAATAGGCGTTTTTAGCGCAAGAACAAGCGTCACAAGCGCAAGCGGCGCAGCGTCTTAAAAGCAGGTTGGTAGCGGGCAAAGCACTTACCAGCTTGGCGTATTTGGCGCCAAGATCTGTACATGACACACTCAAACTTCGCGCCATCTCTTTCTCTCGCTTCCAACCCCGACCGGCGGCGCGCCGCCGCCGCCAGCGCACCCCTGGCGACCGTCTCAAGCTTCCCGGCCTATCCTCGCGCGCCAAGGCTCCGCCCATCCTCCTAGTACCGCGGCGCCCAAGGCCTCCGTCCTCCGAGGAACAGCGTCCGAGTAATGATTTATTTTAAATTATTTGTATTGATTTTTATTTTGTTTGTTTGATCATTTTTGCTCATCTTCTTGCAAATGTATATGTGGTTTGTCTTGTGCGCAATTTGCTTTGGAGTAGCCTGGCTGCTGCCGATTATAGCGCCATTCTTTGGAGAGCTTGTTGGTAGCCAAAAAACAGCCCCAGCCAAGGCTTAACGGGTTTTTTGCTGGCGCTATAATCTTGTTGTTGGAGATGCTCTTATTACAGCAGGTTAGTAGTTTAAATTCAGACCATTCGGCGCGCTATATGGGTTATTGTGGAGGGGAGCTGATTAAACATCCCATCGGCAAATTTCAGTGCAGCTTTAAACAGAAACTTGGAACATAAAGTAGGCCTTGAAAATAAACTTTGAGCTGATTCTATGGATTAAACCGTGTTAAAACCACACTCTTTATTCGTGCATTTAGGACTCTCCAGGGACATGGCCTTGGAAGTGAGCCGGACCCATGCTAAACCCAACGTGATGATTATTCCATCTTTTCGCCCCAAGTTCTCTATCTCATCCATGTTCTGTAACGCCCCGGTTCCGATGCGCCAGGTGTCCGTCAGTTATTCGCCGTCGTTGCCATGCCATTTGCTTGCGTGTTGCACTTTGCCATGTCATCATATGCATTTTATCATGTCATCATGTGCATCTCATTTTGCATACATGTTCGTCTCATGCATCCGAGCATTTTCCCCGTTGTCCGTTTTGCAATCCGGCGCTCCTATGCCCTCCGGCGTCCCCTTCTTCTCTCCTGTTGTGAGCGGGTATTAAACTTTCTCGGAATGGCCCGAGGTTTGCCAAGCGGCCTTGGTATAGCACCGGTAGACCGCCTGTCAAGTTTCGTGCCATTTGGAGGTCGTTTGATACTCCAACGGTTAACCGGGTAACCGCAAAGCCTCTTTTGTTTGCAGCCCAACACCCCTTCCAAAATGGCCCAAAACCCAGCAAACTCCTCTCCATGCTCTCGGTCGTTCGATCACGATCGCGTGGCCGAAAACCGCTCCTCATTTGGACTCTCCTAGCTCCCTGTGCCTATATCGCGTCCCCTCTCCATTTTGGATCTATTTTCCCCGAAACCCTAATTTTCCGCGCCCGCGCGGACATGTCCGGACCGGACGGACACGTCAACCGCCGCCCGCGCCCGATCACCGTCCGCCACGTGGCGCCGCCGCGCGCCGCCACCGCGCCCGCCAGCCCATCGCGAGCCAGCGGCAGATCCGGCGCCGCCGCCGGCGGCGGCGCCGCCGTTCGCCGCCGCCGCCTTGCGCCCGCCGGCCTCGCGCCGCCCTCCGCCGCCTCATTAGCGCCGCCGCCAGCGCTGCCCGCCGCCGTCGCCCTTGGTGCCGCGCTCTCGCCATGCCCCGCCCTCCGCTCTCGGCCGGCCGGCCTCCGGCCGCCGGCCGCGCCTTGGCCGCCTCCACCGCCCCGCCGCCCCTCGCCCAGCGCCGCCGGCTCCGCCCGCGCCCGCCCGGCCATCGCCTCGGTCTTCCCGACCCAGCGCTCCGCCGCCCAGCTTCCTCCTCGTCGCCGGCCATCGCCGGACTTTGCCGACCTCGCCGGAGCCGCCCGCCCTCGCCGGAGTCGGATCCGGTCAGATCCGTCCAGGTGGGACGAGATCCACAGGGATCCGATCCAAACGGCCCCGCTCCGTCCCGGAACCCCTCCATCCACTTCCCCCGAGGTTCAATTTTGACTAAGTCCCGAAGTATTTGACATAATCATGCCATGTTCATGCCATCGTATCTCTGCATCTGTAGCTCCGTTTCGTGCGTATAATATGTCAAATTGTTCGTCTCGACGAGTAGATCATTTCATTCCATTGCATCATTTTCATTTGAGTTCATCTTGATGCCCAAAATGCTGTTGGAAGAGTTTATGTTGATGTTAATCTGCTGAAACTGTTATAACTTGCTGTTTTATCATTTTTGCCATGATTGATGTGTGCATCCTATGAGGTTGATGTCTACATGAATGTTGATCTATGCCATGCCATCTTTCCAGGGGTGCCAACCATGTATTTTTGTGAGTTGTGTGCTGAGTGTATCAAGCTTGTTAAGTAGGGTAGTTCTTTGTTCTTTGTTTTCTGACAGATTATGTTATATTTTGTTGCTATGTTAACATGCTTCTACTAATCATTCTATGCATAATCTGGAGATGTTCTATAAACATATTTTGATCTACATGTCATGCTCTATCCATTCATGCCTTTGGTTGCAATTATAGCCTGCTGGAACATGTTGTTATCTTGCTCCAAAGTTGCTTGAAAATGTTGCTGTCAACCTGTTTACATGAAGTTCAGTTGTTACCATGTGTTTTCCTAGTGATCCATGCACCCTATGAACTTTCTCTTGCCATGCTTAGCTTCATAAACATGCCTTCTTGCTGTTGGTTGCCTTGCCATGTCATGTATTGCTATGTGGTGAGTGGTTCAAGCTCACGAACATGCCTACTTATTGTTGTTCCTGCCATGTATGAATCTGTAATATAACTTGCCATGTTTACATGGGTGCCATCATATTTTCCGTGCCCTTTTGGCTCATGGTCAGTAAGGGACTTTTAATCTATGCTTTTAGTAGATTCATGCCATGCCTTTGTTTGCCATGATAAGTTCCTGTAACATGTTGTTTGCTTGCTCTAAACATTGCAACCTGATGTTATTTCTGCTAAAGTCTGAAACTGTTATTATTTGCAATCTTACCATGTCTTTTTGAGCATGTTCTAGATGTTTCTAGAGATAGCTCAGTGTTCATGTTTTGTTATGCTTTACCAGTACTTCATGTCCATGCCTTTTGTTATTATGTTGGGGTGTTGTAGCATGTTGTTTTGATGCTTGCAATATGCCTAGTTGCTGTTATGGACAGATTGTTGCTATAACTTGTATAGTGTGTGTGTGTGTTGCACCGTTGCTCCGTTTTGAGTGTGCTCTATATGAAACTTGCTTGTTTTTGCATGTAGCTTCATATTATCATGTTGCATCCTTGTTTTGGTGTGTTTGCTTGATGTTTGGGGTGCATTTTGCATCAATGCCATGCTTAACTTGTTTTGCTCATATCTTCTAGGCCGTAGCTCCGAATCTAATGAACTTTATATGTAACTTGACTAGAATTTCGTGTAGGTCATCTTGGTGCATCTTAGCTTGCTGTTTAACTACTTGAACTTAAGGTTTATTAAGTTCTGGACCAATTTCGAAATTTGCATATGAGGACTTACCGGAATTGTTATACGTTGTTTCCGGCCTCATTTAAACTTGCCTTGATGTGTTGTTCTTGTTTGCATCATCTCTTGCCATGAGTAGCTTCATGTAGCTTGGTCATGCATCATGCTTGTTGTGTATCATGCCTTGTTCATGTGTGGTGTGTTTACGTATGTTGTGTGCTTCTTCTTGTTAGTTCCTGTTTCGTTGCGATCGTGAGGATTCGTTCGCTCACGTGTGGTTAAATCTTCGTGGCTTCATCTTCTTCATGGACTCGTTCTTCTTCCTTGCGGGATTTCAGGCAAGATGATCGCTACCCTGGATCTCACTACTATCATTGCTATGCTAGTTGCTTCGTTCTATCGCTATGCTGCGCTACCTATTACCTGTTTATCAAGCCATCCCATATTGCCATGAACCTCTAACCTTTGACACCATTCCTAGCAAACCATTGTGGACAGGATTATGTTGGGATATCACAATATCTCTTATATTATTAATGCATCTATATATTTGGTAAAGGGTGGAAGGCTCGACCTTATGCCTGGTGTTTTGTTCCACTCTTGCCGCCCTAGTTTCCGTCATACCGGTGTTTTGTTCCCGGATTTTGCGTTCCTTACGTGGTCGGGTGATTTATGGGACCCCCCTGACAGTTCGCTTTGAATAAAACTTGTCCAGCAAGGCCCAACATTGGTTTTACCATTTGCCTCACCACCACCTATATTTCCCTTGGGAGTAATTAACCCAAGGGTCATCTTTATTCAGCCCCCTCGGGCCAATGCTTGTCAAAGTGTTGGTCCAAACTAGAGCGCTTTGCAGCGCCACCTCAAGGAAACTTGAGGTCTGGTTTTAGTTGTACGGACTGCTCATCCGGTCGTGGCTCGAGACGAGATCTGTGCTGCTACTATCGGGATGTCGGCACGCCGGAGGTCTTGCTGGTCTTGTTTTATCATTGTTGAAATGTCTTGTAAACCGGGATTCCGAGACTGATCGGGTCTTCCTAGGAGAAGGTCTATTCCTTCGTTGATCGCGAGAGCTTGTCATGGGCTAAGTTGGGACACCCCTGCAGGGTTTTAAACTTTCGAGAGTCGTGCCCGCGGTTATGTGGTAGATGGGAATTTGTTAATGTCCGGTTGTAGATAACTTGACACCAGATCCGAATTAAAATACATCAACCGCGTGTGTAACCGTGATGGTCTCTTCTCGGCGGAGTCCGGAAGTGAACACGTGTTGGAGTTATGCTTGGCGAGGTTGCTATAGGATCACTTCTTGATCATACTTTTATCGATCGTGCTTTGCCTTCTCTTCTCGCTCTCATTTGCGTATGTTAGCCACCATATATGCTAGTCGCTGCTGCAGCTCCACCTCAGGCCTTTACCTTACCCATAAGCTTAAATAGTCTTGATCTCATGGTGCGAGATTCTTTGAGTCCCGTGGCTCACAGATACTTCAAAACCAGTTTGCGGTGCCGATGAAACCGTGCGGTGGCGCATCCGAGCTCAAGGAGGAGCTCGATGAAGATCTTGCCCTTTGTGTTGTTTCGTTCTAGTTGATCAGTAGTGGAGCCCAGTTGGGGTCGATCGGGGACCTTTTGTCGCATTTGGGGTTCTATTTTTATTTTGGTTCCGTAGTCGGACCTTGATTGTATCTGGATGATGTAATGCTTTATTCATGTAATGGTGTGAAGTGGCGATTGTAAGCCAACTATGTATCTCTTTCCCTTATGTATTACATGGGTTGTGTGAAGATTACCTCACTTGCGACATTGCTTTCAATGCGGTTATGCCTCTAAGTCGTGCTTCGACACGTGGGAGATATAGCCGCATCGAGGGCGTTACAAGTTGGTATCAGAGCCTCGACCGACCCTAGGAGCCCCCTTGATTGATCGTGTAGTTTGGCCGTTGTTGAGTCTAGAAGAAAACTGTTTTCGGAGTCTAGTTATATCGGAGAGTAGGAATTCTTTTTACTCCTCAGCCCCTCCGTCGCTCTGGTAAGGAATCTTGACGTAGGTGTTTTGAACTACTCCTCTTCCCGTTCAAATTTTTCTTTAGGATCACGTGGTTAGTTTCGTGAGTTGTCCATCCTCTTTTCATCTGGTGCATTTCTCGTCAAGTCGTCTCGAGCTTCTTCATCTTTGCCAAGATCAATCCTCAGCTCTTTTCGATC
This sequence comes from Aegilops speltoides, assembly GCA_021437245.1. Lineage (NCBI taxonomy): Eukaryota > Viridiplantae > Streptophyta > Magnoliopsida > Poales > Poaceae > Aegilops > Aegilops speltoides. The sequence goes on from CM038147.1 coordinate 186,834,272, forward strand.
GATGTTGTTCCCCTGCCCGAAGTTGCCCTTGTTTTTCCCACCCGCCCTCCCTTTTTCATCTCGGAACCGGAGTCTGTAATCGAGTATCCATCCTACGCGTGTGAAGTCTTTGCTTTCTTTCTTCAATGATTTCAACCGGTGTTTTCCTCTTCAAGATATTCGTTGTTTTCCCCTTCCAAGTTACCCTTATTTTCCCGCCCTCCCACCCTCTTCTTCCCGGAGTATGACTCTCTCTCGACCATTTATTTCATTCGTGCGGAGCCTTTTCAGTCTTACCTTAATTATTTCAACCGGTGAATTCTCGTCTCGTTCGTCATTCTTCATCTCTTCCGGTGGATTCAATTCAAGTTTATCGGGTTGGTCATATTCTTTTCCTCAGCTCAAGTGTTCGCCTTGCTCGTTTGTCTCTCGTCATTCGATCATTCCGGAGTTCGGAAGACATCTCAGGAGATTCGACTGTGGTCGAATTAATTCGAGGTTGTCACCTCATTCGAATATTTCAATTATTTCGGTGCATCACCTATCTGTTCAACAATCCTTTCCAACTGTGCTTTTCTTTTAGTGGGCCCTAACCCACAGGTCTTTTCCCAGGATCTTACCTGGCTCTTCTAATTCCCCAGGAGTTATTCTCAATTCTTTTCAAGTGTGACGTAAGAATGGATTCCATCAGTCACATGCCTTCTACAAGATCACTTTCAAATTCTTTTCATTGTTGGTTCAACCCCTTCGCTTTTCATTCTTCCGGAGTATCTCAGTAATTTTGGTCGTGTTTCTCGTCATTTGAAGACCAAAGAAGATTTCTCTTAAATCTTGTCCGTTCCCCCGGAGATTCGCGGTCCTAGCTCGATGTTATCCTATCAAATTGTTTCAAGTCATGCAAATTCTTTTCATCCATCCGGAGCATTTCAGGAGTTGTTTTCTCTTTCGATCATCCGGAGGCCATCTTTTCGGAAGATTTCTTCGTTCTAAGTTTTTTTTCAAATTTGTTCTCCAATTATTCTATATCCATGCCCCTTCGTTCATCTCAGTATTCTTCTGGTGCTTCGTTCAAGTGTTCTTTAATCAGCTCATGATCTCTGCGTTCTTTTGCATCTAAATTCCCTCTAGCATATTGGTTCTCGAATTCTTCCCGGTGATTCAGTCTCTTTCATCAGTCATTTTCGAATTCTTACGGTGGTTCGTTCAAGATTCTTTTTCCTTCGTTATCATTTTAATCCATTCATTCTTTCCAATCCTACCGGTGGTTCATGAAGACTTTCTCAAGTTTTGTGCGATATTCCCCTTAATCCTTTTCAAGAAGAATAAGTAGTATGCAAAATCCATTGCTCCGCATCAATTTAATTTGATGAAGGATAAGCATACAATAAATCTTATTCTTATTTCATCCAAGTGAGAAATCCCTTCCTTCAGAGTTTGTTCTTGATGAATAAATTCTAGTTCCAAGCGTTTCCATCTTTTCTTTTCCGGAGTTTAAATTTTCCTCGGCCATTTCGTCAGTACATCCATCGGAATCATCGCAAGGCTCATCTTATTATTTCATCCTTCATTCTATCTCATCATCCTTTTGGTTACCGGAGTTATTCATGGTGGTTCTTCATGATTTAATTCATTCTTCAAGAGCTCATCAAGTATCATTCCATCCTCTCAAGTTCTTGTTCTAATCCTCCCATTTTCAGCCGGAGTGCTGCCTAAATCCTTTCAGTCTTATTCGTTTCTTTTCTCATTCTAACCACTCCGGTTAGAACGAGTGGTTTCATAGTCTCTCTGATTCCGTGAGCTTTCGATTCTCGTCATTCTCCTCGTTCCTTTCTTCTTCTCGAGTGTTCTCGATTCTTCGTTTCTTCTCTTGAGTTCTTGTTTCACCTCATCCTTTTTCTCTTCCATCTCAGTCCTAAGATCTCGGGACGAGATCTCTTGTTAGTGGAGGAGTGTTGTAACGCCCCGGTTCCGATGCGCCAGGTGTCCGCCAGTTATTCGCCGTCGTTGCCATGCCATTTGCTTGCGTGTTGCACTTTGCCATGTCATCATATGCATTTTATCATGTCATCATGTGCATCTCATTTTGCATACGTGTTCGTCTCATGCATCCGAGCATTTTCCCCGTTGTCCGTTTTGCAATCCGGCGCTCCTATGCCCTCCGGTGTCCCCTTCTTCTCTCCTGTTGTGAGCGGGTATTAAACTTTCTCGGAATGGCCTGAGGTTTGCCAAGCGGCCTTGGTATAGCACCGATAGACCGCCTGTCTAGTTTCGTGCCATTTGGAGGTCGTTTGATACTCCAACGGTTAACCGGCTAACCGCAAAGCCTCTTTTGTTTGCAGCCCAACACCCCTTCCAAAATGGCCCAAAACCCAGCAAACTCCTCTCCATACTCTCGGTCGTTCGATCACGATCGCGTGGCCGAAAACCGCTCCTCATTTGGACTCTCCTAGCTCCCTATGCCTATATAAACGTCTCCCCCTCTCCATTTTCGGATCTATTTTCCCCCGAAACCCTAATTTTCCCTCCGCGCCGCGCCGGACATGTCCGGACCGGACCGGACACGTCCAGCTGCCGCCCCGCGCCCAGTCACCGTCCGCCCGTAGCGCCGCGCCGGCGGCGCCGCGCGGCCCGCCAGCCCATCGAGCCCGCGAGCCGGATCGCGCCGCCGCCGCGGCCTGCTGCCGCCGTTCGCGCCGCCGCCGCTTGCGCGCGCTGCGGCCTCGCCGCCGCCCTCCGCCGCCTGCCCGGCATCTTGCCTCGCCGCGCGCTGCTGGGCTGCGCCGCCCGCCGCGCTGCCGTGCCGCTCCTCCTCGCAGCAGCGCCGCCCTCCGCTGGCTCCGCCCGGCCTCCGGCCCCATTGCCGGCGCCGCGCCGCCTACCGCTCCGGCCCTCGCTGCCCTCGCCCGTCGGCGCCTTGCCGTCGCCGGCGTCGCCGCTGGCTCTGCCCGCCCGCCCACGCCATCGCCTCCGGTCTCCCGACCCCGCGCTCCGCCGCCAGCTTCCTCCTCGTCGCCGGCCATCGCCAGACCTCGCCGGAGCCGCCCGCCCTCGCCGGAGTCGGATCCGGTCAGATCCGTCCAGGTGGGACGAGATCCACCGGGATCCGATCCAAACGGCTCCGCTCCGTCCCGGAACCCCTCCATCCACTTCCCCCGAGGTCCAATTTTGACTAAGTCCCGAAGTATTTGACATAATCATGCCATGTTCATGCCATCGCATCTCTGCATCTGTAGCTCCATTTCGTGCATATAATATGTCGAATTGTTCGTCTCGACGAGTAGATCATTTCATTCCATTGCATCATTTTCATTTGAGTTCATCTTGATGCCCGAAATGCTGTTGGAAGAGTGCATGTTGATGTTAATCATTTGGCTGTTATAACTTGTTGTTTTATCATTTTGCCATGATTGATGTGTGCATCCTATGAGGTTGATGTCTACATGAATGTTGATCTATGCCATGCCATCTTTCCGGGGTGCCAACCATGTATTTTTGTGAGTTGTGTGCTGAGTGTATCAAGCTTGTTAAGTAGGGTAATTCTTTGTTCTTTGTTTTCTGATGATTCTGTTATATTTTGTTGATATGTTAACATGCTTCTACTAATCATTATATGCATAATCTGGAGATGTTCTATAAACATGTTTTGATCTACATGTCATGCTCTATCCATTCATGCCTTTGGTTGCAATTATAGCCTGCTGGAACATGTTGTTATCTTGCTCCAAAGTTGCTTGAAAATGTTGTTGTCAACCTGTTTACATGAAGTTCAGTTGTTACCATGTGTTTTCCTAGTGATCCATGCACCCTATGAACTTGCTCTTGCCATGCTTAGCTTCATAAACATGCCTTCTTGCTGTTGGTTGCCTTGCCATGCCATGTATTGCTCTGTGGTGAGTGGTTCAAGCTCACGAACATGCCTACTTATTGTTGTTCTGCCATGTATGAATCTGTAATATAACTTGCCATGTTTACATGGGTGCCATCATATTTTTCTGTGCCCTTTTGGCTCATGGTCAGTAAGGGACTTTTGATCTATGCTTTTAGTAGATTCATGCCATGCCTTTGTTTGCCATGATAAGTTCCTGTAACATGTTGTTTGCTTGCTCTAAACATTGCAACCTCGATGTTATTTTCGCTAAAGTCCAAGCTGTTATTATTTGCAATCTTACCATGTCTTTTGAGCATGTTCTAGATGTTTCTGGAGATAGCTTAGTGTTCATGTTTTGTTATGCTTTACCAGTACTTCATGCCCATGCCTTTTGTTATTATGTTGGGGTGCTGTAGCATGTTGTTTTGATGCTTGCAATATGCCTAGTTCTTTGTTATGGATGATTGTTGCTATAACTTGTATAGTGTGTGTGTGTGTTGCACCGTTGCTCCGTTTTGAGTGTGCTCTATATGAAACTTGCTTGTTTTTGCATGTAGCTTCATATTATCATGTTGCATCCTTGTTTTGGTGTGTTTGCTTGATGTTTGGGTGCATTTTGCATCAATGCCATGCTTAACTTGTTTTGCTCATATCTTCTAGGCCGTAGCTCAGAATCTAATGAACTTTATATGTAACTTGACTAGAATTTCGTGTAGGTCATCTTGGTGCATCTTAACTTGCTGTTTAACTACTTGAACTTAAGGTTTATTAAGTTCTGGACCAATTTCGAAATTTGCATATGAGGACTTACCGGAATTGTTATACGTTCTTTCTGGCCTCATTTAAACTTGCCTTGATGTGTTGTTCTTGTTTGCATCATCTCTTGCCATGAGTAGCTTCATGTAGCTTGGTCATGCATCATGCTTGTTGTGTATCATGCCTTGTTCATGTGTGGTGTGTTTACCTATGTTGTGTGCTTCTTCTTGTTAGTTCCTGTTTCGTTGCGATCGTGAGGATTCGTTCGTCTACGTGTGGTTCGTCTTCGTGGCTTCATCTTCTTCATGGACTCGTTCTTCTTCCTTGCGGGATTTCGGCAAGATGATCGCTACCCTGGATCTCACTACTATCATTGCTATGCTAGTTGCTTCGTTCTATCGCTATGCTGCGCTACCTATTACCTGTTTATCAAGCCATCCTATATTGCCATGAACCTCTAACCTTTGACACCATTCCTAGCAAACCATTGTTTGGCTATGTTACCGCTTTGCTCAGCCCCTCTTATAGCGTTGCTAGTTGCAGGTGAAGTTGAAGATTTCTCCATGGTGGACAGGATTATGTTGGGATATCACAATATCTCTTATATTATTAATGCATCTATATATTTGGTAAAGGGTGGAAGGCTCGGCCTTATGCCTGGTGTTTTGTTCCACTCTTGCCGCCCTAGTTTCCGTCATACCGGTGTTTTGTTCCCGGATTTTGCGTTCCTTACGCGGTCGGGTGATTTATGGGACCCCCCTGACAGTTCGCTTTGAATAAAACTTGTCCAGCAAGGCCCAACATTGGTTTTACCATTTGCCTCACCACCACCTATATTTCCCTTGGGAGTAATTAACCCAAGGGTCATCTTTATTCAGCCCCCCGGGCCAATGCTTGTCTAAGTGTTCGTCCAAACTAGAGCGCTTTGCAGCGCCACCTCAAGGAAACTTGAGGTCTGGTTTTAGTTGTACGGACTGCTCATCCGGTCGTGGCCTAGACGAGATACGCGCGGCTACTATCAGGATGTCGGCACGCCGGGAGGTCTTGCTGGTCTTGTTTTATCATTGTTGAAATGTCTTGTAAACCGGGATTCCGAGACTGATCGGGTCTTCCTGGGAGAAGGTCTATTCCTTCGTTGATCGCGAGAGCTTGTCATGGGCTAAGTTGGGACACCCCTGCAGGGTTTTAAACTTTTGAGAGCCGTGCCCGCGGTTATGTGGTAGATGGGAATTTGTTAATGTCCGGTTGTAGATAACTTGACACCAGATCCGAATTAAAATACATCAACCGCGTGTGTAACCGTGATGGTCTCTTCTCGGCGGAGTCCGGGAAGTGAACACGATGTTGGAGTTATGCTTGACGTAGGTTGCTATAGGATCACTTCTTGATCATACTTTTATCGATCGTGCTTTGCCTTCTCTTCTCGCTCTCATTTGCGTATGTTAGCCACCATATATGCTAGTCACTTGCTGCAGCTCCACCTCAGGCCTTTACCTTGCCCATAAGCTTAAATAGTCTTGATCTCACGGGTGGGAGATTGCTGAGTCCCCGTGGCTCACAGATACTTCCAAAACCAGTTTGCAGGTGCCGATGAAACCGTGCAGGTGACGCATCCGAGCTCAAGGAGGAGCTCGATGAAGATCTTGCCCTTTGTGTTGTTTCATTCTAGTTGATCAGTAGTGGAGCCCAGTTGGGGTCGATCGGGGACCTTTTGTCGCATTTGGGGTTCTTCTTTTATTTTGGTCCCGTAGTCGGACCTTGATTGTATCTGGATGATGTAATGCTTTATTCATGTAATTGTGTGAAGTGGCGATTGTAAGCCAACTATGTATCTCTTTCCCTTATGTATTACATGGGTTGTGTGAAGATTACCTCACTTGCGACATTGCTTTCAATGCGGTTATGCCTCTAAGTCGTGCTTCGACACGTGGGAGATATAGCCGCATCGAGGGCGTTACATGCTCTCTCCGTTCTATGTTTCTTAACAAATAATATTACCGTGTGTCTAGAGCAGATGACAAATGCACGTGGTAGGTGCCAAATGGTGCGCAGAATCAATGATTATGAAAAGTTGGTACAAATGGTTATCTTTTCTTATACTCATCCATATCAACAAGTATCACAAAACATAGTTGTAAATGGTGGAAATATGCCCTAGAGGCAATAATAAAATAGTTATTATTATATATTTTTTATTATGATAAAGGTTTATTATTCATGCTAGAATTGTATTGAGCGGTAACTAAAATGCATGTGTGGATACATAAACAAATACCGTGTCCCTAGTAAGCCTCTACTAGACTAGCTCGTTGATCAAAGATGGTTAAGGTTTCCTAACCATAGACATGTGTTGTCACTTGATAACAGATTATATCATTAGGAGAATGATGTGATGGACTAGACCCATCTGTTAGCTTAGCATATGATCGTTCAGTTTATTGCTATTGCTTTCTTAGTGTCAAATACATATTCCTTCGACTATGAGATCATGTGACTCCCAGATACCGGAGGAATACCTTGTGTGCTATCAAACGCCACAACATAACTGGGTGATAAAGATGATCTACAAGTATCTGCGAAGGTGTCTGTTGAGTTGGCATGGATCGAGATTAGAATTTGTCACTCTGTGTATCGGAGAGGTATCTCTGGACCCTTGGTAATACACATCATAATAAGCTTGCAAGCGAAATGACTAAAGAGTTAGTTACGAAATGATGTATTACGGAACGAGTAAAGAGGCTTGTCGGTAACGAGATCGAACTAGGTATGAAGATATCGACGATTGAATTTCGGGCAAGTAACATATCGACATATAAAGGAAATTACGTATGTTTCGGCCGATAAAGATCTTCGTAGAATATGTAGGAACCAATATGGACATCTAGGTTCCGCTATTGTTATTGACCGGAGAGGTGTCTCGGTCATGTCTAATAGTTCTCGAATCCGTAGGGTCCGCGCGCTTAACGTTCATTGACAATATAGTGTTATATGATTTGGTAACCGAATGTTGTTTTATATGGAGTCCCAGATGAGATCACGGACATGACGAGGAGCTCCGAAATGGTCTGAAGGTAAAGATCGATATATAGGACGAGGATATTTGGACACCGGAAGAGTTTCGAGAGGTACCGGTAGTCATCGGATCAGCGGAAGGGGTTCCGGGAAGCCCCGGAAACACACCAGCCCACAAGGGGCTGGTGCACCCCTCTCCCTGGCCGTCGGCCCTAGGGGAAGGAAAGAAGGAGAGTTGGCCCCTCCTGCCTTTCCCTCCTCATGAGAGAACGAAAGGGGGGGCACTTCCCCTGCCTTCCTCCCGCGCACATACAAGGAAAGGGGGGGCAAGGGCAGGAGCCCAAGGGGGATCCGACCATCCTTGAGGCGCCTCCCCTCTCCCTCCCACCTATGTATATATGGGAGGGGGTGCCACACAATGACTACGACAATCTCTTAGCCGTGTGCGGCGCCCCTCCACATTTTCGTCCCTCGGTCATATTTTCGTAGTGCTTAGGCGAAGCCCTGCGGAGATAGCATCACCACCATATTCACCACGCCGTCGTGCTGCCGGAACTCATCCACTTCTTCGTCCATCTTGCTGGATCAAGAAGGCGAGGATGTCACCGAGTTGAACGTGTGCTGAATGCGGAGGTGTCGTATGTTCGGTACTTGATCGATTGGATCGCGAATAAGTTCGACTACATCAACCGTGTTAATAAACGCTTCCGCTTACGGTCTACGAGGGTACATAGACATAGTCTTCCCACTTGTTGCTATGCATCTCCATGGATAGATCTTGTGTGTGCATAGAATTTTTTTTGTTTTCCATGCAATGTTTCCCAACAGTGGTATCCGAGTGAGCTCTATGCGTATATGATATGCACGAGTAGAACACAAAGGAGTTGTAGGCGGTGATGGTCATACTACTTACCATCAATGTCTTATTTTGATTCGATGGTATTGTGGGATGAAGTGGCCCGGACCAACCTTACATGTCCACGCACATGAGACCGGTTCCACCGACTGGCATGCAACTTGTTTTGCATAAAGGTGGCTGGCGGGTTGATACGTCTCCAACGTATCTATAATTTTTGATTGTTCCATGCTATTATATTATCCATCTTGGATGTTTTATAGGCATTTATATGCTATTTTATATGATTTTTGGGACTAACCTATTAACCTAGAGCCTAGTGTCAGTTTCTGTTTTCCCTTGTGATACGGGCATGGCACCGTTGATTGTTGATGCTAATAAAACTGAACCGGTTAAGGAGTTGAGCAATGAGTTATTTAGGGGAATGGTTGATTATGTTCAGTGTTGTTCTAGAGAGGCTCGAAAAGAAAAAGAGTCTACGATCCCACGTAAAGTGCATCAAGGCAAAGATGGAAAAATACGTGAGGTTTGTGGACCTGGGATTGCTAAAGTTTTATCGTGACACATTTTATCTGTTGTGCAGCTGAGACAGAAAGATAATTCACGTAATGCATGCGACAAACAAAAAATATTGTGTCGAGGCAAAAATACGGTCCAAGAGGTGCACCAAATATGCGTCAGAAGACCATGCGACAACAACTATGAGGAACCGGAGCCTGCGGAGGTAAAACCGACGTTCCGCACACCTCCTGATTTTATAAGAATCGGCCTCATTGATCTCAGTTTGCATGGCAAGATCACGTTGCATGCAAATTAAGATGGTGTCTTGGAGTCCACGTCCAAATAGAAGACAGGAGATAGATTTCTTTTTGAGTTTGTGCTAGCTAGACAAGTAGGAGTACGTTAGTTGGCTTCTGTTAGGATTTAGTCATTAAAATAATATGATTCCTTTTAGAGTCCAGATCTTCATTACTTTCTGTTTAAGAGTACGACAGCCGAGCCATATAAGAGGCTGGCTTCGGCCAATGTAAAGGGGCGAGTTTTTTTTTAGTTATGAAAAAAAGGTCAGAAAACGCCTAGTTCTGGGCGACCAAATTATGAGTATTTTTCGGTGGTTTTCCATCGAGAAAATTTACTAGCGACGAAGGGTTGATCATCATATTGACGCCTACGTGCTGATCTAAGAGGGTCTTTATTTTTATTCGTGTATTGGCGTACGCGGGTGAAAATTATCTTGGAGGTTGCGAGGAGGAACAGGGGGAGGAATTGTTGACCGACCATCGCCGTGAAAGATCGGGCCATCTACACACACGGATTAGCATCTCGCTAGTCTGTGCCTTATCAAGTGGTATCAGAGCAAAGGTTAGTCACGGCAACTCAGTTTACAATATCGTCTACGAAGTCCAGCATCAACATGTTGAGCAGGAAGATATTGATGGAGGAGGAAGGGATTGGCGAGGTCACTCTATTTCACACTCGTTGCGTCGTGAACGAACGACGTGTCAATCTGACGATCGATGAGAGTACTGCAGTTAACATGGTGAGCATCGAGGTGGTGGAAAAATTGGGGCTGAAGATGGCACCTCTTGAAAGTCCGTACACACTGAAGTGGTTCAAAGGTGAAATCAATATTACGCATCGGATTTTGCTAATTTTTGATCTGGGGAAATATTGTTGTGCGGAATTTTTTCTCGTTTGTCCTGTACCCATGGTGTCGTGTCATCTGCTACTTGGGAACCCATGGTGCAAGCGTGTTGGGGCTGTTCGGGATGTCAAGAAAAATAGTTATTCTGTATCATGGAAGGGCCAACAAATTTGTTTTATTCCTATGCCAGTGGATGTGTTCTCGGTAGATTGGAAAGACCGTTTGCGAAAAAGAAGAGAAGAGAAGGAAAAGGTAAAAGAAGAAGTTGGTGCACCAATGAAGGGGATAAATCTATTGGTAGAAAAGGTGCCAGAGGATGGTGGTGCAAAAGGACAGAGGTGGAGTGTTTTTAAAACACAATGTAAAATCAAGAATCGTTCTTGCAAGTTGATAATTGATGGTGGAAGCTTTACAAATGCCATTAGCAAAGATCTTGTGCAGGCATTGGGTCTGTCCATGTGGCGACACCCACAACCGCACCATGTGGAGTGGCTCTACAACTCCGGAAAATTAAAGATTACACATAAGGTACGTGTGTCATTTGCTATTGGAGATTATATGGACAAGGTGGATTGTGATGTCTTGCCAATGGACGCTTGTCAGTTACTATTAGGAAGACCATGGCAGTTCGATCATGACGCAGTGCATGCAGGAAAAACCAACACATACACGTTCATGCATGATGGAAGGCGACACGTACTGAAACCAATGGCAGATTCTGTGATCAAAATAGAACTGCACACTTCGAAAAAATTAAATATATCCAAAATATACTCGAAACCGAGGACAGTTTCGTTTGAAGGGAGGGAGGATGATACGGGCATGGCACCGTTGATTGTTGATGCTAATAAAACTGAACCGGTTAAGGAGTTGAGCAATGAGTTATTTAGGGGAATGGTTGATTATGTTCAGTGTTGTTCTAGAGAGGCTCGAAAAGAAAAAGAGTCTACGATCCCACGTAAAGTGCATCAAGGCAAAGATGGAAAAATACGTGAGGTTTGTGGACCTGGGATTGCTAAAGTTTTATCGCGACACATTTTATCTGTTGTGCAGCTGAGACAGAAAGATAATTCACGTAATGCATGCGACAAACAAAAAATATTGTGTCGAGGCAAAAATACGGTCCAAGAGGTGCACCAAATATGCGTCAGAAGACCATGCGACAACAACTATGAGGAACCGGAGCCTGCGGAGGTAAAACCGACGTTCCACACACCTCCTGATTTTATAAGAATCGGCCTCATTGATCTCAGTTTGCATGGCAAGATCACGTTGCATGCAAATTAAGATGGTGTTTTGGAGTCCACGTCCAAATAGAAGACAGGAGATAGATTTCCGAGTAATTGTCTTTGGCTCCTAGGTGCATATGCATCCATTGTCGAAATACACATTTCGAGAAGTTGAAAAATCTGGAACAAAAATCCCGCGTGTATGTCCGGACATTTTATGTGCATGCACAAGGTTTCAGTGAAAAACGACGTTTTTTGTGGCTTGTGTAAAAAAGACAATTTCTGATGCTTCATTCTAACTATTCACGAGACATTTCTTTATCCTTTTTACACATGCCACAAAAAACGTCGTTTTTCACCGAAACCTTGTGAACGCACATAGAATGTCCGGATATACACGCGGGATTTTTGTTCCGAATTTTTCAACTTTCCGAAATATGTCTTTCGACAATGGGTGCATATGCACCTAGGAGCCAAATCGTCGCTCTCTAGATTTCCTTTTGAGTTTGTGCTAGCTAGACAAGTAGGAGTACGTTAGTTGGCTTCTGTTAGGATTTAGTCATTAAAATAATATGATTCCTTTTAGAGTCCAGATCTTCATTACTTTCTGTTTAAGAGTACGACAGCCGAGCCATATAAGAGGCTGGCTTCGGCCAATGTAAAGGGGGGAGTTTTTTTGAGTTATGAAAAAAAGGTCAGAAAACGCCTAGTTCTGGGCGACCAAATTATGAGTATTTTTTGGTGATTTTCCATCGAGAAAATTTACTAGCGACGAAGGGTTGATCATCATATTGACGCCTACGTGCTGATCCAAGAGGGTCTTTATTTTTATTCGTGTATTGGCGTACGCGGGTGAAAATTATCTTGGAGGTTGCGAGGAGGAACAGGGGGAGGAATTGTTGACCGACCATCGCCGTGAAAGATCGGGCCATGTACACACACGGATTAGCATCTCGCTAGTCTGTGCCTTATCACCTTGTTTTTGAGTTTTACAGAAAAGGAATACCAAACGGAGTCCAAATGACCTGAAAATTTGCGGTGATTTTTTATGGACCAGAACAAGCCGCCGAAGCAAAAGAGTTGGGCCAGAAGAGCCATGAGGCCTCCACAAGGGTGGAGGGCTCCTCCCTAGGGTGCGCCCTGCAGTCTTGTGGGCTCCTCGTGGACCCCCCTGACTTGTTCTCGACGCTAAAAATTCTTATAAATAGAGAAACCTCCAGAAATAAACCTAGATCGGGAGTTCCACTGACGAAAGCCTCTGTAGCCACAAAAAACCAATCGGGAGCCTGTTCCGGCACCCTGCCGGAGGGAGAAACCATAAACAATGGCCATCTTCATCATCCCGGCGGTCTCAATGACGAGGAGGGAGTAGTTCACCCTCGGGGCTGAGGGTATGTACTAGTAGCTATGTGTTTGATATATCTCTCTCTCTCTCTCTCACTCTCTCTCTCTCTCTCTCTCTCTCTCTTGTTCTTGATTTGACACGATCTTGATGTACCGCGAGCTTTGCTATTATAGTTGGATCTTATGATGTTTCTCCCCCTCTACCTTCTTGTAATGGATTGAGTTTTCCCTTTGAAGCCATCTTATCGGATTGAGTCTTTAAGGATTTGAGAACACTTGATGTATGTCTTGCATGTGCTTATCTGTGGTGACAATGGGATATTTACGTGATCCACTTGATGTATGTTTTGGTGATCAACTTGCAGGTTCTGTGACCTTGTGAACTTATGTGTAGGGGTTGGCACACATTTTCGTCTTGACTCTGCGGTAGAAACTTTGGGGCACTCTTTGAAGTTTTTTGTGTTGGTTTGAATAGATGAATCTGAGATTGTGTGATGCATATCATATAATCAAATCCGCGGATACTTGTAGTGATATTGGAGTATCTAGGTGACATAAGGTTTTTGGTTGATGTGTATCTTAAGGTGTTATTTTAGTACGAACTCTAGGGATATTTGTGACACTTATAGGAATAGCCCATCCTCCACAGCACCGCCCTACAGCCTCGCCCTTGATGGCACTGGCCACAACCGACGCCGTCAAGTCTGTTCTCACCGGAGAACTCGAGAGCCGGTCGGAAGTAGGCTGCGTGCGCGGTGGTCGCTCGTCCGCGTACATCAGGTCGCAACCACGACGAGGTCCTCCATGTGCTGCAGCGGCGCGATGATCTCGGCCAGGGGTGCGTCTCCTTGTACGCGTCCGTCGGTCTCTCCACGCCCACCGGCCGCACGAGCAGGACACTGCTGGCCCGCCCATTCTGTCTCTCATGTCTCCGTCCGGCAAGTACGTGGCCTACTTCATACGCACCCACACCGTGCAAGGCTCCTGGTGGTGCAAAACTTAGCAGTCGAGCTGATCCGGATTGCATTATGGTCTTATGGAACGAAGATGCACGAGCTCCTTCGTTCTTTGGTTGAGTGTACAACGGAAACTTCTTTGATTCATCACACTAATCAGTGGCTTGCAGTTGTTGATAACCTCGTGGGTGACACACAACAGGGGAGGGCATAGAAGCGGCACACCGTGACCACGGTCTCGGAGAAAACCAGGGATGGCACCACAACTAGACTATGGTGAGCGTGACACAGGCACACCGTGTGTCCAGTCCGGCGTGACGCTCGAGCTGGAATACAACTCGGTGGTCGCCTGCATGGCTACATGCCAAGACGCGATTCCTTCGTCCGCGAACGACATAACGCTATTGTGACGCTCGGATAATTAGGCTACAGTAAAACTCTGCTAATGATGCCACGTCACCACTCTTACTGTCGTAAACCTCGCGATGATTCAATCCTGTCCGAATTCAAAATTCAAAATCAAGGCAAACAATAAAATTTTCAAATGTTAAAACTAAAATGTTCGGAGTGAGCCAAATAATGCGTAGGTAATTATGGCGAAGAAACCACACTTTTGTATAATGCTTTAATACTCTAAAGTGATTTAAACAGTAACAAAAACAATTAAGTAATTACCTTTTCCAATTAATAAAACTCTAAACAAATTTATTTTGGGGTAAAACTTTTATGACAGTGGGTGGTTCCAAAACATTATTTTAGGAGTTCTTATCATATTTTACTAAACAAAATAATAATGTGTATCTAAAATAAAACAGCAAATAAAAATAAGAAAAGAGAAAGACAAAACAAAATAAAATTAGAAAGAAAAGGGCCACCCCCAACAGGGCCACGACCCAGCTAACCGGCCCAATTTTCCCTGGCCTATAACCACCCCACCCCCGTAACCTAACCCTATCCGGTCCATCCCCCCCCCCCCCACGATCCACCTCTCCTCTTCCCCCCGATCTGGATCGGGATTGGCCCCGATCCCGTCACCCCGTCGCCCGAACCCCCATCGACGACGCTGCCCAGAGCCTCCCGTCGCCGGAGCCACCACGCCGCCCGCCTTCCGTCTCCCCATGGCGCCTAAGCCCGACATCGCGGATGCCGCCGCCTCATCCTCTTCCTTGTCGGACCTCCCGACCTCCGTCGAGCCCCGCCTGTCCTACAAAGCCGGTGAGGACCCCGGTCCTCCTCTCTCCTCGCCCGCGACCACACGAGCCCCGCCGTGCCAAGGCCGACGACCGGCCGTTGCTCCTCCCATGATCGCTCGTGCTCACCACCGCCACTCCGCCGAAACCGCCGCTCCCACGGCCATACTGCCTTTGCCCGCAGCATCCGCTGTGGGCGTGTCCGCCTTGACTCTGCCCGCCTCAGTAGTCCGTCGTCGCCGCCGGCGGACCTGCCCGATAATGGCCTCGCCATGGCCATCGACCTTCCTCAGGGTGCCTGCCGGTCCGCCGTCTTGGCGTCGCCACTCGGAGCGTCAACGCCTCGCCCTTGCCATCTCGGCGCCCGATTGCCCCCAGGGCCACAGGCATGTGGGGCCCGCCTGTAAGCGTTTAAAAAAAAAAAGAAAAGAAAAATAATATATAATATATAATTAATAATAATTGAATTAATTAATTAATTAATTAATTAATTAATTTTTTTAGATTAACCTAATCATTTAGTTAGACTAACTAAACCTGATTAGTTAGTCTTAGCCTATGGCATGCAGGACCCACATGTCAGTTGACTACCAACTCTGTTGATCTGCCGACGTCAACATGACCTCATCTGATGTCATTAATCCATTTTTGAATTAATTTAAATAATTAATTAAATTCCATAAATTCATAAAATCTTTAGAAAATCATAACTTTTAATCCGTAACTTGGATTAAATTATTTTCAACAAGAAAGTTGCTCAAAACGACGAGACGAATCCGGATACGCAGCCCGTTCATCCGCCACGCATCCCTAGCATAGAGAACCTGCAACATTTCACCTCCGGTTCATCTGTCCGGAAACACAAAACACCGGGGATACTTTCCCGGATGTTTCCCCCCTTCACCGGTATCACCTCATACCGCGTTAGAACACGTCTAGCTCTGCTTGTTGACCTGTTATGCACTTGCTTGCTATGTATTTACTGTTTCTTCCCCTCTTCTCTTGGTGGCCCCGTGGCGATCGCCGATGCCCCTGTGGACAACTACGCCACCGACGACCCCTCTCTTGCCGGATCAACCAGCAAGCCCCCCCTTGATCACCGGATATCGCCTATTCTCCTCTATCTTGCTTGCATTAGAGTAGTGTAGCATATTCTTGCTTTTCGTTAATCCTATTACGATGCATAGCGACATTGTTGCTACATCTGTTGATACCTTACCGCAATCCTAAATACTTAGTATAGGATGCTAGTTTATCATCATTGGCCCTACATTCTTGTCACTGCTGGCTATACTATTGGGCCGTGATCACTCGGGAGGTGATCACGGGTATATACTATACATACATACATACTACGGATGGTGACTAAAGTCGTCCGCTCAAGAGTACCATGAGTGATTCACGGATTGAAATTTGAAAGGACCTTTGTCCCGACGGCCCTTTGTGTGGATCTTTGTGTCGGAGCGACAGGCAGTTGAGACCGCCTAGGTGAGAGGTGGGCCTGCCTGGTCGGCGCCCGCGGTTGGTTCATAATAACACGCTTAACGAGATCTTGGTATTTGATCCGAGTCCGCCATTTGGTCTATACGCACTAACCATCTACGGGAGTAATTATGGGTATCCGGCGTCGTGGTATCACCAAGCCTTCTTGACGTCCGACCGCACTCGCCGACACCTTTGAAGCACTTTCATGTGTGAACCAAGTCGTCTTGCCGAACTCCGGGCGGCGCGCCGGATTGGATTTCGAACGCCACTAGGCTAGAGTGCGCTTCCGGCCGCCCCATAGCAACGCAGTGTGTGCAATGGGCGATGGGCGGACCCTGCGGCAAGATAGGATTTAGACCGCGGGCTGACCTCTCTGTTGTGCCTAGGTGGGGCTGCGGCGTGTTGATCTTCCGAGGCCGGGCATGACCCAGAAAGTGTGTCGGCCAAATGGGATCGGCGTGTTGGGTTATGTGGTGCACCCTGCAGGAAGTTTATCTATTGAATAGTCGTGTCCCTCGGTAAAGGACGACCGGAGTTGTACCTTGACCTTATGACAACTAGAACCGGATACTTAATAAAACACACCCTTCCAAGTTCCACAGACAACCGGTGATCGCTCTCTAACAGGCGGACGAGGAGAGGATCGCGGGTAGGATTATGCTATGCGATGCTCTTGGAGATGCTACTTGGAGATGCTACTTGGAGGACGTCAATCTACTCTCTTCTACATTTGCAAGACGGAGGCTGCGAGCGTAGTCTTCGGCGAGGATTAGCTATCCCCTGTTATTACGGCATTCTGCGATTCATCCACCGATATTGCCTCCTTACACAAATACCCATGCATAAGTAGTGTAGTTCCTTGCTTGCAGTACTTTGGATGAGTACTCACGGTTGCTTTCTCCCCCTTTTTCCCTTTCCTTCTTTACGGTTGTCGCAACCAGATCTTTGGAGTGAAGCGGATGCCACCGTCGATGGCGACTACTACATGGAGGTGCCTACTACTACGTGTAGGTCTGGCGGCGACGACTAGGAGTAGTTTAGGAGGATCGAGCGGGAGGCTGCGCCTCTTCGATCTGTATCCCGGTTTGTGCTAGCCTTCTTAAGGCAAACTTGTTTAACTTATGTCTATACTCAGATATTGTTGCTTCCACGACTCGTCTATGATCGAGCACTTGTATTCGAGCCCTCGAGGGCCTGGCTTGTATTATGATGCTTGTATGACTTATTTATGTTTTAGAGTTGTGTTGTGATATCTTCCGTGAGTCTCGATCTTGATCGTATACATTTGCGTGCATGATTAGTGTACGATTGAATCGGGGGCGTCACAAGTTGGTATCAGAGCCGACTGCCTGTAGGAATCCCCTTTCCAACTCCTTGGCCGAAGTTGAGTCTAGAAGCCGAAAACTGTTTTACTAACTTGGCTGTGCGGCCTCTGGGCCCACGTCGCCATTGGGTGGTATTAGGATCTTTTATTCCTTGTCCATACTCTGGGATTCTAATCTCTCTTCTATTCGGGTTAAATGATTTGGCTGAAACCTAACTCTAGGTTCTCGTTATCACGTCCTGCCGGAGAGCCCTTCATTACAGATGATCGACCGCTTCAACAGAAGATTCTGACAATACTCTCCGATGTTTCCCCGAGACCATTGTGCCCTTCGCCGTTGCAATTCCATACCACCGATAAATCCCTATGGAAAGCTACATACACTTGTCGTCCATAACTTCATTCCCAGTTGATCTTGTTATTACAAGATACCTCGAAAATTCTCTCTATTATTCCGAGAATACTTTGTACCTACTGCCTTGCCGTTCGTTATCCACATATACACCCCTATGGATAATTACTCGCACTTACCGAGTATCCGCCCATCCCTAGTTGTTTGTGTGTTTCACTAAGTTCTTCAAAATAATATCCGAACTTCAGAAAATCCTTAGTAGCCTATTGCTCTTGAAATTCTTGCTTGCTTGCATTATGGTTAATCCCATAAGTCTAGTAATCTTATTGGCATCCTTTGTCACTATCATTTTAAGTCCGTTGATTCTATATGTGTGCGAATGCATACAATCATCAGTTGATCCTGATAAATTACCTTTCCGGCTCAGACGTCTTTCGAACATGAGCTGGTTCTCGGCCAATCAGATTGCCATCGATTGTACCCCTAAGCCTACTCAACTTATCCATCCTTAATCAGAGCGTTTGCTTCTGATCCCTTGATTTGAAAATCATAATCCCTTTGTTAGTTAATCGTTGGATTATTCAGATGTTCTATAAACCGATGCATTTGCATTCTTTCTTCCTCTGATTGGGCACCTATGCTCACATCAGCTCCGTTATGGACCGTTGGGTCCTTTGATGAATTATCATCCGACAGTGTCCTTCGTATCCAAAAATCTCGAGAAGTTCTAATACATAATACCATTGATAAATCTTATTCTCTGTTTCGGCCAACCATGCTCGCTCTCGGTGGTGATGTTTACTATGAAGTTTGTGGTATATGTTCCTATGATGCCCCGATGGGTTGAACCAATGCCTTACCTAATCTATGTGAGCCCGAAAGATTTCACGGGCCATACTCTTCTGGTATTTTGCTAGATAAAATTTCAACATCACAACTTCTTCGAAAATGGGAAGTGAATGAAAGGTTATGCATTAGAGAAGTGGGAGTCGACCTTGAACCTTTGTGTTCATGCCCATGGACACGATGTAGATCCTACCATGGGAGCTTCTTGCGATAATAGCTATTTCCTTGATATAATATCCTTTGGTATCGGAGAATTGATCTTTTGCAATCGTGGTTCCGACCATGTTCTCTTTTAAATACCATTTCTCGTGCAAGTTTAAGCCTTTGGTCTTACAGAGAGCAATAGCCTAGTCCAACCTCTACTTGATCATCATCGAGTATTACCCCTGGTATCTCAAGATTATCATGGGCTGCGTAACTTCTTATGAGTTCTTCATCAAGTGCTACATTCCCACCGATTCCAATTTTTCACGGGCTCGAAGTTTTAAACACTCAAAGACACCAATAACTGAACCGAGTCCGCACTACGGTTCAACAACTCTTTAGTAAGCTTCTATAAGTACGAGTTTGTACCCGATCACGCCATTCCTAGCTTGTTTGACTATATCATTGTCGTGATGATTCTAACTGTGCTACTTGGTCCTTATTCTCGAAGCACAATTTTTGACATTGAACTAAGCTTACATCAACTTTCCTTGTCATATCATTTTTCCTTGAACAACAAGCTTGATTTCGAGTTGGCGTCGTACCCTTGGTTCCAATAACATTTCACTTCATCATTCCTTTGATTAGATGTCAATTGTGTTCATGATGAGAAATACCCTCCTTGCCCTCGATGATTTTTATTATCATCGACAACACCCTTGACTTCCTTTTATCGCGAACTTGTCCACATTCTGAATACAACTTGCTCTCTAGCTAGTGTTGTGTTCTGCCTTGAAGTATTACTGTCTTTTATGTCGAGAATGTTGCGGGGATTGCTCCACCTCTTAGAAATTCTCGATATGATGATACTTCTCACCATAACCATTCTTCCTGGAGAAATTGTAAGACTTATTCTATAAGTTGTTCCTGATGGATCCTTTGTGTTTCCAAAATCTGATCTTCACCTGATGACCATGTCAATGCTATCTCGAAGCATGTCTATGGTACTCCGATTTTCAACAAGAAAATTTGAAGCCCAATGCTAAATGTTTCTTGCTCAATTATCCAAACACCGTTGCCTGGGTAATGTCCTGAAATTTCTCTCCCCTTACCTAAAGTGTTTTCTACTTTATATCCTATCATGGATATCTTGCTCTGTTTGTCCTTGGGAAGGAAATACCCCGAAATATGTGTCTTAACACATTTTCGTTTCCATTGTTCTGTTTAATCTGATAATCATATTTTCCTTTCCATTGTTTAATTTAACCTTTCTTGTGATCTATATGACCTAAGCAGTAATATTCTCCTGCTTATGTAAACACCTCGTGGTACCGCTCTGTCAGTAAGACCTTGTTACTATTGTTGATGACATTCTGGTAGCCACCGATGGACGAGAACCTTGCCTATTGGCCCGCCTCGTTCAACGAAAGGTGAAATGGTTCATTCGTCCCTCGCCCTTAGTATCGATGTTGTTGCCGACATAACTGATAGGCTACCCTCTGACACGCCTTAATATCGTGACCGTGCAAGATGTCGGCCCCCTTCCTACTTTCAACCATATGGTGGGCCCATAACCCGTAGTTCCACAGGATCGAAACCTGACTCTCCTGCACCCCCTGATCCCAAGGTTGCTCCTCGCGTGTGGCCTCGTATGTAATTCCCGAGCCATCTTCCGAGGGATCATCAAATCTGTTACCGGACACAATACTTATTCCCGATTGCTTTGAGCCCATTTCACGCCCTGTTTCAGGCATCAAACGGTTGCCTGCTCGCTTGAAACTTCCCATGAAACCTCATTACTTTGCTCTCGATATTTTCTTAAGTTTCAATTCGAGAGTTACGTTCTGCCACTTTCCCCGATGATATCGACCAGATAGTCAACCTTGTAGAGGTTCGTTCTCCCGGAATACCCCCTTATTCTTTCGTAAGAACGATGGAGATCCTGAAGAGAGGACGACAATTTCATCATGATGCGTTGAAGCAGAGGACTGAAGACACCAATGTAATGGATCGACCTCTTCGAGAAGAGCAACCAAAACTGAGAAGATTCGTTAGAACTTCCATAACAAGATATTTCCCCCTTAGTCCCCCTCTTAAATCTCGGGACGAGATTTCTTGTAGTGGAGGAGAATTGTGGCCTTGGGATAATTAGGCTACTGATAAAACTCGCTAATGATGCCACGTCACCACTCTTACTGTCGTAAACCTCGCGATGATTCAATCCCGTCTGAATTCAAAATTCAAAATCAAGGCAAACAATAAAATTTTCAAATGTTAAAACTAAAATGTTCGGAGTGAGCCAAATAATGCGTAGGTAATTATGGCGAAGAAACCACACTTTTGTATAATGCTTTAATACTCTAAAGTGATTTAAACAGTAACAAAAACAATTAAGTAATTGCCTTTTCCAATTAATAAAACTCTAAACAAATTTATTTTGGGGTAAAACTTTTATGACAGTGGGTGGTTCCAAAACATTATTTTAGGAGCTGTTATCATATTTTACTAAACAAAATAATAATGTGTATCTAAGTCTGACAGTAGAATAGGGGTAGGATAACGGAGCATGATCTATCGAGATGCATATGGGTGACACGGTGGTTTTAGCGAGTTCGGGCCTCTCACGGTGGAGATAACAACCCTACGTCTCGTGCTCCGGAGAGGCTTTGTTTTATCTGAGTATATATCCGGAGATTACAATGTGTGTGAGCGAGAGGAACGGATCCCCATGCCTGAGCTAAGTCCTGAGACTAATGGTGAAAAGAGAAAGAGGTGGAAGAAAAAGCCCCCTTAGTCTAGTGGTGGGGGTGGCTTATATAGAGTGCGCCACCCCCTCACCTCCTATGTTACAAAGTGGGCTATGAATGCCATAATGCCAGCACGCTATTAAGCCCTCACTATTAGAAAGATGCCGATTGCCTTTGCTTTCTTTGGTCTTCGTATATCCGAGTGAGTCGTGCGGTCGAGTGGTGAACCGTCATCCGAGTGGATGGTATGTTGCTTGGTCGAGTGGATAGTATCTGCTTGTCCGAGTGGATAGTGTGTCTGTATGAAATTGACACGGACCCACATGTTGTGTGGACCCCATGCTTCATGATATTTCGACCCTTCGTGGGCCTACCTGTTATGTATATCCCCAACATTAGCCCCGAATCGATTGCGATTTTGCGAGCGAGTTGGTGTAAGACACGTTTGGTCCGAGTGATTACTGAAATACTCGGTACATGTCGCCGCTTTCGGACAACCAAGGTTTGAACAAAATCTCAATGGATTCCGCACCATGCTTCCCCGTCGATCGAGGTAAGTGTCCGTGAGGAGCAACTTGGTGACATTCGCTCATCTCTGGAGAGGTTTAACTCGTGATTTGAGTATGGGCGTGTCATTAAATCCGTGCAACCAGATTGACACATGGGTGATCTTTTAGAGAGATGCCATTCTTATCCCGGAGGAACGTCAATACTGAGTCGGTTTCAGATCCACACTTGTGAGTTTCACACTTTGAGTCCTAGAAGAAGGCTCAAAACAGGTCCACGGAGGAGCGTTAAACTCGCTTTATAGAATATTTTTTGGAGTGATTTGGAGTGGGCCGCATCGAGTGGCGATTACTCGGAATTTCTTCACGCTCGAACGTGTATTTTTGTTGTTTGGCCGTCACTCGGGTTGGGCGGACTGTTAAGTGGATACCATTCCAGTGGGGCACGCTGAGTGCACCCACCGGTGTAGTCCCGAGATCGCTGCCGATCATTGCAGGCGTCGGCGGAGTCTTAGAGCCTGTCTTTTGTTGTTGTTTGGCCGTCGGTCGGACCGGGCTGACTGTCCAGTGGATACCAACAATCGGCGGAGTCATAGAGCCTGTCTTTTTGTTGTTGTTCATCACTCGGACTGGTCAGGCCGTACCGAGTAGAGATTACTCCAGTGGGGGCACGCTGAGTGCACCCACTGGGTGTAGTCCCCGAGACCGCCGTCGACTGCGGGCGGTCGGCGGGGGTATGAGAGAACTAAAACTCTTCTTAGCTAGTAATCGATCGAACTTGTTCTTCTCGACTCTCGAGGTCGAGTATCATCGAGATGGGTTTGCATCGAGCAAATTGTTTCTTTCTGAGTTCTCTTCCAGTGGGGGCACGCTGAGTGCACCCACTGGGTGTAGTCCCCGAGCCTCTGTCGGACTAGATGAGTCTGGCAGAGGGTTTAAGTCTCTCGGTAAACCTCCATGCAGTTGGCACGGCAAATATCTTTATGCGGAATTGAATCAATCGGATGGATGCGTGACGCGCAGAGCGGTCGAGTGGTGAAGACGTGCCCAACCGAGTGGCGACGCGTGGGGCGGCCGAATGTGATGACGTGTGAAGTGGTCGAATGTAGGACTACATATCTAGCCAAGTGAAGATGCACGGGCAGCCGAGTGGTGAAGACGCACAACCGAAAGTGCGGGCGCGAAGCGGCTAAAGCGAAGTCGTGTGTCACCGGACGGTGAAAAATGGTCCTCGGAGGACTTAGTCAAATGCTTTCGAAGGTTATGTAGTGACGGGTTTGGTGTAGTGTGGTTGCGATGCAACAAGACCGGCGTGACAACTGAGTCTGAGTAGGAAAGAATATGGCGGCAGAGCATCCGGTGATTACTAAACTTGTCAAGTGGCGGATCGGATGCATTTGTTGAAGTGAAGGATCCGCCAGTGATGAAGTAGTCGACCACTCGGAGAGTGTAATTCCAAATGAGATGCAACCCCGAGTGTGGCGTAGCCCAGAGCGCACTACGAGGCTTTGACAACGGACATGTCGAAACACGAGAAATATAGTTTTGAATGGATAATTTGCAATTCATCGAGTTAGACTTGGGTAAAGATGAGGAGAATCTTTCGAGTGATGCTCGAAAGAGGCAAACTCGAAAAAGAGTGAAGTGTGAAATTGGATTATAAAAGGAATTATTATCATCTCATGCGAAGAGGTCTATATCATTGATATGATGAAGAGGATTCCACAGAGGGTTGGCGGATGTGTTTGAAGTCAACAGAGCGACAAGGTAGGTGTTGTGGTGCACTAGGACCCAGACGGTGACCGAGTCCGAGCAGCGATGAAGTTGGTGCATAGGGCCATCGGTGATCACGTAACTTGTGTAAAAATGGCACAAGCCCACGAAATAATTTCTCGAGGAAATTCGGTGTGTGCTCAAATGATTTGTGTGAATGACACCCATAGACACTACCGAGTGCAAGGGGCTTGCTTTGGTTAACCGACAAGAGTCCGAAGAGCGAAGGATCGATTCGAACTTGTCGAGCGATGGATCCGATGAACTCATTGGAATATTGGCTCAAATAAAATGGAAGTGTAGTGTTTTGACTAAGTTGTAGCCCGGAGGACCGATGCAAACTCGAAATTAAGAACGACACGTGGTGTTCATGAATGATGTATGCGAAAAATGGAAGCCGGACTCGAGTCACATAACCGAGACTAAGCAAGTATGGGAAAATAAGCAGCCGGCGAGAGGTACACTCGTTGGTGCGACCTTCGAGTGAAGGTGATGTGTGAATTACGGGATACTCGGAAATAACATAATGTAAAATGACTTAGCTGTCTGAAGGCGCGCGAGTGGCCGAGTGGTGATGAGGTGACCAACCGAGTGGCGACGCGCGGGGCGGCTGAGTGGTGATGAGGTGACCAACCGATTGGCGACGCACGGGGCGGCCGTGTGGTGATGAGGTGACCAACCGATTGGCGACGCACGGGGCGGCCGAGTGGTCATGATGTGACCAACCGATGGCGACGCGCAGGGCGGCCAAGTGGTTATGAGGAGACCAACCTGTGGCAACGCACGGGGCGGCCGAGTGGTTATGAGGTGACCAACCGAGTGGCGACGCACGGGGCGGCCGAGTGGTTATGAGGTGACCAACCTGTGGCGACGTACGGGGCGGCCGAGTGGTTATGAGGTGACCAACCTGAGTGGCGACGCGCGGGGCGGCCGAGTGGTGATGAGGTGACCAACCGAGTGGCGACGACGGGCGGTGAGTGGTTATGAGGTGACCAACTGTGGCGACGCACGGGCGGCCGAGTGGTTATGAGGTGACCAACCTGTGGCGACGCACGGGGCGGCCGAGTGGTTATGAGGTGACCAACCTGAGTGGCGGCTGGGCGGCCGAGTGGTGATGAGGTGACCAACCGAGTGGCGACGCACGGGGCGGCCGAGTGGTTATGAGGTGACCAACTCAGATCGTGTTTTTAAACTTAGGTAGTCTTGGATCTGCATCTAAGCCCCGAGTGAGAGGTTGCTCTCCACTCGGCAGGATTTTTTTGAAACTTAGGCGTAGTCTTGGATGCAGCTAAGCCCCGAGTGGGAGGTTGCTCTCCACTCGGCAGATTTTTTTGAAACTTAGGTAGTCTTGGATGCAGCTAAGCCCCGAGTGGGAGGGTTGCTCTCCACTCGGCAGGATTTTTTGAAACTTAGGCGAGTACTAGATCTGCAGCTAAGCCCCGAGTGGGAGGTTGCTCTCCGGTCGGTAGGATTTTTGAAACTTAGGTAGTCTTCGATGCAGCTAAGCCCCGAGTGGGAGGTTGCTCTCCACTCGGCAGGATTTTTTTGAAACTTAGGCGAGTCTTGGACTCTGCTAAGCCCCGAGTGGGAGGTTGCTCTCCACTCGGTAGGATTTTTTGAAACTTAGGTAGCATCTTGGTGCAGCTAAGCCCCGAGTGGGAGGTTGCTCTCCACTCGGTAGGATTTTTTGAAACTTAGGAGAGTCTTGGATCGCAGCTAAGCCCCGAGTGGGAGAGTTGCTCTCCATCGGTAGGATTTTTGAAACTTAGGCGAGTCTTGATCTGCAGCTAAGCCCCAGTGGGAGGTTGCTCTCCACTCGGTAGGATTTTTAAAACTTAGGCGAGACGGATTCGCAACTAAGTCACCCACTGGGGGATTGAGAGCATATAAAAAGAATAACAATTATTTATGAGATTGTAAAAACTGTGTCGCGGGGTTACCGAGTGGTGATGAGGTGACCAACCGATTGACGAGGTCCGGAGCGGTCGAGTGGTGATGAGGTGACCAACCGATGTGGGGCGTCCGAGTGACGTAGACGCGTCCCGTAGAGTGGCGACGCGTGAAGCATCTGGATGATGTGGATGCGTGCCGCGGAGTGACGAGGCGCGTGGCGTCCTGGTGAAGTAGAGCGCGCGCCGCAGCGATGACGAGCGAGGCGTCCGAGTGACGTAAACGCGTCCGCAGATTGGCGGCAGCGGGCGTCCGGATGATGTAGACGCGTGGCGGAATGACGATGTGCGGGCGCCCCGATGAAGTAGAGCGCGTGCCGCGCGATGGCGGCGAAGCGAGGCGTCCGAGTGGCGACGCGCCCCGCAGAGTGGCGGCAGCGGGCGTCCGGATGACGTAGACGCCCGCAAAGTGGCGACGACGGAGCGGCCGATCGACGAGGGTGTGTCAACCGTACGGCACGCGCGGGGCAGCCGAGTGAGGAGGCGCTGAGTGACGACCCGCGGGACGGCTGAGTCGGAGCATGTCGATGAAGTCAAGCCCAACCGAGTGATAGTGCGTGGGCAGTCGAGTGAAGTTGACGACGACGTGTTGTGCAGTCGATTGAGTTGCTTCATCGTCCGGGAGCCGAATCTGATCGAAACAAAGGGGAGGTGGGCCTTTCGCCGCAACTGCCATCGTTGTTGTGATTGTTCCCCCGATGACGCTCCTGTGACAGTTAGCAATAAATCCCTAATAATTACTAGGTGTAATTGTTTGGCTAACTGACGAATTGAAGGAGCCGTCCACGCCTAACGCAATGAAGGAGTTGTTCACGTCCAACGAATTGATGGACTTGCCCCACGTTCAGAACCTGCATGCAAGAGGTATTACTGATTAAGCAAGAATTAAATGCGATTCTGCATGCGATGAGAGTTATCTCCCTGCCGGTTTATTGCCAGATCGTGGGAGGTCCACTGCTCATTTAAATCCAGCGATGTGGACCAGGCGACGTTGGTGGAGATGACCTGCAGTCGATTGCCGCCGTCCAGTATTTGTGCGCATAATCTGCATGAAAGAGGTATTAGTGCTAATTAACAAGAATTAAATACGATCCCGCATGTAATGGGAGTTTTCTTTTCCCAGGGACTGTTTCTCCCACTGCATGCAGGGGCAGTCCAGAGGAGAGCTCCGCTGTGGTGGAAACTGCCAGTCTGGCCGGAATCGGTCGGCAGCCGAGAGGTGGCGACGAGGTCGATCTGTGATCGATCGTGGGCCCATCGGAGACAGGGCGGTGCTGCTAAGGGCGAGACCGAGCGCGCGACCGGTGGCGCGTTTTATTGCTCAAGGAGCTGGAGTTGTCGCCGGTCGAGCCGTGCTTGGGCGCCCGCATGAGTCGGGCCGAGTCTGCAGTACCGTGCCTCATCGTCCGAGGAACCGGTCGAGCGTTGGTCGCCGGCTCAGAGCCCGCAGTCGGGCGTTAGCAATGGCGTGTGGGCGTATTGGTGATGACATCGCAGATTGAAGTCGGAGATGACACCGGCCGACCGTGACGGGCCGTCGCGTGGAGGCGCGGTTAGCTTCTTGCTCCAACGCCGGATCGAGCGGGTGCCTCCACGGGTAGAATTGTGCCGGATGACCAACGCCGGAGGGAGGAGGTGGTGCAGCGTGGGGCGTGTAGACGAGGCGAAGACGACGCGTGGACCGCGCCGGAGGGTGTTTGTACGAGCTTCGCCGCTGTGGTCGTAGACGAGGTCAAGACGACGCGATGGACGCCACGAGGGCGTTGTATGAGCTTCGCCGGCGATGTCGTAGACGAGGCCGAGACGACAGGGACGACTGCGCGAGTGGCCGTTTGTGGTGGTTGCCATTGATGATGATCCCGTGAAAAGGCAAAAAAGATGGAACGACTTGTTCTTTTCTCTTCTCTGCTTCACGACCGATCATGCATGGGTGTGTCTGATCCTACAGGAGGAAAAGACAAACTCATTGTTAGACAATTTATTGTAAAAAGACTAGATCGAATGAATACTTCCCTGATCCTTTTGTTTGTACGAATAACGCGATGGCCAGAACTTCAGCGGCCAATTTCTCTGGCGATGGTAGTTGATCCGCTATCGAAGATTGAAGAAAAACCATTTGCATCATGGCTCGATAGACGCCAGGCCCCACGGTGGGTGCCAACTGTCGTGGTTCTAAGTCTGACAGTAGAGTGGGGGGTAGGTAAGGAGAGGCAAGGTCCTAGCTATGGAGAGGTTGTGAACACAAGCAATGTACGAGTTCAGGCCCTTCTCGGAAGAAGTAAAAGCCCTACGTCTCGGAGCCCTGAGGCGGTCGAGTGGATTATGAATGTAGGTATTACAAGAGTGCGAACCCCTCTATCTGTGGAGGGGGGTGGCTTATATAAAGTGCGCCAGACCCTGACCAGCCCACATAATGGAGAGGTTAAAGTACATTAAGCCCGGGGTTACCGTAACGCCTCATAAAGCGCTTTAACTATCATTAAGTCTATTCAATAGCAAACCGTTCTTACTGCAGAGTGTCTTCGACCTTCGGTGGTCGAAAGCGTCTTCATGGTCGAGTGAGTCTTCCATGGTCGAGTCCTTCGGTCGGTCGAGTGGGCTCCTCTATGGTCATTGGAAGATGATCTCTTCTAAGAGTGTCCTTGGGTAGGACGTTTAGGTCAGCCTATGACCCTACCCTAGGTACATGAATCCATCATCCATTCCCCCACGATCCACCTCTCCTCTTCCCCCAACTGGATCGGATTGGCCCCGATCCGTCACCCGTCGCCCGAACCCCCATCGACATCGTCTGCCGCTCAGAGCCTCCGTCGCCGAGCCACCACGCCGCCCGCCGTCCCCCACATGGCGCCCAAGCCCGACATCACGGGCCGCCGCCTCATCCTCTTCCTCGTCGGACCCGCGACCTCCGTCGAGCCAGCGCTCCTGTCCTACAAAGCCGGTGAGGACCCGGTCCTCCTCTCTCCCTGCCGCGACCACGCTGAGCCCCGCGCCGTGCCATGCAGGCCGACCCGGCCGTTGCTCCTCCCATGATCGCTCGTGCTCACCACCGCCACTCCCGCCGAGCACCGCCGCTCCCACGGCCCTACTACTTTGCTCACATGGCTCCGCCGTGGCTGCGTCAAGCATCTTGCACTCTGCCCCGCCTCTGTAGTCCCGTCGTCGCCCGACGGCCGGACCCTGCTCCGGTAATGGCCTTGCCATGGCCATCGACCTTCCTGCTGGCGGTGCCGCCGGGTCCGGCCAGTCTTGGCGTCGCCCACTCGAGCGTCAAGCGCCCGCCGCTTCTCGGCGCCCGATTGGCCCCATGGGGCCACAGGCATGTGGGGCCCCGCCCAGAACGTTTACAAAAAAAAGGAAAGAAAAATAATATATAATATATAATTAATAATAATTGAATTAATTAATTAATTAATTAACTTAATTAATCTTGTTTAGATTAACCTAATCATTTAGTTAGACTAACTAAACCTGATTAGTTAGTCTTAGCCTATGGCATGCAGGACCCACATGTCAGGTTGACCAGTCAACTCTGTTGACTGCTGATGTCAGCATGACCTCATGCTGATGTCATTAATCCATTTTTCGAATTAATTTAAATAATTAATTAAATTCCAGAAATTCATAAAATCTTTAGAAAATCATAACTTTTAATTCGTAACTTGGATTAAATTATTTTCAACAAGAAAGTTGCTCAAAACGACGAGACGAATCCGGATACGCAGCCCGTTCATCCGCCACGCGTCCCTAGCATAGAGAACCTGCAACATTTCACCTCCGGTTCATCTGTCCGAAAACACAAAACACCGGGGATACTTTCCCGGATGTTTCCCCCCTTCACCGGTATCACCTCATACCGCGTTAGAACACGTCTAGCTCTGCTTGTTGACCTGTTATGCACTTGCTTGCTATGTATTCACTGTTTCTTCCCCCTCTTCTCTTCGGTAGCCCCCGTGACGATGCTGATGCCCCTGTGGACAACTACGTCACCGACGACCCCTCTCTCTTGCCAGATCAACCAGGCAAGCCCCCCCCCCCCTTGATCACCAGATATCGCCTATTCTCCTCTATACTGCTTGCATTAGAGTAGTGTAGCATGTTACTGCTTTCCGTTAATCCGATTCTGATGCATAGCCTGACATTGTTGCTACATCTGTTGATACCTTACCTGCAATCCTAAATACTTAGTATTGGATGCTAGTTTATCATCATTGGCCCTACATTCTTGTCAGTCTGCCTTGCTATACTATTGGGCCGTGATCACTCGGGAGGTGATCACGGGTATATACTATACATACATACATACTACAGATGGTGACTAAAGTCGGGTCCGCTCGAAGAGTACCCGCGAGTGATTCACAGTTGGAAGTGAAGGACCTTTGTCCCGACGGCCCTCTGTGTGGATCTTTGTGTCGAGCAACAGGCAGGTTGAGACCGCCTAGGTGAGAGGTGGGCACGGCCTGGTCGGCGTCCATGGTTGCTTCATAATAACACGCTTAACGAGATCTTGGTATTTGATCCGAGTCCGCCATTCTATACGCACTAACCATCTACGCGGGAGTAGTTATGGGTATCCCGACGTCGTGGTATCACCGAAGCCTTCTTGACGTCGTGACGAAGCGGCGCTAGCCGGATTGGATCGAACGCCACTAGGCTAGGTGCGCTTCCGGCCGCCCTATAACGTCTTGGTGTGTGCAATGGGCGATGGGCGGGACCCTCGGCGCATAGGATTTAGACCGTGGTGACCTCTCTGTTGTGCCTAGGTGGGGCTGCGGCGTGTTGATCTTCCGAGGCGGGCATGACCCAGAAAGTGTGTCCGCCAAATGGGATCGGCGTGTTGGGTTATGTGGTGCACCTGCAGGAAGTTTATCTATTTGAATAGCCGTGTCCCTCGGTAAAAGGACGACCCGGAGTTGTACCTTGACCTTATGACAACTAGAATCGGATACTTAATAAAACACACCCTTCCAAGTTCCACAGACAACCCGGTGATCGCTCTCTAATAGGGCGACGAGGAGAGGATCGCCGGTTAGGATTATGCTATGCGATGCTACTGGAGATGCTACTTGGAGATGCTACTTGGAGGACGTCAATCTACTCTCTTCTACATCTTTGCAAGGCGGAGGCGCCGAGCGTAGTCTTGACGAGATTAGCTATCCCCTCTTATTCGGCATTCTGCATTCGGTCCACCGATATTGCCTCCTTACACATATACCCATGCATAAGTAGTGTAGTTCCTTGCTTGCAGTACTTTGGATGAGTACTCACGGTTGCTTTCTCCCCTTTTTTCCCCTTTCCTTCTTTACGGTTGTCGCAACCAGATCTTTGGAGTCCGAAGTTGACGCCACCGTCGATGGCGACTACTACTGGAGGTGCCTACTACTACGTGCAGTGGCTGGCGACGACGACTGTGAGTAGTTTAGAAGGATCCGTGCGGGAGGCTGCGCCTCTTCGATCAGATCCCGGTTTGTGCTAGCCTTCTTAAGGCAAACTTGTTTAACTTATGTCTATACTCAGATATTGTTGCTTCCGCTGACTCGTCTATGATCGAGCACTTGTATTCGAGCCCTCGAGGCCCCTGGCTTGTATTATGATGCTTGTATGACTTATTTATGTTTTAGAGTTGTGTTGTGATATCTTCCCGTGAGTCCCTGATCTTGATCGTACACATTTGCGTGCATGATTAGTGTACGATTGAATCGGGGGCGTCACAGCTACACACACACACGCGCGCAATCGGCGATGCGGTGCATCGGTCATCGGGCTGCAAGCTGTACATGGCGGTCTTCTCCTAATGTTGCTCCTGCCCCTCACTGGGCACGACACTGGTACACACATCTGCCAAAAATTGAGATAGATGATGAGTATGACAGGTGGACCGACTTAGTCAGTGAGAGTAGCGATTGATCCCGGTCAGGATCATAATTTTCCCGATCCACCAAATGGCTTCAGGGTCCAGATTCATCGGGATCGAAAAGTATAGGGTATCGATTTCAGGGATTTAGACGTTACGGTTCATTTACGTCGCGCTCTACGAGCTTAGGGTTTAAAACAGACTTCACTTAGTGTCAACAGGCCGCCGAACGCAGCGGAATTTCCTGTCCAGGACCTCAATCCAATGGTGCAGTCGGGTCGCGTGGGCCGCATCTGAGCGACACAAAGCAGCAAACCCGATAGAGTGACCTGGTGGCGAACTCGTTGGTGCGGAGGTCGCCGGCGATAGTCTAGCTCGACCCGGCGCGGATCGACACGGAGACAATAGAGTGGAGTTGGAGCGGCGGCTCCGAGAACCCAATCAAGAAAATCTTACGATTCACAAAGAGAGTTAATTTCCTCCATGGGGAGAATCTTGCATGTTGTGACTCATACAAGCAGACGATGCGAACTTTGCTTTGACTATTCTAATCATACAAAGCCTCCAACAACTTGGTGTAATCAGCATGGTGCGAGCGCAAGCTGGCTAGCAGCGCCCGATCGACGTCACGGCATATGGGGTCGTGAGATGAGGAGGATTCCGAGCGATCTGGATGAGCAGAATTTGGTCTGGTGGATCGGCTAGGATCACGGCGGCGACATGACCTAAACCTTGCTTTGATACCAATGTAAGAAATTTAGGGTTTGTGGTCTACTCCCTATTCCTCAGCGCGTATCCGTGGTGTCGCTCACAATTCGCATATCTGAGGCTAGGGGGTAGGGACTTTCTTATACTGTCTTTTCAAATAGTTCACCTCTTATACAGATATAAGATTCATAGTCTTTTCCACTAGTTTCCGGAATAGAGTCCAGATCAAATTATCAACCATGATCATATTTGTTTGTTTAACGGATTCTACCCGTTTTGTCCCCGGAGCATGCGCTTGTGAGCAACACGCCATAATAGAGTGTAAATTCCTCTAATTATGTAGATCAACATTTGGGCTGTAATCTAATTATAGGATCTAACTCCTTCCAATCATCAGTGTAGTCTTTCCAATATGAATAGTACTCCCCCTATTCTAAAATAGATGATTCAACTTTGTACTAATAGTACAAAGTTGGGTCATCTATTTTAGAACGGAAAGAGTATATTGTATTCCACCGATAACCAACCAGCTTCCTTAAGTATATATAAAACTTAAATACGTTCCAACAACTAACAATTCCATGCTAAAAAATGTAAAAACAATTCCATGTATAATTCCAATATGAGGTATTCCGGATATTTAACAATTCCAAGTAATTTGAATATAGTTGCAGGACACAATTCCAACACCTTCCCCCCCGCGCACATACAAGGAAAGGGGGGCGGCCAAGGGCAGGAGCCCAGGGGGGATTCGGCCACCCTTGGGGCGCCTCCTGGCTGCCTCCCCTCTCCCCCACCTATATATATGTGGGAGGGGGCGCCACACAATGACTACGATAATCCCTTAGTCGTGTGCGGCGCCCCTCTCCACAATTTCGTCCCTCAATTATTTTTCGTAGTGCTTAGGCGAAGCCCCGCGGAGATAGCATCACCACCACCGTGACCACGCGGTCGTGCTACCGGAACTCATTCATTACTTTGCCCGTCTTGCTGGGTCAAGAAGGCAAGGACGTCACCGAGCTGAACGTGTGCTGAACGCGGAGGTGTCGTACGTTCAGTACTTGATCGGTTGGATAGCAAAGAAGTTCGACTACATCAACCGCGTTAATAAACGCTTCCGCTTACGGTCTACGAGGGTACGCAGACACACTCTCCCCTCTC
Organism: Aegilops speltoides; assembly: GCA_021437245.1. Classification (NCBI taxonomy): domain Eukaryota; kingdom Viridiplantae; phylum Streptophyta; class Magnoliopsida; order Poales; family Poaceae; genus Aegilops; species Aegilops speltoides. The sequence continues at coordinate 186,867,956 of CM038147.1, forward strand.
GTTGCTATGCATCTCCATTGATAGATCTTGCGTGTGCGTAGATTTTTTTTATTTTTCATGCAATGTTTCCCAACAGTAAAACATGTATGTTCTTTTGTATTCAATGTTTTTCTCTTGTATCTCTGATTTTAGTGCATGGAACTTTTCTCCCCTACCATGTCACTCTATTTTTTCCGGCAGAACCATGACCAGTCCATTTCTATTTTATAAGAAAATTGATCATTATATTAAGAAATGTTTCAAGCCAAATTAAATGGCTACCTGATTGCATGGTAAGAACACCAATCGGTTATATACGTCTTGTGCGTGTGTGTGTGTGTGGGGGGGGGGGGGGAGGGGGGTTGTGAACCATTTGCGCATCAAGAAAATGTTAGACAACAACTCTAATCTCCTTCAACATCACCCATTTGAGGCTAGGTCTGCTCATGCCCGCTTCAAGTATGTACATGACGACAACCCACTTTTACATCACGAGAAAGAATAGATTAGCACCGTGCTATTGGGGAACAATAAACACATAAAACCATGGTTCGATGTATCATTTCATTTTCATGGTTGAATGATGGTTACTCTACCGGTATATATTGTATCAAGATGGGAATGGGCCGGGTCGGCCTGCTGGGTCACTGACCGGACCCAAGAAGTCAAGGCTAATGGGCCAAGGGGGTTGGCATTAAATGATATACGGGTCAATGTAGCCGGCACCATGCAACCCGATGGATCAGACAGACGGGTCGACCTAGTCGAATCACTATGCCCTCGTTGTTGCTGGCCGCCCACGACAATCTTTGTTGCGTCTAGCCGCCCCCAACCATCTCTGTCGCCACCGGCCGCCTCCGAGCAACTCTGCACCGACACTATTGTGATGGCTTGCCACTGCCACTTGAGCCAACCAAAGCAATTGTTTGGTCAACAGGAATCTAAGGCTGAAGTCTTTGAGGACCGTCATATTAGGCCTGGACGGGTACACAAAGCAAACTGATTCAAACTGAACCTCTCCATGTACTTGATCCAAAACATGCCCCTTTGGGTCATCACCATTGATCTTGGGCGCACGGTTTATCCGTTCTAGAATTCTTGTGGCAGCGACGGAAGCTTCGATAAGATCTGGGAGTGCCATTTCAATGGATCTGTAACATTTCAATTTCTACCTTGCAAGTGCTTCTATGATTTTGGGTCAGTCTCATGTACTCAACGCGTCAGCGAGGCCATAAATTTCTGATGAAATGGGCCGGCCCATGAGCTCACATACTAACCTTGGGGCCTAGGGCAAGGTCCGGGTCAGCCCATTCCCATCTTGAATATTGTATGTGACATTGTTTCTTTTCTGAAAAAATGGTTTATTGTTTCTTTTCTGAAAAAATGGTTAAGCCCTCAGCATCTGCATCATTGTACGTGAAAAAATTGATGTCGCTACAGATTCACACTATATTGAAAAATATTTTCTTGTCGTTATGGAATTGTATCACACAAAAGCGCGCAAAAATAGTGTATTTGTTGGTAAAAATCTTTCGCTAATGAAATAAAACACGCCATGTATTTTCGAAATAAAGCCTTTGACGAGGGGTAACCTGGAAAACAAGCACGCGCACTTCCCTTTCCTCTCTCCTAACGTCCGCCCACACCTCCCCCTCTGCCCGCCCTCGCCATCGCCAACCGCCGACGAGATCGCCCAAGACAAATCCCCCAGATCCGCGGCGGGCCGGCGAGCCCGGGAGCCTAGTTTTGATGCGATTGCGCTAAGCTCGCGCTCCTGCCCCGCCCGCGCGCCATGGCGCACAGCGACCTCGAGCCGCTGCGCTCCGGCGCCGCCGCGCTGCCGTCCTCCTCCGACCCCGACTCGCCGACGACCCCGCGAAGGAACCGCGTGCGCGAGCTGCTGCGGAACCTTGACCGCCGGCTCTCGAGCAGGGGGCGCCATAACCACGTCGACAGCGGCCCGGCGTCCCCTACGGCGGCGGGAGAGGCGGGGGCGCCCAGGAGGGAGGAGGAGAGCGACGAGCTTGGCGACGGCGCGCCGCCCGAGTGGGCGCTGCTGCTCGTTGGGTGCCTCCTCGGGCTCGCCACCGGCATCTGCGTCGCCGCGTTTAACCGCGGGGTAAGCAAGAGATCTGCGTTGAGGAAAAAAATGCGTTATTTATCAGTTCTTTTAAACCGCTGCTTGTGGGAAAATTAGTATTCTGCAGAGATCTCTATGCTTGACAAGTACAAGGTCTTTGAAATGTTCTCTGATCTTTCTATGTTGACTGTTTTCGTGAGTCTGTTGCGATGAGATAGATGGGTTGTGGGGATTTCCAGCAAACACTCTGGACTATGAATGCGGGTGTACATTTTATTACCTCTGTTCGGAAATAACTGACGCAGTTTTAGTTCAATCTCCGTTCGGAAATAACTGACGCGGTTTTAGTTCAAAACTGCGTCATTTCTTTCCGAACGGAGGGAGTAGTTCTGTAGCACACTCCTGTATGAGGCAACACAGAGATGTGGAAGAAACTTATAGTCTCATCTGTGGGAAAAGTGATAGATCATAAGTATGAATTTGTGTGCCGTTCAGTGTGTCATCTTGGACATGTTTGAGTGTTGTTTGGTTGTCTTCACATGGAACATGATGCTACGGAGAATTGGTGATAGCTGGTGCAGTTATGGTCTCTGCTAGTTAAGAGTATACGTGTTAGTGTATGCCTCGTGATGCTAAGGGGGTGAGCAAGGGACAAGGAGTTCTGTGTGCAGTATGTTAACCTGATGATGATTTGCCGGTTTGATAAGGTTTTGTGCTATTTAATGTCTTCTTGCTGCTGACTCTGGTTTTCTGATTTTGTCACTGATTTGCCTTGATGAAGATCAGATAGAAGCCTATTTGAGATTTAGCAAACTGCATGGGAAATAGAAAGGCCCTCATTCTGACGAGTTTGGATGTTCTGCCTGTGTATCTACCTTGCAACTACCATGTGATCGCAGAGCTTAGCTCTGTTTTGCTCTCATATTTTTAAAAGCATTCGATTCGGAGAGCTTTTGAGTGGGTGTTGTGGTACCTTGGGAGTATTTTGGGTTATTTCAGGTCTCTAATAGACTAAGGCCATCTCCGTTTTAAGATACTTCTATGTTCTCGCACTGTAATAGACCCATGCCCATCTCCGTCTGGAGCTACTACTAATTACTTTTCACTACAGGGTGAGATCTAAGTCCTTGTAGTTGTATGCTTGTTGTTTGTCTGTGTTTTTAAGCTACCAAGTTTTTATACCTAGGAAGATCAAATCATTAAGCAGGAGCTATTCAAGCAGATTTAGTTGTTTATTGTTTGAACTAAAAGGTTCTTTTGTAATCTTCACCGTTTAGCTGTTTGAAAAACACCTGCCTTGCCCTTTTCAGGTGCATGTCATACATGAATGGGCATGGGCAGGCACACCCACTGAAGGAGCTGCTTGGCTTCGCCTGCAGAGGCTTGCTGATACTTGGCATAGGATATTGTTAATTCCAGTGACTGGTGGAGTTGTTGTTGGTATGATGCATGGATTGCTGGAGATATTTGAGCAGATAAAGTTATCTATGTCATCTCAAAGGGAAGGTATCGATTTCATGAGTGCGATATTTCCTGCAATCAAGGCCATCCAAGCTGCAATTACTTTAGGGACGGGATGTTCTTTGGGTCCTGAAGGGCCTAGTGTTGATATTGGTAAATCTTGTGCAATTGGGTGCGCTGAAATGATGGAGAACAACAGGGAACGAAGAATTGCTCTTATTGCAGCTGGATCAGCTGCTGGAATTGCTTCAGGTATATACCTAAGTAACTATATCTGTTCAAATTGTTTACATACGTAAGATAGAATTAAAATACAACAAAATCCTGGTAAGATGCTAGGCAGAAGTTAAAGAAGAAAGGACGATGCAATAATTATGCAAGCAAGAAGGACCACAAATCATATTTAGGAACATTTTAGATCTCTGCGGGAGTGAACAGCAGATTCATATTTTTTATGTTACCAGCTCCTTAGTCCCATAACCCATGCTGTTGAGTTTCTTTCCTATTTTCTCCACTGACACTTGTCTATATGTTTAGGTTTTAATGCTGCAGTTGCTGGATGCTTTTTTGCTATTGAAACAGTACTGAGGCCACTTCGAGCAGAGAACTCACCACCATTTACAACTGCTATGATTATTTTGGCATCAGTTATATCATCAACTGTGTCCAATGTTTTGTTAGGGGAGAAGGCAGCTTTCATTGTCCCGACGTATGAACTAAAATCTGCCGCTGGTATTTTATCTTATTCCGATCAAATTTGGTATTACAGAAAGGTAGTTTTTGTTCAGTTAGTAGATTATGTGTTATGTGCTCTACTGTAGTAGGAAAATTAGGATGGTCTCATCTTGCACCTGGTTCTTTTTTCTGAACACCCATAAAAACGTGTGTTGTATCTTGCACCTGGTTTCTAGTTTTTATCTTTTGTTTTGCAAGAAATCAGTCGATATCCGCACCATGCATAAAAACGTTGTTTTTGCTAGTTTTAGTAATTTCAGTAGGGTAAATATATATTTCCAACCCTGTTTTCCAAATAGTGTCACTATAGCCCAATTTGCTTGCAAATATGACACCTTATGTTTTTTGGTTCTAGGTAAATTTATCATGAGAAAATTATCTTAGTATCAAGCAAGCATGTAAAAATTGGAAATATCATCCAATATGATTTCATGTGGGACTCGGGTCCACGTTGTAGTAACATGGTGGATAATGGGCATGTTTGGTTAGTGCCATGGGTACCATGCCTGAGAAGAAGTAGTGCCTGGCCTCAGCCTGAGATGTTCATGATTTTTGCCTGGTCAGCCCAGCATGGGATGTTGGCGTTTGGTTGGTGCCTGACTGGTAACATGCTTATGATGAGTTATATGTGTTGTGAACCAAATAAAAATAATATGTCCTTTCTCTTCTCTTGCTCTTGCGGCGGACACAGTGATTCTTCGTTCTCTGGTTGATGGCTTTCAAAAGTCAATTCCAGAAAGAGCCATTTGATCCCCATCAAAGTCTGCATTGAAACCCTCACGCACTAATATACTTGATACTCGATCTATTTCACCGCACTTCTACTTCCTGACATTTTAAAACAAGGTCCTTATATGAGAGGGCTTCCAGGCAGCACTTGCCTGGCGTCCAGGCGTGAGGAATCGGAGGCCTGGGTCTGGCTAATCACTTGCCTGGACTAATCACCTCACCCAGGCCAGGCTAGTGTAGTACTCCCTCCGTTCCAAAATAGATGACTCAACTTTGGACTAAAATTAGTCCAAAGTTGAGTCATCTATTTTGGAACGGAGGGAGTATGACTCAGGACTCGAACCAAACATTGCCCAGGCAACATCCAGGGAAGGCCCCAGCCAGGTGTATCATGCCCAGGATGGAACAGGCCTAATATTTCCGACTTGCCAATCTTTGGTCTGACACTCTGACCAGTTGACTATATACTCTGTTTTTAGCACTCCAGCATTTTTGGCCACAATATCCCATCTAGCATTCATCTTCCCCTTTCGAAACAAAGAAACTGAAATAACGCTATGATGGATTAGTTATTAACTGATGAATTTATAATGCTTAATTCCTGATATAAAATCCCAGAACTGTGGTGGCTTGTGCAGGAGAGTAAACAGTAGTTGTAGCACCTTCTGTAGTCTCCTCGTTCTACCAGCTATGCAATTATAATGCACAGCTAGCAGCATGAGCCATTCCTTGTAAAATTTATATTAGTTTTTAGCACTTGTTGCTGTGATTATTTTTCATCTGGCAGTTAAGACATTTATTAACTCAAAATTCTGATGTCCCGTACTGTGTATTTGTTATTGTCTTAATTTTCAGTTGTCTAAGTATGCAACTGACTAAAGTTATATTCTGCAGAGCTTCCACTCTATCTTATTCTTGGCATGCTTTGCGGGGTAGTGAGTGTGGTATTCAGGCAACTGGTTGTTTGGTTCACGAAGACTTTTGACTTGATAAGGAAAAAATTTGGTCTCCCTGCTGTAGTATGTCCAGCTTTAGGTGGTCTTGGAGCAGGTTTAATAGCTCTAAGATACCCTGGGATACTGTATTGGGGTTTCACCAACGTTGATGAAATTTTACATACCGGAAAAAGTGCTTCAGCTCCTGGGATTTGGCTGTTAGCTCAGTTGGCTGCTGCAAAAGTTGTTGCAACTGCACTTTGCAAAGGTTCTGGTCTTGTTGGTGGCCTATATGCCCCAAGCTTGATGATTGGTGCTGCTGTTGGTGCTGTTTTTGGAGGCTCAGCGGCAGAATTAATAAACTCTGCCATTCCGGGTAACACTGCTGTTGCACACCCTCAAGCTTATGCACTTGTAAGTTTTGTTTTTGAGCTAGGCAGGTAGTTTAAAGTTTGATACTGCCAAAATTAATACTATTTTCTACTCAATTCAGGTGGGAATGGCTGCTACCCTAGCCTCAGTTTGTTCAGTTCCATTGACATCTGTACTGCTACTCTTTGAACTGACAAAAGATTACAGAATTCTGCTACCTCTGATGGTAATGTCCATCCGTTGCATTTTTTATTCTGCTGTAAAAGCATTCCATTTAGCATACTAAACATACCAAGTTTAAGCTTACACTTGTTTTCAATTAATAGGGAGCTGTTGGTTTAGCAATATGGGTTCCATCGGTTGTAAGTCACTCCAGCAACAAAGAGATGTCTGACGCTACATCTCCTCGCCATGGTTATTCTTCACTATTACCTCCAGCTGATAGGAGTGAGGCAGATGGGAGACGACCAGATGGAGATGATGTTGAACTAGCAATTCTAGAAGATGATCTATATCACTATGGTAGTAACAGTGAGGAGATGCTTCTCGATGAGTTGAAGGTCTAGCAGTTCATTTTCCGTTTTTTTTTAATTTCATTTGAGTAAATATGCAATACTGTGCTGGCTATTTCATACCTTTCTAACAAGAACTCTTGCAGGTTTCACGAGCAATGTCAAAGCATTTTATTAAGGTTACATCTACAGCCACTATCAAGGAGGCAACACTGCTTATGCACGATAAGCAGCAAGGTTGTGTTCTTGTTGTAGACAATGAAGATTTTCTTGAAGGGATTGTTACAGTTGGTGACATTCGTCGTAGAGGATTTGAATCAAGTGAAGATGCTAACAGTACTGGGGAAAATTCATCTGTTCTGGATGTATGTAACCTCACAAATTAATGGCCTACAGTTAAATTCACCATCTGATTATCATTTCCTGTAAAACAATACACATCTTTACTCGAAGAGTCTTTTCAGGTGAATTCTGCTCTTGTTACATCGTGCCTCACACGAGGGTTTCAATACCATGGCAATGAAAGAGGGCTGGTGACCTGCTTTCCCGACACAGATCTAAGCACCGCTAAGGTGCTCATGGAAGTCAAAGGTATCAAGCAACTTCCAGTGGTCAAAAGGGGGGCTGGTCGTAGGAATGATGGGAGGCGTAAAGTTCTCGGGCTTCTTCATTACGAGTCAATAGGACGATGCTTAAGGTGATCCTTGTTATGACTTATACTTTTAATTCAATAGTTGGACTATTTCTGTGACAACGATGCACTTTTTTCCCATCAATAATTCTGTGCTAGATAAATGCAGCTAAGTGCCATGTGCCAACTACCTCCAGGACTCCAGATAAATCTATTGGCCCTGGTGTAACTTTGAATTTTAAACTGACAAATTCTTACATGACAATTGTTTTTCTTTTAGACTATTAAAAAAAAACTACTTTGCTTGGACAAGGAAAGAATGCACTGTACCCACTACCCACTTATATCCTCTCACTGTCTGACAAACAACATTTAAAAGCACAACTGACCTTATTTTCCTACCAAGATACCAGAATAGTTATAGTCGATCTATTGGTTTCCTTGGCTTTGACCCTCAAGTTCAGTGCACAAAGCTTCTTTTGAATAAACCAGTATTGGGCCTGTGGCCATTTGTTAAATTGCCTTGATAGGCATTAAACAGATAGCAAGTAACTTGTTGACAGTCATATCTTTCAACATATATGGCGGTTATTTTTCTTGTAACTGAAGCAGAGGTGGACTGTGAGTCTGTAGATACATTGATTGAAACTGACTCCTTGCAAAGGGGATATGACTGATCTACGAGAACTCTTGCACTTTCTTCCTGCCATACGAAAGCACTCTGATACGAATGTTTGAACAATGCTTGTGCAGGGAGGAGCTGGAGCGGTGGAAGGCGATTTATCAGAGAGAATTCCCAGCAGCCAGCAGTTAGCTGGCAGTGAGCATGGAGGCACCGAACATGCAGAGCTGAAGTTTTGGTTGTAATTTTTAGTGAAGAACATACCAAATACATAAAGGGACGTTTCAACAAACTTAGGGATTTAGGGTTAACTTGAACACCTCAGTTAAAAGAGTCACCAAATGTAAAGTGTTTTGGAGCTTGCCAGGATATACATTTCGTATGGATTACAGATTATAAGAGGTGATGGTGTGGTTTCAGCTTTGATGTTTCTGGGTTCTGACATGGTAATATACTGGGAACATATTGCTTGGCCTTTTGCAACTCAATCCAAAACAAATGTAAGTCGGTTATTGTGAAAATTTGTTAGTACTTTGTGTCATATCTTATGTTGAGCAACGATGATTTGCTGTAAATAGGTGTGCTGTTGCGCCATAATAAAATGTGAAACCAGAATAACTCAGGATCTGCACTGCAGTGAGTTAAACTTTCAGATTAGGTAAAACGAAAGCATGTAAAGTTTTACAGTATCTGACTTGAGTTGATTCAATGTTAGCTTGAAACCTGAATATTTCAGCAACAAAGGTAATGCCCTCTCCCAGAAACCATATGGCAAGTTTGGTTAGCTACCTCAGATCTTAATCCATTTTTCCTGCTTAAAATCATCTGAATTCTCTATGTTCCCCTTTTCTGTATAAGATGAGGCCTCTGTAACCATGAAATGAAACTGAAAAAAAGGTCACATGGAAGAACAAGGGTACATCACCAAAATTATTTTCCACATACAAAAGCATAACATACTTCATGTCTCATCTTACAAGAGACCTGAATATTTTTACATGTTAGGACCCTGAGACAACCTGCTCATCAGCTGCTGGTAAGCTGCCGGACCAGTTCCACTCTGATCTGCTGGCCGTGCTGCCGGACTCCCCTTCACCTCCCTTGCCTGCAGCACAAGCCTTGGGTTCCCCTGCATCGCCGATGGATGGCCAGCCATCATCTGCGCCGGCACCGGAACCAGCGCCAGGCCATGGGGGAGCACTCCGAAGGGGAAGCCGCCTGCTACACCGAGCTGCGCAAGTGAGCCATGAGCGGCAGCGCCGCTGTACTGAGGGATGATACCTCCTTGTGCTGGTCCTGACCTCCAGTGGAGGCCATCAGCTTGTGGCGGTGGCGCAACACCACCATGGCCTGAGCTTGGGTGGCCATTGTTCCTGTCAGCTGGAACCTCATGGGTGTGCTTGCCTTCGTACGTCGTGATGACCGATTTCAGGTCATTCGACGCCCTCTCGACGTGCTTGCGCACCGGGCAGCTCGGGTGCGTGCATTTGTAGTAGCTCCTGGACACATACGGAGCAAAAGGGTGGGTGTTTCTTCTTCGGCAGCCAAGTGTTTCTGAAGCTAACAATCTATTACCTCCGGACCAAAATTCTTGTCTTAGATTTGTCTAGATACGGAGTACTAGTTTGTGTCCTACCAAGGGAATGAAAGAAATCGCAGTGAAGTGACCTTGGATTTGGGTTGCCTTTGACAACTTTCTGCCCGTACTTGCGCCAGCGGTAACCGTCGTCGAGCACATCGACCTCGCTGGTGGTCTGCACAATGACGCGAGCCTCTCGGACAGCTCTCGACGCCAGAGCCCCTATGTCTATAGTACCGATGGCGGTGGCTGGAGTGACATAATCCATCATTCTGAAATGGAACTCAAAAGAACCCATGATGTAGCTACGAACCAACATGGTTTACTGGAACTGCAGCAGGCTAGTGTTAGGGAATTAGTGAAGAAGTCTAACTAACCTTCTCTTCGACTCGGTCGCATCTTTGTCCCTGTCAAAGCCTGAAGATACAGTACCATGTGCTTCCCTGTTATTGTCCTCACCGGTGAGTGTCGGCCGTGAGATATCAATGGCTTCTCGGGTAGCTGATCTGTCTGCAAGTCCTGCTCTGTTATGAGAAGCAGACAGGTTTGTTGCAGGAACTTCATCGTGCGCATCTTGGAAGTGGCCATCCGGAGTATTATCTTCGCCATCGGCTTGCAGACCACAGGAGTGTGAGAAGGGGACACCTGACCGTCTGTCGGGAGGCGGTAAAGGGTGATTGTGGGAACCTTTGTAGACTATCTCCGTTATATCGCCGTCTTGACAACGCTCCACCTTTTTCTTGACAGGGCAATTCTGGTGACTGCATTTGTAGTAGCTCGTTGGATGGCCACTGTTCTTCACTTGCTTCTTCCCATATTTCCTCCAATTATACCCATCCTCGGCACGAACAATGACCGTCGACGGAGAATCGTCTCCGTTTTTGTTTGCCTTGCTATCTTCTTGTTTGTTGTCAGGGATACAGTGATTGTTCTCGCTTTCGGAGGGCTGGTTTTGCTGAATAACACCGGGACCCTGAACAGTAAAACCTTTTTCAGGTCAATGCATCATTGAACAGAAAACTCGACTTTGCTTGCAATTTTTGCAAAAAACATAAAAATGGCGTTGCCAGATATAGTGACAGGCGTGATAAGACAGTAATCTTGGAGCAAATTACCTTGTCGACAACTGAAAAAGTTGGTTTAGACCTCAAAATTTGCTGAAAGGAGATTGTATGATCATCATGTGATAGCTCTTGAGCCTTCTTATGGACCGATGGTATTGTTGTATTAGCATTAGTACGCATCAGAAATGGCAATTTACCAGTCGTAGGAGAAGGTTGTGCCTGCATAAATGATAACCACTTACAAAAAGTTTGACACCATAAACATTAACTGGGAGCATCGTATCCAAGATCAATAATAATCGATAATTCCACTGTTATTATATTAAAAAAAAACTACAGATTGCACAATACGAATCAAAATGGAGCTATCCTAGTCAGAGAATAGTTCAACAACAAAAAAAAGCTGTAGTTTGCATGTGGTTTGATCATGTACTAACACAAATGCTCCCCATAGGTGATCACTACACATAAACTGATAATTGATTGAGGTAGGGATAGAAACATACAATGGCGTTGGGAAGGAAAACTGGGGACTCAAGAAGTTCCCTCGGACTCACGCCGGGTGGAATTATGATAGGAGACCGAATCGACGCGGAAAAACCAACACGGGAAGTGTCGATCTTGAGGGCACAGAAACCGTTCCTTTCTGCAGGACTGCCACTATCTGGGCTTGATTTATCATTAGCACCAAACAGGTTTGGTTCAAAATGGAGAGAGGTTTTTGTAACTCGAGAACTTTCTCCCGGGCTTGAATCAACGGAAGCTTTGCTCCTCTCGATTCCATCATGAGGTTTGTTGCTGCTACTGTCACCGGAAACATCAGAGAAGGCGCCAGAGCTGAAATCATCGTTGAACAGGCTCAACTTGAGTGTTCTTGGGCTGGGTGTGGAGAGCATCCAATCCTCCATCACTGCTCCACGTCTGCTGCTGGTCCCAGACATTGAGCTAACAACTGTAGCTTAGAGGCTTAGGCTGAAACAGGGGAAAAAATACATCATTCGCAGTTGAGACATATGAACATTTCTGGTAATAAAATCAAGAGCAGAAGGAGCAGTTTATGTAGAAACTCCATCATTGCAATCTATGATAAGATTCTTGGATACATTAAACTACATGCATGTGCAAATTCCTACGGGCCCAGTTAAAACACAGCACCGGAGCTTAAGAGATGAGCAAGCCCAGAAGTCCATTTTGAACACTGAACTATTATTCATATTAAATTATGGACTTTCAAAACCTCCGTTTAAAATGAAGAATAGACCAGTTTTAAAATTCGGTTTCGTGTTTTGGGCATTTAAAAACATGTGCAAAAAACATGGATGTTGGAGATGCTATGAAATGACAACATACAAAAATTCATCAAACAAGTATGGCTATTTATGTCATGTTACAAAAATGCGTGAGAAATTCATTTGTCTTTTGTGTTTCCTGTATGGAACGGAAATGATCATATTGGACAGTAAAAAAAAAAAACTGAAACTTCGTCGCATTGATTATGAACAAATGTTTTAGGTGCTTGCAAAGTTTGGTGGCCAAATAACGTCAAATGATCTCCATACAAACGAAATACAAATTCTGCTCAAACAACGCACATACATTTTAGCACAGATATTATTATTTTTTGTACAAAGCTCCTCGGATGTCATTTGGCTACCAAATTTTGCAAGCACCTAAAACATTTGGTCATAATCTAAGCTACAAAGTTTCAGATTTTTTTTTATTTGTTTTCGATTGTGGGTGTAGCGTGGGTGCACCTACCTGGGTATAGTCCAATTTCTTTATGAAATGGTGCAGATTACGAATTCCTAGTAATCCCTACAAATAATTTTGTTTTCACACACTTCCGAAAGGCCGGATGCACAAGACCACTTTTCAGAAGTGGTATATGGTTCAGTTTTAGAAGCCCGGGGTTAATATGAACTGTTTCATCATATTGAGCTCAAGTTGGACCAAGCACATGGTTCAAAGTAGACTTGTTTCACAGTTAAAATTAGTAGCAATCTTGCATACATGAGACAGTTGATTGAATCTCCCCCAAGAAGTTAATTACAGGACGAAATGGGGGAATCACACTTGCAACATCATCAATCTAATTCAGAGTAACAAAATAACTCTCAGAATCTCTAAAATTGATGCCAGCAATCAAAGAGAGAGAAGAAATAAGGCTAATAACTCACCTGAAGTGGGCTTGATTCCTTCTCCTCCCGGCGACCAAAAAACCAAGAAAAGGGACGAGCCTACGAACAGAGGCAATAATTTTTCTGCAGAAAACAGCGGGAATGGATGGGATCCTTGTGCAGCAAGACGAGCAGGAGCCAAGTACGCAGGCTCACTCACTGGCTGCTGCTCTGTGCCGTGTGTATTTTTCTGCAGAAAACAGCGGGAATAGATGGGTTCTTGATTGTTTTTTGAGAGAGAGAGAGAGAGAGAGAGAGAGAGAGAGAGGGGAAGATGGCGGAGAGAAGTGTGGAGAAGATGTCGCGGGCGGTGATGGGCTCGAAAATTCGTGTGCCCAGCGGCGGAGCTGCTGCTCTGTCGTCTTCGCCGCCCATTTGCCCCCGTCTTTTGTGGAAACCGGGGGCTCCTTTGATTCGAACGAGTATAAGATTTTCGAAGGATTAAAATCCTTAGTTTCCTTTCTTCTATATTGGTTCTTTGATTCGTCCTACAGGAATTTTTCTATGAAATCTTTTATATTGTACCACATTTCATAGAAAATATATCATTCCTTTATTTTTCTTGTGTCATCAAACACTCCTTATTAACTCTATAGGATTCAAATGGGCTCAAATCCTATACTTTCCTATCTATGCGGTTTTAAAATCCTGCAAATCAAAGAGGTCGTGAACTGTTTCTAGGCGAAATGGTTGAACCATGGATTTATGGCAACTCCAACTCGGATCACCTATTGGACATTTTCAAATGTTGATGTGTTCGTGGACATGTGAGCAAGCTCAAATATCTGCCCCTTCAATGAAGAGAATAGAGAAAAGAAGAGAGAGCCATTGTATATGCAATTAAGAGTGGTAATATGGGGCATTAGCGTGGGAGGGGTGACGACGGGCGGCGCGCCTTCACCTCGCTTCAGTACTTATAATCGTCGCTAGGTGACCTACGGATTTGGATGCAACTTTTATCAATTCTGGTATTCACTGTACTTTTATTAATTCTGGTATTCACTGTATTGTACTGTCTAATATTCAGAGCCAGAATTGTATTAACCGGAAACTTCATACATGTGTGGATACATAGACAAAATATCGTGTCCCTAGTAAGCCTCTACTAGACTAGCTCGTTGATCAAAGATGGTTAGGTTTCCCAACAATAGACATGTGTTGTCATTTGATAAACGGGATCACATCATTGTGATGGACAAGACCCACTCATTAGCTTAGCATTAAGATGGTTAGGTTTCCCAACAATAGACATATTGGCTCCCACTCGTTAGCTTTCGACTATGAGATTATGCAACTCCCGGATACCGGAGGAATGCCTTGTGTGCTATCAAACGTCACAATGTAACTGGATGATTATAAAGATGCTCTACAGGTATCTCCGAAGGTGTTTGTTAGGTTGGCATGGATCGAGATTAGGATTTGTCACTCTGAGTATCGGAGAGGTATCTCTGGGCCCTCTCGGTAATACACATCATAAAAAGCCTTGCTAGCAAAGTGACTAATGAGTTAGTTGCAGGATGATGTATTACAGAACGAGTAAAGAGACTTGCCGGTAACGACACTGAACTAGGTACGAAGATACCGACGATCGTCTTGGGCAAGTAACATACCGACGACAAAGGGAATAACGTGTGTTGTCATAACGGTTCGACCCATAAAGATCTTCGTAGAATATGTGGGAGCCAATATGACCATCCAGATTCCTCTACTGGTTATTGACCAGGGAGGTATCTCGGTCATATCTACATAGTTCTCGAACCCGTATGGTCCGCACGCTTAACGTTCGATGACGATATTGTGTTATATGAGTTATGTGATTTGGTGACCGAATGTTGTTCGGAGTCCCGAATGAGATCACGGACATGACGAGGAGTCTCGAAATGGTCGAGAGGTAAAGATTGATATATAGGACAATATTATTCAGACACCAGAAGTGTTCCGGAGTGTATCAGGTACGTATCGGGTCACCGGAAGAGGTTCCAGGCACCCCCGACAAAAGATACGGGCCTATTGGGCCAAGAGGGGAAACACACCAGCCACCAGAGGCTGGTGCACCCCCTGAGGGAGTCCTGGATTAGGGGGTCCTTGGACAGCTGGACTATATACTTTGGCCGGACTGTTGGACTATGAAGATACAAGATTGAAGACTTCGTCCCGTGTCCGGGTGGGACTCTCCTTTGCGTGGAAGGCAAGCTTTGCAATTTGGATATGTAGATCTCCTTCTCTATAACCGACTCTGTGTAACCCTAGCCCCCTCCGGTGTCTATATAAACCGGAGGGTTTAGTCCGTAGGACAACAACAATCATAATCATAGGCTAGCTTCTAGGGTTTAGCCTCTACGATCTCGTGGTAGATCAACTCTTGTAATACTCATATCATCAAGATCAATCAAGCAGGAAGTAGGGTATTACCTCCATCGAGAGGGCCCGAACCTGGGTAAACATTGTGTCCCCCGCCTCCTGTTACCATTAGCCTTAGACGCACAGTTCGGGACCCCCTACCCGCGATCCGCCGGTTTTGACACCGACATTGGTGCTTTCATTGAGAGTTCCACTGTGCCGTCACGATAAGGCTTGATGGCTCCTTCAATCATCAGCAACGATGCGGTCCCGGGTGAGGTTTTCTTGCCCGGACAGATCTTCGTATTCGGCGGCTTCGTACTGCGGGCCAACTCGCTTGGCCATCTAGAGAAGATCGATAGCTACGCCCCTGGCCATCAGGTCAGGTTTGGAAACTTGAACTATACTGCCGACATCCGCGGAGACTTGATCTTCGACGGATTCGAGCCCAAGTTAGGTGCGCCGAACAGTCACGACGAGCATGACTTAGATCTGCCACCGGACGGTGTTCGGGAGATCGCACCTGCGGCTGCCTCAGGCCTCAATCCGGAGCAGATCGCGCCATCCGATGACGGGCGGATGGACCCCGCCACGAAGGCCGCACACTCAGCGGCGATAGAGCCGAACACCGACTTCACCTCTTATGAGGCCGGTGTCATCGGACCCTCGGACTCGTCTCCGGCCACAGGCTCCGAACCGCGTGCGTCCGTGCCTATCGAATCTGATTGGGCACCGATCATGGAGTTTACCTCGCGGATATCTTTAGCTTTTCGCCCTTGGGCGGCGTGCTAAATTATTGAGGTCTCTCTCCTTGTCGGAGACTCTTGGCGAACTATGTCCATTTGGAGTGGGAAGCGGACGACGAAGAAATTCGTTCCCCACCCACCACCCACTTAATAGCCACTATCGATGACTTAACCGACGTGCTTGACTTCAACTCCGAAGACATCGACGGTATGGACGATGATGCAGGAGAAGAACAGGAACCACTGCCCTCAGGACGCCGGACAGCCACCTCATCATATGATATATACATGGTAGATACCCCCAAAGAAAGCAATGGCGATGAGGCAACGGAGGATAATCCCCTCGAGAAGCAATCTAAGCAACGGCGTCATAGGCGCCGCTCTAAGCCCCGCCATGGCAAAAATAGTAATACCGGCACAAGAGATGATAGCAATCCGGATGGTGCCGAAGACGAAAACAATCCCGCCAGCCAGACTTTGAGCAGGCCGAGCAGGAGGATGGGAAAGTGATACGTCTCCAACGTATCTACTTTTCCAAACACTTTTGCCCTTGTTTTGGACTCTAACTTGCATGATTTGAATGAAACTAACCCAGACTGACGCTGTTTTCAGCAGAACTGCCATGATGTTGTTTTATGTGTAGAAAACAAAAGTTCTCGGAATATCCTGAAAATCCATGGAGGCACTTTTTGGAAAATATAAAAAAAACTGGCGACAGAATCAAGACCAGGGGGCCCACACCCTGTCCACGAGGGTGGGAGGCGTGCCCATCGTGTTTTACGATACGGAGCCGCCGCCAAGCCCTAATCTCTCTCGGGAGGGCTGATCTGGAGTCTGTTCGGGGCTCCGGAGAGGGGGATTCATCGCCGTCGTCATCATCAACCATCCTCCATCACCAATTTCATGATGCTCACTGCCGTGCGTGAGTAATTGCATCGTAGGCTTGCTGGATGGTGATGGGTTGGATGAGATTTACCATGTAATCAAGTTAGTTTTGTTAGGGTTTGATCCCTAGTATCCACTATGTTCTGAGATTGATGTTGCTATGACTTTGCTATGCTTAATGCTTGTCACTAGGGCCCGAGTGCCATGATTTCAGATCTGAACCTATTATGTTTTCATGAATATATGTGTGTTCTTGATCCTATCTTGCAAGTCTATAGTCACCTATTATGTGTTATGATCCGACAACCCCGAAGTGACAATAATTGGGATACTTCTCGGTGATGACCGTAGTTTGAGGAGTTCATGTATTCACTATGTTCTAATGCCTTGTTCCGGTTCTCTATTAAAAGGAGGCCTTAATATCCCTTAGTTTCCACTAGGACCCCGCTGCCACGAGAGGGTAGGACAAAAGATGTCATGCAAGTTCTTTTCCATAAGCACGTATGACTATATATGGAATACATGCCTACATTACATTGATGAACTGGAGCTAGTTCTATGTCACCCTATGTTATAGCTATTACATGAGGAATCGCATCCGACATAATTATCCATCATTGATCCAATGCCTACGAGCTTTTCACATCTTGTATTTCGCTTATTTACTTTTCCGCTGCTATTGTTACAATCACTACAAAACCCAAAAATATTAGTTTTGCTACCGTTACCTTTATTATCATACTACT
The DNA here is from genome assembly GCA_021437245.1 of Aegilops speltoides. Lineage (NCBI taxonomy): Eukaryota > Viridiplantae > Streptophyta > Magnoliopsida > Poales > Poaceae > Aegilops > Aegilops speltoides. The sequence goes on from CM038147.1 coordinate 186,885,549, forward strand.
TTGCTACTAAATACTTTGTTGCAGATACTAAGTTATCCAGGTGTGGTTGAATTGACAACTCAACTGCTAATGCTCAAGAATATTCTTTGGCTCCCCTTGTGTCGAATCAATAAATTTGGGTTGAATACTTTACCCTCGAAAGATGTTGCGATCCCCTACACTTGTGGGTTATCAAGACTAATTTCCGGCGCCGTTCTCGGGGCATAGCTCTATTCTCTCGAGTCACTTGGGATTTATATCTCGACCACTATGAAGAACTTCAAAGACGCAGAACCAAGATTTTGCCCTCAACTACGAGGGAGGTAAGGAAGCGCCATCTAGCTCGCACTAGATTCTCCTTCTATTTTGAGTAAACTTGTGACACCTAAATCTGCTCATCGCTATGAATTACGATATGTCGCATGTTATTGATGATGCCACTTCTGCTATGCATGATACTTATGATGAAACTACTTCTGTGCGTGATACTACTTTGCCATTAGGTGAATTTCTTGATGAACAACTTGCTAGGGCTAGAGAGAACGAAATTATTGAAGACGCTATTATTGATGACAGTGATGATGAAGGTTCTCCTAATGATTATGAATTGCCTGTTGTTCCTGAGGGTTATGTTATGGAAGAGGAAGCTGCTAGAGCTATCTTTGCCTATAAAGATAGATATGATCTAAAAAAGTTATTAGCTAAATGGAAGCAACAGTCTCTTAATGCTAGAATGAAACCTGACCCTGCTTTTGCTACTTCACCTATTTGTGTTACTGATAAGGATTATGAATTCTTTGTTGATCCTGAAATTATTACTTTAGTTGAATCGATCCTTTTATGGCCTTGAATCAAAGCTGTTGTGGCACATCTTACCAAGTTGAATGATATAGCCACCTGTTTACTCATGATGATAAATCTCGCTATTATTATATCCTTAAGATATTTCCGTTCTCGTTAAAGGGTGATACTAAGACTTGGTATAATTCTCTTGCTCACGGTTGTGTCGTAGTCCCGGGATATGATTTATTACTTCTCGCTAAATATTTCCTCGCTCATAAGAAACAAGCTGCCTTATGGAAATATATATTTTGTGCAAATCAAAGAAGAGAGTCTCCCACAAGCTTGGGGAGGCTTCTCCGATATAATGCTTTGCTGATCATCCTCTTAAGAAAAATGAAATACTTGATATCTTTATAATGGACTAACCGATGCTTCCAAGCTAACCGGGCATGGGCAGCCCGGCCCGACGACCGGCCCGAGCGGCCCGAAAAACCGGGCGGGCGGGCGGGCTTGACATTCGGGCCGGGCTCGGGCTTTGTTTTGCAGACCGAAAGATAGTTCGGGCCGGGCTCGGGCTTCAATTTTTCCGTATTTCGGGCCGGGCTTTCGGGCTTTGGGTCGAGCTTGCACATGCACGTACTAAAAAATAGCATTCGGGCCAGGCTTTCGGGCTTCGGGCTTGATTTCGGGCCGGGCTCGGGCTTGAAAATATGGAGTATTTCGGGCTTCGGGCCGGGCTCGGGCTTGAGAAATGAAGGTCGGGCTTTTATAAGCCCGGCCCGAAACCCGGCCCGGCCTGACGTTTGCCCAGGTTTACTTCCAAGGACTACTTGGATAGTTGTGCTGGTTGTGTTTTCAGGAAAAGAACAGTCGATGAAGCTGAATTGCTATTGAATAATATGTTGACTAATGAAAATGATTGGACTCTTCCCGAGCCAATTCCTGAGGCAATTCCTGAACCAATTAGGCCAACTCCTGGGCCTATTCCTAAACCCACTCCAAAGAAGAGAAGTGTTCTATTTCTCAGTCCTGAAGATATGCAAGAGGCAAAGAAATCAATGAAAGAAAAAGGTATTAAAGCTGAAGATGTTAAGAATTTACCACCTATTAAAGAAATACATGGTCTTAATGTACCTCCTATTGAAGAAGCACATTGTCTTGATAACCCGACACAGGTAGTAAAGGTAAATTCTCTCTACAGATATGATAAAGTTGAAATCCCCTCTACTAAATTTCATAGCCCATGCTTAGATGAATTTGATGACTTTATGGCTAGAGAAGAAAGTTTTAATGCTTATGTTGGTAGAGAGTTAAAGAATAATGCTTTCGAGATAGGACGCGTGAGCGATTATATGGCTAGAGTTAAAGGTGAACTTAAACTCGTTAGCAAATATGCTTCTATGGTTGCTACTCAAGCTGAGCAAGTACTTAAAGCTCGAGATGATTTGCTTGATGAATTAAATAATAAACTTGACTTTGCTGTTAGAGTGGCTACTAGAACTGGTAGAATTACTCAGGAACCTTTGTATCCTGAAGGCCACCCTAAGAGAATCGAGCAAGATTCTCAGAGAAATAATCTAGAGGCACCTAGTTCTTCTAAAAAGAAGAAAAAGAAAAATGATAGGACTTTGCATGCTTCTAGTGAACCTACTGTAGACACACCTGAGAATCCCAATGATATTTCTATCTCTGATGCTGAAACACAATCAGGTGATGAACATGAACCTAGTGATGATGTTAATAATAATGTTCATCTTGATGCTCAACCTAGCAAAAATAATGAAGTAGAGATTGAACCTGTTGTTGATCTTGATAACCCACAATCAAAGAATCAACGTTATGATAAGAGAGATTTTGTTGCTAGGAAGCACGGTAGAGAAAGAGAACCATGGGTTCAGAAACCCATGCCCTTTCCTCCTAAACCATCCAAGACAAAGGATGATGAGGATTTTGAGCGCTTTGCTGAAATAATTAGACCTATTTTCTTACGTATGCGCTTAACTAATATGCTCAAAGTAAATCCCTATGCTAAGTATATGAAGGATATCATTACAAACAAAAGAAAGATACCGGAAGCTGAAATTTCCACCATGCTTGCTAATTACACTTTTAAAGGTGGAATACCAAAGAAACTTGGAGATCCGGGGGTACCAACTATACCATGCTCCATTAAAAGAAATTATGTTAGAACTGCTTTATGTGATCTTGGAGCCGGTGTTAGTGTTATGCCTCTCTCTTTATATCGTAGACTTGAATTGAATAAGTGGACACCTACTAAAATATCTTTGCAAATGGACAATAAATCAACTGCTATACCTGTCGGTATTTGTGAGGATGTGCCTGTTGTGGTTGCAAATGCCACTATATTAATGGACTTTGTTATTCTTGATATTTCCGAGGACGATAGTATGTCGATTATCCTTGGTAGACCCTTTTTCAATACTGCAGGGGCTGTTATTGATTGCAACAAAGGCAATGTCACTTTTCATGTTAATGGTAATGAGCATACTGTACACTTTTTGAGGAAACAATCTCAAGTTCATAGCATCAATTCTATTGAAAAAGTTCCAATTGTCATTATTGGAGGTTTCGAATTTCCTCTCCCTACTGTCAAGAAAAAGTATGATATTCTTATTGTTGGGGATTTTCATATCCCCGTTGAGGTAACTTAGTGTTATTCGAAATTTCTCCGGTTCCGTGTTATTCGGAATGAGTTTGTTAACAAGACTTGATCAACCTTGTTAGTGGATTCATTTTGATGATCACGAGATGGATGAAACTAGAAGGCACAACCTTCATACCCTCTTTTTACTTTCTGTTATTTAGAATAAATAAAGCAAAAATAGTATTACCTGTCTATTTTCTGAATTATCCGTGCAATAAAAAAATATCCTGAAAATAAAAGTGCTCCAAATGCCCTGCAAATTTAGTATGATTTTTTATGGAATATTTGAGGATTTTAGGCACTGAAATCACTGCAGGAGGGGCAAGCACCAGGCCACGAGAGTGGAGGCCACGCCCACCTACCCTGGGAGCCCCCCTGTCTCGTGGGCCCCTGGTGGCCCCCCTCTACTTATGCTAGCACCCACACACTCCATCTTCTTCCCAAGAAAATCCCCATCCAGCTCAAGCACGAGTTCTAGCTCATTTTGCTGCGATTTTCAATCTCCTTGCTCAAAGCTCGATTCACAAAACTGCTTTGGGAGATTGTTGCTTGGTATGTGACTCCTCCATTGGTCCAATTAGTTTTTGTTCTAGTGCTTTATTCATTGCAAATTTTTGCTGCATAGGTGACCATGTTCTTGAGCTTGCATGTTAAATTTATGAGGTCTCAAGCAATTCTAATGCATGATATAGGCTCTAGGCACTTGTAGGAGTAGTTTCTATCAATATTGTTTAGTTTTATTCACTTTTATTCTGAAGTTACTAAAATTTCAGAAATTTTTCAGAAAAAGAATTATGTCTAGGAGAATGTACCAAGGTGGTTCCTCGGTGAAGAAAGGGCCCAGGATTGCTATACGTGAGCAAGACGTTGAATTACCGAGGGACGCAGATGTACGAGCTTGTGAGTGGTCATCCGATGATTTTATGGTCGAAGCAGGCTTTAAGGAGGAATTTGACGCGTATGTGCGTAATGCTGATCTGGAGGACTTCTTACAAGATAAGTGTCCTCAGTACTATCAATTGACGGATTCCTTTGTGTGAAGGTTTAAATATAACTGTACACGTAATTCTCCTAGTGTCCTATTTGATATCTATGATACATCTTATACCATGGACTTAGAGGATTTTACAACTACTTGCAAACTTCCGAAGTGGGGTAATATTAATGACCCCCACAAATATGAATTTAGAGATTTCCTTGCTAGTATTATTGTGGGAGAATCCAGGATATTGCACAAGCTACCATAGGGAGTATTCATTTTCCTGCTATACATTATTTTGCTCTCTTCATCGGTAGATGCATTAACGGTAAAGATGAAGCAAGACATATGTGTGTCCCTGATCTTTGTGTCCTCAAGAGTGCTATGTTAAGTTATAAAGGTTATAACTTGGGGGGCAATAGTTGCACGTAGGTTGCATAATAATGGTAGAGCTGGAGATTTATTTGGAGGAATTTATGCGACCCATGTGGCTAATTATCTTGGTATAGCCCCACGAGAGGGGGATATGATGTTACCTCCTGCTTATCTAGATTATGACGCTATGGACCAACATCATATTTTTAAGAGGAATGAACAATTCCTCCAATATCGACTAATCTATGACAGACGCAACATTGTCCATGTTACTCTTCCTGTTCCTGTCCTTTTTGATTACCAGGCAAAAGGAAGATAGGTTGTTACCAGGGAGGAAGCAGCTGAACACGAGGGGAGAGCAGAAGCAGCTCGCCAACATGCCGCAGCTCAGGAGGCGGTTGCTGCTGCATCTCAGTACAACCCCAGTTACAACTACGGATATCAACCAGGCGGTCCTTGGTATTAGACCAACTTAGGCCAAAAGCCTAAGCTTGGGGGAGTACATATTTCTCACCGACTTTACATTCATGTTCACACACTAGTCGTCAGTGCTCATACTCTTTCATTGTATTATCCATGCTAGTTTAATTTTCTTTTTCTAGTTTTCTTCTTGTCTGTTTGATAAACCTTAAGAAAAAACAAAAAAAATTAGTTAGTTTAATTTCCATGCTTGTAGTAGAAATTAAAATGAAAACCCAAAAAGATTTCTCATTCTTCTTTTACTTGTTGGGAGCTTTCCAGTGTAAATAGTTTTATTTTCTTTTCTTTCCTTTGGGGGTCGAGAAGACCATATTGAAAATGTTTAGTGGCTCTCATATGCATGATTGTTTATTTAACTTAGAGCCCATATTACCCTGTCTTCTCTCTTGAGTTGAATGCTTGCGTGCACTATTATTATTATACACATCGTTCGGTCGTGCAAGTGAAAGGCAATAATGACGATATACGATGGACTTATTGAGATGAGAAAAGCTGGTATGAACTCGACCTCTCTTGTTTTTGTAAATATGATGAGTTCATCGTTCCTGATTCAGCTTATTATGAAGTGAACATATTTGCAATGACATTTAGAGATTATAGTTTCTTGTGCCATGCTTGATTAGCTATGAGTTATAATGGTTTACCTTGCACGCCAACATGCTATTAGAATGATTATGATGTGGTATGATGGGATGGTATCCTCCTTTGAATGAATTGAGTGACTCGACTTGGAACATGTTCACGCATGTAGTTGAAACAAATCAACATAGCCTTCATGATATTTATGTTCATGGTAGATTATATCCTACTCATGCTTGTACTCGGTGTGAATTAATTTTAATGCATGTTTATGACTGTTGTCGCTCTCTCAGTTGGTCGCTTCCCAGTCTTTTGCTAGCTTTCACCTGTACTAAGTAGGAATACTGCTTGTGCATCCAAACTCCTTAAACCCCAAAGTTGTTCCATATGAGTCCACCATACCTTCCTATATGCGGTACTTACCTGCCGTTCCAAGTAAATTTGTATGTGCCAAACTCTAAACCTTCAAATGAAATTCTGTTTTGTATGCTCGAGCAGCTCATGTTTCAACTAGGGCTGCCTATATATCTTCCATGCTAGGTGGGTTATTCTCAAGAGTAGTGGACTCCGCTCCTCATTCACGAGAAAGGGCCGGTAACTGGGATGCCTAGTCCCATGATCCAAAAAGATCAAAGTAAATCAAAATAATTAAACAAAACTCCCCCAGGGCTGTTGTTAGTTGGAGGCACTCGTTGTTTCGAGCAAGCCATGGATTGATGCTTGTTGGTGGTTGGGGGAGTATAAACCTTTACCATTCTGTTTGGGAACTGCCTATAATGCATGTAGTATGGAAGATACAACCATCTCATAGTTGTTGCGTTGACAGCGAAAGTATGCCGCTCAAAATGTTATTCAATCTCTATTTTAAAATCGGGCTCTGGCACCTCTACAAATCCCTGCTTCCCTCTGTGAAGGGCCTATCTATTTACTTTTATGTTGAGTCATCACCTTCTTACTAAAAGGCACCCGCTGGAGAGCACACTGTCATTTGCATTCATTATTATTGGTTTATATTGGGTATGACTTGACTGGATCTCTTTTACCATGAATTACAATGTTTATTCAGTCCTTGATCTTTAAAGGTGCTCTGCATTTATGTTTTGCGGTCTCATAAAGGGCTAGCGAGATACCATTTTGTTATATCATTTTATGATTGTTTTGAGAAAGTGTTGTCATCCGAGTTTTATTATTATGGCTCACTAGCTCATTATGCTATTGATATGAGTAATTGTGAGACCTAAGTGTTATTGTGAGTGTGGTTAGTTCATAATATTTGCTGAAACCTGAATGCCGGCTTTGCATGTTTACAACAACAAGAGCAAACAGAGTTTGTAAAAGTTTTTCTTTATCACTTTCAGTTTATCAACAGAATTGCTTGAGGACAAGCAAAGGTTTAAGTTTGAGGAAGTTGATACGTCTCCAACGTATCTACTTTTCCAAACACTTTTGCCCTTGTTTTGGACTCTAACTTGCATGATTTGAATGAAACTAACCCGGACTGACACTGTTTTCAGCAGAACTGCCATGATGTTGTTTTATGTGTAGAAAACAAAAGTTCTCAGAATGTCCTGAAAATCCTCATAGGCACTTTTTGGAAAATATAAAAAATACTGGCGAAAGAATCAAGACCAGGGGGCCCACACCCTATCCACAAGGGTGGGAGGCGCGCCCACCCCCCTGGGCACGCCCCCTGTCTCGTGGCCCCCCTGAGGCTCCGCCGACCACAACTCCAACTCCATATATTCCGTATCGCGGAGAAAAAAATCAGAGAGAAAGTTTCATCGCGTTTTACGATACGGAGCCGCTGCCAAGCCTAATCTCTCTCGGGAGGGCTGATCTGGAGTCCGTTCAGGGCTCCGGAGAGGGGGATTCGTCACCGTCGTCATCATCAACCATCCTCCATCACCAATTTCATGACGCTCACCGCCGTGCGTGAGTAATTCCATCGTAGGCTTGCTGGACGGTGATGGGTTGGATGAGATTTACCATGTAATCAAGTTAGTTTTGTTAGGGTTTGATCCCTAGTATCCACTATGTTCTGAGATTGATGTTGCTATGACTTTGCTATGCTTAATGCTTGTCACTAGGGCTCGAGTGCCATGATTTCAGATCTGAACCTATTATGTTTTCATGAATATATGTGTGTTCTTGATCCTATCTTGCAAGTCTATAGTCACCTATTATGTGTTATTATCCGACAACCCCGAAGTGACAATAATCGGGATACTTCTCGGTGATGACCGTAGTTTGAGGAGTTCATGTATTCACTATGTGCTAATGCTTTGTTCCGGTTCTCTATTAAAAGGAGGCCTTAATATCCCTTAGTTTCCACTAGGACCCCGCTGCCACGGGAGGGTAGGACAAAAGATGGCATGCAAGTTCTTTTCCATAAGCACGTATGACTATATACGGAATACATGCCTACATTCCATAAGCTAGTTCTATGTCACCCTATGTTATAGCAATTACATGAGGAATCGCATCCGACATAATTATCCATCACTGGTCCAATGCCTACGAGCTTTTCACATCTTGTGTTTCTCTTATTTACTTTTCCGTTGCTATTGTTACAATCACTACAAAACCCAAAAATATTACTTTTGCTACCGTTACCTTTATCATCACACTACTTTGCTACTAAATACTTTGCTGCAGATACTAAGTTATCCAGGTGTGGTTGAATTGACAACTCAACTGCTAATACTCAAGAATATTCTTTGGCTCCCCTTGTGTCGAATCAATAAATTTGGGTTCAATACTTTACCCGCAAAAGCTGTTGCGATCCCCTACACTTGTGGGTTATCAGCAAGCTAGCCCTAAGAAACAGGGAACAGATGGAGAATCAGAGGACGGCAATTACATGCCCCCTCTCCGAAGACGAAGTAAGCCTTGGCGACGAAGAATTCATCGTGCTTGAGGATCCCGTCAAGCAGGAGCGCTTCAAGCGTCGTCTTATAGCCACTGCAAAAATCCTGAAAAAACAGCAGCAACAGCTTCAAGCTGATCAAGACCTGCTAACTGATAGATGGAACGAGGTCCTGGCTGCCGAGGAATACGGACTCGAGTGCACAACTAAAAGTTACCCAAAGCGCAGGTTGCTACCTCAACTCGAGGAGGAGGCATCAAAGCCTACACTACCAGTGTATGATGTGGCTGACCGGCCACCTCGTGGCCGAGATAAAGCGGCTTATCAGCCCAAAGTTCAGCCTGCACCCTGCCGCCAAAAAAGCAAAAATACGAAGGCGCGGGGATCCGCGAATGACCTGCAAGACAAATTGAAAAACAAAGCAGGACAGTCAAGATCGATCTACGGATCACGGGGGCGCGCCCCAACACGTGACGATGACCGTCACGCCGGATATACCAACAAATCCAATGTAGCCCGGCACAGAGGCGCCGCACACCCCCAATGCTTCACTGATGAAGTAATGGATCATGAATTCCCAGAAGGGTTTAAACCCGTGAACATTGAATCATATGAGGGTACTACAGACCCTGCGGTATGGATAGAAGATTTCTTCCTCCACATTCATATGGCCCGCGTGGATGATCTACATGCCATCAAGTACCTCCCACTAAAACTCAAGGGACCGGCTCGACATTGGCTGAACAGCTTGCCGGCAAACTCCACGGAAGTTGGGAGGACCTGGCAGACGCATTCCTGGATAACTTCCAGGGCACTTATGTACGACCACCGGACGCTGACAATTTAAGTCACATAACCCAACAGCTCGGAGAGTCAGCCAGGAAATTCTGGACTCGATTCCTAACTAAAAAGAACCAAATTGTCGATTGTCCAGATGCCGAAGCCCTAGCGGCCTTTAAGCATAACATCCGTGACGAGTGGCTTGCCCGACATCTCGGCCAATGCAGCCCTCATGACACTCATGACCCGCTTTTGTGCGGGCGAGGATAGCTGGTTGGCTCATAGCAACAACACAACAAGCAATCCTGGCACATCAAAATCCAGAGACAGCAACGACAAACCACGACGCAACAAGCACAAGCGTCGCAAAAACGGAGATAACGCTGAAGACACAGTAGTCAACACCGGATTCAGTGGCTCTAAGTCCGGTCAGCAGAAAAGCCATTCCAAAAGAACAATTCGGGCCCGTCCAGCCTGGACCGCATACTCGATCGTCCATGCCAAATTCACGGCACCCCAGGAACACCAGCCAATCACACCAACAGAGAATGCTGGGTCTTCAAGCAAGCCGGCAGGTCAGGTGCCGCAAACAAGGAGCAAGGGTCTCAAAGTGATGACAACAACGGGGAGCCCCGATCACCAAACAAAGGAGGGCAAAGGAGATTTCCCCAACAAATCAAAACGGTGAACATGATAAACGCCATCCACATCCCCAAACGGGAACGGACGTGCACTTTTAGGGATGTCGACTTAACGGAGCCAGTCGCCCCACAATATAAACTATGGCCTATCACTTTCGATCATACGGATCGTCCGACCAATACCAACGAGGGTAATTCAGCCGCACTTGACCTCGACCCAATAATTGACGGGTTCCACCTCACACGAGTCCTTATGGACAGAGGTAGCAGTCTAAACCTGCTGTATCAGGACACAGTGCGCCAGATGGGTATTGATCATTCGATGATCAAACCCACTAAAACCACCTTTAAAGGTGTTATACCAGGTGTGGAGGCCAGTTGTATAGGCTCCATCACCCTGGAGGTAGTCTTCGGATCACCAAACAATTACCGTACTAAAGAGTTAGTCTTCGACATCGTCCCTTTCCGCAATAATTATCATGCACTGCTTGGGCGAACCGCATTTGCTCGCTTTAACGTGGTACCACACTACGCCTACTATAAGCTTAAGATGCCCGGCCCGCGCGGCGTCATAACGGTTAATGGCAAAGCTGAACTCCACCTCGGTGCCGAAGAGTATACCGCCGCTTTAACAGCAGAAGCAACAAGGGGCACCTTTCAATTGAACCTTGAGTCGATGGCCAAGCTCCCGGACACCGCTAAAGGAGTCTGAACTACTTCACGGCATGATAGCCCTCGGCTTGTCCAGAGCTCAATTAAACACTCCGGCAAAAGCTGGGAAGGGCCACATACCGCGGCTCAACCGCTCCGTGGCACACAAATATTTCTCGCATTTTCTTTGCATGTTCACTTTTGCGCAGGCCAGGACTGGTGACATGGAAACAACTTGAACGCGCAAGGGAATCTTTAGATATTCCCCTCGAAGACCATACGAATAAACTCCGGATCCGCACACAGCTTCTTCCCGCCTGGTCTCAGCAGGTTCCGCTGTCATATTTCTTTTTATCACATTACCTGTACTCATACGCATCGACTTATTACGCGAATACAACATGTAGATTTATATGACGCTTATCTGCTATTGTTTCTTATTGACACCTTTCGTCAAAACGGCATCCGTACATCGTGATATGCCTTAATACGCCAGGGGCTTCATTGTACCCATAATACGGCAATTAAGTCCGACCACCTTCACGGTCGTTCGACACCCCAAACTTATCGCATTATATGCATCAGCTCCGAATCATGTCTTGGGTCAATAGTTGGGTTTGCCCGGCTCCTATGTTTTGCCGCCTTAAGTTCCACTATGTCGGCTAGGGCGGCACAAGGAGAACTATTACGATTGTGTCCCGGTTCTTTCGGACGAGCACCTCAGTAGAGAAAGCCAAAAACTTACTGTCATATGGCGAGAGCTGGTCAGCTGTTCGAGAGGTTGTAAAATCTTTAAGGATTTCTTCCACATAATGCCATAACCAATGCAGCGTGCGATGGATCGGTTTTCATAGAGTCCCTTGTGCGGTCTTCCGAACACCAGGGGTTGCGCCTACCTTCCTTTCGTCAAACTCCTATGGCTAACTGAGAGTGATAAAGCCCTATAGTCCAATTGCCTGGTTCGTTGTGCTGAGCACCTCCTTCAAGGACCCAAAAATGGGATAAAGAGTGCTCAGGTTTATCCCGAACACCCCCGTACTTCCTACGTGGGGGCAGAAGCCGACGACTGGCCAACTCTCAAGATTAATACATAAAACGGCCGCACAGGAGGAAAAACTAACACATAACATGCAATAATTAATAGAAATGACCTTGTTCAACATTACAAAGGACAACATGACTGTATTCATGGAAATATAATGTCCTTGGTGCATTGCTCCGCCGCAAGGTGGGCTCCTTTCAGGACACTATCATAATATAATTCGGGCTTGCGATGCTCCTTCCCCTCCGGCGGTCCCTCGGTCATCAGCTTTTCCGCATCCATCTTGCCCCAGTGCACTTTTGCGCGGGCGAAGGCCATTCGCGCACCCTCCATACAGACTGACCGCTTGATGACTTCGAGTCGATGACATGCACTCACAAGCCGCTTCACGAGCCCGAAGTAACTGCTTGGAATTGGCTCGGCGGGCCATAGCCGGATAATCAAATCCTTCATGGCTAGTTCGGCTGCCTTGTGCAGTTCGATCAGCTGCTTCAGCTGATCGGCAAATTGCACCTGATAATTCGGCGCCAAATACTGTGACCAGAAGAGCTTCTCTGCAGTCCTCTTTTCCTCGGCTCGGTAGAATTGGGCGGCATCAGATATGCTGCGTGGCAGCTCCGCAAACACCCCTGGAGAAATTGGAATTCAAATTATTAACTTGATTTTCTCCTTTCAAACAATTGCTTTGTATAGAAAAAAGCCTTACCAGCCGCAATCTTCCTCGCCTCTTGGATTTCCTTCAGAGCACCCTGGGCTTCCTCCCGGGCATCACTCGTGGCTTGGCGAGCTTGGGCGAGTTCAGATTCTTTCCCTGATAAACTCTGCTCCAAGGTCTTGCATTTCTTCACGACCTCCTGAAGCTCTCGCTCAGCTTCAATAACCCTAGCCTCGTGCTTTTCGCGAAGAGCCTGCTCTGCGGCTGCCTTCTTCTCGGCTTCGGCCACAACCTTCTTAAGAGCCTCGATTTCGGCCGTCGCCCTAGAGCACATAATAAAAATATTTTCATCGTGCACACTTATTCATTCGTGCTGAACGCAAACAAGGTTTCTGCATACCTTGGTTATCCTCCAACCGCTTCTTCACTCGGCCAAGTTCTCCTTCGGCCCATTCTAGACTCTGCCTCAGTCCGGATACTTTCGCAATATGAGAGGAGGCAGTCGCTACAGACGCCTGCTTATAAAAGAATAGAGATATATGTCATCAAATGAGTCCCTGCGAACATAAATTTGATCCCCTGTCAGGTTCTTTCTTTCACCGAACAGTGTACCAGGGGCTACTATCCATACTATGACACTCTTCAAAACCTCATGAAACATACCTCAAAGCCTTTTATAAGGCTGATACATGATTCATTCAGTCCACTCTCAGCGGACTGAATCTTCTCAATCACCGCACCCATAAGGGCACGGTGTTCATCGACGATGGAAGCACTCTTTAGCGCCGTCAATAAAGTATCCGGCACCTCTGGTTGGACAGAGGCTGCCAGGAGAGCAGGCACACCCCCTCCAGCCGAGGGAGACCACCTGCCTGACTCCGGAGCCGTAGTGGTCTCCAGGACTGCGTCCGACTGGGGGCCGAATTCAAGATCGCCCCTGCCGTCGACGTCCATGGGAGCCTCCTCTCCCATATGTCCGGCCCCTGAAGTTTGACCTCTTGGCACCGCCTTTACAATCTTCCCCCCCTTGGTCTAGGTCCTTCTAGGATGACACCTCGGAGTCATTCACATGTTTGGGGTTCGGGCCTTCGGGGGTGTCCCGCTCTCCATAGCATCCGAACCCAGCAAATCCTCTGACGAGGATTGTTTGGTGCGGGACCTCGCCGGACTGCAAAAAGTATGGCTCATATTAATATATTATGCCATGATGAGCTGGGACGCATAAGCATGTTCGTATTTTATATACTCACGAGTTTACCAGGGGCTGGGCCCTGGGATCCCACTCCGGGCTGCTATCGGCGGCGATAGTGGGCTCCTCTAGAAGAGCAGTTTTTCCCCTCTTAGCCGACTCGGCCTCCAAGGATGCGGAGGCCGTCCTTTTCTTTCTTCCCCCACAGGGATTCGTCTTCCTCCTCCTCCTCGTCCTCTTCGGAGGAAGAACGGGCACTGGAGTCTTCGGATTTTGTGTCTGAAGCTCCACGATGACGGAGGCTGCCCCTGGTCTTCTTGGCCTCCATCTCGGCCTTCTTCTTTGGCGCCTTGTAAGGCGCCGGGACCAGCATCTTCGTCAGAAGTGGGCCGGCCGGTTCTTCTAGCAGTGGGGCCGGACAATAGATCCGTCCCGCCTTCTTCGTCCAGCCCTAGGAGGGTTGTGAAGAACACATTAAGCATTTTCCTCAGGATATGCGAATAAAGCATACAAATTGCCAACATAGCAGTGACTTACCAAACTTGCAGGGCGGGACAGTTGGTACCCGCGGTCCTCGACGGAGTCCGGCCACGATTTGCCGGACTTAAAAAGCACCTTCTAGATGTCCTTGTGCGAGAAGCCAAAGAGCTCCCATAGGGTCTGGTGCTTGGCCAGGTCGAACTCCCATAAATTGCAGGCCCGGTGTTGACAAGGGAGAATCCGGCGAACTAACATCACCTGGACTACATTGACAAGTTTGATGTTCTTGTCCTCCATATCCTTGACGCGCGTCTGGAGCATCGACAGTTCATCGGACGAACACCAGTTCAGGCCCTTCTTGGGCCAGGACGTAAGCCGCAGGGGGGCTCCGAATCAGAACTCAGGAGCAGCGGCCCACTCTCTGCCGCGTGGCTCAGTGATGTAAAACCACTTCTGCTGCCACTCCTTGACAGAATAATTGAAAGTACTTGTTGGCCATGTGACGTTGGGCATCTTGCTCGCCATGGTGCCTCCGCACTCGGCGTGCTCGCCGCTCACTACCTTGGGCTTCACATTAAAAACCTTCAGCCATAAGCTGAAGTGTGGCAAGATGCGGAGAAAGGCCTTGCACACGACGATGAATGTCGAGATGTTGAGGAAGGAATTTGGGGATAGATCATGAAAATCGATCCCGTAATAATACATGATGCCGTGAACGAATGGGTGGAGGGGAAATCCTAGCCCACGGACAAAATGAGGGAGGAATACAACCCTCTCGTGGGGTTCCGGAGTAGGGACGATCTGTCCCGCCGTTGGAAGACGGTGGCCGATTTTCTTGGCCAGATACCGGCCTCCCGAAGCTTTTTGATATCCTTCTCCCGAACGGTAGAGGCCATCCACTTGCCTCCTGCTCCGAATCTGGACATTTCCGGAAGACCTTTTTGGGCGGAGAAGACAAACGCTTGGGCGCTAGGGCTCGAGCGAGGGGGAATGGATGAGCAGAGGAATAAGAAGGCGTGGGTGAAAAAGGGGAGTCCTTATCCCTTTATAATGGCAGCAGGGATCCTGCGCTTCCCCACTTGCTCGGTAAACTCGCTTATTCCCCAAGCACCGTGTTAATGGCGCGGTTGGGTTATCCACACCCGCATTGATGAGAATCCCGTGATAAGGGGACATGATCTTTGCTTCGACAAGACGTGCCAACAAAACTGCCTCGTGATATATGCGGTGGCTGGTTGAGAAAAACGGTTCGAATATGACCGGGTCGTGGCGTGATGTCACGCTATGAAAAGTTGTCAGCAGATTAGATTTGGGGAATACTGTGCTCTCTATGGTGGTATGTGGAATTTGTTTTGCAGAGCCAGACACGATCCTCGTGTTCAAAATCTTCTATGGAGTATTCAGAGAAGGAACCCGCCTTGCAATGCCAAAGACAGTCTGCGCGCCGGACTCATCATCATTGAAGCCTGGTTCAGGGGCTACTGAGGGAGTCCTGGATTAGGGGGTCCTCCGACATCCGGACTATATACTTTGGCCGGACTGTTGGACTATGAAGATACAAGATTGAAGACTTCATCCCATGTCTAGGTGGGACTCTCCTTTGCGTGGAAGGCAAGCTTGGCAATTCAGATATGTAGATCTCCTCTCTCAGAATCGACTGTAACCCTAGCCCCTCCGGTGTCTATATAAACCGGAGGGTTTAGTCCGTAGGACGACAACAATCATAATCATAGGCTAGCTTCTAGGGTTTAGCCTCTACGATCTTGTGGTAGATCAACTCTTGTAATACTTATATCATCAAGATCAATCAAGCAGGAAGTAGGGTATTACCTCCATCGGGAGGGCCCGAACCTGGGTAAACATTGTGTCCCCCGCCTCCTGTTACCATTAGCCTTAGACGCACAGTTCGGGACCCACTACCCGAGATCCGCCGTTTTTGACACCGACACCCCCCATATGGGCCGAACCAGGAGGATAATGAAAGAGGGGAAGGGAAAAAGGTAAGGGGGGGATTCGACCTCCCCCTTGCTTCCCTCCTTCCTCCTTCCTCTCCGGCAAATAAGGAAGGGGGAGGGTGAATTGGGGAAGGAACCCCAAGTAGGATTCGACCTACTTGGGCGCCCCCGGCTGCATCCCCTCTCCCACAACCTATATATATGTGGGGGGGCGCCCCTAGAACACATAACATCATTCATTAGCCATGTGCGGCGCCCCCCTCCACAGTTTACACCCCCGGTCATATTCTCGTGGTGCTTAGGCGAAGCCCTGCACGGATCACTTCACCATCACCGTCACCACGCCGTCGTGCTGACGGAACTCATCTACTTCCTCGACACCTTGCTGGACCAAGAGGGCGAGGGACGTCATCGAGCTGAACATGTGCAAAACTCGGAGGTGTCGTACGTTCGGTACTTGATCGGTCGGAGCTAGAAGAAGTTCGACTACATCAACCGCGTTGTCAAACGCTTTCGCTTTTGGTCTACGAGGGTACGTAGACACACTCTCCCCTTCTTGTTGCTATGCATCTCCTAGATAGATCTTGCGTGAGCGTAGGAATTTTTTTAAAATTGCATGTTATGTTCCCCTACACACTCTCCCCCTCGTTGCTATGCATCTCCATGGATAGATCATTGCGTGTGCGTAGATTTTTTTGTTTTCTATGCAACGATTCCCAACACATATGGTATGTGTGATAACCAACTTCATGTTTGAAATTAGGTATAATGATTAGGAACCTCTCTTTTCCTCTCTCCCGTGCCCCCCCCCTACGGTGACCCAGGAGCTCAACCCTAGCCATGGGGCGGGGCCCCTCTTCTCCAGCCCTCCTCCCCGCTGCCGTCGGTAAGCGTCACGAGGCTAAGCCCGCGTGGCATTGGTGGCGGCGTGGTCTTCTCTCCCTTTCGCTCGACCCGGCGGGGCGGGGGCGGCGAGATCAGGCGGAGGATAGGCCAGTGTAGCGTGCGGTGGCCGCGAGGCAGAGCGGTGGCGGACTGGCTGGTAAGGTGGCTTGCGTGTCACCCAAGGGGTTTCTTATTCTCTTCGCGGGCGTGTGGGGATGAGCGCGGATTTGAGGCGGCAGCCTTGACCCCTGGGGTTGCTTATTCTCTCCGCGGGCGTGTGGGAATAGGTGTGGATTTGAGGCGACAGCCTCGTTGGGGAGCACCCCCCCCGACGTCGGTTGGCCGACACAGATGCTAGGGGGGGCTTCCTTGGCTGCACGAGCGGCAAGATGGCAGCACCTGTGAAGCTTGGTGCTGGGGCTACCCTGTTGGCCATGTGCATACCTAAAGACGGTTGCCTTTGCTCTCGTTCCACACCCGCCCCGCAGCCTGGATGACGGCGTCCTTCGGGTGTTGCTGGTGGTTGAGGTGGTGTGCGCTCTGAATCTGGATTGGGGGAATCTCCTGGCCGGTGAAGGCGGCGTCGTGATCCTTCCCTTGCCCTCCACCTCTGTGTCCCAGGTGAAAGACCATAATCTACTGGATTGGGTGGCGATGACTCTCCGGCGTAGTTTTATTCTGTCACATCCCTAGCCTTACCTTGCACTAGGCTAGCACTTGTCTATTGCATCATGTTTAAATTCTTTTGAAACTTGAAATGGGGATTGCCTAAACCCTAGCATCAAAGGAATTCACTAGGTTCAACTAAAATATTTTCAGTGAATCCAAATGGCTTTCAAAAATGTTCACCATTTCTGGAAAATGCTAGAATCATAACCAGAGGTGTTGCACATTTTTCCATGACATATTTGGGCTCTGAATTTAATCATATAGTATTTGCATTTGGGCATTTAAATGCTATTAAATATTTAGATGTCCAAATAATCATAAACTAAAATGTCTACTATTGGAAATATTCCAAACAGTGGGCATGAGAAGTTTCATGATTTTTGCGTTAGTTTTAGTATTTTTAATAAATCTCTAAAGTTGCAGAAGAATAGAAAAAAATAGAAACAATTAGAAAAGAGAGAGAGAGAGAGAGAGAGAGAGAGAGAGAGGACTCACCTAGGCCACCTACCTGGCTTACCTGCAGCCCACCTGGCCTGGCACTGCTGGCCCAGCCCACCGGGCCCTCCACCATCTTCAACCTCCTGCCAGTGGGCAGGAGGGCGTGTGGCCGCCGTGCGCACCCACGCGCTCCGCGCCACCTCCTGCTTGCCGATGGACGCATGGACGCTTTTCCCCGTGTCATCACAATCCTGCTGACCCCCTCTCACTCTCTCTCGAGCTCATCCCCCTCCTCTGTTCTCTCTCCCTCTCACCACCGAATGCCACCGTCGCCGCCGTTCGCTGCCACCGTGACCACCGTGGTCCTCTCACCCCTTCCCCGTGTCCAAAAGCTCCGTGACGATGCAAAGCTCCTTCACGCGGAAGATCCCGAACCTAAGAGCACCGTGGTGACGCCTTTGAGCTCGTCTTCCACCTCGGGCGCCACCGATCACCGCCGTCGATTCGCGACGTCTTGCGTGCCCCCGAGCCCACTAACCTTCTGCGCCGCCTCCCTGTGAGCTCCTCATCTCTCCTCTTTGCTCGCCCCCTCTGTTCCCGTCCTCTAGCCGTCGTTCCACAAGTGCCCGAAGCTCGCCGCCGACGGCCATGTCGCCGTCGTGGCTACAGACGCCGTAGCTTGCCCCTGAGCACGTCATCGTGCTCATGCTGCTCCCAGGAGACGAACGCACCTGCTAGCTCACCTTCCCATGCACCATAGCGAGTAGCCGGTCCTGCCCGAGCTCCGGCCGCCGCCAGGAGCTCGCTTCCGACGAACTCCGGCCAGCCTGCGCCCTCCCGTTGGTCTCCCCGGATGCGCACGGGCACGGGCTTCCTTCTGGTGCCCCTGGCACGTCCACCCGTGGCCTCTGGTGAGTTCCGAGCGGGCTCCGCCGTGGTTTGAGGTCGCCGCCGGCTGAACTCCGGCGAGCCGACGTGGCCGCGTGATTAGCGCTAATCACGGCCAGCTAACCCTCCCCAAAGCCACTGACTACGGGCCCCACGGCCTAATTAACCCTGCTTAGCTCCTATTTAGACTAAACTAACCCCATGGGCCCCACAGGTCAGTTTGACCTGGCCACGTCACCTGTTGACCGGTCCCACACGTCAGTGCTGACTTGCTGACGTGGCTGTTGACTCGGCCCCACCTGTCAGCGACACTAACCAGCACTGGGTCACTGACTAGGGGACCCCACTGGCCAGGTTTGACCTGGACCGGCCTCGTTGACTGCTGACGTCATAGTGACACAATGCTGACGCAATAAGTATTTTTTGTATTTATTTTTATACAGGAAATTCCAGAAAATACCACAAACTTCTAAAAATCATAGAAATTCAACCGTAACTCGAAATGAAATAAATTATATATGAAAAATGATCAGAAAAATCCAATCTATCCATCTGTACCATTTTCATGCATGTTAGAACAACTTTTGTTCACTGTTTAGGTCAAATCAATTAAATGGCATTTGAATAATCACATATGGAGTTTGAATTTGAATCTTGTATTCAAACCAACTTCATTTAATCTGTTGCTAGTTGCATTAGCTCAAAACACAACATATTTCCATGTCATGATCATGCATCATATTGTGCATTGCATTGATTGTGTTCTTCCTTGTTTGCCGGTGTTTGTCCCCTCTCGATAGATGTGGTTCTAACGATGAGATCGATGACACCGATGAAGAGATATACTATCTTCAGAAGTGCCAGGCAAGCAAACCCCCCTTGTTCATTCCGATACAATCCCACTCTCTCGCTCCTGCTCTCTTTTACTGCATTAGGACAACAATGGCATATTTGTTACATGCTGCGGTAGTTGAACCCCTTTCCTCTGCATGACCTGTCATTGCCACAATAAACAGATGAAACCCATTAGCATGAGTAGGAGTTGTTTGAGCCCTGTTGTGCCTACTCATTCATGCTTGTTTGTCATGCACTGCATTGCTTAGAGTTGAGTCAGTCCGATTCATCGGGATGAATCGGAGGTGTGTAAACATGTCCTACTGTGTGTGAGCTAAGTGTGTGAACACGATTTGGTAAAGGTAGCGGTGAGAGGCCATGTAGGAGTACATGGTGGGTTGTCTCATTGAAACCGTCCTCAGGAACTGAGTTCTGTGTTTGTGATCCATGAACAGTTACTACCACACATTGGGTTCCGGTAACTCGACCTGTCTCGACTTATTAATCAACATGATCTCTGTCCAGGAGTTGCAACTAGTTTCTGGTGTTTGTAGGTAGTGTTAGTAGTCTAACAAGTGGCACCCGGTACAGGTGGGCTTGGGACAGACTAGGCACAGTGGCCCGGTGTACTAAGTGGCACCCGGATGGCGGGCTTGGGAACCTTGCACACATCGTTTGGGGCCGTGAGCGACACCCCGGCCAGATCTCCTTGCGGATGGAACCCGAATAGGCGATAAACATGGATGAGAGACTTGTGTGGTTAGTAAGGTCGTGGCCGACTCCCTCGCCAGGCTTCCGCTTGAAGGTTGCCGAGATACATGACGTGTACATGGCGGTAAGTGGTGAGAGCGTGTGTGAATAAGTACACCCCTGCAGGGTTAATATGATCTATTCGAATAGCCATGTCCGTGGAAAAGGACTTCTGGGTTGCCTGTACAGTTCATAGACAAGTGAAAGTGGATACTCTAAAATGTGCAAGATAAGCGTGAGTGCTATGGATGGCGTTCTCGTACGGAGACGGGAGCGGATCCATAGTGGTGTATTGATATGGTGAATATGTGGACTCGTGTGCGCCACCTCAAAGAGTTACTTGCAGTCGTAGTTCAGGATAGCCACCGAGTCAAAGCTGGCTTGCTGCAGTTAAACCCCACCACCCCTTTGTTAAAAATGATGCATATGTAGTTAGTTACGATGTAAGTCTTCTTTGGGTACATTTGTACTCATATTTGCCTATTTTATGTTTTTGCAGAGAGACTTGGTCTCACTAGTAATTCCGTGTGGACTTGACGTTTAGCTTTGTTACCTCATTTACGATCTTGTGCCCTCGGCAGATCTCGTAGATAGTCAGGCTTCTCAGGCTTTTTTATTTGTAGATGTCTGTACTCAGACATGTTAAGCTTCCGCTTGTGCTTTGACTTGTATGCTCTGAATGTTGGGTCGTGAGACCCATGTTTGTAATATCTCGCTCCTCGGAGCCTATTGAATAAAATACTTGAGTTGTAGAGTCATGTTGTGATTCCATGTTGTATTTGCACATATCGGGCATATTGTGTCTATGTTATTGAAATGCTTGGTATGTGTGGGATCTGACTATCTAGTTGTTTATCCTTAGTAGCCTCTCTTACTGGAAATGTCTCCTAGTGCTTCCTTCGAGCCATGGTAGCTTGCTACTTTGCTCCAAACACTTAGGCTGGCGGCATGTGTCCTTCTTCGTTCTCGTGTTCCGTCCCCTCGTGGAAATGTCACGCGATGAATACCGGAGTCCTGTTAGCCCGCTACAGCCCGATTCACCGGAGTCCTGCTAGCCCAGTGCTATAGCCTGGATTCACTCGCTGATGACCGACACGTTCGATGCTAGGTCATGGATGCATGTCCTTGTAAATTTGTGCCACTTTGGGTTTACGACTAGCCATGTCAGCCCGGGCTCCTTATCATATGGATGCTAGCGACACTATCATATACGTGTGCCAAAAGGCGTAAACGGTCCCGGGCAAAGGTAAGGCGACACCCGTGGGAATACCGTGCGTGAGGCCGCAAAGTGATATGAGGTGTTACATGCTAGATCGATGTGACATTGAGTCGGGGTCCTGACAGCTTTGGTTCAGAGCTTGACTGCCTGTAGGATTACCAAGCCAAACCGGTCGAAGTTGAGTCTAGAAATTCTTTAGTTATATAAGGGAATTGATTGTGGGATGGAACGTAAGGCTCTTTTTACTCCTATACCTTATGCCCTTCTGATCTTAGTCATCCTATCTTTCCTACGGGGTTAAGGAACTAGGATTTCTCTTCTTTCTAGCAGGATCACGTGTTACTAATCCGTAGACTTATAGGATTGATGGATTTAAGTCTCAGTTCAGTCTCTACTACTTCAATGTGTTCATAGTTTGTCTCGGAACTTCGATATCTTGATTATAAGTGGCTATGCCACCATTTTGTAGCATGTCCCAAATCCTTTAAGCATTTACAGCCGTTATGATGTCCGAGTCATCCCAGGTTTCTAAATAGTCTGATGCATTTGCAAATCCCTTCCTCCCGTTCCTGATGTCCTTTTGGGCCAGATTAAGCACACTAATCGGTGAGTTAAGGTACTCTATTGCCTCGACATATATGTTGGAGTTATTATTATGACCCTAGATCACCTAGTAATCTAGCCATGCTTTGTGTTCCCAGTGTGATGATTTTGGCCATCATTCTCGAAAGCATCCCGTGATGCCATTTAGTAGTAGGTATTCTACTCCTGGGTTTTTGAACCCGAGATTTCCCTACTTACTTCATGTTGTTGGTGTTTGCTAGTTCCTTTAGGATATTAGTAACCTTTGCGATAGTCCTCGAGATTCATGGTATATCCTTCTTCCAAATACCATGAACCGCTTATGGAAAAGATTCTTAGAACCGAAGGATCACCACCAGAGTGCTCTTGACGGGTTCTCCATCCTATGTTGTGAATCAGCCAGTCCTACCCTCCCGCATGGGTTATCCGGAAGAGATATGTTGAACTCGTTCGACATGCTAACCCATGCATCCACAACTCGGAAAATCATGTGTTCTTTTGCGTTGTCCCTCTTTAGTTGTTTTCTGGCCTCGTCTATCAATTGATAGTCAAGAGTATGCGTGCATTCGTTCATCGATGCCTATTACCCTTGTGGTCCGTCAAACCATTCTATCCGGAATGACTAGGAGAAACAAACTCCAGTACCCTTTTCCATTTCCAGGATTGGGTCAAAGTAGTGGTATCCCGCAGATCAAAATGCCAATCCAGCTTTTGTTCTGTTCTACCTTGGAGTGTTGCCTTCTTTATGTCAGGAATGTCATGAGAATTGCACCATCTCTTATGAATTCCTGATGCAGTGATACTTCTCGCCATCATCATTCGTTCCTCGGTTTCGTGTTGTTGCAACCAGAATGCCGACAAGTGAACCGTGATGTGTGAATTCAATACTCCTGGCAACCCCGTTGCTTGGTAGTTAAAGGACAATAATCTCATTCTTAGCGTGTTGGTCTGAATTACCATTCTAAGATTGATCGTGCTATCTAGTCCACTTTCCTGGCGCACTCTTCGATCAATGAGTTAGGATTGTGCCAATCCCTCACTCTTGTGATCATATCGTCTTGCCCTGAAAAGCAAGATTGCTCCCGAGCTTAGTAACATATCGGTGGTTCGTGATTTTCTAGATATCTTCACGGAGGTATCACCAGGTTGTCGTCTGACCGCTATGTTGAGTTCGTGATCAAGTTGGTTTCTTGTAAACCAGCCATTCTCCAAGAATCTGGGTTGCATACCCCTGAGCTGGTTGGTCAAGCTAAACAACAACTTGGAGAGTTGGAAGACGGAAGCTTGTCCGATTTAGTTCATCTTAAGGGATATCTTGAGTGTGTGTTGAAGAAAGATGATATCTTCATCGATTGGTCCTCGTGATCAATTGTTGGGTCCATCATCTTGTCAAAACTTTGATTTGAACATGGGCTATCGTCAAATCAAATCAAAACCAACTATGTTCGGAATGTCGTCTTACTCGTGGTTGATCCCCTGAGCATACACCATTACATCCTTTGGTCTGACCAATACTATCACCTTCTTCACATAATGGTGGAAGTCCAGTGATATGGAAATTACGATGAATTGATGTTGAGCCCATCAGCAGCATTTTATCTCCCCCATGATTCGTGTTGAACTTTGAGCTAGTGTTGGGAATTTATGTAAACATTTTCTTCGTGTCCTGTTCATGAAGTATATGTTTGGTGTAAGAAGTGGCTTCCTCTAATTCACGTGCATCTGATGCAAGTTGCCGCCGTGAATTCGAGAAAGTTAGTTTTGTTTCCTCTGGAATCTTCCCAAGTCAGTTATGCATGTGCGAATGTATACTATGGTTTGGTAGATTAATTACCTCCACTCCATATGTATTCCCTAGCACACGAAGCCACTGATTGATTTGTTCAAGGAAAATGAGTTGTTGTGTGAATACTAGTTCATGCACAAGATTCCAATATCCTCGATGATGGTTCCCCACCTGAACTCGGTAGTGATTTATTATAAGACTACTACGTGGCCATGCTTGTCTGGGACAACGTGTTCACATGTTGTAGCAGGACCAGCTCATGTTTTCGAGCTTGCTATTGTATTTCATTTCTTGAGAATCTCGCAACATCGTCTTGTCGATTTGTGTTGCAATTTTTTTTCCAGACATGATGTCTGAAATGTCCTGTTCCCGACCAGATCTGAATCTCAGGCAGATACGATGGTTGGAACTTTTCCAAGATCTATGATGTAGGTCCCGACAAGGTCGATGTTGGCCCACACACCTAGCCGGAAGATCTATTATTGTAGCTTCTTGATTAAGCAATTTGACCATCTTCTCCATGAGGATTTGGTATGACTTATTCCACAAGTTGTTCCTTATGGATTTTTGTGCTTTTGAAGTCCGACCTTTACTTGATGGCCATGTTGATGTTTTAAACATTGACTGTGGTACCTAGTACATCAAGGAGAACATTAGAAGCAGAGTGCTAAATGTCTCTCGGTCGATCATCCAGATTTGCTTCTTTGGCATTGCTAAGGAAAAATCTGAGAAAGTGATGTCCTCCTTTGCACCTGCATCCTCCATCACTGTTCATCATGGTAGTATGATGTGTTGCCAGGATCCTTGGCACGGATGTTGGTAAAACCTTGATGAATTTGGAAATGCTCAAATTCTTGAAAGCACGCTCAGTCACTAGGTTATATCCTTGGTATCAACTGGAATGTGCCTTCCATTTGCCGAGTTGTTCTATAACTGTAGTTTCAGTTCCAAACTGGGTATGACATTCATTCGTATTCCTTCAAACGATCAATTTTGAATTGCCCTTAGGCTGGTATGAAGAGTCAATGATCTAGGTATCAAAAGTAATTCTTTTTGCCACTTAAGGGAATAATTCTACGAGTCACCTTCTCTAAGGTGCCCCGTTATGGAATCATGGCAATTATTTCATCGCTATCTTGAAACCATTCACCATCTCCTCTAGCGTGGAATTGTTGCCTACCAAATTGAACCCCCGTCATCTGTTCTTCCATCCCTCCCGAAGTGTGTTTGAACATCTTAGCTCAAAAGGGGTTCTATGCCTCATCCATGAATTGATCGTGAGTTGCTCGATCTTCGAGAAGATCGATTCCTGTATAGTTTCTTTCTGTCATCGTCGGGTTGGATGAAGTTTTCGAAAGGAAAGACGTCAAGATCAATTTGAAGCAATGAATCAACATCTTCGAGAAGAGCAATTGGATCATGAAGATTGTGTTAGTTTGTGTCCCCTTTGTCCTCTTACCTCACGTCTTGAATCTCGGGACGAGATTTTTGTTTAGTGGGGGTGAGTTGTCACATCCCTAGCCTTACCTTGCACTAGGCTAGCACTTGTCTATTGCATCATGTTTAAATTCTTTTGAAACTTGAAATGGGGATTGCCTAAACCCTAGCATCAAAGGAATTCACTAGGTTCAA
Source organism: Aegilops speltoides (assembly GCA_021437245.1). Classification (NCBI taxonomy): domain Eukaryota; kingdom Viridiplantae; phylum Streptophyta; class Magnoliopsida; order Poales; family Poaceae; genus Aegilops; species Aegilops speltoides. The sequence goes on from CM038147.1 coordinate 186,911,331, forward strand.
CTAAAATATTTTCAGTGAATCCAAATGGCTTTCAAAAATGTTCATCATTTCTGGAAAATGCTAGAATCATAACCATAGGTGTTGCACATTTTTCCATGACATATTTGGGCTCTGAATTTAATCATATAGTATTTGCATTTGGGCGTTTGAAAGTGCAACTAATCCCCGGGTGGTTTTGGTAATTAATAACAACATATATATCATTGAACTAATTGTTTCTTGAGAATATTTCAGAAAGTTCAGTGATATGGGTATGGCAATGACTGATGATGTGGACCCCTCAAAATGCTAAGGAAAACATTGGCAAAAGCTCAAGACTCCATTTTTGGTTTAGTGATCCAAGATCACATTGAGTCCATAGGAAAGCCAATACTATTAAAAGGGGATGAGGTTATGATGATGATCTGGTTGCTCAAAGTGCTTAGTGATTTATCTCTCAAACTATCAGCAATCTTTCATTCCAACATATACTCATAAGTAATCTCGGTCCCACCGATTCCATAAACTCAGTTACACCGAGATGAACCACCTCAGCCATATACCCAAACCCTAGAAATCTCGGATTTTCCGATTCCAAACTCGGTCTCACCGAAACTAGTGTTGCCAAGCTTCTGTAACCTTCTGTACTCAAATCGGTGTCACCGAGATGATAAAGTCGGTCCCACCGAGAATGGCAAACCCTAGTCTTTGGAAGAATCGGACACACCGAGATTGTATTTTCGGTCCCACCGAAAATCCCAACGTTCACAAGATTTGAACTTTCGGTCTCACCGAGTTGTCAACTTCGGTCTGACCGAGATTGGTCAAATGTGTGTAACGGTTGGATTTTTGTGGAGGCTATAAATACCCTCCACCTCCTCTTCATTCGTGGAGAGAGCCATCGAAAGAACTACCACTCCTACCTTACATTTCGAGAAGAAAACTACCTACCCTTGTGTTGAGATCAAGTTGCTCCACTCCCACCATATGAAACTTGATTTCTAGCCTTCCCAAGTTGCTTTCCACTCAATCCTTTCTTCCACCACAGCCAAATCAGTGAGGAGAGTTGAGTGTTGGGGAGATTATCATTTGAAGCACAAGAGCAAGGAGTTCATCATCACCAACACCATCTATTACCTTTTGGAGGGTGGTGCCTCCTAGATTGGTTAGGTGTCGCTTGGGAGCCTCCGTCAAGATGTGGAGTTGAACCAAGAAGTTTGTAAGGGCAAGGAGATCGCCTACTCGTGAAGATCTACCCCGAGTAAGGCTAGTCCTCCGTGGGCGTAAGCCATGATGGCATAGACAAGGTTGCTTCTTCGTGGACCCTTCATGGGTGGAGCCCTCCGTGGACTCTCGCAGCCGTTACCCTCCGTGGGTTGAAGTCTCCATCAACGTGGATTGACGATAGCACCACCTATCGGAACCACGAGAAAAATCTCCGTGTCTCCAAATTGCGTTTGCTCTTCTCCACCTCTTCTTTACTACATGTGCAATTTACTTTCCGCTGCCATTACTCTAGAATTGCATGTGTAGGGTGATACTTGACTTGGTCATCATTGTGAACTTGCTAAAAACTTGTCCTAATCAAAAGGCTAAACTTTTAAATTGTCAAGTAGTCTAATCACCCCCCCTCTAGACATACTTCCGATCCTTCAAGTGGTATCAGAGCTCTGGTCTCCATTGGATTGGTTTCCATTGCATTGGACTCCATAAGCTTGGTTTCACGACCTAGGAGAGTATGGCGTCTAGTGAGGGTAATTTTCGTAGAGGTCCTTACTTTGTTGGTTCAAATTTTGCTAGTTGGAAGCACAAAATGAAAATGCATATTCTTGGACATAACCCTGCCGCATGGGGCATTATTTGTGTTGGCTTGCAAGGTGAGTTCTTCGAGGAAGGAAAAGTTCCGGATCGCGGGCTATAGCGGATGAGTTGCGGATGTTACGTAACAATGCTCAAGCTTGTGACATTCTCTTCAATGCTTTGTGTCCCGAGGAGTTCAACAAGATCAGCCGCCTTGAGAATGCAAAAGAGATTTGGGATACTTTGGTCGAAATGCACGAAGGTACAGAGTCCGTGAAGGAATCAAAGCTAGATGTTCTTCAAGGTCAACTTGACAAGTTCAAGATGAAGGAAGGTGAAGGAGTCGCTGAAATGTACTCTAGGCTTGCTCTCATCACCAATGAGATTGCCGGCTTAGGAAGCGAAGAAATGACCGATCGATTCATCATCAAGAAGATTCTCGAGCTTTGGATGGAAAGTATGACACCGTGTGCACTTTGATCCAAATGATGCCAAACTACAAGAATCTCAAGCCCACCGAAGTCATTGGAAGAATTGTTGCTCATGAGATGACACTTAAAGATAAGGAAGAGCTTCACAACAAGTCAAGTGGTGCTTACAAAGCTACAGTTGAAGCTCCCACAACCTCAAGTGACAAGCTGGTTTCCAATGAAGAGATAAGCCTCATGGTGAAGAACTTCAACAAATTCTACAAGAGTAGAAGCAAAGAAAGAAGCTCAAAGTCTAGATCATATGATGAAAAGAGATCTTCTAGTCGTGATCGAAACTGCTACAATTGTGGAAGACCCGGACACTACTCAAATGAGTGTTCGACTCCCCACAAGAGAAGAGAAGAATCTCCAAGAAGAAGAAGCTCAAGAGAAGAGTCACCTCGGAAAGAGAGAAGGAGTAGAGATGATCGTTATGAACGAAGATCCTCTCGGAGAAGCAAGGATTCGGAAAGGAAAGACAAGTCATCAAGGAGCTACACAAGAAGAAAACATCAAGCTCATGTTGGTGAATGGGTCTCCGACTCCGACAATCACTCCGAAAGAAGCTATCACTCCAACTCCGAATATAGTCAAGATGAAGGTGTTGCCGGTCTTGCTCTCGTGTCCTCCAACTCCAACTCCTATGACTTGTTTGATTCACCAAATGAGGGAATTGGAAGATGCTTCATGGCTAAAGGCCCCAAGGTATCACACCCTGAATTTATTGACTTTGATAGTGATGAAGATGACTTGCTTGGTGAAGATGAGCTTTTACTTGACAAATCTAGTGAGCTTAGTAATGATGAACATGCTAGTAGTCTTTATAGTCGAGAAGAGTCGAATGACAATGCTATGAAGGTGATTGAGCGTCTAACTAAAGAACTAAACACTCTTAAGTTAGCTCATGAAACAACTCAAGAAGATCATAGGGAGCTCCTAAGATCTCATGAGAAGCTACGCTTCGAGAAGCTCAATCTAGAGCAAGAACATGAGTTTCTAAAAGCTATCAATGACGATCTTCGAAAGAAGAGTTCTTCATATCTTGCCAAACGACTTCTTTTGTCTAATTTCTTGCCACCTATTAAAACTAAGCATGACAAGCATAAAAAAAATTCTTCATCTAGTAGTAACAATAATCATGCTGAATCAAATGTTGTTACTTCTAGTAGTTCTCTTGATTCCACTAACAATGTTTCAAGCCAAGTTTCACTTGAGCAAGAAAATAGTCTATTGAAAGGGATTATAGAGAAAGGTGTCTACAAGAGCCTTGCCGGAAGCAAGAACTTTGAGGAAATTGTTCGCAAACAAGGAAGACACCGGAAGAATCAAGGAATTGGTTTTGAGCGAAAGTTCAACGCCGAGGGTGTTGAATGGGAAGAAGGTCAATATCCCACTCCAAAGTTTGTTTCTCAAAAGGAGAAGTATGATCCTACTTCTTCCAAAGAGGAACAAGCTCAAGATGACCTTCCACCACAAGACCACAAGCTAAAAGGCAAGGACAAGCTTCAAGAGGAGATTGATGCATTCATTGAAGCACCCAAGGCCATGGTCAAGTGGGTTCCCAAGGAATCTTCAAGTTCTACTTCGTCAAGCTCAACTACTACCCCAAGGATTCCCATCAAGATGATGTGGATCCCGAAGAAGAAGAACTAGAGAGTTCTTGAGGGTGACTCCGCCAACTTACTTCACTCACATTCATTTTGGCAAGAACTTGTGCAATCAACTTCCACATCTTGCACTAGTTCATGGAGTCACAAACCCTCATGTTGGTAAGTCAAGGGACAAGGTAATCATTGCATTCGTGGACATCATCTATTGTGTACTTCAATCTATGTCCATGGATATCCTTGTTTGTTCCTTGTGGGACTAACCCATGTAGGTATTGAAAGTGCCCGAATCCAAAGGATTGCTCCCAACTCTTGGTGATCTTCATCAACATTGAGCATCCACATCTTCAACATCTACATGAAGTCTTCTACGACAACCCAAGGTTAGTTTGACCCTTTAAAAGGGGTTCTCACATCAAGGGGAGCTTTGTCTTAAGAATTGAGCTAAAGCATCTTCAAATGATGTGAACACATTAATGCTTTATGTAAAAGTGGTAACCCCACTTGTGCTTAAACGATGAGTATGACCTATGATCAAATGTTCTCATTTGACTCCTAAGTCAATATACTCATATATAGATGACCTAGTCATCGACAAATTGTGTGCTAGTTGCTAGAGTTTTGTTTGTGCATGTTTGACACATATTTCATTTGCTATCTTATTGTGTGAGCATGTTGGATGCATAATTTTGTCCATTCGAGGACATCCATTTGTTGCTTTGGTCTTTTGGATTTTTTTTCTTTTTGACCAAATGGATGGACAAGAATGCCTAAGTTCCTCCCCTAGCTATCTATGCTTTCTTGTCTCAAATTCTATTCATGCTTATATCACAAACTTTGAACAAGACTTTTGGACGCACCGAGTGAGGAGCACTCGAGCCACCGATCCGTCAAAAGCTTAACTTCCAAAACCTTCTAAGTACTTTCGGTCAAACCAATATACTCAAATCGGATGATCAAATCACTTGGATTGATCTAGGTTTTCACCTCGGTGAAACCGAAGTTACAAATTCGGCGTGATCAAGTGAGTAATCGCTGCGCTAACCATCTCGGTCCCACCGAAGTTTTCCAACTCGTCCCACCGACAGTTGAAGGGTATATATACCCGAGGGGCAGCGTTGATTATTCCTTCAAAACGCCTCGCCCCAAACCCTTAGCTGCCGTCGCCGTGGTCTCCGGATCGTCTCCGCCATCGCTCAGCGCCCCGCCGCTGGTCTCCATCGCCGTCAAGCGGTCGATCTCACGCGCCGTTGCGCCGAGTGAAACTCCACCTAGTTGGGTGAGTTTGATCCTCTCGTGCTTCAACCTCCGATTCAATGCACGATAGGTTTTGCCTAGTTTCTTGCCAAGTTTGAAATCTTCCTATCCAGCAGATTAGTTCTTAGAACGAAATTGAGTGAAAATTTTAGGGTTAGGTTTCACGAACACATCTCGGTGTGACCGATTCTACATTCTCGATCGACCGATTTGGCCTCTGGCCATTAGATCTGCACTTTTCGGTCCAACCGAAGTTGTGCAAATCAGTAAGACCGAAATGAGGATTTAGTGAAACCCTAGTGCTCTCGGCTAGACCGAAACCCATTTCGGTCCAACCGAAAGTGGTGTAAATGGTTCTGTTTAGACACTTCGGATTCACCGAATTTTAGACTCGGTCAGACCGAAATGCATTCTGTGAAAACCTAAAACTGAAGTTTGAACTCATTCTTTTTGCAAAATCCTCTGCAGTTTGTGATAACTCTTCTATTCTGCCTATACCTTATCTATTCACAAGTTGTCAGTCATGTCAGATGCAAGTGACAGCCAGAACAGGTCTGAATCACCAGTTGAGATTCCAGAGGCAGGCACTAGTCCTGAAGCCAGCAGTTTTTCTGATGATGGAGAGAGGAGCACCCCAAGTGGTTTGCCTCCTGCTGCCACCAGGGCCAGGAAGAAGAGAAATTCTGATGAAGAGGATTCTGACTTTGTTGCTGAGGAAGAGATCACATCTAAGCCTAAGAGAAAAGTGGTTGCCAAAGAGCATCAAGGGCAACAAACAAAGAAAGGCACCAGCAAGGTGAAGAAGTCCACAGTTGCAAAGAAACTGAGCATGGAAGAAGAAACCTCGAGCAAGGTAAAGAAAACTTCCAAGAGGAAGAGGATAGTACATGATGAAGCCGATGATGATTACGATGAGGAAGCACCCCACCTCCGAGAAGCCTAAGTTGATGGGAGATGCCATCGAGGTGAGCACCCGCTAAATCTAAGCCATCAGCTCCAAAGAAAGGCAGCTCAAGCCAAACCTGCTGCCAAGCCCAAGAAAACAAAGTGAGAAACATTCACGCTTCAGAGAAGAAGAAGGACAATGTGCCACCAAATGAATCAGATGAAGAGGCACATGTGTTGTCAAACTTCATGTAAACGCCGATTCATAATGAAGCTCATCCTCGAGCTGAAAATATGAAGGAAAGGAAGGACAAAGGTCTCAGGCTATGGAGGCAAGTTGATCCATATGCCACCAGGAGAAGGACAGCTGTTGATCCAAGGTTCCACACCAGAGAGCAACAAGATTTCTATGAGACAGTGCTTATGGACAAGAAGCCCATTGTTGCTGACACTAGATATGTTGACTGGAAATACATCGACAGTGAAGAGCACAGAGACTACTTCCCACATGTGCATGAGAGCTTCACTGCATGTGGAGTTGCGGAGTTCGTTGGTCAGAAGCTGACTGCTTGGAATGATGAGATGATCATGCAGTTCTATGCCACATCACATTTTTATCCAGATGGCAGAATTGTATGGATGACAGAAGGCCAGAGATTCTCTTCAACAGTTGAAGAGTGGGCTGCACTACTAAATGCTCCAGTATCAAGAGATGATGATGTAGATGTCTATGGAATCCCCAAGAAAAATCACGAGTCTATGAGGAACATGTACAATGAGGTACCAGCCAAGGATGTTGAGATATGGAAGCTGGGATCAGTGTATCATCTTCAGGCAGGTCTCCCAACCACTAACACTATTCTGAGGCATACATTGATGCCCAAGTCAGGAGACCATCGCATGATAAGAGGGTATTCAATCAACATGCTGCACATTCTAGATCAGAAGACACCTTTCAAGGTGATGGACCTGATAGTAGAGACTATCAAGAGGACAGCAGCAGACCAGAAGAGGTCATGTGGGTTTGCCCCGCACATTCAGATGCTCATCAATGCCAAGTTTGGCACGGGCACCTACTTGTTGGATAGACCCCACTTGTCACTGCAGCCTGAACATGAAGATAATGAAGTTGTGATGACTGAGGATGATCCCACATCTGTTGAAGGACAAGCTAAGTCCGAAGTCGCCAAACAAGCTAAAGTCGAGAAGAAGAAGAAGAAGCAGCTAAGCCCAAGAGCGTTGGAGAACAACTTCTTGAAGCTACCTGAGGATTGAACTACGCCTGGCAAAGATAGTGCGATCTCGGAGAGTCTTGAGAGGATAGTTGAAGACAAGTTCCATGCTCGATGTCAAGTCGATCAAGTGCAAGTCACCGCCAACAAGCTTGAGGCAGATATCGAGGAAGCCAAGAGGGAGAAGGCAGAGCTCATGAAGGAGATGCAGGATGACCTTGTCGAGGATGACTACGAGCAGCCTGCCCAGTGCCCACAAAGCCCAGATCATTGCTATTCCGAAGAATGCACCCTGGCTCTCAGATCAAGACCTCCCATAGCTCCATCGGCCCAGCTCCAGCTCCAAGTGTCCACTCCTCCGGCTCCACAGACTTCAGCGAAGCCTTTGCAGATGCAGCTATCTCCACTCCATCAACGCAGACAGAGCCGCCAGCAGAGTCCCTAGTGACGCTTAGCTCTATACCTTCGAACTTTTTGGTAACTTGTTGCCAAAGGGGGAGAAATTGTATAGATCATAGGACTTCGAGAGAGAGAGTGCTCGTTTTTGCTCTTTCGTTTGCGGTTTTCTTTGAGATACTTTTGAGTTCTTCGAGACATTTCGTGTGTTTGATACTACGTTTGTTTCTATTTTGATGAGTGCTTGATCATACTATGCTTAATGTGTGCTTAATGCTTATCATATTCTATCCATATCTTGTATGATCATTTACTCATGTCTTGGTGATTGGGTGCATGCTATTCATTCTTATCATTTTGTGCGCTCCACCAAGATGTATGTGACATGGAAGAGTGACCCATGATCCTAATCGATTGTGCATTTGCATTCAAACGCAAATCTTAAATAATGCACAAATTTAGGGGGAGCTCTTGCTTATCACATACTTCTCAAAGCGACGATGTTATTCATTGATTATATCATTTGTCGAAGCTTTGATCTATATGTTGTCATCAATTACCAAAAAGGGGGAGATTGAAAGTGCAACTAATCCCCGGGTGGTTTTGGTAATTAATAACAACATATATATCATTGAACTAATTGTTTCTTGAGAATATTTCGAAAGTTCGTTGATATGGGTATGGCAATGACCGATGATGTGGACCCTCAAAATGCTAAGGAAAACATTGGCAAAAGCTCAAGACTCCATTTTTGGTTTAGTGATCCAAGATCACATTGAGTCCATAGGAAAGCCAATACTATTAAAAGGGATGAGGTTATGATGATGATCTGGTTGCTCAAAGTGCTTAGTGATTTATCTCTCAAACTATCGCAATCTTTCATTCCAACATATACTCATAAGTAATCTCGGTCCCACCGATTCCATAAACTCAGTTACCGAGATGAACCACCTCACCATATACCCAAACCCTAGAAATCTCGGATTTTCCGATTCCAAACTCGGTCTCACCGAAACTAGTGTTGCCAAGCTTCTGTAACCTTCTGTACTCAAATCGGTGTCACCGAGATGATAAAGTCGGTCCCACCGAGAATGGCAAACCCTAGTCTTTGGAAGAATCGGACACACCGAGATTGTATTTTCGTCCCACTCGAAAATCCCAACGCTCACAAGATTTGAACTTTCGGTCTCACCGAGTTGTCAACTTCGGTCCGACCGAGATTGGTCAAATGTGTGTAACGGTTGGATTTTGTGTGGAGGCTATAAATACCCTCCACCTCCTCTTCATTCGTGGAGAGAGCCATCGAAAGAACTACCACTCCTACCTTACATTTCGAGAAGAAAACTACCTACCCTTGTGTTGAGATCAAGTTGCTCCACTCCCACCATATGAAACTTGATTTCTAGCCTTCCCAAGTTGCTTTCCACTCAATCCTTTCTTCCACCACAGCCAAATCGGTGAGGAGAGTTGAGTGTTGGGGAGATTATCATTTGAAGCACAAGAGCAAGGAGTTCATCATCACCAACACCATCTATTACCTTTTGGAGGGTGGTGCCTCCTAGATTGGTTAGGTGTCGCTTGGGAGCCTCCGTCAAGATGTGGAGTTGAACCAAGAAGTTTGTAAGGGCAAGGAGATCGCCTACTTCGTGAAGATCTACCCCGAGTAAGGCTAGTCCTCCGTGGGCGTAAGCCATGATGGCATAGACAAGGTTGCTTCTTCGTGGACCCTTCGTGGGTGGAGCCTCCGTGGACTCTCGCAGCCGTTACCCTCCGTGGGTTGAAGTCTCCATCAACGTGGATTGGCGATAGCACCACCTATCGGAACCACGAGAAAAATCTCCGTGTCTCCAAATTGCGTTTGCTCTTCTCCACCTCTTCTTTACTACATGTGCAATTTACTTTCCGCTGCCATTACTCTAGAATTGCATGTGTAGGGTGATACTTGACTTGGTCATCATTGTGAACTTGCTAAAAACTTGTCCTAATCAAAAGGCTAAACTTTTAAATTGTCAAGTAGTCTAATCACCCCCCCTCTAGACATACTTCCGATCCTACAGCATTTAAATGCTATTAAATATTTTAGATGTCCAAATAATCATAAACTAAAATGTCTACTGTTGGAAATATTCCAAACAGTGGGCATGAGAAGTTTCATGATTTTTGCGTTAGTTTTAGTATTTTTAATAAAGCTCTAAAGTTGCAGAAGAATAGAAAAAAACAGAAACAATTAGAAGAGAGAGAGAGAGAGAGAGAGAGAGAGAGAGAGAGAGAGAGGACTCACCTGGGCCACCTACCTGGCTTACTTGCAGCCCACCTGGCCTGGCACTGCTGGCCCAGCCCACCGGGCCCTCCACCGTCTTCAACCTCCTGCCAGTGGCCAGGAGGGCGTGTGGCCGCCGTGCGCGCCCACGCGCTCCGCGCCACCTCCTGCTTGCCGATGGACGCGTGGACGCTTTTCCCCGTGTCGTCACGATCCTGCTGACCCCCTCTCACTCTCTCTCGAGCTCATCCCCCCTCTGTTCTCTCTCCCTCTCACCACCGAACGCCACCGTCGCCGCTGTTCGCTGCCACCGTGACCACCGTGGTCCTCTCGCCCCTTCCCCGTGTCCAAAAGCTCTGTGACGACGCAAAGCTCCTTCATGCAGAAGATCCCGAACCCAAGAGCACCGTGGTCACGCCTTCGAGCTCGTCTTCCACCTCGGGCGCCACCGATCACCGCCGTCGATTCGCGACGTCTGACGCGCCCCCGAGCCCACTGACCTTCTGCGCCGCCTCCCTGTGAGCTCCTCATCTCTCCTCTTTGCTCTCTAGCCATCGTTCCACAAGTGCCCGAAGCTCGCCGCCGACGGCCATGTCGCCGTCGTGACGCCGTAGCTTGCCCCTGAGCACGTCATCGTGCTCGTGCTGCTCCCAGGAGACGAACGCACCTGCTAGCTCACCTTCCCATGCACCATAGCAAGTAGCCGGTCCTGCCCGAGCTCCGGCCGCCGCCAGGAGCTCGCTTCCGGCGAACTCCGGCCACCCTGCGCCCTCCCGTTGGTCTCCCCGGATGCGCACGGGCACGGGCTTCTTTCTGGTGCCCCTGGCGCGTCGACCCGTCGCCTCTGGCGAGTTCCAAGCGGGCTCCGCCGTGGTTTGAGGTCGCCGCCGGCTGAAATCCGGCGAGCCGACGTGGCCGCGTGATTAGCGCTAATCACGGCCAGCTAACCCTCCCCAGAGCCACTGACTACCGGGCCCCACGGCCTAATTAACCCTACTTAGCTCCTGTTTAGACTAAACTAACCCCACGGGCCCCACAGGTCAGTTTGACTGCCACGCCACTGATTGACCGCCCCACACGCCGATCTTGACTTCTCGACGTGGCTGTTGACTCGGCCCCACTTGTCAGCGACACTAACCAGCACTGGGTCACTGACTAGGGGACCCCACTGGCCAGGTTTGACCTAGACCGGCCTCGTTGACTGCTGACGTCATAGTGACGTTAATCTCGATTTAATAAGTATTTTCTGGATTTATTTTTATACAGGAAATTCCAGATAATACCACAAACTTCTAAAAATCATAGAAATTCAACCGTAACTCCAAATGAAATAAATTATATACGAAAAATGATCAGAAAAATCCAATCTATCCATCTGTACCATTTTCATGCATGTTAGAACAACTTTTGTTCACTGTTTAGGTCAAATCAATTAAATGGCATTTGAATAATCACATATGGAGTTTGAATTTGAATCTTGTATTCAAACCAACTTCATTTAATCTGTTGCTAGTTGCATTAGCTCAAAACCCAGTATATTTCCATGTCATGATCATGCATCATATTGTGCATTGCATTGATTGTGTTCTTCCTTGTTTGCTGGTGTTTGTCCCCTCTCGATAGACGTGGTTCCGACGATGAGATCGATGACACCGATGAAGAGATATACTATCTTCAGAAGTGCCAGGCAAGCAAAAACCCCTTGTTCATTTCGATACAATCCCACTCTCTCGCTCCTGCTCTCTTTTACTGCATTAGGACAACAACGGCATATTTGTTACATGCTGCGGTAGTTGAACCCCTTTCCTCTGCATGACCTGTCATTGCCACAATAAACAGATGAAACCCATTAGCATGAGTAGGTGTTGTTTGAGCCCTATTGTGCCTGCTCATTCATGCTTGTTTGTCATGCCTGCTACTGCTTAGAGTTGAGTTAGGTCTGATTCATCGGGGATGAATCGGAGGTGTGTAAACATGTCCTACTGTGTGTGAGCTAAGTGTGTGAACACGATTTGGTAAAGGTAGCGGTGAGAGGCCATGTAGGAGTACATGGTGGGTTATCTCATTGAAACCGTCCTTAGGAACTGAGTTCTGTGTTTGTGATCCATGAACAGTTACTACCACACATTGGGTTCCGGTAACTCGACCCGTCTCGACTTATTAATCAACATGATCTCTGTCCAGGAGTTGCAACTAGTTTCTGGTGTTTGTAGGTAGTGTTAGTAGTCTACCAAGTGGCACCCTGCATGTGGGCTTGGGACAGACTAGGCTGATGGGTCGGTGTACCAAGTGGCACCGGATGGTGGGCTTGGGAACCTGCACACATGGTTAGGGGCCGTGAGCGACACCCGGCCAGATCTCCTTGCGGATGGAACCCGAATAGGCGATAAACCCGGACGAGAGACTTGTGTGGTTAGTCGGTCGTGGCCGACTCCTCGCCAAAGCTTCCGCTTGAAGGTTGCCGAGATACATGACGTGTACATGGCGGTAAGTGGCGAGAGCGTGTGTGAATAAGTACACCCCTGCAGGGTTAATATGATCTATTCGAATAGCCATGTCCATGGAAAAGGACTTCTGGGTTGCCTGTACAGTTCATAGACAAGTGAAAGTGGATACTCTAAAATGCGCAAGATAAGCGTGAGTGCTATGGATGGCGTTCTCGTAGTGAGACGGGAGCGGATCCATAGTGGTGTATTGATATGGTGAATGTGTGGACTCGTGCGCCACCTCAAAAGAGTTACTTGCAAATGTAGTTCAGGATAGCCACCGAGTCAAAGCTGGCTTGCTGCAGTTAAACCCCACCACCCCCTTTGTTGAAAATGATGCATATGTAGTTAGTTCTGATGTAAGTCTTGCTGGGTACATTTGTACTCATATTTGCCTATTTTATGTTTTTGCAGAGAGACTTCAGTCTCACTAGTAATTCCGTGTGGACTTCGATATTTAGCCTGTTACCTCAGCTACGATCTTGTGCCCTCGGCAGGATCTGGTAGATAGTCAGGCTTCTCAGCCTTTTTCATTTGTAGATGTCTGTACTCAGACATGTTAAGCTTCCGCTTGTGCTTTGACTTGTATGCTCTGAATGTTGGGTCGTGAGACCCATGTTTGTAATATCTCGCTCCTCGGAGCCTATTGAATAAAATACTTGAGTTGTAGAGTCATGTTGTGATGCCATGTTGTATTTGCACATATCGGGCATATTGTGTGTATGTTATTGAAATGCTTGGTATGTGTGGGATCTAACTATCTAGTTGTTTATCCTCAGTAGCCTCTCTTACCGGGAAATGTCTCCTAGTGCTTCCACTGAGCCATGGTAGCTTGCTACTGCTCCGGAACACTTAGGCTAGCCGGCATGGGTCCTTCTTCGTTCATGTGTCTGTCCCCTCGGGGAAATGTCACGCGATGAATACTGGAGTCCTGTTAGCCTGCTACAACCTGGTTCACCGGAGTCCTGCTAGCCCAGTGCTACAGCCTGGATTCACTCGCTGATGACCGACACGTTCGATGCTGGATCATGGATGCCCGTCCCTGTAAATTTGTGCCACTTTGGCTTTACGACTAGCCATGTCAGCCCGGGCTCCTTATCATATGGATGCTAGCGACACTATCATATACGTGTGCCAAAAGGCGCAAACGGTCCCGGGCAAAGGTAAGGAGACACCCGTGGGAATACCGTGCGTGAGGCCGCAAAGTGATATGAGGTGTTACATGCTAGATCGATGTGACATTGAGTCGGGGACCTGACAGCTTCCTGGAGACGCTGCTATTGGCCGACAGGCGCCTTGCTCTTTGCCGGAGATGATGTTGCGGTCGAGGGACTGGATTTGCGAGGTGGGGTCACCATACTTGTCGTCCTTCCCCGGCCACCAACTTGACCTGGGTGTGCATGCTCAGGGGTGAGCAGCTATGTCTACCAACAACGTGGCGTTCTAAGATCCATGATGAGAGGGCAGGGGGCCCTCTTTGAAGGCGGAGGCGGACGTCGAGTCTACAGTGGTGGCGTGTGGAAGGCGACAGTGTGTGGTCGCCCTCTGGCGGCGGGTCGCTCTCTTGGCTCCACCTTCTCATTGGCAGGATGTGGAGCCCTTTGATGCTCAAGCCTTTGCGTGGTGCATTTGAATCCCGTTAACCGTTCTGTAGCATCGTGTATCTTTATCGATTACCTATGTTTTTTTCTTCTTCTGTTCCTTGTGTTGTTTGCCCGGTTATAATGCCGTTGTGGTTGCTTTAAAATACAAAGCGGGGAACCTTTTTCGTCAAATTAGGTATAATGATTTAGGTTGTTAGAAAAAAAAAGCAGAGTCCAATGCATATGACAGCACTATCTTCCTAGCGATCTTGCAACGCAGAATACCCCTGTTGACACCAGATTTTGGCACAGTCAAGAACTTATTTAAAATGGCCTCAAATGGAGAAGTGTTCTACATAAAAAAGTTTCGTATTGTCTATACGAACATCTTTGAAGTTTGGACCATCACCATCTAATCTCATCTCGAAGGCCGAAGTTGTGTTCGAAATACTGAGATTTTGTATTTAGAACACTATTCGGCACATTACGCGCCCAAGACTGCCTCGTATGGAAAAAAGATCTGCATGGATTGTCTTCGTCTCGTCGAAACGATTGATTTTGATATAAGAATCGTTCCAATCCGAGTTTGTATGCAAAAGTTAGAGCCATCCGAATACAGCACTATCACGAGCCAAAAGTGGCGTGCCCCACCAGACACCCTGTCTAATGGGTAGCGCGAATAACAGCATGTGTTGCACGAGCGATTTGACCTTCAAGATGAACTCTAATCAAAAAACGTTCAACATAAAAGTTGTTCGCTTCGTTGAAACGGTCAAGATTACTTTTGGGCTCGTTTCCATCCGAGGTTGTTTACCACCTCAAAAGTTACCCGCAAGATGCAGCCAGTTTAAACCGAACAGTTTTGGAAAGTTCGGACAAAACCAATACGAATTTGACTAGGGTTTTGGACGTGAATCCAAGCCTTTTCCTTGCACGGGAAGTCCAGCCGCCTCTTATATACCTGAGGGGTGATGGCCGATTGAACAACACACAATCGATCAATTCATCTACCACTTTTTATCTTTTATCTTTTCTCCTTAACCCTAGTTTTTCTTCTTCCTCGTTCTTCGTCTGTTCTTCTTGTTGCAGGGCGGCAAACCTCGAGGCCCTAGGGGCGACCAGGTCGACCTAGGGCAGCCCATAGCCGCCGCGCGCCCTGACGGGGTCCCTCCCGGGCGTGTGGGGTTTCGGGTCTTCAAAAGCGCCCGCCGGGTTGTCTTGCGTACCGCACTTCCGGCGGATCTCCTTCGACGTGAGCTGCTGTGCACCACCCCCGGCGTCGAGGGTACACAGTGACGTGTTCGTGTGCGAACACACTTTTTGGCGACTCCGCTGGGGACGAAGCTTCGAACGGTCTCCGGCCCGTTCTTGCTACAAAGAGATCGTCATCTAGGGTTTGCAGTCTCAAAGGTAATATGAATACCCAATCCCTTTATGTAGATGCAAATAATTCATATGGTGTTACTAGATCGTTCAATGAGTATACTCTATCGGCCAACTCTAGTTTTTTCAATCATGCAACTAACTACGTGCAAGGGCCGATTCAAAGTAATTTATATACTTCAACTTCTTATGATATTAGTAACATGCACCATATGTATCCCAACTCACACGCATCAGCAACCCAGCAAATTCATATGCCGATGAGCAACATGATGAGTTTGATTATTCAATTTGAACCACCCCAAGTTAGAATTTCCAATGCCATACGAGAAAGTGTTTCACCCTTTTATTCATCGACAGCTAATGTGCAATATAGTAATCCAACCATGCCGATGAATGAGAGAATTGGCCATGCTACTAGTGGCTATTCGGCCAGTTACTCTCAACCGTCATATGCTACACCTCATGTTACTAATTCTTCGGCATCATACACAACTGTAGATGCTCATAATTCGGCTTCACACCTTCCTGGTTATAGCCGAATGAATGTAAATTTTACAGGAGCGGTTGTGCCCAACATTGTAGAGGATGAGGTAGTGGTGGCTGCATTGAAGAGTTTAGCCCAAAATAAGAGAATTAGTGCTCTTTGCCTTGAACAACATGAAAAGGGGCTATTTCCTGATTATGCCGCAATAAAAGCTAGAGTTTTGCAAGAAGATGAATCTTTGCCAATTGATAAAATTGGCGAGCAAAAGGATGGTCTTACAACAATGCATATGCCTTCACCTAGTACTATATCATATTATACACCCCCTACACAATTGCAAAATTTCGGCAACACCCGTGTGTCATTGCCGAAAGAATCTAAAAGCATTGGGGGGCAATCATATCCGGAGTGGGCTGAAATTGAGAAAAAACTTAAAGCTAATTTTGCTGCTCGCCGTCAGAAACAAATAGAAAAAGAATTGGCTCAGATAAAAGAAGCATTGCCAATTGGTAGTATCAATGAAAAGAAGGATGATTCGGAACATGAAAGTGCTTCGGTTGAAAAATCCGAATCAAGTAGTATATATTCTGAATCCATCAAATCCAACGAGGCAAGCATTATTGAGAAAGGGCATGGCAAGCATAGGAAAACAACGGTGCTTGATTTTTCTGAAGTTAATGGAACCTACTTCCTGCCCTATGAGTTCCGTGCCGTAGAAATTGACAAGCTTCAAGGACAAGAACAAGTAGCCGAACAAAGTTCGGCCGACAAAAATCTTCAAAGCAATGATGCACGGATTCAAGAAAAAGATGATGACAAGGTGTTGGGGAGCCATCCAAAGACGAAGCAAGATGTTCTTCAAATGGCACCACCATCATGTTCTCCCAACATATTTGAAGAGGTATGCATAGCGAGTAATTCACCTATTTTTGAAGGAAATATGCCCTAGAGGCAATAATAAAGTTATTATTTATTTCCTTATATCATGATAAATGTTTATTATTCATGCTAGAATTATATTAACCGGAAACATAATACATGTGTGAATATATAGACAAACAGAGTGTCACTAGTATGCCTCTACTTGACTAGCTTGTTAATCAAAGATGGTTATGTTTCCTAACCATGAACAAGGAGTTGTTATTTGATTAACAAGGTCACATCATTAGTTGAATGATCTGATTGACATGACCCATTCCGTTAGCTTAGCACACGATCGTTTAGTATGTTGCTATTGCTTCCTTCATGACTTATACATGTTCCTATGACTATGAGATTATGCAACTCCGTTTACGGAGGAACACTTTGTGTGGTACCAAACGTCACAACGAATCGGGTGATTATAAAGGTGCTCTACAGGTGTCTCCGAAGGTACTTGTTGGGTTGGCGATTTGAGATTAGGATTTGTCACTTCAATGTCGGAGAGGTATCTCTGGGCCCTCTCGGTAATGCACATCACTTAAGCCTTACAAGCATTGCAACTAATGAGTTAGTTGTGAGATGATGTATTACGGACGAGTAAAGAGACTTGCCGTAACGAGATTGAACTAGGTATTGGATACCGACGATCGAATCTCGGGCAAGTAACATACCGATGACAAAGGAACAACGATGTTGTTATGCGGTCTGACCGATAAAGATCTTCATAGAAAATGTAGGAACCAATATGGGCATCCAGGTCTCGCTATTGGTTATTGACCGGAGACGTGTCTCAGTCATGTCTACATTGTTCTCGAACCGTAGGGTCCACACGCTTAAGGTTTCGATGATGGTTATATTATGAGTTTATGAGTTTTGATGTACCGAAGGAGTTCGAGTCCCGGATGAGATCGGGACATGACGAGGAGTCTCGAAATGGTCGAGACGTAAAGATCGATATATTGACGACTATATTCGGAGTTCGGAAAGGTTCCGAGTGATTCGGTATTTTTCGAGTACCGAGAGAGTTACGGGAATTCGTATTGGGCCTCATTGGGCCATACGGGAAAGGAGAGAAAGGGCCAAAGGGTGGCCGCACCCTCCCTTGGACTAGTCCGAATTGGACTAGGGGGGGCGCCCTTCCTTCCTTCTCCTTCTCTCTTCCCTTTCCTTCTCTCCTACTCCTACTATATGGAAGGGTTCCTAGTTGGACTAGGAAAGGGGGAATCCTACTCCCGGTGGGAGTAGGACTCCCCTAGGGTGCGCCATAGAGAGGGCCAGCCCTCCCCCTCCTCCACTCCTTTATATACGGGGGTAGGGGCACCCCATAGACACACAAGTTGATCATTGAGATCGTTCCTTAGCCGTGTGCGGTGCCCCCCTCCACGATATTACACCTCGGTCATATTGTAGCGGTGCTTAGGCGAAGCCTGCGACAGAGAACATCAAGATTGTCACCACGCCGTCGTCTTGACGGAACTCCCCTCGAGCCTCTCTTGGATTGGAGATCGAGGGTGCGCCATCGAGCTGTACGCGTGTCAAGAACTCGGAGGTGCCGAGTAACGGTGCTTGGATCGGTTGGACCGGAGGACGACGACTACTTCCTCTATGTTGTGTCAACGCTCCCGCTTCGGTCTACGAGGGTACATAGACAACACTCTCCCCTCTCGTTGCTATGCATCACCATGATCTTGTGTGTGCGTAGGAATTTTTTGAAATTACTACGTTCCCCAACAAATGGCATCCGAGCCAGGTTTTATCTTGTTGATGTTATATGCACGAGTAGAACACAAGTGAGTTGTGGACGATATAAGTCATCCGCCTACCAAAGATGTCATACTTTGGTTCAGCGGTATTGTTGGATGAAGCGGCCCGGACCGACATTACGCGTACGCTTATGCGAGACTGGTTTTACCGCCGTGCTTTGCACACAGGTGACTAGCGGTGTCTGTTTCTCCAACTTTAGTTGAACCGAGTATGGCTACGCCCGGTCCTTGAGAAGGTTAAAACAGAGTCTATTTGACAAACTATCGTTGTGGTTTTGATACGTAGGTAAGAATGGTTCTTGCTAAGCCCGTAGCAGCCACGTAAAATTTGCAACAACAAAGTAGAGGACGTCTAACTTGTTTTTGCAGGGCATGTTGTGATGTGATATGGTCAAGACGTGATAAGATATAAATTGTTGTATGAGATGATCATGTTTTGTTGAAGTTATCGGCAACTGGCAGAAGCCCTATGGATGTCTCTTTGTTGCATAAGATGCAAGTGCCAAATAATTGCTTTACTTTATCGCTATGCAATAGCAATAGTTGCAAGAGCAATAGTTGGCGAGACGACCATGTGACGACACATTAATATAGATCAAGATGATGGAGATCATGGTGTCATGCCGGTGACGATGGAAATCATGACGATGCTTTGGAGATGGAGATCAAAGGCACAAGGTGATGATGGCCATATCATGTCACATATTTTGATTGCATATGATGTTTATCTGTTATACATCTTATTCTTACTTTGATTTACGGTAGCATTTTAAGATGATCTCTCACTAATTATCAAGAAGTGTTCTCCCGAGTATGCACCGTTGCCAAAGTTCGTCGTGCCCGGACACCACGTGATGATCGGTGTGATAAGCTCACGTCCATCTACAACAGTGCAAGCCAGTTTTGCACACGCGAATACTCAAAGTTAAACTTGACGAGCCTAGCATATGCAGATATGGCCTCGAACACGGAGACCGAAAGGTCGGCGTGAATCATATAGTAGATATGATCAACATGAGATGTTCACCATTGAAAACTACTCCATCTCACGTGATGATCGGTTATGGTTTAGTTGATTTGGATCACGTGATCACTTAGATGACTAGAGAGATGTCTGTCTAAGTGGGAGTTCTTAAGTAATATGATTAATTGAACTTAAATTTATCATGAACTTAGTCCTGGTAGTATTTTGCAAATTATGTTGTAAGATCAATAGCTTGCGTTGTTGCTTTCATATGTTTATTTTGATATGTTCCTAGAGAAAATTGTGTTGAAATATGTTAGTAGCAATGATGCGGATTGGATCCGTGATCCGAGGTTTATCCTCATTCGTGCGTAAGAATTATGTCCTTGATGCACCGCTAGGTGACAGACCTATTGCAGGAGCGTATGCGCACGTTATGAACGTTTGGCTAGCTCAATATGATGACTACTTGATAGTTTTGTGCACCATGCTTTATGGCTTAGAATCGGACTTCAAAGATGTTTTGAACATCATGGACCATATGAGATGTTCCAGAATTGAAGTTAATATTTCAAGCAAATACCGAGTTGAGAGATATGAAGTCTCCAATAAGTTCTATAGCTAAAAGATGGAGGAGAATCGCTCAACTAGTAAGCATGTGCTCAGATTGTCGGGTACTACAATCCCTTGAATCAAGTGGGAGTTAATCTTCCGAGATAAGATAGTGATTGATGTAATTCTCTAGTCACCATCACCAAGTTAGTAGAACTTCGTGATGAACTATAGTATGCAAGGGATGATGAAAATGATTCCGAGTTTTTCATGATGATGAAATCGATGAAGGTAGAAATCAAGAAAGAACATCAAGTGTTGATGGTTAACAAGACCACTAGTTTCAAGAAAAGGGCAAAGGGATAGAAGGAACTTCAAGAAGAACGGCAAGCAAGTTGTTGCTCAAGTGAAGAAGCCCAAGTCGGACCTAAGCCCGAGACTAAGTGCTTCTACCGCAAAGGGACTGGTTATCGAAGCGAACTACCCCAAGTATTTGGCGGATAAGAAGGATGGCAAAATAAACAAAAGTATATTTGATATACATGTTATTGATGTGTACTTTACTAGTGTTTATAGCAACCCCTCGGTATTTGGTACTGGTTAGGTTGCTAAGAGTAGTAACTCAAACGGAGTTGCGAATAAATGTAAACTAGTTAAGGGTGAAGTGACGATGTGTGTTGAAAGTAGTTTCAAGATTGATATGATCATCATCGCACACTCCCTATACTTTCGGGATTAGTGTTGAACCTAAATAAATGTTATTTGGTGTTTGCGTTGAGCATGAATATGATTTGATCGTGTTTATTGCAATACGGTTATTCATTTAAGTAAGAGAATAAACTGTTGTTCTGCTTACATGAATAAAACCTTATATGGTTACACAACCAATGAAAATGGTTCATTGGATCTCGATCGTAGTGATACACATATTCATAATATTGAAACCAAAAGATGCAAAGTTAATAATGATAGTGCAACTTATTTGTGGTAATCGCCGTTTAGGTCATATCGTGTAAAGCGCATGAAGAAACTCCATGCTGATGGGATTTCGGAATCACTTGGTTATGAATCATTTGATGCTTGCGAACCGTGCCTTTTGGGCAAGATGACTAAAACTCCGTTCTCTGGAACAATGGAACAAGCTACTGACTTATTGGAAATAATACATACCGATGTATGCAATCCAATGAGTGTTGATGCTCGTGGCAAGTATCGTTATTTTCTGACCTTCACAGATGATTTGAGCAGATATGGGTATATCTACTTGATGAAACATAAGGCTGAAATAGTTGAAAGGTTCAAAGAATTTCAGAGTGAAGTGGAAAAATCATCGTGACAAGAAAATAAGGTTTCTACGATCTGATCGCGGAGACAAATATTTAAGTTACGAGTTTGGTCTTCAGTTAAAACAATGTGAAATAGTTTCACTACTCACGCCACCTGGAACACCACAGTGTAATGGTGTGTCCGAACGTCATAACTGTACTTTATTAGATATAGTGCGATCTATGATGTCTCTTACCGATGTACCACTATCGTTTTGGGGTTATGCATTAGAGACAGCTGCATTCACGTTAAAAAGGGCACCATCTAAATCCGTTGAGACGACACCGTATGAACTGTGTTTTGGCAAGAAACCAAAGTTGTTGTTTCTTAAAGTTTGGAGTTGCGATGCTTATGTGAAAAGGTTTCATCATGATAAGCTCGAACCAAATCGGAGAAATGCGTCTTCATAGGATACCCAAAGGAGATTGTTGGGTACACCTTCTATCACAGATCCGAAGGCAAAATCATTGCTAAAGATGGATCCTTTCTAGAGAAGGAGTTTCTCTCGAAAGAAGTGAGTGGGAGGAAAGTAGAAAACTTGATAAGGTAATTGTACCTTCTTGGAAAGTAGTTCATCACAAAAATCTGTTCTTGTGACTACTACACCAATTAGTGAGGAAGCTAATGATGATGATCATGTAACTTCAGATCAAGTCACTACCAAATCTCATAGGTAAACCAGAGTGAGATCCGCACCAGAGTGGTACGGCAATCCTGTTCTGGAAGTCATGCTACTAGATCATGACGAACCTACGAACTATGAGGAAGCGATGATGAGCCCAGATTCCGCAAAATGGCTTAAGGCCATGAAATCTGAGATGGGATCCATGTATGAGAACAAAGTGTGGACTTTGGTGGAGTTGCCCGATGATCGGCAAGCCATATTGTATAAATGGATCTTCAAGAGGAAGACGGACGTTGATAGTAGTGTTACTATCTACAAAGCTCGACTTGTCGCAAAAAGGTTTTGACAAGTTCAAGGTGTTGACTACAATGAGATTTTCTCAAGCTGTAGCGATGCTTAAGTCTGTCCGAATCATGTTAGCAATTGCCGATTTTATGAAATCGGCAAATGGATAAACAAAACTGCATTCCTTAATGGAGTTATTAAAGAAGAGTTGTATGTGATGCAACCAAGAGGTTTTGTCGATCCTAAAGGTGTTAACAAAATGTGCATCTATGGACTGGTGCAAGCATCTCGAGTTGGAATATACGCTTTGATAAGTTGATCAAAGCATATAGTTTATACAGACTTGCGGTGAAGCTGTATTTACTAGAAAGTGAGTGGGAGCACTACAAAGATTTCGATAAGTATATGTGAATGACATATTGCAGATCGGAAATAATGTAGAATTATTCTGTAAAGCACAAAGGTGTGTTTGAAAGGAGTTTTTCAAAGGAAGACCTCGGTGAAGCTGCTTACATATTGAGCATCAATATCTATAGAGATAGATCAAGACGCTTGATAAGTTTTTTTTCAATAAGTACATACCTTGACAAGATTTTGAAGTAGTTCAAAATGGAACATATCAAAGAAAGAGTTCTTGCTCGTGTTACAAGGTGTGAAATTGAGTAAGACTCAAAACCCGACCATGGCGTAAGATAGAAAGAGAATGAAAGTCATTCCCTATGCCTTGGCCATAGGTTCTATAAAGTATGCCATGCTGTGTACCAGATCTATTGTATACCTGCACCGAGTTTGGCAAGGAGTACAATAGTGATCTAGGAGTAGATCACTGGACATCGGTCAAAATTATCCTTAGTGGAATAAGGATATGTTTCTCGATTATGGAAGTGAAAAAAGGTTCGTCGTAAAGGGTTACGTCGATGCAAGTTTTGACATCGATCTGGATGACTCTAAGTCTCGATCTAGATACATATTGAAAGTGGGAGCAATTAGCTAGAGTAGCTCCGTGCAAAGCATTGTAGATAGAAAAATTGCAAAATACATAACGGATCTGAATGTGAAAGACCCGTTGACTAAGATTCTCTCACAAGCAAAACATGATCACACCTTAGTACTCTTTGGGTGTTAATCACATAGCGATGTGAACTAGATTACTGAATCTAGTAAACCCTTTGGGTGTTGGTCACATGGCGATGTGAACTATGGGTGTTAATCACATGATGATGTGAATTATCGATGTTAATCACATGGTGATGTGATCTAGATTATTGACTCTAGTGCAAGTGGGAGACTGAAGGAAATATGCCCTAGAGGCAATAATAAAGTTATTCTTATATCATGATAAATGTTTATTATTCATGCTAGAATTGTATTAACCGGAAACATAATACATGTGTGAATATATAGACAAACAGAGTGTCACTAGTATGCCTCTACTTGACTAGCTTGTTAATCAAAGATGGTTATGTTTCCTAACCATGAACAAGGAGTTGTTATTTGATTAACAAGGTCACATCATTAGTTGAATGATCTGATTGACATGACCCATTCCGTTAGCTTAGCACACGATCGCTTAGTATGTTGCTATTGCTTCCTTCATGACTTATACATGTTCCTATGA
The DNA here is from genome assembly GCA_021437245.1 of Aegilops speltoides. Taxonomy (NCBI): domain Eukaryota; kingdom Viridiplantae; phylum Streptophyta; class Magnoliopsida; order Poales; family Poaceae; genus Aegilops; species Aegilops speltoides. The sequence continues at coordinate 186,935,210 of CM038147.1, forward strand.
CTATGAGATTATGCAACTCCGTTTACGGAGGAACACTTTGTGTGCTACCAAACGTCACAACGAATCGGGTGATTATAAAGGTGCTCTCTGGTGTCTCTCAAGGTACTTGTTGGGTTGGCGTTTCGAGATTAGGATTTGTCACTCCGAATGTCGGAGAGGTATCTCTGGGCCCTCTCGCTAATGCACATCACTTAAGCCTTGCAAGCATTGCAACTAATGAGTTAGTTGTGAGATGATGTATTACGGAACGAGTAAAGAGACTTGCCGGTAACGAGATTGAACAAGGTATTGGATACCGACGATCGAATCTCGGGCAAGTAACATACCGATGACAAAGGGAACAACGTATGTTGTTATGCGGTCTGACCGATAAAGATCTTCATAGAAAATGTAGGAACCAATATAGGCATCTAGGTCCCGCTATTGGTTATTGACCGGAGACGTGTCTCGGTCATGTCTACATTGTTCTCGAACCATAGGGTCCGCACGCTTAAGGTTTCGACGACAGTTATATTATGAGTTTATGAGTTTTGATGTACCGAAGGAGTTCGGAGTCCCGGATGAGATCGGGGACATGACGAGGAGTCTCGAAATGGTCGAGACGTAAAGATCGATATATTGAACGACTATATTCGGAGTTCGGAAAGGTTCCGAGTGATTCGGGTATTTTTCGAGTGGGAGAGTTACGGAATTCGTATTGGGCCTCATTGGGCCATACGGGAAAGGAGAGAAAGGGCCAAAGGGTGGCCGCACCCTCCCTTGGACTAGTCCGAATTGGACTAGGGAGGGGGGGCGCCCCCTTCCTTCCTTCTCCTTCTCTCTTCCCTTTCCTTCTCTCCTACTCCTACTATATGGAAGGGTTCCTAGTTGGACTAGGAAAGGGGGAATCCTACTCCCGGTGGGAGTAGGACTCCCCTAGGGCGTGCCATAGAGAGGCCCGGCCCTCCCCCTCCTCCACTCTTTTATATACGGGGGTAGGGGCACCCCATAGACACACAAGTTGATCATTGAGATCGTTCCTTAGCCGTGTGCGGTGCCCCCCTCCACGATATTACACCTCGGTCATATTGTAGCGGTGCTTAGGCGAAGCCTGCGACAGAGAACATCAAGATCGCCACCACGCCGTCAGGTCGCGGAACTCCCCTCGAGCCTCTCTGGATTGGTGATCGAGGGTGCGCCATCGAGCTGTACGCGTGTCAAGAACTCGGAGGTGCGGGTAACGGTGCTTGGATCGGTTGGATCGGGAGGACGACGACTACTTCCTCTATGTTGTGTCAACGCTTCGCTTGGTCACGAGGGTACGTAGACAACACTCTCCCCTCTCGTTGCTATGCATCACCATGATCTTGCGTGTGCGTAGGAATTTTTTTGAAATTACTACGTTCCCCAACAATTTTCAGATTTGGTCGCAACTTCATTATTGATGCATCTATAAGAAATATTCTCATAAGTAATTTTGAAAGACCAATGAAGAGGGGTAATTTACTTGTTAGCAATAAAATTGTTATGGAACATATCGGTCAAACCATTGCGCCATTTATAAAGACCGATAATGACTTATTGTTACAGCCAAAGCTTTCCCCGTTGCTTTATCTAAAGTTCATATCTAGTTGGGTAGCTTTGCTTATTTCGTACTTGGATTGCACTTGGTCTCAACTGAGACATGTATGTTCTAAATATCTTCGTTTCAGAAATTTAAAGCCAAGGTTAAATTCTATTGAGAAAACCGATGCTAATACAATATCTTATCCAAAGACATCGGAGATAGAGTGGAAAACACAATGCATAGCCGAATGGGGAGATTCCAAATCTGAACCATTCATTTGCTTATCTCCAAAGCCGTTCAAACAGCAAGATCGGCTAGAAAACAAGAAGTATACCTTCAATTCAAGCATGTGTGATCAAATATTTGATTTGTTGCTGAAAAATAATTACATTACAATTCTCGATCACCATGTTAAGCCATCAATCCAAGGATGAATGTATTGTAAGTTGCATGATTCGTCCAAATATAATTTTAAGGATTGCAACATGTTTCGGCAAATAGTTAAATTGGCCATTGAAAAAGGACGATTGAAGTTTGTTGAAACACCAAGAGATGACCAGTCTATTCTGATTGGTCCCGATGGCAAAAGGTTTTTGCATCGGCTGCTTCAAGCCGATCCATTTAAAGAGAATGTAAAAACTGCAGGTGATGGGATCAAGGTTTCAAGTAAAGAAGTTGTTGAAGAGCATAATGAACATAATCTTGAGGGCGAAAATCCCATCGAAGCTACAATGGAGACGCCAAGGACTGGGGGGCAGCAAGCAAATCCAATGATCGATGAAAGCAAACCAAAAGAAAACAAAGGCCGAAATAAGCACAAGTGCAAGAGATCAAAAATCACCTTTGCTGAACTATTGGATAAATATCAAAAGATGAGTGAAGAGAAGAATGCTTATCAGCCAAATCATGCAAAGAAACCAAGATCACCCCCAAGGCGCAAAATGAGGATTGGTATTGGCAAAGTGATAATTTTAATGCAACATATTCATATCCTTATTTTAGGCTGCCAATGCCAATGCCGTGGATGCCTCCCTATGCTCATATAGATACATATTCATCATGGGACAGGTATGGTACAAGGGCACATTCTTCATCTTATTCTAGAACATCTCACCAATACTATGTAGCTCCAAGAAGATCAACATTTGGAAAATCACGTATCAAATACCGTTTCAATCATAAGGAATCGGACCAGAGCTCAAGGAAGAAGAAAGAGATGGTAAAGCAAGTTTACCGCGTGAAAATAGATGGTCGTAAGTGTGCTACTTCAGATTTGATCTCAAAAAATAAAGAGCCAATTAAAGTGTTGACATTGGCTACAAAAGGCAAAGAAGTGAAGCAATCAATTGATAAAAATCAGAGTGCCAAATCTGAAGAAAATAAGTTGAGGGTGCACAAGGCCCAGAAAGAGTTGCCATTGGTTGAAACAAAATCACAGTCGAGGTGCTCACTCGGCTTATCGTATTGGCAAAAGAAGGAATTACAAAATCTTAGTGCACAAGAACTTAGAAAGAAGAACATGGCATGGGTTCCCAAGAGGATCAATCAAAACAAAAACGATGTGCATGCTTCAATTGCAACAAGTACAATAAAAATGAAGAAGGAGAATGATGGAAGCAACAAACAATTAAGCCAAGGTGTGCATCACAACATCAAAATCTTGGTTAGCACATCATCCATTTTCTTCAACAATGCCATTGATGCCTTTGCCATGGAATTCATCCATGTGTATGATCGTTACCCTCCATGGACTTATTTTGATCCATGGATGCAACATAATTTTCTATATGATGATGAGTATTACCAAATCACTATACATTTGGTTAGTTACATTTTGTTGCTAGATAAAGGAGCCAAATATTTTATTGCTATTTTATTTGTTTATTTCGGCTATACATGTTTTAATGGATGAATTCTACATGAACCTCATGGTAATGGCCGATAATTAACTATCGTCCTAAGAAACTATCTGATCATGGCCGGTGTGGAATTCTAACACCGTCCTTAGTTTAATTGGAACCGAGACAAGGTACATGTTAAGTGATATTAGCTTTGTCTCTCTAGTACTATGGAGATTATATTTTGATGGTTCAATTTGTAGCAATGGCCAAAGTGTTGGTGTTGTTTATTTATCTCCGTATGGAGCTAGTTTGTGAAGCCTCATGCCGCTTAAGATATTTTTGCACAATGATCAAAGCCGAATATGCATTGTTATTCGGATTGGACCTTTGCCTTGCTATAGGTGCTATACATATTGAGGCTTCCGGTGATTCGTTATTAGTAGTGCAAGAAATGTCCAAGGGTTATCAATGTTTTGACGAATCACTTATAGTTTATCTTTTAATATGACTAGATGCAAGATTTACCTTGGGTTGCTTTAAAATTGTTCATATATCTAGACATGACAATTTGAAAGAGTTGGCACATCAAGCATATGGCTACTATGTTAACTATGGTGTATTGTATTTCTATCAATAGCCGATGCTAGGTTTTGTCAACATAGGTAAGGCCGAACCGAAGCCCACAGCTTTGGTCACTAATGAAACTTTTATGCAGGCGAAGTAAGGATTGGAGAAAGTTTATTATTGATTATCAGCAAAATCCTAGCAAAAGGGTGAATAATATGGTTCAGAGGATGACCTTGAGATACATATCTATGGGACTTTATCATCGGATTGTTAAGGAAGTTGAGAAAAATTCACCCAAGCTTGCGTCAAAATATTCACACAAGCAATGGCCGATATAAACTTATCGTCCTAAGAATATGCCAAAATGGCCGATGGAGTGTTGACATCGTCCTTAGAGCAAGCTATATGCAAGTTATTTTTCGCACACGTGCTTTGCCGAAAAAGCAGGGAGCATGTGTTGACACCAGATTTTGGCACAGTCAAGAACTTATTTAAAATGGCCTCAAATGGAGAAGTGTTCTACATGAAAAAGTTTCGTATTGTTGATACGAACATCTTTGAAGTTTGGACCATCGCCATCTGATCTCATCTCGAAGGCCGAAGTTGTGTTCGAAATACTGAGATTTTGTATTCAGAACACTATTCGGCACATTACGCCCCCAAGACTGCCTCGTATGGAAAAAATGATCTGCATGGATTGTCTTCGTCTCGTCGAAACGATTGATTTTGATATAAGAATCATTCCAATCCGAGTTCGTATGCAAAAATTAGAGCCATCCGAATACAACACTATCACGAGCCAAAAGTGGCGTGCCCCACCAGACACCCTGTCTGATGGGTAGCGCGAATAACAGCATGTGTTGCACGAGCGATTTGACCTTCAAGATGAACTCTAATCAAAAAACGTTCAACATAAAAGTTGTTCGCCTCGTTGAAACAGTCAAGATTACTTTTGGACTCGTTTCCATCCGAGGTTGTTTACCACCTCAAAAGTTACCCGCAAGGTGCAGCCAGTCTAAACCGAACAGTTTTGGAAAGTTCGGACAAAACCAATCCGAATTTGACTAGGGTTTTGGGCGTGAATCCAAGCCTTTTCCTTGCACGGAAAGTCCAGCCGCCTCTTATATACCTGAGGGGTGATGGCCGATTGAACAACACACAATCGATCAATTCATCTACCACTTTTTATCTTTTATCTTTTCTCCTTAACCCTAGTTCTTCTTCTTCCTCGTTCTTCGTCTGTTCTTCTTGTTGCATGGCGAACCTCGAGGCCCTAGGGCGCCCAGTCTACCTAGGGCAGCCCATAGCCGCCTGCACCGACGGGTCCCTCCCAGCGTGTGGGGTTTCGGTCTTCAAAAGCGCCCGCCGGATTGTCTTGCGTTCCGCGCTTCCGGCGGGTCTCCTTCGACGTGAGCTGCGGTGCATCACCCCCGGCGTCGAGGGTACACGGTGACGTGTTCGTGTGCGAACAACCCCCCAATCGGGAGGTGATGTACTCATGTTCTTTGGTCCGTGGTAGCGAAGCATGCCTTCCCCTGTAGTCTGTACACGCAGGACAACAGCAACACGTGTAGAGAAGCAAGGCCCGTCTTCTCTTCTGAAGCTGATGGCTGATTTTGTCCGCGATCTAGGATGGAATGCACCTGCACCGCATCATGAGTTCATGATTCTTCCATCTACAGTACCATCTATGTACGCACAAGTGTAGGCAACCTGCATGTGGCTTTGCCCGTCTCCATGCCGCGTAGGCTGGACGGAATGCCGTCACGACAGCCTTAGAAATGGCAGAAAAATACGTTTTTTTTAAACAAGAAAAAAATACGTATTTTTTGAAAGCCACGGTCATTCTGTATTTCTTTTTTCCACAGTGCCCATACCGAAGTATTTTATTCATCACTAGCGTACCCGCACCGCCTCCGTATCCATCACAGCTTTTCTTCTTCTTTTATTGGTTGATTGTTTCTTGAGGGGTGATATTTTTAGTTCAGCCAGGGGAAAAAGGATATTCTTTTTTGAGGGAAAGGGAAAAGGGAAAAAGGAAATAGAACAGAGACCAGATGGGCTTAAACTCTAACCGGATTCAGACGTTGGGCTCTCTAATTGGGCCCAACCGCCCAGGCGACAAAGCAGCACCCGCGTCCCCGTGCCGCTGGAGCGGGACAGAAGAGAAGGGAGCGGGTAGTACCACCTCGACTAGCGACGAGCAGCGTGGCTGGGAGGGCTAATTTTTTCTAAATATTTTTTCAATTAATTTGCATAAATATTACGTCAATATTTTTATTTTTAAAAATAATACACCATCGGCCTAGTCGGCCTGCTGCGGGCCGACTGGAAGCCAATCAGCCTGTGGTGGACCGACTAGGTGCATGTGGCCATTTTTCTTTTTCTGTTTTTGGTTTTAGTTGTTGTTTTCTATTTATTCTATCTATCAAATGAATCTGGTTTGTGTTGAAACTTTTTGCATCAATTACTACCAATATTAACAAGCCACATATAAATTTTCATAATTTTTGGAAAACCACATATTTACAATTGTATTTGATAGCTCCTGGTGAATATAGATAGGGTTTAAATTTATCTATCCAAATTAATTTATTTTTATTTTTATAGATTTTAAAATATTGAGGAGAATAGTTTAAAATTTTCTGTGAAACAATTTGAGAATACTTTTTTGGCTTATCAAACAATTTTTGTGAAACAATTTGAGGATACTTTTTTAGCTATATATAATGAGGCGTGGCTTAATATCATAACTCATACCTTTCTCGGCCTTTTGACTAAGATCAAGTGTAGTATCTGTTCTTATCAGTTTAATATCTGATATGATATATGGTCTTATGGAAAGGAGCCACCACAGTGGCTTGCCACTGGGACCCTTATGTGTCACCCAGGCTTTGCACTGCTGCCTGGGCCTGGCACACCCCAACCAAATCAAATTACAAATTTATTTCAAACTGATGATTGTTTTCTGTTTTTCATTAAACCGAATAACAAAGTTATTTCGATGACTGTGCTTAGAATTACTTCGATAATAATCACGATAAACCTAACTCACTGCCTGAAGAATATGACAACCCAGCTGTCCATTCGGCCCGTTGTCCATCGGAATGCTGGGCCTAAGCCCAATAATCAGCCCATGGTCCAAAACAGGTTGGGTAAGTTGCGGGCTTTAGCGAGCGAGTCCATTCGACTGCACGGTGGGTCGCGCCTCCACGCAGCCATCGTGGTGGAAGTAACTCTCGCCTCCAGTACCACCCCCCGCCTCCGCTCCGCCCCCGACCATGGCAACCTCCACGCCGCCGTCCTAATTAACAGCCACTCTCCCAACCTACCCCGAGACCCAGCCCCCCCGCGCTGGCCGCGACCCACCCCGGGATCGCGCGGATCAGATGCTATCCCTGGGCGCCATCCGCAAGCTCTGCGCCGCCTTCGACGCCGTCGCGCTCACCATCATCGCCGCCGGCCTCTCCCACCCCCGCTGCCGCCCCTTCTCCGCGCGCGCGGCCCCTCCGCCGGACTTCCCCACCATCGCCTCCTGCCGCGCCGCGGTCGCGGCCTCCAAGCGCCGCCGCCAGCCCTCTTCGGTGCCCGCCGACGCGCAGCCGGAAGGGCCCGCGGACGCCGAGGCGCCGGTGCTGGTCAGGATCAAGAGAGAGCGGGACCCGGTTCGGCTGTACGAGCTGTTCAAGGCCAATGCGGACAACCGCGTCCTGGTCGAGAACCGGTTCGCGTTCGAGGACGCGGTGGCGCGACTGGCAGGTGCTCGACGGAATGACCTCGTGGAGGAGATCCTCGAGCAGCACAAGGCGCTGCCCCAGGGAAGGCGGGAGGGGTTCGTCATCAGGGTCATTGGCTTGTACGGGAGGGCCCGGATGCCGGAGCACGCGCTCCGGACGTTCCGGGAGATGGAGATGTACGGGTGCGAGCGCACGGTCAAGTCGCTCAATGCCACGATGAAGGTGCTGATGCAAGCACGGCTCTTTGATGGGGCCCTGCGGCTGTTGGACGAGGCATCGCCCACGTACGGGGTTGAGCTGGATGACATTTCGTATAACACAGTGGTGAAGATGGCGTGCGACATGGGGGAGCTCCATGCAGCATACCGGGTAATGCAGGAGATGGAGAAGGAAGGAGTGCGGCCAGATGTCATCACATACACGACGCTGATGGCAGCGTTCTATAAGAATGGCCACCGTGAGGTTGGGGATGGCCTGTGGAACCTCATGAGGTTGAGGGGTTGCATGCCCACACTAACCAGTTACAATGTAAGGATTCAGTTCCTGATCAACAGGAAAAGGGGCTGGCAGGCAAATGATCTGGTGCGGAAAATGTATGCAGCGGGGATAACACCGGATGAGATCACATATAACTTGGTTATTAAGGGATTTTTTGTGATAGGTGAGCATGAGATGGCGAAGACGGTCTTTGGTGCAATGCATGGGAGGGGATGCAAGCCAAATGAAAGGATTTACCAGACAATGGTGCATTACCTATGTAAGCGAAGGGAGTTTAATTTGGCATTCAGATTGTGCAAAGATAGCATGGAGAAGAACTGGTTTCCGAGTGTCGATACCATTCACCATCTGCTGAAAGGCCTTATGGTAATTAAAAAGGACAGGAACGCCCGAGAGATAATGAAGTTGGTTGCTGAGAGAAAACCTTCCTATTCAGTTGATGACGTGAAGGCCTTCCAAGACATATTGTCTCATGGGAAGACTGGAAGATAAGTTGACTGCTGGACGAAAAGTTTTGCTGTAAATGCACCACATGTAACTGTAAGGCTGTTGTTGACACTGTTTCATTAATTTTGTTTTGTGGCCAAATTAGAATAAAATAGATTGAAAAGGTTTTCAGTGCTTAAATTATTCTTTGAGAGATGTCAGATAGTGGCATTTACTCAGCTGCTGAACTTGTGTAAAAAATCGCAGGAGAACCTTTACCTCTAATCAAAAATCATGATCACTCTAAGAAGAGTGTGTTATACTCTGTCATAAACTAATGCTTCCAGATTTCTCAGACTATTCAAAATAGTACAATATAGCGAAATATAGAAGAATTGTTAATGAACATTGCAAAAAAAGTAGAATCAAATGTGATATATTTCAAGTTATGTTTGAGAAAATCTAAGGTTTTTCTTTTCTATACCAATTTCACAAAAAATAAGGTACTCCCTCCGTCCCAAATTGTAAGACATTTTCTGACACCACTCCCTCCGTTCCATAATTTAGTGCATATAGATTTTTTGAAAAGTCAAAGCTCATAAACTTTGACATGTGGTGTGCATCTAGAATGCCAAACATATATCATTAGATTCATCATAAGAGATGTAGTTTTATATTTTATATATTTGATATTGTGCATATAAATAGTTTTCTCTATAAACTTGGTCAAAGTTTGCAAAGTTTGACTTTAAAAAGATTATACGCACTACATTGTGGAACGAAGGGAGTATAATAGTGTCAAAGAACATCTTACATTGAGACAGAGGGAGTAGAAGATTGTCTACCTCTTGTTGTTTACTGTTTGTAACAGTATTTCTCGCTTGAGGTTGAGGGTTGGCATACACAATAAGGTAAAGTCATTTTGGTTATTTATTGATGAGACATATGAAAGTCCATGCAACATGTTTTATCTTATTGCAACTTTTGTACCTAAGGTGTTGTCTTTTGTGCAACTTTCTCGCGGTGTATCAAGTATGGTACGGAGATGTGGGATTTCCAGCTCATGGGCTGTATAAACTATGGTTGTAAACTTGAAATGATTCACTCCATGTCAATATATATTTTTAGCATATTGTTAGCACTCAAATTGTAATTACTGCAGCAATAGTTTCCTTTTGATTGTTTTAGAAGGCTTCACACAAGTAATCTCAGCAGTGAGCTCTGTGTACTGTTGGTCTGACATGTAACTGAAACTGCGGTTGCTCAATATATGCAAAAAAGGCTAAAGTACCAATTTGAAATGTCTGTTCTTGGATCACAAACAGGTAGGAATACATCCAGATGTGAAGATAGGCCAGGTGACCAGTGGTGTCATGTTCATTGCAATAGTCAGCCAGTCATCTAGTACTATAAATGAACAGTAGCAAACACTTAATTTAGTGAAGGATTTGCTGTTTTAGTTTGTTGGTTTGAACCTATGCACCAAGCCAGCTACGCCTCTGGATACATCAATCATGAAGCATGAACATGACAATTTGACATATATATGCCCTGTTTACTGATCCTTTCAGTTCAATGAATTATGCCAGTGATCCCTACTGCAATGGTGTCCTTTGCGGCTGGCGCTTTTCCCATGCTTGGTTGAAAGGAGAAGGCGACGAAGAGAATAATGGAAGTGTAGAACAATAGAAGTTGAGGGGTGGAACGGGATCGCATGGTCATTCAAGCAGCGTTGTTACCAGAACCATTATTGTAAGTCACAAGGTATGAGAAAATAGTATTGATAACAGCGAAAACAATTTGAGATATTTCGTCACTGCACATCCCAAAAAACATGATCATTTTGATATCCACTTCACAGAACTCATTGTCTCTTAATCAAATAAAGCAAAGTTAATAGGGTTCCCTTGCCCTTCATACGGCAATCTTTCTGATTCTTGTCAATGTTAGATATTTCTTGTCCAACACTATGTCGTAAATTGTAGCGGTTTCTTTATTGCTAGTCTGTCTGCTGAGTTGCACTTGATCTTACATAAACACAGAACCATAGATCCTCTTGCTTGCTTATTCTTAATCTAGCAATAAACCGTCGATCACCCGTGCACGGTGTTAATGCACATCTGGCTACCTAGAGCGCTGCAGTTTTTGCTCCATGACAGTAAATAAACTAGTTATCGTCTAATCTTTTCCCCTCTTCACAGGTAGACGTTTCCAGAGCTCTATCGACGTTGTTGCTTTGGAGCATTTGGAGGAAAACAAGCGGATTGATCATCAATCGCAGCGAAGTGAGCTTTCTTCTGCCCAGGTTGGCAACAGATGGGGCAATTTGCAGCTTCGCGCAAGCAGCAGCATAGCGAACCAGAAGAGATTTATACCAACAGCCCGGTAGCATATCCATATACTGCTACTGGGAGACACACATACACTGGTACTTTTTAGTTAGTATATCATGTTCATGTCACCACAACCATAAATTTACGGCATTCTTTGTCTGGTTCTTCATGTAGAGAATTTATCATTGACAGTATGTTGTATTCTCGTTGTTTCTACTCAATTGACGTGTACAACACAGGTGGAACAATATAAAACACGTGTTAGCACTGTAGTCTATCTGGGTACTCAACGGCAAGTCTCAGTCAAGTGATATAGTATAAGAGGAAAAAAAACTGAAAAGATTTTTTTTACACGAATCTTCATGCAAGATCAAAGTTAGCATCGACTGAGACGTCAGTCGACTGAGACTTAGCAAAACTGATTCTATATGCTTGAAAGTGTCAGAAAACTCGATAAAAAATTCTGAAAAATGGAAGGTGGTTCAAAAACTTGTGCAATAAATAAAATATATGCCGTGTTCCCCAATGTTTGTTGCTCCACATAAATTCAGAACACTACAAGGGGAGCTGTTCAGTGCATCCACCCAACGACAAGACAGGAACTCACTGGCAAGTTTTCGAGCCAGATCCATTTCTCCTGGGAAGGACCAAAGGAGACCGATCTTTATACCGTCTCTTACGGTCACACAAGAACACCAGACGCCTCACAGCTATCAGCCAGATAAATATTAGTCCTACTCTACAGACGCTTGTTATCAACTATTCACTTGACTTTATACCATATACAATTCTACAATGTACAACAGCTGCAGAAGTTATCATATAAACCTCATATGCAGCAACTAGATTCCTATGTTGTTCGCTTCCTTTTGATCATTTCATCGCAAAATTGTTGGCAGCCATATGTCCAATCTCTGCTGGCTGGAGCCGCTTGATGTAATATTTTGATCCGCGTGAGAGATTGATTCGTTTTCGCCTCTTCACTGGGATGGATTCCACTGAGCATTCCTTGAAGCCACGCCGGACAAACCTGTTGAGGTTCAAGTGTAAACATGAGAAACATCCGGCACAGCATCTTTACGACATGAACATATTTTCACCACCAGAAATAAAATGCACTCTGAAAATATGAGCAGATATAGCACGTTTTATTGATGCATCAAGAAAGATGGTGGGGTTGACTCTTAATTGAAGGAACCATGAAGTATTCCATGATTAACCACAGCTGCTCATCAACAATGAATATTATGGAGTTCAAAGATTATTAAAACATCTACACATAGGTACCAATTTGACGACAACTAGAACATAACTACATACCAGTCTGCTGTCCGTGTGGTAAGCAAGAATATTTTCTCAAGACCAAGGGATAATGCCTTCTTTTCAACATAATCTGCAGGAGTACATCAGCCATGATAAGTATTTGATAAACACTAGTCCATTGCAGTGCACAGTTAGTGCTAGAGAAAGATGAAGTTAATGATGACAACATATAAGGTGGAGACTCAATTGTGGTGATTTTGTTTAAGTTTCTTGGTTTATACACACACAAAATTAATAGTAGGAAACATTCCCAAGAAAAACTGAGGTAGTTCTCGGTTAAGCAAAATCTCTCTTCCAAATATCAAATTCTAATTCAGTTCATATTGGTAGACTAAGATTACAGTATACATGAAAAAAAGTTAACAAGGTGAAGCAAAACAAACAGTATGCCAACGCTCTAGAGTTAATATTACCAACCTCCATGCTTTCTACTAATGTGCAATTTAAGTATTGAAGTTGTAGGCTGCGTTTGGGATCAAGGTGGATTCTTATAATCCCGTTCATCCCACTCGCTTTACCCTATTTTAGTGCCTGATTGACGAGCTTTTTGCCTACTTTCATGACTAATTTTTCACAGCAGATAATAAGTTAAGGAAGGCACAGCACAGTTCAGCAACCACAAGATTAGATGTTTGCAACATAGAATTAAACATTAATATACACTTTTTATGACAAATAATTGAAAGTAAGGTTTGCATAGCCTTTACTGAGCAGACTAACGAGGTGGATTTGCAACAGTCTTACCAAGTAACTTGTCTCCTTGACCCTGTCCTCGACATTCTTCAGAGACAGCTATAGCAGCAACTTCCCCAGATTTATCCTCAAAAAAGGGAAAGAGAGCAGCACACGCAATGATTGAACCATCTCTTTCCACGACAATAAATGACTTCAGTGCTTCCAAAAGCTGTTGAAAGATAAAAGAGGATGCTTTGTTCAGTTTCATAAAGAGGCATGTCTTAACTCAGGCTATTAGTGTTTACACTGCTCGAAGTCCGGTAATGAGGTACCTCTTTATCTGTTCTCTGCACTAGGACACCGGATTCTTCTAGGGGACGAAGGATTTTTCTAATACCAGAAAAATCTTCCTCTCTAGCCGTTCTTGTTCCTTCATACATATCTCTGTTAAATGAGTGGAAAACATTATTTCCCTGCACTTTGCTCCTATATATATGCAGTAAATATGTCCTATTCCAGATCATAGGCATTCTCAAATAGCAGCGCATATTATCTGCTGTGACATTGATAGCATGCATGCGTTTTGAGCTTTCGCAGAACAACTTATATAAATCAGTAGCTCAACAGGCATATAGGAGCATTGCAAGTACGCAATTGTGGGCTTACACATCAAGACTAATGTTTCGTGACAGCTAGGAAAGATCAAGAGTTTCAATATACCTTGCTATTAGTGTTCCTGCACCATCTCTTGTGAATAATTCTAGCAACAATGACCCCCCAACAGTGCCATCTATGATATGAACTCTTTGGACACCGCCCTGATATGTAAAAATGAGAAGATCCTAATCAGGAAAAAGGAACAACAGCAATGCATAAATAATACAAAAAATACATGAACTGCCGTACATCATATACTTTTGCCCCGTGGAAACAGAATATTTCAAGGACCATAGTGGATATGATTCCCGGAGAAACATGGCAGATACAAGTACCACTCGGGTCAATAAACAAGATATATTCAGTAAAAAAATGGTCTTTGAGCAGGATAGTTGTCTAACATCATGATATGTATAGGACAATTTTTTTGGCGAGGAATATGTATAGGACATAATGGTGCACACTGATGAATGTACAAAAATTGCATCTGGTGTACTAACATGTATTCATACACCAAAAGCAGTTTGGAAGATAAAGAGTATCCTATAATATTCAAGTTTGGTGTTAACAATGTTGGAACCCTAGAAACCATGTAATCTAGTGCAGAAGTAGCAACTTCAGAGCTCACACTTTTATACCTCCTAAATCCAACTCAAGAAAGAAGCAAAAACTTACATGGCATACGTATGCTGCTGCAGCCAACTCTGAAAGGTAGCCATTTGACCTGCTCAACCGCTCTGCCCCACCAATAGCAAACCCTTGCTCACCAGACAGACCATTACCATTATTGAAACCCACACCATTCCGAAAGGATGCAGTGTAATCACTGACAAAATCTCTTCCAACCCATACTTGTTCTTTCTCTTCTTTGATAGGAAAATTGTGGGCATAACTAATGTCCTCCTCCCCTACAACCTTTACATAATTTGCAGCAGTTTCACTCTGCTTAGCGCGTGTTCTGATGAGCATATCTGCTTCCTCGATAGACATGAAACGATTGACTCGGCCATGCTCATCATATATTTGGCCATCGACAACACAGATAAGCTTGTCCGCCTCGATAGCCAAAGCACATGCTGTCGCAACTTCATATGTGCTGAAAGTCAGTAAAAGTAACACCTAATATCAGATGATGTTGAAGATAAGAATGTTGTATCTGTCTCATCTTGTATTTCATAAAAAAAAAATCCTTACGTGAAGTTATGTGAACTGTTTGATAGTGATTTTTAAAAGTGTTACTGCAGAATAAGAAGAAGAAAACTACAAAGTGAATGGGGTAGACATCATACTTGCAATTTAACACCTCTCCTGAACTGGAGTATCCCATATTGCTCACGACAACTATGCTATCCCTATCAAGTCTTTCTTTTATCCGTGAAACATCTATTTTCTTAACTTCACCAGTGAATCCATAGTCAATGCCACCAACAACTCCTCGTCTCTGCCACAAGAGAGAGGTATTTCAGTTCGCCTTTCAGAACAAGTATACAAACCCACTCAAACATTATTATCTCAAGACAAGCAAAAGAAAAAAGATGCCACATAGAGGTTCATAATCTTAATTTTAAGCTTTACCTAAGTAGTTCCAAATTCCAAAACTTGACACTCATATAAGTACATAATATTAATACCTCGCGATGGGTTCAGTTAGTTTTTTTTATTTCTGATCTTATGTACCGTCCGATGTGTGACTTGGCGGTTCTGTTACTCTGTTAGTAATGAAGTTATGTCTGATCTGATGTATAGTCGATGTGTGCATTGGCATATTATCCCTTCTGCATCTATCATTGGACAGTCATACTTATTTGAAAATAAGTTAACAGCCCCTCGTGCACCACTAGGGGTGCTTAACACCACTTCGCCAACTGGCCTCTACACTTTGCAATGGCCACTTTGCCAAAAACAAGTTAAGAATATGCCTCCAACTTTCAGGGCTAATCTTTCAAGCGTCAGATGGGTCCCCTATATCTGCCTTTGACTACTCTTAGTAAAAAAAATTGCATCTAGAAATAGATGAAACCGATATGGTACCAAAAACCAGTATAGTATGCCATGCTAACCTTAGCACCCAGGAAGTTTCCGCTTGCAACATTGTCGGAGATTTCGTGCCAGCGACCATTAACACCATGTCGACGAAGATCTAGCATTGGGGGACCAGGAGATAGCTTTGCTTCTATAGTAAGGCGTATTCTGCCAGCTGCCTCCATCGCAGCATCTAATGAATCAGAATCTGTAATACGGTAACGACCACCATAATTGGCCTTCTTTCCTGAGAAATTCATAAAGTGAGCTCCTTCACCACCATGCACACATGTAGTACAATCACCAATACTATTTAAAGAAAAGATATGTGCAACGACAAATCATCAACCACGGCATCAATACAAAGTATAGCACTGGTTATGTAGCTTTTACTTTGCAGTACTTCGCCAATCATCAACACTATAAGAACCAAGAAATGACTTCAATACTTAATCTCCATTTCCAAAAGTGTGTGCTGAACCGAAAAATAGAAAACCCATATATGAGATGAGACAAACTATGACTGGAATGCACCACGATACTTATGCTATTAAACTGACTGGATATATCTCCCTCGATATGCTATATATATGCAAAACAAAAAACAGGATGTTCCTCTATACGTAATCTTTATCCAGAGCTCACTCAGCCGTGCTTATCCGAAATAATACCCCCACTTTCCTTATATGCCACCAAATACTCCCCCCGTCCCAAAATAAGTGTCTCAACTTTGTACTAACTTTAGTACAAAGTTGTACTAAAGTTGAGACACTTGTTTTGGGACACAGCATATAGAAATAAATAAATAAACAAATAGGTTCAAACACATCAATGAACTTGTGAGATTTGTGGGATGTGAAGAAGAATCCTTTTTGTTTTGTTCCAACGGTAACCAAACACAGGCACTTCAATAGTGTGGACGTTCATAGAAAAACATATCTATTCAAAGCATTTTAGCATATAAAAGAGTAAAAAAATGCAAATCTTCAGCTAACCTCTATCAGCCAAGAGGTTATCAATCTGAACATGTGTTCCAGGAACAAGAACAAATTTGATCCCAAGACCATGTAGAAGCGATATATCCTGCATGTTGAATTAATGTGAATATTGTGGAACTACACATAAGTTGTCAAAAGTATACAAAAATACATTTTTAAAGAAAATTTCAACAAAGCTACGCTCTTTAACTTAACACAGATCTACACCTTTAGTGAACTGTCATTTCAGCAAATGAACACTGACTAAGCCATTATGGTAATGTCATGGACCAGGGTTCATGAAAGGTAACACCTCAGCAAATCTTTATTATTTGTAAAT
This sequence comes from Aegilops speltoides, assembly GCA_021437245.1. Lineage (NCBI taxonomy): Eukaryota > Viridiplantae > Streptophyta > Magnoliopsida > Poales > Poaceae > Aegilops > Aegilops speltoides. The sequence goes on from CM038147.1 coordinate 186,952,152, forward strand.
CTTGTTTTAGAAGGAGGAGCAGGTCAACCTATCCAAACCCAGGCTCAGCTACCCGGGTGCAAGGTTTATTTCTTGGTAATTTTCATGTACAGTGACACCACCCCATCATGAGATGGAAAATATGTGTGGTTTTACACCGGGACGCTGGGTCATTCTCTTTCTGGGGTCCGCACCTTCCAAGATATTGTTAAGAACAATATTCAACAGAAATGTTTTGATGACAATGACTGTTAGGCACAATGAAAGTAACACGAAATACACGTGCAGCTGTTAATTTACTTATTATCTTCTCCAACATATCAGTGAAGGAGGCAGAGCTGGTTTGAACTTAGATCAAACTAGCTTGACCACTCATATCGCAACCAGCCGTCGGTTTCTCTCTTGACGTTGCTCTCTTCTTTGCAGCAGAATTATTATAAGAAAGCAACTGTGCTGTCCAGCTCGAACAATGACATAGCAAAATCAAGGCCGTGGAGATGGCCTCAAGTTCACTCTCTTCAAATATGTCCAGCAAGATTATGCGATCCACGGTCCGACCTCTTAAGAATTCCTAACTCGGCATGTGCATGCTGAATTCGGAACAAATCTGCGAAAATCCCCCTCTTGTTGAACGATCCCATCAAAATGGCGTTTGAGGCAAAACCGAAAACTAAGCAATCAAAACGGCGAACAGGCGTGCAGAATCGCTGTCAAGTGTCAACCCACAGCACCGAAATGCGAATCATCCATTTCCGCGAAAGCGGACGGGGGACCATTCGGGGGGAGAGCGACGGGTACCTGCAGAATGCCGTCGAGGTGGGGCCCGGCGACGACCTCCCCGGAGATGACGACGACGAAGGTGCTCCCCCGGTGGCCCCGGATGTACGGCCAGGCCTCCCGGAACCACCCGACGAACCTGCCCCCTTCGTCCGCCTCCGCCTCCCCACCACCTAAAGCGCCATCACCAAATAACCCCGCTCCACCGCCGCACTGCACGCCCGTTGCACGCCAGCGCCGCGACTCAGGGGAGCGCATCCCGACCCTCCAGGGCCGCGGCCGCGTCGACCCCGCCGGCGCCCGGGAGGGCTCGCCGGCGAAGCGCGCAGCGGCGCGGGCGAGGGACGCCGCCACAGCCATCGGAGGGGTGCAGGCGAGATTCAGCGGGGGATGGTACATGAGGGCGGCGGTCTGGCTCGGCGTGGCGTGGCGCTCAGGCCGTACGCGGCGAGACGAAATGTGTAAAGACAGAGAGAAAGTTGGAAGCGGCGATCGGCGAGCGATGTGGCGCGCGGAGACGGGGTTTGGGCCTGGGTTTGGGTTTGGGTTTTGCTCGGAAGAAGTGGGGGAGTGGTGATATATACGCGGGGTCGTGTTGACTGACGCTTGGGCCTTCTTGTTTGCTTCCGTGGTGGTGACTGTGATCCGACGGTCCGCGCCGGCGGCGTCCGCGTCTGGTGGAGGCCGGTCTCGGGGGGGGGGGGGGCGGCGTCAGCCAGTGCCCATGCGCGCGGTAGGTGAGAGACGCGCGGCTTCTGCGCGCGTGCAGGGGCCAATCCGAATAAGCACTCACTGACTATATTATCCTGCGGCCACGAATACGATTATACGAGTTTCCCGACGCTTGCGGTCGGTCAGGTCATGTCACCGTGACAAATTGACTTTTTTCACGTTTGTGCACTGCACGGCACACGGCTTTTCTCGAGAAAACGTGCACTCGAAAAAAAAAATCACCTTTGGCGCATCCTCGAAAAGAAAAACGTTTGTGCGCTTTTCTCCATAGCCCTCGTTCGGTCTTTTTTTTAACATCATATACACGTGCATACACGCATCCCTATAAACGCACACACGTACACCTTACTCCTATGAGCGCCTCCAAAAGACTAAGCTGATGCAGGAATAAATGCGAGCACCAGGATTTAAACTCTGGTGGGATGGGATACCACAGTCCCTCCACCATCCAAACACAGGTTGGTTCACGCCCTCGCTCGGTCATTGTAGCTAATCACTATTTTCATGTTATTTTAGGACCATGTGACCCTCGTTTAGAAGTTTTCGTATGATCCGACCCTCGTGCCTATCCACGAACGCATCAGCTGTAGGGTTAACGGGTCGAAACTGCATAATTTTTCCGGAGCCACAAGCCAGTACGCACTCCACCCGTAATTTTTTAGGCTCCCTTTTTTGAGTCAAAGTTTGACAACGAATTTAACTAATAAATATAAATGTCACAAAAATTATACTCCCTCTGTTCATTTTTATAAGGCTTTGTAGATGTTTCAGACATTGTGTAAAACAGCTCAATTTCACTTGTCTGGAATGACTTATAAAAGTGAACGGAGGGAGTATCATAGAAAATCTTTATCAAATACAAATCCAATAATATACTTTAAGTAGCATATCCTTTATATATTTTAGTCAAATACGGTTGTCCAAACCCATGGAGCTGTGAGGGGTTGACCTAGGACTCGGGTATCAGCCACCTCGAAGCATGGCAGAGAAATTTGGGTCCGACTCAAAGCTACGGCGGAACTTCAATTCGGGTGTCAACCCATTTGGTGGTTTTCTGGTCTTGGATGTAGCTAGGGGTGTGTCATGTCATTTCGGATCTTCCGGTTCATGCATATAATTGGTCAACGGTTGGGTTTGATGAGCGTGTGTGTGGAGGATGTAATGGGTGTATTGGTGCACCCCTGCATTGTTAAACCTATTTGAATAGTTGTGTTCGTGGTTATGGACGACTTGAATTGGCCTACTGGATCATAGAACAACTCCAGTTGTTAATATTATTAGTAATAGAGCTTGTGCAACTTCAACTTTTAATAATAAAACTTGCCAAATAAAAGCCTCGGGGATTCTTCTTCGCGGGTATTATACGAAGGGGTGTGCAAGGCTATGTGATTTTTCGAGGAAGGATATCACTCAACATGGGCACAACCAGTGAGGTTGTGTTGCGCATGTTTTTGTTCTGGATGGTCCGTATACAGTCTCTATCATTGTCTCTAATAGACGATCTTGTGTCATGTCGCATAGGTGCTTGTAGCCGCTCCACTACATATCCCTTTCAAACCTATTGCTTATTTAGCGTCGGTCATTCAGTGTAACAACACTTACGGAGTACACCATGTACTCACCTTGCTTTAATAAAAACTTATAGGTACGGTGATGGACGACATTAACTAGTTATCCCACGGACAGCAGTCTAAGCAGGGATATGGACGGGGCTTGCTTTTGTTTTTTGCCTTCTTAAGGCAATATGTATTCTTGCATGTCTAAGGTTTGTTCGGTTTTGTTGTATTAGTTGGATCTTGATTGAAAGACCCTTCTTGTATTAATTATTGTATTGTTGGGGAACGTAGTAATTTCAAAAAAATTCCTACGCACACGCAAGATCATGGTGATGCATAGCAACGAGAGGGGAGAGTGTTGTCTACGTATCCTCGTAGACCGAAGCGGAAGCGTTGACACAACGTAGAGGAAGTAGTCGTACGTCCTCCCGGTTCAACCGATCCAAGCACCGTTACTCCGGCACCTCCGAGTTCTTGACACACGTACAGCTCGATGACGCACCCGATCTCCGATCCAGCAGAGGAGCGGGGAGGAGTTCCGTCGGACTGACGGCGTGGTGATGATCTTGATGTTCTCTGTCGCGCAGGCTTCGCCTAAGCACCGCTACAATATGACCGAGGTGTAATCTTGTGGAGGGGGCACCGACACGGCTAAGGAGCGATCTCAATGATCAACTTGTGTGTCTATGGGGTGCCCCCCGCCCCCGTATATAAAGGAGGGAGGGAGGACGAGGCCGGCCCAAGGGGGAGGCGCGCCCTAGGGGGGGCAAACCTACTCCCCCCCCTTTCCTATTTGGAGTAGGAGAAGGAAGGAAGAGGGGGGAGGAGAGAAGGAAAGGGGGGCCGGCCCCCCTCCCAATTCAGATTGGGCTTGGGGCGCCCCCTCCCTTGCTCCTTCTCCCTCCCTTCCACTAAGGCCCAATAAGGCCCATATACTTACCGGGGGGTTCCGGTAACCTCCCGGAACTCCGGTATAATCCCAATCTCATCCGGAACCTTTTCGGTGTCCAAATATATCCGTCCAATATATCAATCTTTATGTCTCGACCATTTCGAGACTCCTCGTCATGTCCGTGATCACATCCGGGACTCCGAACAACCTTCGGTACATCAAAATACATAAACTCATAATATAAGCATCGCATCGAAACCATAAGCGTGCGGACCCTACGGTTCGAGAACAATGTAGACATGACCGAGACACGTCTCGGTCAATAACCAATAGCGGGACACGGATGCCCATATTGGTTCCTACATATTCTCGAAGATCTTTATCGGTCAAACCGCATAACTACATACATTGTTCCTTTGTCATCGGTATGTTACTTGCCGAGATTCGATCGTCGGTATCCAATACCTAGTTCAATCTCGTTACGGCAAGTCTCTTTACTCGATCAGTAATACATCATCTCGCAACTAACTCATTAGCTGAAATGCTTGCAAGGCTTAAGTGATGTGTATTACCAAGAGGGCCAGAGATACCTCTCCGACATTCGGAGTGACAAATCCTAATCTCGAAATCGCCAACTCAACAAGTACCTTTGGAGACACCTGAGAGCACCTTTATAATCACCCGATTCGTTGTGACGTTTGGTAGCACACAAAGTGTTCCTCCGTAAGCGGAGTTGCATAATCTCATAGTCACAGGAACATGTATAAGTCATGAAGGAAGCAATAGCAACATACTAAAACGATCGGGTGCTAAGCTAACGGAATGGGTCATGTCAATCAGATCATTCAACTAATGATGTGACCTTGTTAATCAAATAACAACTCTTTGTTCATGGTTAGGAAACATAACCATCTTTGATTAACAAGCTAGTCAAGTAGAGGCATACTAGTGACACTCTATTTGTCTATATATTCACACATGTATTATGTTTCCGGTTAATACAATTCTAGCATGAATAATAAACATTTATCATGATATAAGGAAATAAATAACAACTTTATTATTGCCTCTAGGGCATATTTCCTTGATCTCCCACTTGCACTAGAGTCAATAATCTAGATTACAGTAATGATTCTAACACCCATGGAGTCTTAGTGTTGATCATGTTTTGCTCGTGGAAGAGGCTTAGTCAGCGGTTCGCAACATTCAGATCCGTATGTATCTTGCAAATCTCTATGTCTCCCACGGACTAGATCCGGATGGAATTGAAGCGTCTGTTGATGTGCTTGGTTCTCTTGTGAAATCTGGATTCTTCGCTAAGGCAATCGCTCGATATTGTCACAAAAGATTTTCATTGGACCCGATGCACTAGGTATGACACCTAGATCGGATATGAACTCCTTCATCCAGACTCCTTCATTGGCTGCTTCCGAAGCAGCTATGTATTCCGCTTCACACGTAGATCCCGCCACGACGCTTTGCTTTGAACTACACCAACTGATAGCTCCACCGTTTAATGTAAACACGTATCCGGTTTGCGATTTAGAATCGTCCGGATCAGTGTCAAAGCTTGCATCAATGTAACCATTTACGATGAGCTCTTTGTCACCTCCATATCGAGAAACATATCCTTAGTCCTTTTCGGTATTTCAAGATGTTCTTGACCGTTGTCGATGATCCACTCTGGATTACTTTGGTACCTCCTGCTAGACTTATAGCAAGGCACACATCAGTCTGGTACACGACATTGCATACATGATAGAGCCTATGGCTGAAGCATAGGAACATTTTTCATTTTCTCTCTATCTTCTGCAGTGGTCGGGCTTTGAGTCTTACTCAACTTCACACCTTGATGCAGGCAAGAACCCTTTCTTTGCTTGATCCATTTTGAACTTCTTCAAAACTTTGTCAAGGTATGTGCTTTGTGAAAGTCCAATTAAGCGTTTTGATCTATCTCTATAGATCTTAATGCCCACTATGTAAGCAGCTTCACCGAGGTCTTTCATTGAATTTTTTTATTCAAGTATCCCTTTATGCTATCCAGAAATTCTATATCATTTCCAATCAATAATATGTCATCCACATATAATATTAGAAATGCTCTGAGCTCCCACTCACTTTCTTGTAAATCTGAGCTTCTCCAAAAGTCTGTATAAACCCAAATGCTTTGATCACACTATCAAAGCGTTTATTCCAACTCCGAGAGGCTTGCACCAGTCCATAAATGGATCCTTTGGAGCTTGCACACTTTGTTAGCTCCTTTGGATCGATAAAACCTTACGGGTGCATCATATACAACTCTTCTTCCGTAAATCCATTCGGGGATGCAGTTTTACATCCATTTGCCAAATTTCATAATCATAAAATGCGGCAATTGCTAACATGATTCGGACAGACTTAAGCATCGCTTCTGGTGAGAAGGTCTCATCGTAGTCAACCCCTTGAACTTGTCGAAAACCTTTTGCAACAAGTCGAGCTTTGTAGACGATAACATTACCGTCAGCGTCAGTCTTCTTCTTGAAGATCCATTTATTCTCAATTGCTTGCCGACCATCGGGCAAGTCAACCAAAGTCCATACTTTGTTCTCATACATGGATCCCATCTCAGATTTCATGGCTTCAAGCCATTTTGCGGAATCTGGGCTCACCATCGCTTCTTCATAGTTCGAGGTTCATCATGATCCAGTAGCATGACTTCCGAATAGGATTACCGTACCACTCAGTGCGGATCTTACTCTGTTCGACCTACGAGGTTACGTATTAACTTGATCGAAGTTCTATCATCATCATCATCATCTTCCTCACTAGTTGGTTTTGCGTCACGTAAACCGGTTCTGTGATGTATTATTTTCCAACAAGGGAGTAGGTACGATTACCTCATCAAGTTCTACTTTCCTCCCACTCACTTCTTTCGAGAGAAACTCCTTCTCTAGAAAGGATCCATTCTTAGCAACGAATGTCTTGCCTTCGGATCTGTGATAGAAGGTGTACCCAACTGTCTCCTTTGGGTATCCTATGAAGACACATTTCTCCGATTTGGGTTCGAGCTTATCAGGTTGAAGCTTTTTCACATAAGCATCACATCCCCAAACTTTAAGAAACGACAACTTTGGTTTCTTGCCAAACCATAGTTCATAAGGTGTCGTCTCAGCATTTCAACGGTGCCCTATTTAATGTGAATGTGGCCGTCTCTAAAGCATAACCCCAAAAGCGATAGCGGTAAATCTGTAAGAGACATCATAGATCGTACCATATCAAGTAAAGTACGATTCTGACGTTCGGACACACCATTACGTTGTGGTGTTCGGGTGGCGTGAGTTCTGAAACTATTCCACATTGTTTTAAGTGTAGACCAAACTCGTAACTCAAATATTCTCCTCCACGATCAGATCGTAGAAACTTTATTTTCTTGTTACGATGATTTTCAACTTCACTCTGAACTTCTTTGAACTTTTCAAATGTTTCAGATTTATGCTTCATTAAGTAGATATACCCATATCTGCTTAAATCATCTGTGAAGGTGAGAAAATAACGATATCCGCCACGAGCCTCAACATTCATCGGACCACATACATCTGTATGTATGATTTCCAACAAATCTGTTGCTCTCTCCATAGTACCGGAGAACGGTGTTTTAGTCGTCTTGCCCATAAGGCACGGTTCGCAAGTACCAAGTGATTCATAATCAAGTTGTTCCAAAAGACCATCAGTATGGAGTTTCTTCATGCGCTTTACACCGATATGACCTAAACGGCAGTGCCACAAATAAGTTGCACTATCATTATCAACTCTGCATCTTTTGGCTTCAACACTATAAATATGTGTATCACTACTATCGAGATTCATCAAAAATAGACCACTCTTCAAGGGTGCATGACCATAAAAGATATAACTCATATAAATAGAACAACCATTATTCTCGATTTAAATGAATAACCGTCTCGCATCAAACAAGATCCGGATATAATGTTCATGCTCAACGCGGCACCAAATAACAATTATTTAGGTCTAATACTAATCCGAAGGTAGATGTAGAGGTAGCGTGCCGACCGCGATCACATCGACTTTGGAACCATTTCCCACGCGCAAGATCGTCACCTCGTCCTTTGCGGTGTTAAGCAATCCGTAGTCTCTGCTTTGAGTTGCAAATATTAGCAAGAACCAGTATCAAAAACCAGTGCTCTGCGAGCTCTAGTAAGGTACACATCAATAACATGTATATCACATATACCTTTGTTCACCTTGCCATCCTTCTTATCCGCCAAATACTTGGGGCAGTTCCGCTTCGATGACGATCGCTTGCGGTAGAAGCACTCGATTTCAGGCTTAGGTCCAGACTTGGGCTTCTTCTCTTGAGCAGACAACTTGTTTGTTGTTCTTCTTGAAGTTCCCTTCTTTTCCCTTTGCCCTTTTCTTGAAACTAGTGGTCTTGTTAACCATCAACACTTGATGCTCCTTCTTGATTTCTACCTCCGCAGCCTTTAGCATTGCGAAGAGCTCGGGAATCGTCTTATCCATCCCTTGCATATTATAGTTCATCACGAAGCTCTTGTAGCTTGGTGGAAGTGATTGGAGAATTTCATCAATGGCGCTATCATCCGGAAGAGTAACTCCCGGTTGAATCAAGTGATTACAATACCCGGACATCTTGAGTATGTGCTCACTAATGAACTATTCTCCTCCATCTTGCAGCTATAGAACTTATTGGAGACTTCATATCTCTCAATCCGGGCATTCTTCTGGAATATTAACTTCAACTCATGGAACATCTCATATGCTCCATGACGTTCAAAACGTCGTTGAAGTCCCGGTTTTAACCGTAAAGCATGGCACATTGAACTATCGAGTAGTCATCGCTTTGCTCGCGAGACGTTCTTAACGTCGTCGGTTGCATCAGAAGCGAGGTTCGCACCCGGCGGTGCTTCGGGACATAATTTTTACGTGCAGCAATGAGGATAATCCTCAAATTACGGACCCGATCCGCGTAGTTGCTACCATCATCTTTCAACTTAGCTTTCTCAAGGAACGCATTAAAATTCAACGGAACAACAACACGGGCCATCTATCTACAATCAACATAGACAAGCAAGATACTATCGGTACTAAGTTCATGATAAATTTAAGTTCAATTAATCATATTACTTAAGAACTCCCACTTAGGCAGACATCTCTCTAGTCATCTAAGTGATCACGTGATCCAAATCAACTAAACCATAACCGATCATCACGTGAGATGGAGTAGTTTTCAATGGTGAACATCTTATGTTGATCATATCTACTATATGATTCACGCTCGACCTTTCGGTCTCCGTGTTCGAGGCCATATCGCATATGCTAGGCTCGTCAAGTTTAACTTTGAGTATTCTGCGTGTGCAAAACTGGCTTGCACCCGTTGTAGATGGACGTAGAGCTTATCACACCCGATCATCACGTGGTGTGCAGGCACGACGAACTTTGGCAGCGGTGCATACTCGGGAGAACACTTCTTGATAATTTTAGTGAGAGATCATCTTAAAATGCTACCGTCAATCAAAGCAAGATAAGATGCATAAAGGATAAACATCACATGCAATCAATATAAGTGATATGATATGGCCATCATCATCTTGTGCTTGTGATCTCCATCTCCGAAGCACCATCATGATCACCATCGTCACCGGCGCGACACCTTGATCTCCATCGTAGCATCGTTGTCGTTTACGCCATCTATTGCTTCTATGACTATCGCTACCGCTTAGTGATAAAGTAAAGCAATTACAGGGCTAAGGAATGATCTCAATGATCAACTTGTGTGTCTATGGGGTGCCCCCCGCCCTCGTATATAAAGGAGGGAGGGAGGAGGAGGCCGGCCCAAGGGGGAGGCGCGCCCTAGGGAGGGCAAACCTACTCCCCCCCTTTCCTATTCGGAGTAGGAGAAGGAAGGAAGAGGGGGGAGGAGAGAAGGAAAGGGGGCGGCCCCCTCCCAGTCGGGTTGGGCTTGGGGGGCCTCCTTGCTCCTTCTCCTCCCTTCCACTAAGGCCCAATAAGGCCCATATACTTACCGGGGTTCGGTAACCTCCGGAACTCCGGTATAATCCCAATCTCATCCGGAACCTTTCCGGTGTCCAAATATATCCGTCCAATATATCAATCTTTATGTCTCGACCATTTGAGACTCCTCGTCATGTCCGTGATCACATCCGGACTCGAACAACCTTGGTACATCAAAATACATAAACTCATAATATAAGCGTCATCAAAACCTTAAGTATGCGGACCCTACGGTTTGAGAACAATGTAGACATGACCGAGACCGTCTCGGTCAATAACCAATAGCGGGACACGGATGCCCATATTGGTTCCTACATATTCTCTGAAGATCTTTATCGGTCAAACCGCATAACTACATATGTTGTTCCTTTGTCATCGGTATGTTACTTGCCCAAGATTCGATCGTCGGTATCCAATACCTAGTTCAATCTCGTTACAAAGCAAGTCTCTTTACTCGATTCGTAATACATCATCTCGCAACTAACTCATTAGCTGAAATGCTTGCAAGGCTTAAGTGATGTGTATTACCGAGAGGGCCGAGAGATACCTCTCGACATTCGGAGTGACAAATCCTAATCTCGAAATACGCCAACTCAACAAGTACCTTTGGAGACACACTGAGAGCACCTTTATAATCACCCGATTCGTTGTGGCGTTTGGTAGCACACAAAGTGTTCCACCGTAAGCGGAGTTGCATAATCTCATAGTCACAGGAACATGTATAAGTCATGAAGGAAGCAATAGCAACATACTAAAAGCGATCGGGTGCTAAGCTAACGGAATGGGTCATGTCAATCAGATCATTCAACTAATGATGTGACCTTGTTAATCAAATAACAACTCTTTGTTCATGGTTAGGAAACATAACCATCTTTGATTAACAAGCTACTCAAGTAGAGGCATACTAGTGACACTCTGTTTGTCTATATATTCACACATGTATTATGTTTCCGGTTAATACAATTCTAGCATGAATAATAAACATTTATCATGATATAAGGAAATAAATAACAACTTTATTATTGCCTCTAGGGCATATTTCCTTCATGTATATGTATGTATGTTGTTGTTGTGGATTATTTCGGTATTTGTCTTGTGATATCATTTGTTCCACATGGTGGACACGTTTGACGTGTTCGTTGTGTGAAGCTTTAATGTCCTTGGGATCGATTCTACGCGACTACATAGTGTCAGTCTGGGCTACTAAACTTTATATTGGGGTGAGAAAAAAATTTAAAGGTAATGGTTACCTTGGATGCATTTTGTCTATGCCCGCCTTTTTCCCCTCGGTAGCGCATTATGAGGGGTGTGGGGAAAGGGAGAGTGTTTGTTTGACACAATTTGTAATTCAAAAACAGTGAACATGCTCAAACAAATCAAGATTTACACTGCAAAAAAAGATTACTAAAAGTTATATGCTCTAAAATACAAAAAGGGTGCGCCATGATTCCGCAAGAAAAAGCATAAACTATATCTCCAGGATTTTCAGCCAATTGTTTTCCCAAAATGTGTGTATTTTGCTGAAAAATGGGCATATTATCCTCTACTTCCCTTGCACAAACTAACAAAAAACTTCAATAAGAAGATTGTGTGCAAATTTCATGCTAAAGAACATGCAAAAACATTTACCTACAAAAAAGATGTTGAATACCTACAAAGTTTCCTATAGTGCTTTAACCCTTGATAACCTAATAAACGTGGGTACCTACAAAAAGATGTTGAATCACCTGTGTAAAAGAACGGTTTATGTATTATCACCTCACCCCCCTTGTCGGTGTTAATACCGATAGACCACGGGGTAGGGGGTCCCGAGCTGTGGATCTCAAATCGGTGCTAACAGGAACGAAGGAGACAATGTTTACCCAGGTTTGGACCCTCTCTATGGAGGTAGAAACCTATGTCATGCTCTTGTTTATATTGATGATGATTTATCAAGTACAAGCTTGATCTACCTCGAGATCGTAAGTTCTATTCTAACACTAGGGCCAGGTAGGGCATCTAGAGTTACATGGTCGATATCCTGGGGCGCGATAGGAGATGTCTTGGACTATACGTCAAGCCTTTGGCAGATGTAGTCTTGGATACGTCTAGGCGTGTAGCTTTTGGAGTCCATCTGAATGAGAATGAGGGCTTGCGGGCCCAACACGAGGACTATGGACTGACTAGGTTGATACTCTCTAGTTCAGGACACCGTCAGTAGCCCTCGAACTGGTCTTCTACGCCGAGGATGACATCTTCAACTTCGGATCCGAAGTCCTTGGCTTGACAAATGAGTTCCCCCTTTTTGATAATCTGAGATACTTTCTTTCATTTAGAGCCACCATGGACCACTCCTCGAAGGAATGGCGTCACTTGAAAGGGACTTGACAGAACCTGCATTGCGTCCGAAGACATGAGGTTACTTAGCCTTGAAGGCCCGTCGCGTAGGTGTGAATAGTACTCCTAGCCTGACAACTTTATCGAAGAGGCACCACCCACGACTGGGCGGGCAGTTACTGTTCACCCGAATCGCGGCCCAAGGCAATCCTCTTGTCGGCACTCCCCATCAAAACGGAGATCATGCCCGTTTTCTAACGGGTATCATTAAGATTTTGTTTCCCGTATATGCATAATGACATCTTTTTTATGGGTAATGGCGATTTCAATGGCGCGGTCGGTGGGACTCTTAGCCTTTTATCAGCCTGGGAAAAGTATGATCTCCTTCCTCCCGCCTACTGCCTCTTGAGCTCTAGCGCCCAGATCCAATCCCGAGCTCATTTTGCTTCCGCAACGCTCCTCCAACTCCACCCCTAGCCATGCATGACGCCAACCCCAAGGGTCACTGGGTTGGCTCCTCTGTCGCAGAGGGCACCATCTTGGAGTTGCGCAGCGCGGGGTACATCCCCACTCAGGTCAGCACCCGAGTGCCGGACCCGAACCTGCGAGTACCCTCTCCCAATCCTGGGGACGGGGTTGTCTTTGTACCCCACCTCGTTAGAGGCCTGGGATTCCCACTGCACCCTATCATGCGCGGGGTCATGTTTTCCTACGGTCTAGATTTCCACCATCTAGTCCCTAATTCGATACTTCACCTCACCTCCTTCATTACTGTCTGTGAGGCCTTCCTCCGCATCGAGCTGCACTTCGGATTGTGGCTTAAGATTTTCGGCATCAAGCCAAAATCCAGCGGCTCCAAACTTGCAGAGTGCGGGGGTCTGATACGTCTCCAACGTATCTATAATTTTTGATTGTTCCATGCTATTATATTACCCTTTTGGATGTTTATGGGCTTTATTTTACACATTTATATCATTTTGGGACTAACCTACTAACGAAGGCCCAGCCCGTATTGCTGTTTTTTTGCCTATTTCAGTATTTGAAGAAAAGGAATATTAAGCGGAGTTCAAACGAAATGAAACCTTCGGAGCGTGATTTTTGGAGCGAACGTGATCCGAGGACTTGGAGTGCAAGTCAAGAAGCAGCCGAGGCGGCCACGAGAGGTAGGCGCCCCTGTCTCGTGGGCCCCTCGGGCGGCCACCGACGTACTTCTTCCTCCTATATAAGCCTACGTACCCCGAAAACATCCAGGGAGCCAACGAAACACAGTTTCCACCGCTGTAACCTTCTGTATCCGCGAGATCCCGTCTTGGAGCCTTTGCCAGCGCTCTGCCGGAGGGGGAATCGACCATGGAGGGCTTCTACATCAACACCATAGCCCTTCCGATGAGTTGTGAGTAGTTTACCACAGACCTTCGGGTCCATAGTTATTAGCTAGATGGCTTCTTCTCTCTTTTTGGATCTCAATACAATGTTCTGCCCCTCTCTTGTGGAGATTTATTCGATGTAAACTCTTTTTTGCGGTGTGTTTGTCGAGATCCGACGAATTGTGGGTTTATGATCAAGTTTATCTATGAGAAATATTTGAATCTCTGAATTCTTTTATGTATGATTGAGTTATCTTTGCAAGTCTCTTCGAATTATCAGTTTGGTTTGGCCTACTAGATTGATCTTTCTTGCCATGGGAGAAGTGTTTAGCTTTGGGTTCAATCTTGCAGTGTCCTTACCGAGTGACAGCAGGGGTTGCAAGACACGTATTGTATTGTTGCCATCGTGGACAAAAAGATGGGGTTTATATCATATTGCATGAGTTTATCCCTCTACATCATGTCATCTTGCTTAATGCGTTACTCTGTTCTTATGAACTTAATACTCTAGATGCAAGCAGGAGTCGGTCGATGTGTGGAGTAATAGTAGTAGATGCAGGCAGGAGTCGGTCTACTCGTTGCGGACGTGATGCCTATATACATGATCATGCCTATATAATCTCATAATTATTCGCTTTTCTATCAATTGCTGGACAGTAATTTGTTCACCCACCGTAATACTTATGCTATCTTGAGAGAAGCCTCTAGTGAAACCAATGGCCCCCGGGTCTATCCTTTATCATATTTGCTTCCAATCTACTTTTATTTGCATCTATATTATAAAATACCAAAAATATATTTATCTTATCATACTATCTCTATCAGATCTCACTTTCATGAAGTGGCCGTGAAGGATTGACAACCCCTTTATTGCGTTGGTTGCGAGTTCTTTGTTTGTTTATGTAGGTGCGTGGGACTTTTGAGGAGCCTCCTCTTTGGATTGATACCTTGGTTCTCAAAAACTGAGGGAAATACTTATGCTACTATTGCTGCATCACCCTTTCCTCTTCAAGGAAAACCAACGCAAGCTCAAGACATAGCAAGAAGGATTTACGGCGCCGTTCTTCGGGAGGTCTTCGCTCAGTCAAGACATACCAAGTACCCATCACAAACTCATCTCCCTCGCATTTACATTATTTGCCATTTGCCTCTCATTTTCCTCTCCCCACTTCACCCTTGCCATTTTATTAGCCTCTCTTTCCCAATCTCCTCTCTCTTTCGCTTGCCTTTTTGTTTATACATCTCCATGTGCCTTCTATGTGCTTGCATCTTTGCTTGCTAAAAATCTATTGTTATGGATCCACTTAAAGTGTTCTACTTGGATCACCTTTGATCCTTATGCGCTCGTGCTGAAACCCCAACTAGCCTAGTTGATGGGAAATCTTTAGATGAGCATGCTCATTTTGTGCGTCACCGTTTGTTTGAAAAAGGGAAGCTCTTATGGTATCATATAAATAGTTTGCTATGCTATGCTTGGAATCTTTGTGAAATTTGTGATTTTACTTGTTGCTCCAAGAGCCCAGAAAAAACACCTTCCCTACATATGTGAGTTCAATGATAATGAAATCTTATCTTCTTATGCAAAGGGTGTTTATAGTTACTATGATATCGAACAAATTGAAGAATTTGTCGTTTTTAAGGGTGCTCATGAAGTTGCTTCTTTGATTGAAAAGTATGATTTTACTCTCAACAAATCTGAAAATTCCGTCATACTTAAATATTGCAATGAAAACTTTGCTCATAATGTCTATGTCCAAGAATTTATTGAAAGAATGACCGTTGCTTTGGAAGAAAATAATGATATGCATGAATCTTTAGATAATGATGATTCCGATGATTTGGTCGAAATATCCCTTGATGAACATGATGCTTGCTATTCTTGTGGCCATGATGCCAATATTTATGAAGACGAATTTGCTACAGTTCTGTATGTTAAACATGAGATCGTTGTTATTGCACCCATACTTGCTAGTTCCTTCGATAAAAAGCATGATTGCAATGATTTCACTATAAATTCTCTTGATGTCAATTGTGCTAATAATATGCAAAACCCTAAGCTTGAGGATGCTAGTTTTGCTATGTCTACTACTTGTTGCAATGATCATGATTGGGGTGATTCTTCTTTTGATATTGAAAATTTATTTAAGTCCCATGATGAATATGAGATTGATAATAATTACTGCAATAATATTGAGAGTGGGTTTGGAAGAGTGTCAACTTTAGATCCCATATATTTGGATTGTGTTCAATCTTGTAATATTTTTGATAAAAGTGGGTTTGGAGAGGTCATGACTTTAGTTAATGTTAATCCCACTATCTTGGAAGAGTGTCAACTTTGCATGCATGTGGATCGTGTTAAGAATATGTTTTGTGATAGCTATTTTGTTGAATTTGCCTATGATCCTACATGTAATTATTATGAGAGAGGAAAATATGGTCGTAGAAATTTGTATCTTACTAAATTACCTCTCGTCATGTTGAGATTGCAATCGTCTCTTTCTTATTCCTTGCATACGCTAGTTTTTGTTTGCCTTGCAAATTTGTTTGCTTATAATATGCCTATGCGTAGGAAGTATGTTAGACTTAGATGTGTTTTTCACGTGTTTCATGATGCTCTCTTTGTGCTTCAATTCTTGTCTTTCATGTGAGCATCATTGAAATCTCAATGCCTAGCTAAAAAGGCTTTAAAGAAAAGCGCTTGTTGGGAGGCAACCCAATTTTCTTTGTGTTTTTTGTTTTTGCTCCTGTTTAGTAATAAATCTTGCATCTAAATTCTGTTTAGATGTGTTTTTATCTTTTAATTAGTGTTTGTGCCAAGTAGAACCTATAGGATAACCTATGATGATAGTTGATTTGATTCTGCTGAAAAACAGAAACTTTGTGCGCACGAATATAGTTTTGTTAAATCACATAAACATGATTTTACGTTGATTCCTTTTGATGGTGATCAATAGACAAATTTTCCAGGACTTCCTATTTTAGTAGGATTTGTAGAGTTCCAGAAGTTTGCGTTAGTTACATATTGCTACAGACTGTTCTGTTTTTGACAGATTCTGTTTTTCGTGTGTTGTTTGCTTATTTTGATGCATCTATGGCTAGTAAAATAGTTTATAAACCATAGAGAAGTTGGAATACAGTACGTTTAACACCAAAATAAATAAAGAATGAGTTCATTACATTACCTTATGTGGTGGTTTTGTTTTCTTTCACTAACAGAGCTTATAAGATTTCCTGTTGAGTTTTGTGTTGTGAAGTTTTCAAGTTTTGGGTAAAGCTTTTATGGACTATGGAATAAGGAGTGGCAAGAGCCTAAGCTTGGGGATGCCCATAGCACCCCAAGATATTCAAGGATAGACAAAAGCCTAAGCTTGGGGATGCCCCGGAAAGGCATCCCCTCTTTCGTCTTCGTTCATTGGTAACTTTACTTGGAGCTATATTTTTATTCGCCACATGATATGTGTTTTGCTTGGAGCGTCGTGTATTAAATTAGTCTTTGCTTTTTTAGTTTACCAAAATAATCCTTGCTGTACATACCTTTTGGGAGAAGCTTACTTGATTGAATTTGCTAGAATACTCTATGTGCTTCACTTATATCTTTTGAGCTTGATAGTTTTTGCTCTAGTGCTTCACTTATATCTTTTAGAGCACGGTGGTGACTTATTTTTGTAGAAATTGCTAGCCTATCATGCTTCACTTATATATTTTTGAGAGTCTTTTAGAACAACATGGTATTTTCTTTGGTTATAAAATTGGTCCTAGAATGGTAGGCATCCAAGTTGGGTATAATAAAAACTATCATAGGAAGTGAATTGGATGCTATGATCAATTTGATACTTGATAATTGTTTTGAGATATGGAGGTAGTGATATTAAAGTCATGCTAGTTGGGTGATTATGAATTTAAATAATGCTTGTGTTGAAGTTAGCAAGTCCCGTAGCATGCACATATGGTTAAAGTTGTGTAACAAATTTGAAACATGAAGTGTACCTGGCTTGTGCATCCTTATGAGTGGCGGTCGGGGACGAGCGATGGTCTTTTCCTACCAATCTATCCCCCTAGGAGCATGCGCGTAGTGCTTGATTTTTTATAACTTCTAAATTTTTGCAATAAGTATATGAGTTCTTTTGACTAATGTTGAGTCCATGGATCATACGCACTTTTACCTTTCCGCCATTGCTAGCCTCTTCGGTACCGTGCATTGCCCTTTCTCACCTTGAGAGTTGGTGCAAACTTCACCGGTGCATCCAAACCCCGAGATACGATACACTCTATCACACATAAACCTCCTTATATCTTCCTCAAAACAGCCACCATACCTACCTATTATGGCATTTCCATAGCCATTCCGGGATATATTGCCATGCAACTTTCCACTGTTCCATTCATCATCATCATGACATAATTTACTTTTGTCATATTGCCATTGCATGATCATGTAGTTGACATCGTATTTGTGGCAAAGCCACCATGCATAATTTTTCATACATGTTACTCTTGATTCATTGCACCATCCCGGTACACCGTCGGAGGCATTCATATAGAGTCATATCTTGTTCTAGTTTCGAGTTGTAATTCATATGTTGTAATCAATGAAAGTGTGATGATCATCATTATTAGAGCATTGCCAAAAAAAGGCCAAAAGAAAAAAAAGAAAAAAAAGAAAGGCCAAAGAAAAAGAAAAGGAAAGAAAAAGAAGAAAAAAAGAAGAAGAAAAAGAAAAAAAGAAAATAAATAAAAAGGGCAATGTTACTATCTCTTTTTCCACACTTGTGCTTCAAAGTAGAACCTTGTTCTTCATGTAGTGAGTCTCATATATTGTGCTTCAAAGTAGCACCTTGTTCTTCATGTAGTGAGTCTCATATATTGTGCTTCAAAGTAGCACCATGTTTTTAATATAGTGAGTCTCATAAGTTGTCTTTTTCATACCAGTGGGAATTTTTCATTATAGAACTTGGCTTGTATATTCCTACGACGGGCTTCCTCAAATGCCCTAGGTATTCGTGAGCAAGCAAGTTGGATGCACACCCACTAGTTTTCTTTTGTTGAGCATTCATTTATAGCTCTAGTGCATCCCTTGCATGGCAATCCCTACTCCTCATGTTGACATCAATTGATGGGCATCTCCATAGCCTGTTGATTATCCTCGTCAATGTGAGACTTTCTCCTTTTTTGTCTTTTCCACACAATCCCAATCATCATATTCTATTCCACCCATAGTGCTATATCCATGGCTCACGCTCATGTATTGCGTGAAGGTTGAAAAAGTTTGAGATTATTTAAGTATGAAACAATTGCTTGGCTTGTCATCGGGGGTATAGAAGTTGGGAACATCTTTGTGTGACGAAAATGAAGCATAGCCTAACTATATGATTTACTAGGGATGAACTTTTTTTTGCCATGTTATTTTGAGAAGACATGATTACTTTGATTAGTATGCTTGAAGTGTTACTATTTCTTTTATCAATATGAACTTTTATTTTGAATAATTTGGATCTGAACATTCATGCCACAATAAATAAAATTACATTGAGAATTATGCTAGGTAGCATTCCACATCAAAAATTTCTTTTTTATCATTTACCTACTCAAGGACGAGCAGGAATTAAGCTTGGGGATGCTTGATACGTCTCCAACGTATCTATAATTTTTGATTGTTCCATGCTATTATATTACCCCTTTTGGATGTTTATGGGCTTTATTTTACACATTTATATCATTTTTGGGACTAACCTACTAACTGGAGGCCCAGCCCGTATTGCTGTTTTTTTGCCTATTTCAGTATTCCGAAGAAAAGGAATATCAAACGGAGTCCAAACGGAATGAAACCTTTGGGAGCATGATTTTTGGAACGAACGTGATCCAGAGGACCTGGAGTGCAAGTCAAGAAACCGCCGTAACCTTCTGTATCCGTGAGATCCCATCTTAGAGCCTTCGCCGGCGCTCTGCCGGAGGGGGAATCGACCATGGAGGGCTTCTACATCAACACCATATCCATTCCGATGAGTTGTGAGTAGTTTACCACAGACCTTCGGGTCCATAGTTATTAGCTAGATGGCTTCTTCTCTCTTTTTGGATCTCAATACAAGGTTCTCCCCCTCTCTTGTGGAGATCTATTCGATGTAAACTCTTTTTTGCGGTGTGTTTGTCGAGATCCGATGAATTGTGGGTTTGTGATCATGTTTATCTATGAGAAATATTCGAATCTCCTCTGAATTCTTTTATGTATGATTGAGTTATCTTTGAAGTCTCTTTGAATTATCGGTTTGGTTTGGCCTACTAGATTGATCTTTCTTGCCATGGGAGAAGTGTTTAGCTTTGGGTTCAATCTTGCGGTGTCCTTACCCAATGACAGCAGGGGTTGCAAGGCACGTATTGTATTGTTTCCATCGAGGACAAAAAGATGGGGTTTATATCATATTGCATGAGTTTATCCCTCTACATCATGTCATCTTGCTTAATGTGTTACTCTGTTCTTATGAACTTAATACTCTAGATGCGAGGGTGAGTCGGTCGATGTGTGGAGTAATAGTAGTAGATGCAGGCAGGAGTCGGTCTACTCGTTGCGGACGTGATGCCTATATACATGATCATGCCTAGATAATCTCATAATTATTCGCTTTTCTATCAATTGCTGGACAGTAATTTGTTCACCCACTGTAATACTTATGCTATCTTGAGAGAAGCCTCTAGTGAAACCTATGGCCCCGGGGTCTATCCTTTATCATATTTTCTTCCAATCTACTTTTATTTGCATCTTTACTTTTTGCATCTATATTATAAAATACCAAAAATATATTTATCTTACCATACTATCTCTATGAGATCTCACTTTCGCAAGTGGTCGTGAAGGGATTGACAACCCCTTTATTGCGTTGGTTGCGAGTTCTTTGTTTGTTTGTGTAGGTGTGTGGGACTTTCTAGGATCCTCCTACTGGATTGATACCTTGGTTCTCAAAAACTGCGAGAAATACTTACGCTACTATTGCGGCATCACCCTTTCCTCTTCAAGGAAAACCAATGCAAGCTCAAGACGTAGGAGGGTGTAATGATAGGCAAGAACCAGAAAGCAGACTGGCTCAAAGGCATTGTGGAAACCATCAAGGAGTGGCAGAGCAAGTGGTTTTTCATCACCGAGCCACTTGCCGCTGGTCAGGCCGAGGTTCCGGCGTTCTCAGCTGGGCCTCCGAGGAAGCTTGTGTCCTGGAAGAAGAAGGGCATGGACAGGGGGAACCCCGAGGAGGCGAAGGCGTTGCTCCAGAAGATCGAATTCTGGACAAACAAGAACAACCTCCAACTGGTGGAAGTGGTGAACGTCATGCTCCACCACCGTGTCCTGCCGCTTCAATCTTGGGCCACCCCGATGTGGGTGTATAAGCCCAAGGACGCGGTGCCCGTCAACCACTTCTTCCGCTCCACCTTGGCCGGGATGTGGACACAGTTGTTCAAGCTGTCTCGGAACGAATTTCCTCCGAAAGGGAGGGACCTCAGCTTCGAAGCTGCCCACAACGCTCCCGAGGTAATTTTAAATACAAGTTCTATTATGTGTTTCTATGCTTTAAAGACTTTGACTGGCCAGGCGGTTCTTAATTTGCACAAGTGGATGTCCAAGGTGCAGGGAATGTTGTGACCGACGCCTATACCTGAGGGGAGAGGACTACTTGCGGCCCTCTTAGTAGAGGAGCCACATGTGGTGATCCCTAAGGAGTCAAAACCTCCGAGGGGTAGGGCGGGCCTCCGAGCATGGGAGACCTTGGTCACCAGATCCGAGGAGACCCACGCCTCCTCCACCCATGAAGACAACGCGGAGGAGGATGATACACATCTATCGTATTTATAATTTTTGATTGTTTCATGCAAATATTATACAACTTTCACATATTTTAGCAACATTTTATATGATTTATGGGACTAACAGATTGATCCAGTGCCTAGTGCCAGTTCCTATTTTTTGCATGTTATTTGTTTCGCAGAATATCCATATCAAATGAAGTCCAAATGCAATAAAATTTTGTGGAGAACTATTTTAGAATATATGTGATTTTTGGGAGGTGGAATCAACGCAAAAGGAGGCCCACAGCCCCCACAGTACACCAGGGCGCGCCCAGGGCCCAGGCGCATGGTGGTGGGGTGCTGGCCACCTCGTGAATCGGTTGGGGCTTTACTTCGGGTGCAAGGAAGCTTATATCCAGAAGAAAAAATCATGTTAAAATCTTAGCGCAATCGGAGTTACGGATCTCCAAATATTTAAGAAACGGTTTTCGGCCAGATCTGGGGAACGCGAAACAGAAGATAACAGAGAGAAAGATCCAATCTCGGAGGGCTCTCACCCCTCCGCCACCATGGAGGCCATGTACCAGAGGGGAAACCCTCCTCCCATCTAGGGGGAGGCCAAGGAAGAAGAAGAAGGAGGGGGCTCTCTCCCCTTTCTCTCCCGGTGGCGTCGGAGTGCCACCGGGGCAAGGATCGTGACGCCGATCTACATCAACAATCTTGCTACCGCCAACACCAACTTTCTCCCCCTCTATGCAGCGGAGTAACACCTCTTTTCCCTGCTGTAATCTCTACTTAAACATGGGGCTCAACACTATATATTATTTCCCATGATATGTGGTTATCCTATGATGTTTGAGTAGATCTGTTTTGTCCTATGGGTTAATTGATGATCGTGGTTGGTATGAGTTATATATTTTCAATTTGGTGTTATCCTATGGTGCCCACCGTGTCATGCAAACATGAGGGATCACCGTGTAGTGTGTTGTAATACGTTCATGATTTGCTTATGGTGGGTGGCATGAGTGACAGAAGCACAAACCCGAGTAAGTGGGTTGTTGCGTATGGGAGTAAAGAGGACTTGATACTTAATGCTATGGTTCGGTTTTACCTTAATGATCTTTAGTAGTTGCAGATGCTTGCTAGAGTTCCAATCATAAGTGCATATGATCCAAGTAGAGAATGTTAGCTCATGCCTCTCACTCATATAAAATTGCAATAATGATTACCGGTCTAGTTATCAATTGCCTAGGGACAAATAACTTTCTTGTGTGACAAAAGCTTTTTACTAAACAACTAACTTTTATTATCTTGCATTTTATTCGTAGTTTTATTCTCGCAAAGTACTTCTAGTTCTTGTTCTAGGTAAAGCAAACGTTAAGTGTGCTTAGAGTTGCATCGATGGTCGATAGAACTTGAGAGAACATAAAAAAGGCTACAAATGATCCCCTATACTTGTGGGTTATCAAGGCCTTTTTATGGCGCCGTTGTCGGGGAGCAATAGCGTGGGGTGAATATTCTCATGTGTGCTTGTTTGCTTTATCACTAAGTAGTTTTTATTTCCTATTCTAAGTTGTTCTATATCTTTAGTTATGGATATGTAACACGAAATACCAAAAAATAGTTGTAATTGCTACTCATGGATATGGGGAACCTCCTAAAACCCTCGATGCTCGTTATGTGAAAAATGTTAAACACTACTTTGACAATCCTGAGAAAACCCCGTTCAACTTGATAATGGGAGACACATTAGATCAACGTGAATACTTTAGGGATTATCGCTTGATGCAAAAAGGGAAATCTTATGGGATCAAATTCATATGTTGTATTGGTATGCTTGGGAACTATGCTTGAGATATGATTATACTTGTTGCTCTAGGATGAAGGCTCCACTCCTTACCTTTTCATGCAAATTTAATGATAAGAAAACTTGGCTTCTTATGCTAATGGTAAATTTGATTACTATGACGTGGACCGAATACAAGAATTTGTTGCTTTTAAGGGTTCTTATGAAATTGAATCTTTGTTTGAAAAGTATGAAGGTTATGATGATGTTGTTATAGACCTGAAATGTTTGATATACTTAAATATTGCTATGAGAATTATGAATATGATGCTGATATTAATGAGTTTATTGAGAAAATCTTCGCTGTCCAAGAAGAGATTAATATTTTGCAGGAATCTATGGAAGAAGAAATGAGCTCATTGGATGAAAAAGATGAGGAGGAGAGCGAAGAACAAAAGGAGGAAGAGTGAATTAGCTACCCGTGCCCACCTTCTAACGAGAGTAACTCTTCAACTCATACATTATTTATTTTTCCTTCGTGCTTACTGAAGGATGAATGCTATGATGATTGCTATGATCCCGTTGATTCTTTTGAAATAACCCTTAGCTTTTTGATGAACTTGATGCTTGCTATGCTTGTGGCCTAGATGCCAATATCAATTATGCTTATGGAGGTGAACTTGCTATAGTTCCTTATGTTAAGAATGAAATTGTTGCTATTGCACCCACACATGATAGTCCTATTATCTTTTTGAATTATCCATACTACACTATATCGGAGAAGTTTGCACTTATTAACAATTATATTGATGGGTTGTGTTTTACCACTATACATGATGATTTTGATTAATATTATATGCATGTGCTTGCCGCTCCTTGATACATCTCCAACGTATCTTTTATTGTTCCCTGCCATTATATTATCATTCTTGGATGTTTTACAATCATTCTATATCACTTTTTAATACTATTGACATAGTGCCCAGTGCTAGTTGCTGTTTTCTGCTTGTTTTTTTACATCGCAGGAAATCAATACCAAACGGAGTCCAAACACAGAGAAACTTTTTGTGGATTTTTTCTGGACCAGAAGACACAAGATGGGCCAAAGAAGTACCAGAGCGGTGCCCAGAGGGGGGCACAACCCACCAGGGCGCGCCTGGGGGCCCAAGCGTGCCTAGGTGGGTTATGCCCACCTCGGTGGCCTCCCGCACCGCCTCTTTGCTCTAAAAATACCCAATATTCCAAAAACCCTAGGGGGGTTGACGAAAATCAATTCCAACCACCGCAAGTTCTAGAAACACCAGATCCAATCTAGACACCATCACGAAGGGGTTCATCATGTCCATTGGTGCCTCTCTGATGATGCGTGAGTAGTTCATTGTAGACCTACAGGTCCATAGTTAGTAGCTAGATGGCTTCCTCTCTCTCGTTTGATTCTCAATACAATGGTCTCTTGGAGATCCATATGATGTAACTCTTTTTGCGGTGTGTTTGTTGGGATCTGATGAACTTTGAGTTTATGATCAGATCTATGTTTTTATCCATGAAAGTTATTTGAGTCTTCTTTGATCTCTTATATGCATGATTACTTATAGCCTCATATTTCTTCTCCGACATTTGGGTTTTGTTTGGCCAACTTGGTCTATTTATCTTGCAATGGGAAGAGGTGCTTTGTGATGGGTTTGATCTTACGGTGCTTGATCCCAGTGACAGAAGGGGAACCGACATGTATGTATCGTTGCCATTAAGGATAACAAAATGGGGTCTATTTCTACATAAATAGATCTTGTCTACATCATGTCATCGTTCTTATTGCATTACTGCATTTTCCCATGAACTTAATACACTAGATGCATGCTGGATAGCGGTCGATGTGTGGAGTAATAGTAGTAGATGCAGGCAGGAGCCGATCTACTAATATTGGACGTGATGCCTATATAATGATCATTGCCTGGATACTGTCATGATTATTTGAAGTTCTATAAATTGCCCAACAGTAGTTGTTTTCCCACCGTTTGCTATTTTTCTCGAGAGAAGCCACTAGTGAAACCTACGGCTCCTGGGTCTCTTCTTTAATATAGTTGCCTTTGCAATCTATTTTTATTTGCTTTTATTTTCAGATCTATTAAACCAAAAATACAAAAAATATCTTACTACAATCTTTAGTAATTTATTTTGTCTCGCGTTCCCGCGAGATCTATTTATCCAATCTACTACAATTTTATCTATCTTTTTACCCGTGAGGGATTGACAACCCCTCTCTTATGTCGGGTTGCAAGTATTTATTCATTGTGTGCATGAGCTATTTACGTGGTGTTGCGTGGTTCTCCTACTGGTTTGATAACCTTGGTCTCATCACTGAGGGAAATACCTACCGTTGTTGTGCTGCATCATCCCTTCCTATTTGGGGAAAAACCGACGTAGTTCAAGCAAACATCAAAAGAAATTTCTGGCGCCATTGCCGGGAGGATCACGTCAAGATAGTCTCCCATCAACGTGCTTTCTCGCGCCTTTGCCGGGGAGACATTATCAACGTCAACCAGGTTCCTAATCACAAATCTCATCTCCTTGGAATTTACATTATTTGCCATTTGGCTCTCGTTTTCCTCTCCCCCACTTCACAAAAAATTTGCCGTTTTATTCGCCCTCTTTTTTGTTCGCCGTTTTCTCGCCCGATCTGTTTTTGAGTGCAATCTTGTTGACCACTTTTTGTCCTTATGGATAGTTCTTCCTCTATTGCATACACCCCCGACAATGAGGTTCTTAACTTTAAACAAAGGGGAGGGGAGAATTTAAAAGATACTCGGTATAGGATTTGCAATGCTCATAATAGATCCATCCATAAGCAATCTACCGTTGTTCTTCTTCGCTGTTTTTATGTGGGCATCACCACTTGGTATAGATTCGACCTTGATGCGATTACCGGTGGAAGTTTCTTGATGTGTCCCTCTCTTGATGCTTTTAACGCTATGGGAATTTTAGTTGGTTCACCACTGCTTATGATCAATGAAACAACTTTGACTCTTGAGCATGTTATGGAAAGACTAGATGCTATTGAAAAGAAAATGCTTACCGAAGAACATATTGAAAACTTGGATAAAAAGATGCAAAATTCTGCTACTAAAATCGGGTCAAAAGCGGGAGAAGTTTTTAAGTTGTTAAAGGAAAAGGGGACTATAATTCATGAAAGAATTGAAGAAAGCTCGTCTAGGATTGATAAACTGGAAGAGATCTTTACTAATCTAAGTACGTCTTTTGCTTTCGCCAAAACTCTCGTAAAAATTGGCAAGACTACTCAAGTTGCTAAAAACAAGGGTGCAACTTCGAGTAATGATAAAGGAGATCTTAAGATGATTAGTATCCAACCCAGTTTTATTGAAGTGATAAGAGACCCTATTTGCAAGACTGTTTTTTTTCAATCTCGTGCCTACAAGTATTGTCGTTGAGAATTTATATGTTAAATCATTGAAAAGTTCTAAGTGTTTGATTGAAGAGTTGGAGAACAAAGATGACAAAACTTAGATCCTTCCTATTATGCCTAGCTAGGGGCGTAAAACGATAGCGCTCGTTGGGAGGCAACCCAACATGTATATTTTTGCCTTTTGGTTTTCTTGATGTTTTCAATAAAATACCCAATTATGCCTCTGATTAGATGTGCTTTCGTGGTTTAAATTAGTGTTTGTGCCAAGCAAGGCCTTTGGGATGATTTTGGTGAGAGTTGATTTAATCTTGCTGAAAAACAGAAACTTTTGCACTCATGAAAATAATTTCCATTTTTAACAGAAGAGTGATTTTGAGTTGATTATTTTGCAGAAGATTAATAAACAAATTTCTCACATTGTCCTAATTTTTCAGAATTTTGGGAGTTACATAAGTATTAAAAGTTTCTAGATTGCTATAGATTATTCTATTTTTGACAGATTATGTTTTCTTTGTGTTGTGTGCTTGTTTTGATGATTCTATGATTTTCTTTGAAGAGTTTTTTCGATAGAAAAGTTGGAGTGCAGTAGATATAATGCAAAAATAAAATATTAATGGGTTTACAACATTACTTATAGTAGTGGTTTGCTTTCTTATACTAACGAATCTCATGAAGGTTTTGTTGAGTTTTGTGTGATTGAAGTTTTCATGTTTTGGGCGATATTACGATGGATGATGGAATAAGGATTAGCAAAAGGCTAATATTGGGGATGCCCGAGGCACCCCAAGATAATATTCAAGAAGTAGCAAGCAACTAAGCTTGGGGATGCCCCTGAGTGGCATCCCCTCTTTCTTCTAACAACCATCAGTATTTTACTTGGAGCTATATTTTTATTCGTCACATATTATGAGTTTAGCTTGGAGCATCTTGTATGATATGAGTCTTTGATTGTTTTGCTTTGTGTTTTAAGTCTTGAATCCTTGCTGGACACACCTTTTTGAGAGAGCCAAAGAAAATTATGCTATGCTGGCTCCTATGCTTCCCTTCAATTTTTAGAGCCATGGAATTGCTCTAAAGCTTCACTTATATCTTTTTTAGCACGGTGTGCTTTGTTATTTTTGAAAATATGCTCTCATGCTTCACTTGGATTTATTTGGGAGTTAGTAATTTTTTAAAGAAATTCTCTCTTGCTTCACTTAGATTATTTTGAGAGAAAGAAATGTTATGCTCATGTTCTTCACTTAAATTTGTTTGAGCTTATTAAAAGCAACATGTGAAATTAGTCCCAAAGTGATAGATATCCAAGGAGGATATAATTAAAACTTTCATGAAGATCATTGGACAAAATAAACTTGGTTCTTTGTAATGGTTTTGAGATATGATGATATGATATTAGAGTCGTGTTGATGAGTAATTATGCTTTAGTAAGAATATTCGTGTTAAGGTCTGTGATTCCCTATGCAAGCACGAAAGTCAATAGTTATGCAATGAAATTACATCCTACTTGTGGTGCATTATTCGTTGTTAGTTATGCTTAATGCTCGCTTATGAGATTTTTCGTTTCTTGGTTGGACACTTCTCAATCTTTTTGCTATCCTTCATTTGCACTAAGTATGATCACTACTTCCAAAACCCTTTAAACCAGTTTTGGCATATGAGTGTCAGTGTCAAAACCGGCAGATCTCAGGTAGGGGGTCCCGAACCATGCGTCTAAGGATCAAAGGTAACAGGAGGCAGGGACACAATGTTTACCCAAGTTCAGGCCCTCTTAATGGAGGTACTACCCTACTTCCTGCTTGATTGACTTTGATGAGTATAGGGGTTACAAGAGTTGATCTACCTCGAGATTGTAATGGCTAAACCCTAGATGTCTAGCTTGTATGATTATGATTGCCTCTACGAACTAAACCCTCCGGTTTATATAGACACTGGAGGGGCCTAGGGTTGTACAGAGTCAGTTTACAGAGAAAGGAAAATATATTATTCGAATGCTAAGCTTGCCATCCACGCAAAGGAGAGTCCCATCCGTACACGGGGGAAGGTCTTTGATCTTGTATCTTCACGGCCCATTAGTTTGGCCCATATCACATAGCCCGGACGCCGAGGACCCCCTAGTCCAGGACTCCCTCAGTAGCCCCTGAACCGGGCTTCAATGATGATGTATCCGGCGCGCAGATTGTCTTCGACATTGCAAGGCGGGTTGCTTCTCCGAATAATCCAAAGTAGTCTTCCGCACATAAGAAATGTATCCGGCTCTGTCCAATAATTATAACCCTAAGCTGTAAGGGCAACAATACTTAAAACAAAATAAGTCACGTCCATGGGAAACATTTTCGGTGAGACGTTATGTTCTGGCCTTGTTATTATTCTGAACCATTTTTCTGCCCCCGCTTCGCGTTTCGAGGCACGACCATTGACATGTCTTGTCAAAGCAGAGATCGTGTCCCCTTATCACAGGATTCTCATGAATGCGGGTTTGGGTAATCCAACCGTGCCGTTCGCACGTCCCCTTGGGAACAGGCGAGGTTTAAGGCTTATGAGGGGGAAGGCGCTTGATATTCGCAGCTTATATAAACGGGTGAAGATCTATCCTTTTACCCCATGCCTTCCTCCCTTCCTGCATCTCCGTCCTCGAGCTCCAGCGCCCAAGTTTCAATCTTTCCCTTCGCCCAAACTTCTCCGGCTATGGCTGGATCCGGTTCCCAGGGCAAGTGGATGGCCCCCTCCATAACGGAGAAGGACATCAAGGATCTACGTGAGGTGAGTGTTGGCGAACGTAGCAATAATTCAAAAAATTTCCTACGTATCAGCAAGATCCATCTAGGAGATTTTAGCAACAAGAGAGAGAGAGAGAGAGGAAGTGCATCTTCATACCTTTGAAGATCGCTAAGCGGAAGCGTTACTAGAACGCGGATGATGGAGTTGTACTCGTGGTGATTCAAATCACGGAAGATTAGATCTAGCGCCGAACGGACGGCGCCTCCGCGTTCAACACACGTATAGCCCAGGGATGTCTCCTCCTTCTTGATCCAGCAAGGGGAGAGGAGAACTTGAGGGAGAGATCTAGCAACAGGACGGCATGGTGGTGGAGCTTGTGGTATTCCTGCAGGGCTTCGCCAAGCACTACGGAGGAGGAGGAAGAGTTGGAGGAGGGAGGGGTTGCGCCAAGGGAAGGGGTGCTGCAGCCCTCCCACCCTCCCTCTATTTATAGGGCAAAGGGGAGAGGGGGTCGGTCCCTCTAGATCCCATCTAGAGGGGGGGGGGGCAGCGGCCAGGAGGGGGAGACTTGCCCCCCAAGCAAGGTGGAGGCGCCCCCTCCCTAGGGTATCCAAACCCTAGGCGCCTTGGGCCCTTGGTGTAGGGTAATGTAGTAATTTCAAAAAAATTCCTACGCACACGCAAGATCATGGTGATGCATAGCAACGAGAGGGGAGAGTGTGTCCACGTACCCTCGTAGACTGAAAGCGGAAGCATTAGCACAACGCGGTTGATGTAGTCGTACATCTAAACGGCCCGACCGATCAAGCACCGAAACTAAAGCACCTCCGAGTTCTTACACACGTTCAGCTCGACGACGTCCCTCGTACTCCGATCCAGCAAAGTGTCGAGGGAGAGTTTTGTCAGCACGACGGCGTGGTGATGATGATGATGTTCTACTGTCGCAGGGCTTCGCCTAAGCACCGCTACGATATTATCGAGGAGGACTATGGTGGAGAGGGGCACCGCACACGGCTAAGAGATCAATGATCAATTATTGTGTCTATGGGGTGCCCCCTCCCCTGTATATAAAGGAGTGGAGGAGGGGGCCGGCCAAGGGGGGTGGCACGCCCTAGGGGGGAGTCCAACTCCCACCGGGAGTAGGACTCCCCCCTTTCCTATTAGGAGAGGGAGAGGGAAGGAAGAGGAAGGAGGGAGGAAGGAAAGGGGGGGTCAGCCCCCTCCCAATTCGGATTGGGCTTGGGGGGGGGGCACCCCCTCCTTTGCTCCTTTCCCCTCCTTTCCACTAAGGCCCAATAAGGCCCATATACCTCCCGGGGGTTCCGATAACCTCTCGGAGCTCCGGTATTGTCCCAATCTCATCCGTTGTCCAAATATAGTCGTCCAATATATCTATTTTCATGTCTCGACCATTTCGAGACTCCTCGCCATGTCCGTGATCACATCCGGGACTCCGAACAACCTTCCGTACATCAAAACACATAAACTCATAATGTAAGTGTCATTTTACTTTAAGCGTGCGGACCCTACGGGTTCGAGAACTATGTAGACATGACCGAGACACATCTCCGATCAATAACCAATAGCGGAACCTGGATGCTCATATTGGCTCCTACATATTCTATGAAGATCTTTATCGGTCAAACCGCATAACAACATACATTGTTCCCTTTGTCATCGGTATGTTACTTGCTCGAGATTCGATCGTTGTTATCTCAATACCTAGTTCAATCTCGTATCGGCAAGTCTCTTTACTCGTTACATAATGCATCATCCCATAATTAACTCATTAGCTACATTGATTTCAAGGCTTATAGTGATGTGCATTACCGAGAGGGCCCAGAGATACCTCTCCGACAATCGGAGTGACAAATCCTAATCTTGAAATACGTCAACTCAACAAGTACCTTCGGAGACACCTGTAGAGCACCTTTATAATCACCCAGTTACGTTGTGAAGTTTGGTAGCACACAAAGTGTTCCTCCGGTAAGCGGGAGTTACATAATCTCATAGTCATATGAACATGTATAAGTCATGAAGAAAGCAATAGCAACATACTAAACGATCAAGTGCTAAGCTAACGGAATGGGTAATGTCAATCACATCATTCTCCTAATGATGTGATCCCGTTAATCAAATGGCAACTCATGTCTATGGTTAGGAAACTTAACCATCTTTGATTTACGAGCTAGTCAAGTAGAGGCATACTAGTGACACTATGTTTGTCTATGTATTCACACATGTATTATGTTTCCGGGTAATACAATTCTATCATGAATAATAAACATCTAACATGATATGAGGAAATAAATAATAACTTTATTATTTCCTCTAGGGCATATTTCCTTCAGTCTCCCACTTGCACTAGAGTCAATAATCTAGATTACACAGTAATGATTCTAACACCCATGGAGTCTTGGTGCTGATCATGTTTTGCTCGTGAAAGAGGCTTAGTCAACGGGTCTGCAACATTCAGATCCGTATGTATCTTGCAAATCTCTATGTCTCCCACCTGGACTTGGTCCCGGATGGAATTGAAGCGTCTCTTGATGTGCTTGGTTCTCTTGTGAAATCTGGATTCCTTTGCCAAGGCAATTGCACCAGTATTGTCACAAAAGATTTTCACTGGACCCGATGCACTAGGTATGACACCTAGATCGGATATGAACTCCTTCATCTAGACTCCTTCATTTGCTTCTTCCGAAGCAGCTATGTACTCCGCTTCACATGTAGATCCCGCTATGAAGCTTTGTTTGGAACTGCACCAACTGACAGCTCCACCGTTCAATATAAACACATATCCGGTTTGCGATTTAGAATCGTCCGGATCAGTGTCAAAGCTTGGATTGACGTAACCATTTACGACTAGCTCTTTGTCACCTCCATAAACGATAAACATATCCTTAGTCCTTTTCAGGTATTTCAGGATGTTCTTGACCGCTGTCCAGTGATCCACTCTTGGATTATTTTGGTACCTCCCTGCTAAACTAATAGCAAGGCACACATCAGGTCTGGTACACAACATTGCATACATGATAGAGCCTATGGCTGAAGCATAGGGAACTTCTTTCATTTTCTCTCTATCTTCTGCGGTGGTCGGGCATTGAGTCTGACTCAATTTCACACCTTGTATTACAGGCAAGAACCCTTTCTTTGCTTGATCCATTTTGAACCTTTTCAAAACTTTATCAAGGTATGTACTTTGTGAAAGTCCAATTAAGCGTCTTGATCTATCTCTATAGATCTTGATGCCCAATATATAAGCAGCTTCACCGAGGTCTTTTATTGAAAAACTTTATTCAAGTATCCTTTTATGCCATCGAAAAATTCTATATCATTTCCAATCAATAATATGTCGTCCACATATAATATTAGAAATGCTACACAGCTCCCACTCACTTTCTTGTAAATACAGGCTTCTCCAAAAGTCTGTATAAAACCATATGCTTTGATCACACTATCAAAGCGTTTATTCCAACTCCGAGAGGCTTGCACCAGTCCATAAATGGATCGTTGGAGCTTGCACACTTTGTTAGCATCCTTTGGATTGACAAAACCTTCTGGTTGCATCATATACAACTCTTCTTCCAGAAATCCATTCAGGAATGCAGTTTTGACATCCATTTGCCAAATTTCATAATCATAAAATGCGGCAATTGCTAACATGATTAGGACAGACTTAAGCATTGCTACGGGTGAGAAAGTCTCATCATAGTCAACCCCTTGAACTTGTCGAAAACCTTTTGCAACAAGTCGAGCTTTGTAGACAGTAACATTACCATCAGCGTCAGTCTTCTTCTTGAAGATCCATTTATTCTCGATGGCTTGCCGATCATCGGGCAAGTCAACCAAAGTCCACACTTTGTTCTCATACATGGATCCCATCTCAGATTTCATGGCCTCAAGCCATTTTGCGGAATCTTGGCTCATCATCGCTTCCTCATAATTCGTAGGTTCGCCATGGTCAAGTACCATGACCTCCAGAATCGGATTACCGTACCACTCTGGTGCGGATCTTACTCTGGTTGACCTACGAGGTTCTATAGTAACTTGATCTGAAGTTTCATGATCAACATCATTAGCTTCCTCACTTATTGATGTAGTCGTCATAGGAACCGGTTTCTGTGATGAACTATTTTCCAATAAAGGAGCATGTACAGTTACCTCATCAAGTTCTACTTTCCTCCCACTCACTTCTTTCGAGAGAAACTCGTTCTCTAGAAAGGATCCATTCTTGGCAACAAATGTCTTGCCTTAGGATCTGTGATAGAAGGTGTACCCAACAGTTTCCTTTGTGTATCCTATGAAGACACATTTCTCCGATTTGGGTTCGAGCTTATCAGGTCGAAGCTTTTTCACATAAACATCGCGGCCCCAAACTTTAAGAAACGACAACTTTGGTTTCTTGCCAAACCACAGTTCATAAGGTGTCGTCTCAACGGATTTTTATGGTGCCCTATTTAACGTGAATGCGGTCGTCTCTAAAGCATAACCCCAAAACGATAGCAGTAAATCAGTAAAAGACATCATAGATCGCACCATATCTAGTAAAGTATGATTACGACGTTCGGACACACCATTCTGTTGTGGTGTTAGGGTGGCGTGAGTTGAAACTATTCGCATTGATTCAAATGTAAACCAAACTCGTAACTCAAATATTCTCCTCCACGATCAGATCATAGAAACTTTATTTTCTTGTTACGATGATTTTCAACTTCACTCTGAAATTCTTTGAACTTTTCAAATGTTTCAGACTTATGTTTCATCAAATAGATATACCCATATCTGCTCAAATCAAAATAACAATATCTGCCGCGAGCCTCAACATTCATTGGACCACATACATCAGTATGTATGATTTCCAACAAATCAGTCGCTCGCTCCATAGTTCTGGAGAACGGCGTTTTAGTCATCTTGCCCATGAGGCATGGTTCGCAAGTACCAAGTGATTCATAATCAAGTGATTCCAAAAGTCCATCAATATGGAGTTTCTTCATGCGCGTTACACCAATATGACCTAAACGGCAGTGCCACAAATAAGTTGCACTATCATTATCAACTCTACATCTTTTGGCTTCAACATTATGAATATGTGTATCACTACTATCGAGATTCATCAAAAATAGACCACTCTTTAAGGGTGCTTGACCATAAAATATATTACTCATATAAATAGAACAACCATTATTCTCAGATTTAAATGAATAACCGTCTCACATCAAACAAGATACAAATATAATGTTCATGCTCAACGGTGGCACCAAATAACAATTATTTAGGTCTAAAACTAATCCTGAAGGTAGATGTAGAGGTAGCGTGCCGACGGCGATCACATTGACTTTGGAACCATTTCCCACGCGCATCGTCACCTCGTCCTTATCCACCCTGTTTCGAGTTGTAAATATTAGCAACAGAACCAGTATCAAATACCCAGGTGCTACTGCGAGCTCTGGTAAGGTACACATCAATAACATGTATATCACATATACCTTTGTTCACCTTGCCATCCTTCTTATCCACCAAATACTTGGGGTAGTTCCGCTTCCAGTGACCAGTCTGCTTGCAGTAGAAGCACTCAGTCTCAGGCTTAGGTCCAGACTTGGGTTTCTTCTCTTGAGCAGCAACTTGTTAGTTGTTCTTCTTGAAGTTCCCCTTCTTTTTTCCTTTGCCATTCTTCTTGAAACTGGTGGTCTTATTGACCATCAACACTTGATGCTCCTTCTTGATTTCTACCTCCGCAGCCTTTAGCATTGCGAAGAGCTTGGGAATTGTCTTATCCATCCCTTGCATATTATAGTTCATCACGAAGCTCTTGTAGCTTGGTGGCAGTGATTGAAGAATTCTGTCAATGACGCTATTATCCGGAAGATTAACTCCCAGTTGAATCAAGTGATTATTATACCCAGACATTCTGAGTATATGCTCATTGACAGAACTATTCTCCTCCATCTTGCAGCTGTAGAACTTATTGGAGACTTCATATCTCTCAATCCGGGCATTTGCTTGAAATATTAACTTCAACTCCTGGAACATCTCATATGCTCCATGACGTTCAAAACGTCGTTGAAGTCCGGTTCTAAGCTGTAAAGCATGGCACACTGAACTATCGAGTAGTCATCAGCTTTGCTCTGCCAGATGTTCGTAACATCTGGTGTTGCTCCTGCAGCAGGTTTGGCAGCTAGAGGTGTTTCCAGGGCGTAATTCTTCTATGCAGCAATGAGGATAATCCTCAAGTTACGGACCCAGTCCGTGTAATTGCTACCATCATCTTTCAACTTTGCTTTCTCAAGGAACACATTTAAATTCGACGGAACAACAACACGAGCCATCTATCTACAACAAACATAGACAAGCAAAATACTATCAGGTACTAAGTTCATGATAAATTTAAGTTCAAGTAATCATATTACTTAAGAACTCCCACTTAGATAGATATCCCTCTAATCATCTAAATGATCACGTGATCCAAATCAACTCAACCATAACCGATCATCACGTGAAATGGAGTAGTTTTCAATGGTGAACATCACTATGTTGATCATATCTACTATATGATTCATGCTCGACCTTTCAGTCTCAGTGTTCCGAGGCCATATTTGCATATGCTAGGCTCGTCAAGTTTAACCTTAGTATTATGCGTGTGCAAAACTGGCATGCACCTGTTGTAGATGGACGTAGAGCTTATCACACCCGATCATCACGTGGTGTGTGGGCACGATGAACTTTAGCAATGGTGCATACTCATGGAGAACACTTTTATCTTGAAATTTAGTGAGAGATCATCTTATAATGCTACTGTCAATCAAAGCAAGATAAGATGCATAAAAGATAAACATCACATGCAATCAATATAAGTGATATGATATGGCCATCATCATCTTGTGCTTGTGATCTCCATCTCCGAAGCACTGTCATGATCACCATCGTCACTGGCGCGACACCTTGATCTCCATCGTAGCATCGTTGTCGTCTCACCAACTATTGCCTGTACGACTATCGCTACCGCTTAGTGATAAAGTGAAGCAATTACAGGGCGATTGCATTTCATACAATAAAGCGACAACCATATGGCTCCTGTCAGTTGCCGATAACTTTGTTACAAAACATGATAATCTCATACAATAAAATTTAGCATCACGTCTTAACCATATCACATCACAACATGCCCTGCAAAAACAAGTTAGACGTCCTCTACTTTGTTGTTGCAAGTTTTACGTGGCTGCTACGGGCTAAGCAAGAACCGTTCTTACCTATGCATCAAAACCACAACGATAGTTCGTCAAGTTAGTGATGTTTTAACCTTCTCAAGGACCGGGCGTAGCCACACTCGGTCCAACTAAAGTTGGAGAAACTAACACCCGCTAGTCACCTGCAACGCACGGCGGTAAAACCAGTCTCGCGTAAGCGTACGCGTAATGTCGGTCCGGGCCGCTTCATCCAACAATACCGCCGAACCAAAGTATGACATGCTGGTAAGCAGTATGACTTATATCGCCCACAACTCACTTGTGTTCTACTCGTGCATATAACATCAACACATAAAACCTAGGCTCGGATGCCACTGTAGGATAACATAGTAATTTCAAAAAATTCCTACGCACACGCAAGATCATGGTGATGCATAGCAACAAGAGGGGAGAGTGTGTCCACGTACCCTCATAGACCGAAAGCGGAAGCGTTAGCACAACGCGGTTGATGTAGTCGTATGTCTTCACGGCCCGACCGATCAAGCACCGAAACTATGACACCTCCGAGTTCTTGCACACGTTCAGCTCGATGATGTCCCGCGTACTCCGATCTAGCCGAGTGTCAAGGGAGAGTTCCGTCAGCATGACGGCGTGGTGACGATGATGATGTTCTACCATCGTAGGGCTTCGCCTAAGCACCGCTACGATATTATCAAGGAGGACTATGGTGGAGAGGGGCACCGCACACAGCTAAGAGATCAATGATCAATTGTTGTGTCTATGGGGTGCCCCCCTCCCCCGTATATAAAGGAGTGGAGGAGGGGGCCGGCGCGCCCTGGGGGGAGTCCAACTCCCACCGGGAGTAGAACTCCCCCCTTTCCTATTAGGAGAGGGAGAGGGAAGGAAGAGGAAGGAGGGAGGACGGAAAGGGGGGGGGGCCCCTCCCAATTAGGATTGGGCTTGGGGGGTGGGGGCGCCCCCTCTCTTGCTCCTTTCCCCTCCTTTCCACTAAGGCCCAATAAGGCCCATATACCTCCCGGGGGGTTCTGATAACCTCCCGAAGCTCCGGTATTGTCCCAATCTCACTCGGAACCTTTCCGGTGTCCAAATATAGTCGTCCAATATATCGATTTTCATGTCTCAACCATTTCGAGACTCCTCGTCATGTCCATGATCACATCCAGGAATCCGAACATCCTTCGGTACATCAAAACACATAAACTCATAATGTAACTGTCATTTTACTTTAAGCATGCGGACCCTACGGGCTTGAGAACTATGTAGACATGACCGAGACACGTCTCCGGTCAATAACCAATAGCGGAACCTAGATGCTCATATTGGCTCCTACATATTCTACGAAGATCTTTATCGGTCAAACCGCATAACAACATACGTTGTTCCCATTGTCATCGGTATGTTACTTCCTCGAGATTCGACCGTCGGTATCTCAATACCAAGTTCAATCTCGTTACCCGCAAGTCTCTTTACTTGTTACGTAATGCATCATCCCGTAACTAACTCATTAGCTACATTGCTTGCAAGCCTTATAGTGATGTGCATTACCGAGAGGGCCCAGAGATACCTCTCCGACAATCGGATTGACAAATCCTAATCTCGAAATACGTCAACTCAACAAGTACCTTCGGAGACACCTGTAGAGCACCTTTATAATCACCCAGTTACGTTGTGACGTTTGGTAGCACACAAAGTGTTCCTCCGGTAAGCAGGAGTTACATAATCTCATAGTCATAGGAACATGCATAAGTCATGAAGAAAGCAATAACAACATACTAAACGATCAAGTGCTAAGCTAACGGAATGGGTCATGTCAATCACATCATTCTCCTAATGATGTGATCCCGTTAATCAAATGACAACTCATGTCTATGGTTAGGAAACTTAACCATCTTTGATTTACGAGCTAGTCAAGTAGAGGCATACTAGTGACACTATGTTTGTCTATGTATTCACACATGTATTATGTTTCCGGGTAATACAATTCTAGCATGAATAATAAACATTTATCATGATATGAGGAAATAAATAATAATCCTATTATTGTCTCTAGGGAATATTTCCTTCACTTGGGGGGTGCACCAGCCCACTAGGGAGCTGGTTCCCTCTCATATTCAGCCCATTAAGTCTCCCGGGGCATGTGGCCCCACCCGGTGGACCTCCGGACACCTTTCGGTGGTCCCGGTACAATACCGATAACCCCCGAAACCATTCCGGCGACTGAAACTGGACTTCCCATATATAAATCTTCACCCTTGGACCATTCCGGAACTCCTCGTGACGTCCGAGATCTCATCCAGGACTCCGAACAACCTTTGGTAACCACATACAATTTCTCATAACAACTCTAGCGTCACCGAACCTTAAGTGTGTAGACCCTACGGGTTCGGGAACCATGTAGACATGACCGAGACGTTCTCCGAACAATAACCAACAGCGGGATCTGGATACCCATGTTGGCTCCCACATGTTCCACGATGATCTCATCGGATGAACCACGATGTCGGGGATTCAATCAATCCCGTATACAATTCCCTTTGTCCACCAGTATGTTACTTGCCCCAGATTCGATCGTCGGTATCCCAATACCTCGTTCAATCTCGTTTTCAGCAAGTCTCTTTACTCGTTCCGTAACGCATGATCCCGTGACTAACTCCTTAGTCACATTGAGCTCATTATGATGATGTATTACCGAGTGGGCCCAAAGATACCTCTCCGTCATACGGAGTGACAAATCCCAGTCTCGATTCGTGCCAACCCAACAGATACTTTCGGAGATACCTGTAGTGCACCTTTATAGCCACCCAGTTACGTTGAGACGTTTGGTACACCCAAAGCATTCCTATGGTATCCGGGAGTTGCACAATCTCATTGTCTAAGGAAATGATACTTGACATTAGAAAAGCTCTTAGCAAACAAACTACACGATCTTGTGCTATGCTTAGGATTGGGTCTTGTCCATCACATCATTCTCCTAATGATGTGATCCCATTATCAATGACATCCAATGTCCATGGTCAGGAAACCATAACCATCTATTGCTCAACGAGCTAGTCAACTAGAGGCTCACTAGGGACATGTTGTGGTCTATGTATTCACACATGTATTACGGTTTCTAGTTAATACAATTATAGCATGAACAATAGACAATTATCATGAACAAGGAAATATAATAATAACCATTTTATTATTGCCTCTA
Organism: Aegilops speltoides; assembly: GCA_021437245.1. Taxonomy (NCBI): domain Eukaryota; kingdom Viridiplantae; phylum Streptophyta; class Magnoliopsida; order Poales; family Poaceae; genus Aegilops; species Aegilops speltoides. Next base: position 186,991,900 of record CM038147.1, read on the forward strand.
GGGCATATTTCCAATAGTCTCCCACTTGCACTAGAGTTAATAATCTAGTTCACATCACCATGTGATTGTAATGAATCCAACACCCATGGCGTTTGATCATATCTCGTTTGTGAGAGAGGTTATTAGTCAACAGGTCTGTACCTTTCAGATCCGTGTGTGCTTTACAAATCTCTATGTCATCTTGTAGATGTAGCTACCACGCGCTATTTGGAGCTACTCCAAATAACTGCTCTACTATATGAATCCGGTTTACTACTCAGATTCATCCAGATTAGTGTCAAAGTTTGCATCGACATAACCCTTTACGATGAACTCTTTTATCACCTCCATAATCGAGAAAATTCCTCAGTCCACTAGTTACTAAGGATAAGTTTGACCGATGTCCTGTGATCCATTTCTGGATCACTCTTGTACCCCTTGATTGACTCATGGCAAGGCACACTTCAGGTGCGGTACACAACATAGCATACTGTAGAGCCTACGTCTAAAGCATAGGGGACGACCTTCGTCCTCTCTCTCTCTTCTGCCGTGCTTAGGTCTTGAGTCTTACTCAATACTCACACCGTATAACACAACCAAGAACTCCTTCTTTGCCGATCTATTTTGAACTCCTTCAAAATCTTGTCACGGCATGTGTTCATTTGAAAGTACTATTAAGCGTTTTTTATCTATCCTTATAGATCTTGATGCTCAATGTTCAAGTAGCTTAATCCAGGTTTTCCATTGAAAAACACTTCTCAAATAACCCTATATGCTTTCCAGAAATTCTACATCATTTCTGATCAACAATATGTTAACAACATATACTCATCAGAAATTCTATAGTGCTCCCACTCACTTCTTTGGAAATACAAGTTTCTCATTAACTTTGTATAAACCCAAAATCTTTGATCATCTCATCAAAGCGTATATTCCAACTCCGAGATGCTTACTCCAGTCCTTAGAAGGATTGCTGGAGCTTTGCATACTTGTTAGCATCTTCCAGGATTGACAAAACCTTCTGGTTATATCACATACAACCTTTCCTCAAGAAAATTGTCGAGGAAACAATTTTTTGACATCCTATCTGCTAGATTTCATAAATAATGCAGTAACTACTAATATAGTTCCAACAGACTCTTAGCATCGCCACGAGTGAGAAAGTCTCATCGTAGTCAACTCCTTGAACTTGTCGGAAAACATCTTAATGACAAGTCGAGTTTTCTTAATGGTGATACTTACCATCATTGTCTGTCTTCCTTTTAAAATCCATCTGTACCCAACAGCCTTACGGCCATCAAGTAGTTCTTCCAAAGTCTATACTTTGTTTTCATACATGGATCCTCTTGGATTTTATGGCCTCGAGCCATTCATTGGAATCCGGGCCCACCATCGCTTCTCCGTAGCTCGTAGGTTCATTGTTGTCTAGCAACATGACTTCCAAGACATGATTACCGTACTACTCTGCAGTAGTACGCATCCTTGTCGACCTATGAGGTTTGCTAGTGACTTGATCCGAAGTTTCATGATCACTATCATCAGCTTCCACTTCAATTGGTGTAGGCGCCACAGGAGCAACTTCCTGTGCCCTGCTACACACTAGTTGAAGTGACGGTTCAATAAGCTCATCAAATCTCCACCATCCTCCCACTCAATTCTTTCGAGAGAAACTTTTCCTCAAGAAAGGACCCATTTCTAGAAACAATCACTTTTGCTTCCGGATCTGAAATAGGAGGTATACCCAACTGTTTTGGGTGTCCTATGAAGATGCATTTATCCGCTTTGGGTTCGAGCTTATCAGGCAAAACTTGTTCACATAAGCGTCGCATCCCCAAACTTTTAAGAAACGACAACTTAGGTTTCTCTAAACCATAGTTCATATGGTGTCATCTCAACGGAATTACGTGGTGCCCTATTTAAAGTGAATGCGGTTGTCTCTAATGCCTAACCCATAATTGATAGTGGTAATTCGATAAGAGACATCATGGTATGCACCATATCCAATAGGGTGCAGCTATGATGTTCGGGCACACCATCACACTATGATGTTCCAGGTGGTATTAGTCGTGAAACAATTTACACAATGTCTTAATTGTGTACCAAACTCATAACTCAGATATTTATCTCTATGATCATATCATAGACATTTTATCCTCTTGTCACGACGATCTTCGACTTCACTCTGAAATTACTTGAACCTTTCAATATTTTAGACTTATGTTTCATCAAGTAAATATACTTAGCATCTACTCAAATCATCTATGAAGTAAGAACATAACGATATCCACTGCGTGCCTCAGCAGTCATTGGATTGCACACATCAAAATGTATTACTTCCAACAAGTTGCTTTCTTGTTCCATCTCACTGAAAACGAGGCCTTTCAGTCATCTTGCCCATGTGGTATGATTTGCATGTCTCAAGTGATTCAAAATCAAGTGAGTCCAAACGATCCATATGCATGGAGTTTCTTCATGCGTATACACCAATAGACATGGTTCGCATGTCTCAATCTTTTCAAAAATGAGTGAGTCCAAAGACCATCAACATGGAGCTTCTTCATGTGTTTTAGACCAATATGACTCAAATGGCAGTGCCACAAGTATGTGGTACTATCATTACTATCTTATATCTTTTGGCATGAACATGTGTATCACTATGATTGAGATTCAATGAACCATTCATTTTAGGTGCAAGACCATTGAAGGTATTATTCAAATAAACAGAGTAACCATTATTCTCCTTAAATGAATAATCGTATTGCGATAAGCATAATCCAATCATGTCTATGCTCAAATCAAACACCAAATAACAATTATTTAGGTTTAGCATCAATCCCGATGGTAGAGGGAGCGTACAATGTTTGATCACATCAACCTTGGGAACACTTCCAACACATATCGTCATCTCACCTTTAGTAGTCTCCGTTTATTTCGTAGCCTTTTATTTCGAGTTACGAACACTTAGCAACCAAACCGGTATCTAATACCCTGGTGCTACTAGGAGTACTAGTAAAGTACACATTAATATAATATATATCCAATATATACATCGACCTTGCCGGCCTTCTCATCTACCAAGTATCTAGGGTAGTTACGCTTGAAAGGATGTCGGTGTTTCGGGAATGGGGTACCAGACTTGCCTGCCTCCGGCCTGCGGCGTGGCTCAAGGAGTGGCCCAATACGACCCATCTACATTAACACATGCTCAAGAGCCTCGCGAGGGGCCAAGCCTCACGGGGCGGACGATAGGAGGCTTCCCCAGGCACGGCCTCGTGGGGCTGGCTCGCGAGGAGGCGGAGAGATCAAGGCGGGGTACCTCACGAGGTGCCCGTGACGCAAGCCATGACGACCAAGGCCAGGTGGGCGCCAGGCGGGCGCCGGCCTGCGCAGAGTCCTTGTTTCCCCTTTGGTGCAAAGGGGCAAGCGCAGGCAAGGGTATCAAGCAGAGGCAACCATTTCGGGGCAACAAGACCAAGACCAACAGGACGGCAGAACGGAGGTCATCGTGGAGCCCAAGCCAGCGCCATCGTCAGGGCCTTTGGCAGGCGAGGACTAACTTTAGTCAGGATAAGTGTACTAGATGTTCCCCTTCAAAATGGCCAATTGTTGGCGGCCTTCCCGCTCAATATTTGGGAAGAGGCCCGGGGCCTTCGCCTATAAATAGGACTAGCCACCCACAGGGTAGGGGGAGAGATCTGATGGGATCCGCATCCAAGACACAGAGAGAGAGGCGACTAAACTCCCCTAGCAGTTCATCGCCTCAACCAAGAACAGACCCTCGTGAGGCTGTTCTTCCCTTGTACTGTTCCTCATCAGCCCCAGAGGCAATCCACACACCACAAACTGGAGTAGGGTATTACACCACAATGGTGGCCTGAACCAGTATAAATCTTGTGTCCCTAGTGTTGTTCTTCGTGCAGTTTAGATCCTAGCGAGGCGTTGAAATATGGGTAGGCTGAGGGTGTGATCTCCGCGCGCACCCCAGTGTTCGAACCTCAAGGGTTTGCCGGAACCCGAAATCCGACAGTGACCGTTCCCCTCATTACAGAAGCACTCAGTCTTGGGTTTGGGTTCAACCTTGGGTTTCTTCACTAGAGCAGCATCTGATTTGCCGTTTCATGAAGTATCGCTTCTTGCCCTTGCCCTTCTTGAAACTAGTGGTTTTACTAACCATCAACAATTGATGCTCCTACTTGATTTCTACTTTCGCGATGTCAAACATCGCAAATAGCTCAAGGCTCATCATATCTATCCCTGATATGTTATAGTTCATCACAAAGCTCTAGTAGCTTGGTGGCAGTGACTTTGGAGAACCATCACTATCTCACCTGGAAGATTAACTCCCACTCGATTCAAGCGATTGTAGTACTCAGACAATCTGAGCACATGCTCAACGATTGAGCTTTTCTCCGTTTTTTGCAGGCTAAGAAACTTGTCAGAGGCCTCATACCTCTTGACGTGGGCACGAGCCTGAAATCCCAATTTCAGTCATTGGAACATCTCATATGTTCTGCAACGTTTCAAAAATGTCTTTGGTGCCTCAATTCTAAACCATTTAGCATTACGCACCGAACTATCACGTAGTCATCAAAACATGTATGTCAGATGTTCACAACATCCACAAACAACGCTCGAGGTTCAGCACACCGAGTAGTGCATTGAGGATGTAATCCTTCTGTGCAGCAATGAGGACAATCCTTAGTTTATGGACCTAGTCTGCATAATTGCTACTGTCAACTCTCAACTAAATTTTCTCTAGGAACATATCAAAAATAGTAGAACCAAAGCGTGAGCTATGACATAATTTGCAAAGAACTTTTGACTATGCTCATGATAATTAAGTTCATCTAATAAAATTAGTTAATGAACTCCCACTCAGATAGACATCCCTCTAGTCATCTAAGTGATACATGATCCGAGTCAACTAGGCCATGTCCGATCATCACGTGAGACAGACTAGTCATCATCGGTGAACATCTTCATGTTGATCGTATCTACTACACGACTCATGTTCGACCTTTCGGTATTTTGTGTTCCGAGGCCATGTCGGTATTTTGTGTTCCGAGGCCATGTCTGTACATGCTAGGCTCGTCAAGTCAACCTAAGTGTTTTGCATGTGTAAATCTGGCTTACACCCGTTGTATGTGAACGTTAGAATCTATCACACCTGATCATCACGTGGTGCTTCGAAACAATGAACTTTCGCAACGGTGCACAGTTAGGGGGAAAACTTTCTTGAAATTTTAGTGAGGGATCATCTTATTTATGTTTCCATCATTCTAAGCAAATAAGATGTAAACATGACAAACATCACATGCAAATCATAGTGACATGATATGGCTAATATCATCTTGCGCCTTTGATCTCCATCTTCGAGGCGCGACATGATCACCTTCTTCACCGGCATGACACCATGATCTCCATCATCGTGTCTTCATGAAGTTGTCTCGCCAACTACTACTTATACTACTATGGCTAACAGTTAGCAATAAATGAAAGTAATTGCATGGCGTTCTCATTGACACGCAGGTCATAGAATAAATTAAGACAACTCGTATGGCTCCTGCCGGTTGTCATACTCATCGACATGCAAGTCGAGATTCCTGTTACAAGAACATGATCAATCTCATACATCACATGTATTATTCATCACATCCTTTTGGCCATATCTCATCACATAGCATACCCTGCAAAAACAAGCTAGACGTTCGCTAATTGTTGTTGCATGTTTTACGTGGCTGCTATGGGTTTCTAGCAAGAACGTTTCTTACCTACACAAAAGCCACAACGGTGATATGCCAATTGCTATTTACCCTTCATCAGGACCCTTTTCATCAAATCCGATCCGATTAAAGTGGGAGATACAGACACCCGCTAGCCACCTTATGCAACAAGTGCATGTCAGTCGGTGGAACCTGTCTCACGTAAGCGTACGTGTAAGGTTGGTCCGGGCCGCTTCATCCCACAATGCCGACAAATCAAGATAAGACTAGTAACGGTAAGCATATTGAACAAACCAACGCCCACAACTACTTGTGTTCTTCTCGTGCATAGAATCTACGCATAGACCTAGCTCTGATACCATTGTTGGGGAACGTAGCAATAATTCAAAAAAATTCTACGTATCACCAAGATCCATCTAGGAGATTCTAGCAACAAGAGAGAGAGAGAGAGAGAGAGAGAGAGAGAGAGAGAGAGAGAGAGAGAGGAAGTGTATCTTCATACCTTTGAAGATCGCTAAGCGGAAGCGTTACTAGAACGCAAATGATGGAGTCGTACTCGCGGCGATTCAAATCGCGGAAGATTCGATCTAGCACCGAACGGACGGTGCCTCAACGTTCAACACACGTACAGCCCGGGGACGTCTCCTCCTTCTTGATCCAGCAAGGTGAGAGGAGAAGTTGAGGGAGAGCTCCGGCAGCACGACAACATGGTGGTGGAGCTTGTGGTATTCCTGCAGGGCTTCGCCAAGCACTACTGAGGAGGAGGAAGAGTTGGAGGAGGAAGGGGCTGCGCCAAGGTAAGGGGTGCTGCAGCCCTCCCACCCTCCCTCTATTTATAGGGTGAAGGGGAGAGGGTGCCGGCCCCTCTAGATCCCATCTAGAGGGGGGGCGGCGGCCAGGAGGGGGAGACTTGCCCCCCAAGCAAGGTGGAGGCGCCCCCTCCCCTAGGGTTTCCAAACCCTAGGCGCCTTGGGCCCTTTGGGGGTGCACTAGCCCACTAGGGGGCTGGTTCCCTCCCATATTCAGCCCATTAAGTCCCCGGGGCAGGTGGCCCCACCCGGTGGACCTCCGGACACCTTTCGATGGTCCCGGTACAATACCGATAACCCCCGAAACCATTCCGGTGACTGAAACTGGACTTCCCATATATAAATCTTCACCTTCGGACCATTCCGGAACTCCTCATGACATCCGGGATCTCATCCGGGACTCCGAACAACCTTTGGTAACCACATAAAATTTCCCATAACAACTCTAGCATGATTGAACCTTAAGTGTGTAGACCCTACGGGTTCGGGAACCATGTAGACATGATAGAGACGTTCTCCGGCCAAAACCAACAGCGGGATCTGGATACCCATGTTGGCTCCCACATGTTCCACGATGATCTCATCGGATGAACCATGATGTCGGGGATTCAATAATCCTGTATACAATTCCCTTTGTCCACCGGTATGTTACTTGCCCGAGATTCGATCATCGATATCCCAATACCTCGTTCAATCTCGTTACCGGCAAGTCTCTTTACTCGTTCCATAACGCATGACCCCGTGACTAACTCCTTAGTCACATTGAGCTCATTATGATGATGCATTACTGAGTGGGCCCAGAGATACCTCTCCGTCATACGAAGTGACAAATCCCAGTCTCGATTCGTGCCAACCCAACAGACACTTTTGGAGATACCTGTAGTGCACCTTTATAGCCACCCAGTTACGTTGTGACGTTTGGTACACCCAAAGCATTCCTACGGTATTCGGGAGTTGCACAATCTCATGGTCTAAGGAAATGATACTTGACATTAGAAAATCTCTTAGCAAACGAACTACACGATCTTGTGCTATGCTTAGGATTGGGTCTTGTCCATCACATCATTCTCCTAATGAGGTGATTCCGTTATCAATGACATCCAATGTCCATGGTCAGGAAACCATAACCATCTATTGATCAACGAGCTAGTCAACTAGAGGCTCACTAGGGACATGTTGTGGTCTATGTATTCACACATGTATTACAATTTCCAGTTAATACAATTATAGCATGAACAATAGACAATTATCATGAACAAGGAAATATAATAATAACCATTTTATTATTGCCTCTAGGGCATATTTCCAATAGTGAGGTACTTGATGGCGGAGATTACACAGATGCTTCCTAGCCCGGGGCAGGTCATCCCCACCCCAAAGCTCGGCGAGAGGGTGGTATTCATCCGCCACTTCCTCTGAGGACACGGGTTTGCCCTCCATCCCTTCATCCGAGGTCTCGTGTTTTACTACGGGCTGGATTTCCATGATCTGGCCCCAAATTCCTTCGTCCACATTTCGGCGTTTATCGTCGTGTGTGAGGCATTTCTCCGCGTCCCCCCACACTTCGGCCTGTGGCTCAAGGTTTTCAACATGAAGCCGAAGGTGGTCGACGGCCAACACGCCGAGTGCGGCGGCACCATGGTGAGCAAGCTCCACCATGTTACCTGGCCCAATGGGAGATTCATGGACACTGTCAAGGAATGGCAGCAGGAGTGTTTCTACATCACTGAACCCCGCAGCACCAAGTGGGCGGCCGTTCCTGCTTTCAGATCCGGACCTGCGCTGGGGGTCGCGTCCTGGACCAACAAGGGTCTAGACTGGGGATCCCCTGAGGAAGTGTTGATGCTGCAAAAGTGTATCAAGAGTATGATAGAAAAGGACATCACCCTTGCAGATGTGATCCAGGTGATGCTTATCCGCCGAGCTCTTCCCTACCGCCGACGGCCTCTCAAAATGTGGGAGTTTAATCCAGAAGGGCCACGGACCCTGTAGCAATTCTTTGGCACGACGCACAAAGGGATCTGGAAGCTTCTCTTCAAGAGCCAGAAGACATGGCCAATGTTGTATGACAACACCCGCCTTGACTGCAATAATCCGGCCTCCCCAGTAAGTATCATATTTCTAAAGATTACCTAGTTCATCAATCTTAGGGAGGGGTACTGAAAATTCCATCCTCTGAACAGGGCTGGATAAAGAAGGCAGAGCGGATCAAATGTCCGGCCCCGCTCCCCGAAGACCCAGCTGAGCCTCTGCTGATTAGGATGCTGGTCCCGGCACCCTACCAGGCGCCGGTGTAGAAGGACAAGAAGAAGAAAGGCAAGGAGGCCAAAGGTGGCCTCCACCACAAAGGTACTTCGGGCGCTATGTCCGGAGGGACCGAGGATCCTTCCTCTCATGAGGGAGACAAAGACGAGGACGAGGAAGAGGAGGAAGAAGAGAACCCTCCTCTCAAAGGGAAAAAGAGGGCGGCCTCCATAGATCTGGAGGAGGGGTCATCCAAGAGGGGAAAGATATCCCTCTCGGATGACTTGGACTCGGACACCGAAACTATCCCAAGCACTGCCCCCTAGCAAAGCCCCTTGCCACATCGTAAGTACCTTAGGATGCTTTACATACATCCAATCTTTGAAAAAATTTAAGAATAATATTAAATCATGTGTTTAAGTCCGGTCCGCGATCTCCCTCAAGAATCATCGTCATCGGGGGATCTTTCGCCGGAGATGATGGAGAGCGAGACGCCTCCACAAGCTTCCCCGCCTCCTAGGGTGGACAACACTGAGGTGTCATCCCAAAGGATCTCTCCGGGCTTCGAAGAAGTGTGGGAGAGGACTAAGACGATGCCAAAGGATAACACCTTGGCTTCCGAGAACATGGGGGGGGGGGGGGGGCGCAACCCTCATGGAGACCGGCGACGGGGGTCTTGGATCATTTGACCCCCGGCTGGATACTGCTCTAGAGATACAAACGGCTCCAGAGTTGAATCAGCAACCCCCTCCAAGGGAGGGGAAAACAGCTATTCCGGCGGCGACCTCTACTAATCCGGAGGCGCCGAACATGCTGATGGATGCTCTGCAAAGTGCGTACGTCTTGGAGGAGCACACCTTGATGGGTACGGTGGTTGAGAAGATCCAGTCCGCTAAAAGCAGGCTGAATGAAGCCTTCACGATTCTACTAACAGGCTTCGAGGTATGTGATGTAATGTCTTTAGCCGCTTTTCATATGAAAATATGCCTGTATATAGATAGTAGTCCCTAAGACTTTGTTCGGCCCACAAAGAAGGGCGAACAAAGGATCTATAGGCCTCCACAGGAAATAACATACGTCAACTTTTTGGGGAAAAACATGCTTCACTATTAGCGGCGACCGCTCAGGCCACCAAAGTTTCCGAACTGAAGTAGAAACTGCAGCTGGCCGATGAGGACATCATCCTTATTAGCAAGCAGCTCGATGAGGTGCAAGGTATGTTTCAAGTACTCCGTACATGATTGTATTAATTTGCAAATGCTAAGTTGAGGCTTACGCGCTGCTATATGCATAATTGCAGATGGCGCTGCTGAGGTCGAGACCCTCTGGGGTGACCTTGCCCGAGCGAAGGAGCAGGTAAGGGTGAGCAATGCGGCCGCTGATAAAGTGACTGCAGATTTGAAGGCCAAACAGGCCATCCGGCGCTAGTTCGAGGAGTGGGTGTCCAAAGTGGAGCAAGAGCTCAAGGACGCCACTCGCAGGTGCGAGTCCCTCGAGGAGGAGAATAAATATAAGGCGACCGAACTCGTCAAGGCCCTTCAAAAAGCCCAAGAGGCGAGGTCCGAATCCTGAGCGACTCGCGAGGAGATCCGACAGGCCAGACAGATAGCGGCTGGTAAGCCCTTTCTTGTACATTCTAAGTTTGGCGATCAGAGGTATGCCTTGCTTAATCGACTATGGAGTTCTCCAGGCGCTTTTAAGGATCTTCCGGAGAGTGCCGCCAACGCCGCGCAATTCTTCCGAGCCCAGGAGGGGCATGCAACGGAGAAGCTATCCTGGTCGCAGTTCGTGACGCAGGAGCGCTCGGCGCTGTTGGACGACCAAACGGCATAGTGGGCCGAGCTGCATAAGATGTCCGGAGCAGCCATGAAGGATGTCATAGTCCGATTGTCACCAGCCGAACCCATTCCGAGCAGCTATTTTGGCCTAGTGCAGGTTAAGACTACTGCCGCCGTCCGTAAGGACTCGCGTGAGGTGAAATCCGTTGATGATTGGGTCGAGGACCAAAGCTGCCGAACCTCCATGACAGATACTGGTCGGGTGGTCCTTTTGATCGAAGGTGATCGGACAAGCTGACCACGGGTTGAATTTTGGGGCGACCGGCTCTATGGTGTAGACGTCCCTTAATGCACGCTTGCGCTCCCGCTTGGGATGTGAGTGATGTAGATCATATTCACCGTTTTGACCTCCGGGGGAAATTTCTTCTGTCCCCCTGTGTCTGATGGGCGAGGCTCTTCATCGTCGTCCTTGCTGGGCGGCCCTTTCCCCTTGTGTTCAGCGTGAGCTTGCCAGCCTGTTTAAAGACCCAACAGTTTCTGTTGTGTGATTGGCAGGTTTATCGAGGGTGCCATGAATCTGGCAAGGCCGATCAAGTATTCTATCCAAACTAGATGGACCATCTCTGTTTCCTTTGAATGGCTTCTTCCATTGACCGGGTTTGGAGCCACCGAATCCGGCATTGGCCGTTGTGTCTTCATTATTGTTTTGATGCTTGTGCTTGTTGCATCGTGGCTTGCCATTGTCGTCCCTGGCTTTGGAGGTGCCAGGGTCGCTGGTGCTATTGCTTCTACGAGCTAGCCAGCTATCTTCTCCCACGCAAAAGCGGGTCATAAGTGCGGTAAGGGCTGCCATGGACTTCGGCTTTTCTTGGCCGAGGTGTCGGGCGAGCCACTCATCTCGCACGCTGTGTTTGAAGGCCGCGAGGGCTTCGGCATCCGGACAATCTACAATCTGGTTATTTTTAATTAAGAACCTGGTCCAGAGCTTCCGGGCTGATTCTCCGGGTTGCTGGATTATGTGGCTAAGGTCATCGGCGTCTGGGGGATGAACATAGGTACCTTGGAAGTTGTCTCTAAAGGCGCCCTCCAAGTCTTCCCAGCTACCAATAGAGTTTTCTGGGAGGCTGTTCAGCCAGTGTCGTGTTGGTCCCTTAAGTTTTAGGGCGAGGTATTTGATGGCATGTAGGTCATCGCCGCAGGCCATGTGAATGTGGAGAAGAAAATCTTCCATCCATACCGCGAGATCTGTGGTGCCATCATATGATTCAATGTTCACGGGTTTAAACCCTTCTAGGAACTGGTGCTCCATTACCTCATCGATGAAGCATAGGGGGTGTGCGGCGCCTCTGTATCGGGCAGCGTCACGACGCAGTTTGGATGAAGTTCGTATGCGGTTTTCGGCCCGGGTGAGGTAGTGCTTGTCGTGCCAGGCTTGATGACCATCTTCTCGCATTGGGGCACGCCCCCTTGATCCATAGATTGATATGGTCTGACCGGCTCTACTATCCAGGTCCTGTCATAGGTCATATGTGTATCCTGCAGCCGATGTCTCTCCGCCTCTACGGCTGGTGCGGGCTGGTGTTCAGCTTGAGTTGCCGCTCTATCCCGGCCACGTGGTGGTCGGTCAGGTCTGTCAGTAGCGTTACGCGTTGCCGGTATAGGCTCCAGGGCCTCATCGTTGAATTGGGGTAGCAGCTTGTGCTTCAGGTAACTCTTAGTTGGGTGTTCGAGGCCGTATTCCTCGGCTGCCAGGACATTAGTCCATCTGTCATTGAGAAAATCCTGATCAGCTTGAAGCTGCTGCTACTACTTTTTCAGGCTTCTTGCAGTGGCTATTAGCCGGCGCTTAACGCGATCTTGTTCGAGGGGTTCCTCCGGCATGACGTTGCCAAGGCTTACATCAACCTCAAAGAGTGGTAGATAATTACTATCCTCTGAGTCCTCGTTCCCGACCGGTTCGTCAGGGTTAATCTGCCCATCCTCCCAATCGTCCTGTTCGGATGTTGGCTCTATAGGGGCTTCAGGGTCTTCGGCGTTCTCCGAAGCATTATTTTCTCCGGTGCCGGTGTTGTTGTCTTTGTCGCAACGCGATTTTGAGCGGCCCCGCTGACATCGACACTTCGGAGGTGCTTCAGCAGGTTTGTCCTTAGCCGAATCCTTCCTACTGTCATCGTCATCCTCTTTGGGTGTGTCCACCATGTACATGTTGTATGTGGAAGTGGTCGTCCAGCATCCGGTGAACAGTGGGTTCTGGCTCTTCTCATCTCCGGCATCGTCGTCCACTCCGTTGATATCTTCAGAATCGTAGCCGAGCATATCGGTTAAACCCTCGACAGTGGCTACGAAGTGGGTGGTGGGTGGGACGTAAAATTCCTTGCTCTCAGCCCCTAGTACGGGTTGGGCGTAGTTCAACAGTGATTCTTCTGTAATGGCAAGAGATCGCATTAAGTCAAGGGCCTCGTTTAAGAGCGAGATTTGGACGGGGAAGTGAGAGTCCGTGGAGTTGGGCAGGACAGAAGTTCCCCGGCCAAGCTCAGATGACGCAGACCTCAAGAGTTCGGAGCTAGTGTCCGGAGGCGAGTCCAACTTCATGATGATAGAGGGAGCCTGGCATAACTCCAGGCCTGCCGGTGACGCGATTCCCTCCGGTTCTCTGGTGCCAAGCTCTATAGCTGCAGAGAGTCCGGCGGGCTCTAAACTCCCGTCTTCGGACCTGGTGATGCGCTCCGGATCTAAGGCCAGAGCGGTGGCTGGGGCCGTGAACCCTTGGGAGATCAAGTCTCCTCGGATATCCGCGACATAGTTCAGATTTCCAAAACTGATCTGATGACTAGGGGCGTAGCTGTCGATCTGCTCCAGATGGTCAATCGAGTTGGCGTGCAGTGCGAAGCCGCCGAATATGAAAACTTCGCCGGGAAGAAAAGTCTCCCTCAAGGCGGTGTTGTTGTAGATGATCGACGGAGCCATCGAGCCTTCTAGCGACGGCACAGTGGAACTCTCTGTGAAAGCACCAATGTTGGTGTCAAAACCGACAGATCTTAGGTAGGGGGTCCCGAACTGTGCGTCTAAGGATCAAAGGTAACATGAGGCAGGGGACACGATGTTTACCCAGGTTTGGGCCCTCTTAAAGGAGGTAATACCCTACTTCCTGCTTGATTGACTTTGATGAGTATAGGAGTTACAAGAGTTGATCTACCTCGAGATCATAATGGCTAAACCCTAGATGTCTAGCCTGTATGATTATGATTGCCTCTACGAACTAAACCCTCCGCTTTATACAAACATCGGAGGGGCCTAGGGTTATACAGTCGGTTTACATAGAAAGGAAAATATATTATCCGAATGCCAATTAGCTTGCCATCCACGCAAAGGAGAGTCCCATCCGGACACGGGGGAAGGTCTTTGATCTTGTATCTTCACGGCCCATTAGTCCAGCCCATATCACATAGCCCAAACGCTTGAGGACCCCTTAGTCTAGGACTCCCTCAATGAGTCCACTATATCTACCTATATGCGCTATTGCCGTGCTGTTCTAAGCAAATTTGTATGTGCCATCTCTAATTTTCAAAATAAATTTCTGTTTTGTGTGCTCGTACCGCTCGCAAGGCGGTGAGGGGTGGCGTATGTTTTCCATGCTAGATGTGTTATTCTCATGATGAGTGTTTATTCACTTGTCATTGCACGAGAGTACGACAAAGGTATTAGGGATGCCCAGTCTTGAAATGAAAAATGAATTTACTTTAAGTTGTCAAATAATAAATTCCTTGGAAAGTGTTGGTATGGAGGGCACCCGTGGATACAGTTAGCCATGGAACGTGAAAGTATGGTGGAAAAAGGAATAAACTTTATTTTTTGTTTGGGAACTGCCTATGATATATCTAGCATGGAAAGTGTTGGGAACTAAGTTTTTTGTTGGTGGGAAAAGTATGCCTCCCAAAATGTTTTTATCTCTCAATTTTTGCTTTGAGCTCTGGCACCTCTACAAATCCCTACTTCCCTCCGCAAAGGGCCTTTCTTTTACTTTATGCAATTTTTATTTTTACTTGAGTCTCCATCTTCTCTTATAAAGCACCAACTAAGGGGCACTATGATCGTACTTGAGCATTGGGTATAGCTAGTATTCAAGTGTGTTTCATGAATGGATCAATGACTGAGCATAATGGGCTAGGGTAACTTGCTTTAGTGTTGATATTTTGAAAGACATGGTCACTTGTTGATATGCTTGCGTATTAAAGTCTTCATGTCAAAACTAGACTATTGCTTTGAACCATATAAAATTCCAAATGTCCATGCTACAAAGAAAAGAATGTGTGACAAACATGTTAGGCAGCATTCCACATCAAAATTTCCGTTTTGATCATTTACCTACTCGAGGACTAGCATGAATTAAGCTTGGGGGTGCTGATACGTCTCCAACGTATCTATAATTTTTGATTGTTCCATGCTGTTATATTATCATTCTTGGATGTTTTACAATCATTTTATATCATATTTTGGTACTAACCTATTGACATAGTGCCCAGTGCCAGTTGCTGTTTTCTGCTTGTTTTTTACATCGCAGGAAGTCAATACCAAACGGAGTCCAAACACAGCGAAACTTTTTATGGATTTTTTTCTAGACCAGAACACATAAGATGGGCCAAAGAAGTACCAGAGGGGTGCCCGAAGGGGGCACAACCCACCAGGGTGCCCCCGGGGAGCCCCCAGGCGCGCCCAGGTGGGTTATGCCCACCTCGGTGGCCTCCCGCACCGCCTCTTTGCTCTATAAAATACCCAATATTCCAGAAACCCTAGGGGAGTGGACGAAAATCAATTCCAGCTTCCGCAAGTTCTAGAAACCCCAGATCCAATCTAGACACCATCAGAGAGGGGTTTATCATGTCCATTGGTGCCTCTACAATGATGCATGAGTAGTTCATTGTAGACCTACTGGTCCGTAGTTAGTAGCTAGATGGCTTCCTCTCTCTCGTTTGATTATCAATACAATGGTCTCTTGGAGATCCATATGATATAACTCTTTTTGCGATGTGTTTGTTGGGATCCGATGAACTTTGAGTTTATGATCAGATCTATGTTTTTATCCATGAAAGTTATTTGAGTCTTCTTTGATCTCTTATATGCATGATTGCTTATAGCCTCGTATTTCCTCTCCAGTATTTGGGTTTTGTTTGACCAACTTGATCTATTTATCTTTCAATGGGAAGAGGTGCTTTGTGATGGGTTCGATCTTACGGTGCCTGATCCCAGTGACAAAAGGGGAATCGACACGTATGCATTGTTGCTATTAAGGATAATAAGATGGGGTCTATTTCTACATAAATAGATATTGTCTACATCATGTCATCGTTCTTATTGCATTACTCCGTTTTTCCATGAACTTAATACACTAGATGCATGCTGGATAGCGATTGATGTGTTGAGTAATAGTAGTAGATGTAGGCAGGAGTCGGTCTACTAATCTTGGAGGTGATGCCTATATAATGATCATTGCATGGATATCGTCATGAGTATTTGAAGTTCTATCAATTACCCAACAGTAATTGTTTTCCTCCCGTTTGCTATTTTTCTCGAGTGAAGCCACTAGTGAAACCTACGGGCCCCGGGTCTCTTCTTTAATATTTTGCCTTCGCAATCTATTTTCATTTGCTTTTATTTTTAGATCTATTAAACCAAAAATATAAAAATATCTTGCTGCAATTTTATAATTTATTTTGTCTCGCGTTCCCGCAAGATCTATTTATCCAATCTACTATAATTTTATCTATCTTTTTACGTGTGAGGGATGACACCTCTCTAACGTATCTATAATTTTTGATTGTTCCATGCTATTATATTATCCATCTTGGATGTTTTATATGCATTTATATGCTATTTTATATGATTTTTGGGACTAACCTATTAACCTAGAGCCTAGTGCCAGTTTCTGTTTTTCCTTGTTTTTGAGTATCTCAGAAAAGGAATACCTAACAGAGTCCAATTGACCTGAAAATTTATGGAGATTATTTTTGGACCAGAAGAAGCCCACAGAGCATCGGAGATGGACAGAAGAGTCCTGAGGCCACCATGAGGGTGGAGGGTGCGCCCTGCCCCCTGGGCGTGCACCCTACCTTGTGGCTGCCTCGTGGACCCCCCTGACTTGTTCCCAATGCCAACACCTCTTATATATCCCCAAACTTCCATAACAGAACCAAGATCGGGTGTTCCACCGCCGCAAGCCTCTGTAGCCACCAAAAACCAATCGGGACCCTGTTCCGGCACCCTACCGGAGGGGGGAATCATCACCGGTGGCCATCTTCATCATCCCGGCACTCTCCATGATGAGGAGGGAGTAGTTCACCCTCGGGTGAGGGTATGTACCAGTAGCTATGTGTTTGATCTCTCTCTCTCTCTCTCTCTCTCTCTCTCTCTCGGGTTCTTGATATGTCACGATCTTGATGTACCGCGAGCTTTGCTATTATAGTTGGATCCTATGATGTTTCTCCCCCTCTACCTTCTTGTAACGGATTGAGTTTTCCCTTTGAAGTTATCTTATCGGATTGAGTCTTTAAGGATTTGAGAACACTTGATGTATGTATTGCATGTGCTTATTTGTGGTGACAATGGGATATTCACGTGATCCACTTGATGTATGTTTTGGTGATTGACTTGCGGGTTCCTTTGCCTTGGGAATCTATGCATAGGGGTTGGCACACGTTTTCATCTTGACTCTCCGGCAGAAACTTTTGGGCACTATGAAGTTCTTTGTGTTGGTTTGAATAGATGAATCTAAGATTGTGTGGTGCATATCGTATAATCAAACCCGCGGATACTTGTGGTGACATTGGAGTATCTAGGTGACATTAGGGTTTTGGTTGATGTGTGTCTTAAGGTGTTATTTTAGTATGAACTCTAGGGCTGTTTATGACAATTATAGGAATAGCCCAATAGATCGATCAGAAAGAATAACTTTGAGGTGGTTTCGTACCCTACAATAATCTCTTCGTTTGTTCTCTGCTATTAGTGACTTTGGAGTGACTCTTTGTTGCACGTTGAGGGATTGCTATATGATCTAATTATGTTATCATTGTTGAGAGAACTTGCACTAGTGAAAGTATGAACCCTAGGCCTTGTTTCGAAGCATTGCAATACCGTTTTCGCTCACTTTTGTTACGTGCTACCTTGCTTTTTTTATATTTTCAGATTACAAAAACCTATATCTACCATCCATATTGCAGTTGTATCACCATCTCTTCGCCGAACTAGTGCACCTATACAATTTACCATTGTATTGGGTGTGTTGGGGACACAAGAGACTCTTTGTTATTTGGTTGCAGGGTTGTTTGAGGGAGACCATGTTCATCCTACGCCTCCCACGGAATGATAAACCTTAGGTCATCCACTTGAGGGAAATTTTCTACTGTCCTTCAAAACTCTGCGCTTGGAGGCCCAACACGAGTCTACAAGAAGAAGGTTGCGTAGTAGACATCAAGCTCTTTTCTGGCGCCATTGCCGCGGAGGTTAGTGCTTGAAGGTATATCATTAGACCTTGCAATCAAATCTTTTAGTTTCTTGTTTTATCACTAGTTTATTCTATAAAAGAAAACTACAAAAAAATGGAATTGAGGTTGCCTCATATGCTTCATTTTTTTGATATCTTTCGTGAAAATGATGGAAAGGAAAATTGTGCTCAAGTATTAGAAGAAGAAGTTTATAAAATGTTTGGCACTAAATCTTTGTATGATGAGCATGATTGCAATGTTGTCATTATGAATTCTTTGAATATCCATGATGCTAATGATATGCAAAGATACAAGCTTGGGGATGCTATGTTTGATGAATATGATATTTTTTGTCCCCCCAAGTTTTGATGAGAATATTGATTTTGATGATAGCATGCCTCCTATTTATGATGATTATATTGATGAAAGTGGGTTTGGAAGAGTGTCAACTTTAGGTAGTATTGATCCCACTATTTTGGAGGGTGTTGAATCTTATTACAATATTGATAAAACTGGATTTCGAGAGGTCATGACTTTATTTAGTGATGATTCCACTATTTCGGAAGAGGTCCCAATTGATTATGAGAACAGAGTTGCTACCTATGATGATTATTGTGATCACATGCATGCTATAAAGAATAATGATAACCATTAAACTTGTCATCTTGATTTTAATTTTCAATTGGATTATGCCTCACATGATAGTTATTTTTGTTGTGTTTGCTCCCACTACTATTCATGAGAAGAAATTTGCTTATGTGGAGAGTAATAAAATTTCTATGCTTGTGGCTCATGAAAAGAATGCTTTATGTGATGGTTATATTGTTGAATTCATTCATTATGCTACTGAAAATTATCATGATGGAGGAAATATGCTTGTAGGAGTTGTAATAATATTAAGTTTCCTCTCTATGTGTTGAAAATCTTGAAGATTTGCTTGTTTTGTCTTCCTATGCTAGTTGATTCTTGTTCCTATAAATTGCTTGCTCAAAATCTCCCTATGCATAGGAAGTGGGTTATAATTAAATGTGTTAGTCATATGCTTCATGATGCTCCCATTATGTTTCAATTCTTATCTTTTATGTGAGCATCATTGACATCATCATGCCTACCTAAAAGGCATTAAAGAAAAGCGCTTGTTGGGAGACAACCCAATATTTACCCCTACTGTTTTTGTGTGTTCACATGATTAAGCTAATGTAGTAATCATGTTTTATAGCTTTTGTTTCAATAAAGTGCCAAGTAGAGCCTTTGGGATAGTGTGGATGATAATTGACTTGATTCTGTGCAAAAACAGAAACTTTTGCGCCTAGTCCAGGAAATTTGAAGATTTACTGGAACGTGCTTTTGATCTGAAATTTTTACACAAGATTGATATACAAATTGTATACGCTGTCCTAATTGTTCCAAATTTTTGGAGTTACATAAATATGGAAAGTTTCTAGATTACTACAGACTGTTCTGTTTTAAACAGATTCTGTTTTGGTGTCATGGCAACTCAACTCCTCGCTATGTTGACAACCGTTCACCACCTTCTTAAGCGTGAAATTGTTGCCTACCTAGTGAACCTTCATCATCTGTTTCACTCCATCCCTTTGGATGTGTGCTTCGTATCTCAGCTCGAGAGATGTTGCTATGTCTCACTCCGTGAGTTGATCCTGGGTTGTTCGATCTTCGAGAAGATCGATCCTTCTAGAGTTTACCCTTTCCTCTCGTTGCCATGTTGGTTGGAGTTCTCAGAGCAAGACATCGAGACAAAGATGGTGATCGAATCAACGTTCTTATGAAGTGCAACCTGGATCGTGAAGATTGTGTTAGTTTGTGTCCCCCTTCATCTTACCCTATGCTTGAATCTCGGGACGACATTCTTGTTTAGTGGGGGTGAGTTGTCACATCCCTAGTTCTGGTCTGGCTAGTGCTAGCATCTGGTGTTGCATCATGTTTAAATCTCCCAGAAAGTTGAAATGGGGATGACAGAACCCCCAGCACCCCTTAAACCAACTAGGGTTTACTAAAAATCTTTTTCAATGAACCTGAAATGCCCTTCGAAAATGTTCATCATCTTTGCCTTGGTCTAGAACCTCTGACAAAAATGGTGCACAATTTTCTAGGTCATCATCAGGTCACTTAATTAAATCATATGCTATTTGCATTTGGGCATTTAAATGCTATATAATATTTTAAATGTCCAAATAATCTTGAACTGAAATGTTTGATGTTGGCAATATTCTAAACAGTAGCCATGAGCAGTTTCATGATTTTTGGGTTTGTCCTGGTATTTTTAATAAAGCCTAAAGCTTCAAAGGAAATAGAAAACAGAAAATAAAAGGAAAAGCAACTTACCTGGCTTACCTGTCGCAGCCCAGCTGGCCAGCCCACTGGCCTCCTCTTGTCGTCTTCCTCCTTGCTAGATGGACATGCGTGTGCCCGACGTGCGTGCACCGCTGTGCAACCACCTCCTCCCTGCCTTGCTGCCCCCCGACCCCCTGGAACTCCCTCGCGATGCCACGCATCCCCAGGCCCTCTCACTCTCTCCCCGAGCTCCTCTCCTCCTCTGGCTCTCTCGCACACAACCATCGAGCGGAGCTCGTCGCCGCCGCCCGTCGTTGTCGTGGCCAGATCCACCACCTCGCCTCTCCGTGCTGTCGAGAGGCTCCGCCTCAACGCCACGGAGCTCCAAGATGAAGCACGCGCTCGTGGAATGCCCGAAGTGACGCCATCATCTTCATCTTTGCTGTCGGCCATCGGAGATCCCCCTCGCCGCCCCGCTCGCTCCAGCCCCTCCCCAAGCTTGCTGAGGCCTCCGTCGCAACCACTGTGAGCTGCTGCGTTGATTCCCCCCTCTTCCCTGGCTCTGTTCCCTCCCACTAACGACATTGCCGTCGAGCCCGAGAGCTTGGCTCCGCCGGCCATGTCGCCATTGTGGCCACTGTTGCCTAGAGCTGCAACCGAGCACACAACCGTGCTCAATGCACCCCAGGAGGCCGTAACACCCCTCCTTGCCACCTGCCGTGCTCCCTAACACCAAACCCAAGCTCACCCGAACTCCGACCGCCGCCTTAGAGTTCACCGCCGTCACCTCCGGCAACCCCATCTCCTCCCGCTTGCCCTGCCAGATGCGCGCGAGCCTCCGCTACGCGTAGGACCAAACCACGGTCGATTTGGTCGACCGTGGGCAAATCCCGAGCCCCTCCACCGGCTTGGCCTCGTCGGCGGCTTAACGCCGGTGGGTTTGACCCACTTAGACCCCGGCTGGGCCCCACCTGAGTCAATGACATGTGGGGTCGGCCCTAACTGGATTAGTTAGGTGTTAATTAGTGCTAATCACCACTGTTAGGTGTTAATCCCCTCGCTAAACTAACCCTGAACCACTGACATGTGGGCCCAGCCATGCTGACATTTTTGTTAGGATTAGTTTAACCCTAATTAACTCAGCTAACTAACTAAGTCACTCACCAGTGGGCCCCACTGGTTAGGTTTGACCTGGACGGCACCTGTTGACCTGCTGAGGTCAGCATGACCTAATTCTGACACAGTAAACATTTTTTGGAATTAAAATATTCAGGAATGGTTTATAAATTTCAGAAAATGCTCTAAACTTCTAAAAATCATAGAAATTAATCTGTAACTCCAAATGCAAAGATTTATATATGAAAAATGATCAGAAAAATCCAATCTATCAATTTGTACTCATTTCATGCATGTTTAAGAAACTTAACCTTGATGTTTAGTGCAAAACATGTTAAGGCACTATTTAAATTCATAAATTGAATTTGGGATTGAACCTTTGGTTCAAAATGACCCAAACCCATCTGGTTGTAGTTGCATTAGGCCAACACACTCATTTTGCCATGTCATGATCATGCATCATATTGTGCATTGCATTGATTGTGCTCCTTCTCTGTTGCCGGTGGTTGTTCCCTCCCGATAGACGCGTTCCGATGATGTGATCGATGACATCGATGAAGAGCTATATCATCTTCAGAAGTGCCAGGCAAGCAAAACCCCCTTATTCATTTCGATACAACCCCACTCTCTCGCTCCTGCTCTCTTTTAATGCATTAGGACAACAACGACTCATGTGTTACTTGTTGCGGTAGTTGAACCCCCTTTTCCTCTGCATGACCTGTCATTGCCATAGTAAATAGATGGAACCTACTAGTATGAGTAGGAGTTGTTTGAGCCCTGATGTGCCTACTCATTCATGCTTGTTGTCATGCCTGCTACTGCTTAGAGTTGAGTCAGGTTTAATTCATCAGGGATGAATTGGAATGGTGTGAACATGTCCTACTGCTGAGAGCTAAGTGTGTGAACACGATTTGGTGAAGGTAGCAGTGAGAGGCCATGTAGGAGTACATGGTGGGTTGTCTCATTGAAGCCATCCTCAGGAACTGAGTTCTGTGTTTGTGATCCATGAACAACTACTACCACTCATTGGGATCCTTAATTGACCCTCTCGACTTTATTAACCGCCCCTGTCTTCTGTCCGAGAGTTGCAAGTAGTTTCTGGTGTTTGTAGTATGCTGGAGGCCGTGCGTAGTGCTGACCCGAGGGGTGGCCTGTGATGCGGTAGGCACGTGGCACGGTGTACCGGGCACCTGTTTGGTGTCTCGGGAACCCTGCACACATCGTTCGGGGCCGTATGTGGAAACCTCGGCCGGACTCCCTGCGGATAGAACGTGAATAGGCGATAAACCTGGACTAGGGACTTGTGTGGTTAGTCAGGTCATGGCTGACACCCTTGCTGGGCTTCTGCTTGAAGGTTGCCGAGTACATGTCGTGTAAACAGCGATAAGAGGTGAGAGCATGTGTGAAGAAGTACTCCCTTGCAGGGTTAATATCATCTATTCGAATAGCCGCATCCGCGGTAAAGGACCTCGGGGTTGCCTATACAGTTCATAGACAAGTGAAAGTGGATACTCTAAAATGCGCAAGATAAGCATGAGTGCTATGGATGGTGTTCTCGTAGGGAGACGGGAGCAGATCCATAGTGGTGTATTGATATGGTGAATATGTGGACTCATGTGCGCCACCTCAAAAGAGATACTTGCAGTCGTAGTTCAGGATAGCCATCGAGTCAAAGCTGGCTTGCTGACATTAAACCCCACCATCCCTTTGTTGATAATGATGCATATGTAGCTAGTTCTGATGTAAGTCTTGCTGGGTACATTTGTACTCACATTTGCTTAATTTATGTTTTTGCAGAGAGACTTCAGTCTTGCTAGTAGTTCCGCGTGGACTCCAACGTTTAGCTTGTCATCTCAGCTATGATCTTGTGGCCTGGCAGGATCTTGTAGTTAGTCAAGCTTCTCAGCCCTTTTCATTTGTGGTTGTCTGTACTCAGACATGTTAAGCTTCCGCATGTGCTTTTGACTTGTATGCTTTGAATGTTGGGTCATGGGACCCATGTTTGTAATATCTCGCTCCTCAGAGCCTATTGAATAAATACTTTGAGTTGTAGAGTCATGTTGTGATGCCATGTTGTATTTGCACATATATTGTGTGTATGTTATTGAAATGCTTGGTATGTGTGGGATCTGGCAACCTAGTTGTTTATTCTTGGTAGCCTCTCTTACTGGGAAATGTCTCCTAGTGCTTCCACTGTGCCATGGTAGCTTGCTGCTGCTCCGGAACACTTAGGATGGCCGGCATGTGTCCTTCTTTGTTCCTATGTCTATCCCTTTGGGAAAATGTCACGCGTTGTTCCTTTAAGTCCATGTAGCTTGCTACGACTTGGTTTCATACGTTGTTGATCGACACGTTTGTTGCTGGGTCATGTATGCCTGTCCCTGTAAGCTAGACTTAGGTTTATGACTAGTCATGTCGGCCCGGGTTCTTTGTCACATGGATGCTAGCGGCACTATCATATACGTGAGCCAAAAGGCGCAAACGGTCCCGGGCCAGGTAAGGTGGCACCCGTGGGAATACCGTGCTTGAGGCTGCAAAGTGATATGATGTGTTACATGCTTGATCGGTGTGATTTAGGATCGGGGTCCTGACAGCTTTGGTATCAGAGCCTGACTACCTGTAGGATTACCAATCCAAACCGGTCGAAGTTGAGTCTAGAAATTCTTTAATTATGTAAGGAAATTGATTGTGGATGGGAACGTAAGGCTCTGTTTACTCCTTTACCCTACGCCCTTCTGATCTGAGTCATCCTATCTTTCCTACGGGGTTAAGGAGCTAGGCTTCCTCTTCTTTCTATCAGTATCACGTGTTACTAATCCGTAGACTTATAGGATTGATGGTTCTAAGCTTCAGTTCGGTTCCTACTACTTCCGTGTATTCATAGCTGGCCTCAGAATCTTGATATTGTGATGATCGAGTGGTTATGCCACCATTTTGCAGGATGTCTCAAATCATTTTGAGCATTTACAACCTTTATGCTGTCCGAGTCATCCCAGGTTTCTAAATAGTCTGATGCATTTGCAAATCCCTTCTTTCTGTTCCCAATGTTCCTTTGGCCAGGTTAACCACACTAGCTAGTGTGTTGAGGTACTTCATTGCCTCGGTATATAGGTTTGGAGCTATTATTATGACCTAGGTGTCTTAGTTAATCTCCTAGTAATCTAGCCATGTCTTGTGAGCCCAGTGTGATAATTCTGGCCGTCATCCTCGAAAGCATCCCGTGATGCCACTTAGTTAGTAGGCATTCTACTCCTGGGTTTCTGAACCCGAGATTCCCCTACTTACTTCGTGTTGATAGTGCTTGCTAGTTCCCTTAGGTTATTAGTAACCTTTGTGATAGTCCTTGAGGTCCGTGGTATTTATTTCTTCCAAATACCATGAACTACTTATCGCAGAAGTTCCTCGTTGAACCGAAAGATCACAACCTGAGTGCTCTTAACGAGTTATCGATTCTATGCTGTGACTCTACCAGTTATACCTTTCTGCATGGGTTATCCGGAAGAAATATGTTGAACTCGTTCGACCTGCTAATCCATGCATCCACAACTCAGAAAATCATATGTTCCTTTGAGTTGTCCCTCTTTAGTTGTATTCTGACCCCCGTCTATCAATTGATAGTCAGGAGTAGTTGTGCACTCATGCCTATTATTCTTGTGGCCCGTCAAGCCATTCTATTGGAATGACTAAGAGAAACAAACTCCAGTACCTCATCCGTATCCAGGATTGGATCAAAGCAGTTGTATTCCACAGATCAAAATGCAATCAAGCTTTTGGTCTGTTCTACCCTGAAGTATTACCCACTTTATGTCAGGAATGTCATGAGAATTGCACCTTCTCTTATGAATTCTTGATGTAGTGATACTTCTCGCCATCATCATTCATTCCTCTGTCCCGTGATGTCCCAACCATAATGCCGACAAGCGAATCGTGATGTGTGAAATCTATACTCCTAGCAACTCTGTTGCTTGGTAGTTAAATGGACAATAACCTCATTCTTAGCGTGTTGATTATTGAATCATCACCCTAAGGTTGATTGTGCTACATAGTCCTTATTTCCGGTGCACTCTCCGATCAATGAGTTAGTATTGTGTCAATCCCTCGCTCTTTTGATCATATCGTCTTGTCCCAAAAGCAAGATTGTTCTCAAGCTTAGTAACATATCGGTGGTTCGCGATTTTCCGAATGTCTTCCCGGAAGTATCACCAGGTTGTCACCTGACTGTTATGTTGAGCTCGTGATCAAGTTGGTTCCTTGTAACCACCATTTCTCCAAGAATCTGTGTTGAATACCCCTGAGCTAGTTGGTTAAGCTAAAAGAACAACTTGGAGAGTTGGAAGATAAAAGCTTGTCCGACTTAGTTCATTTTAGGGGATATCTTGTGTGTGTGTGTTGAAGAAAGATGATACCTTCATCCATTGATCCTCGTGATCAATTGTCGGAGCTATTGTCTTATCCAATCGTTGATTTGAGTATGGGCTATCATCAAATCAAATCAGAACCAACAATGTTCGTAATGTTGTCTTACTCGTGGTTGTTTCCTCAAGCATAATCCATTATATCTTTCTGGTCTGACCAATTCTATCACCTTATTCACATAATTGTGGAATTCCACTGATATGGAAACCTGGATGAATTGTTGTTGAGCTCATCCACAACATCCCTATCCTCTCCATGATTTTGTTAAACATTAAGCTAGTGTTGGAAACTTTTGAAAGCATTTCTTCATGCTAGCTCATGAAGCATATGCCGGATGAAAGAAGTGACTTCCTCTAATTCATGTGCATTTGATGCAAGTTGTGGCCATGGATCCAGGAAAGTCAATGTTGCTTCCTCTGGAATCATCCCAAATCGGTCATGCATATCTGTGAAGGATTATGTGGTTTGGAGACTTGCAACCTTCATTCTATATGTATCCTTAGCACACCCAGCCACTGACTGATTTGTTCAAGGAGAAGGAGTTCCTTCATAAGAGATAATCCAGACTTATGTAAGGACTTCGATATCCTCGTTGATGGTTCCCAACTAGAACTCGGTAGTGTTTTGTTATAAGGCTACTACATGGCCGTGCTTCTCTGGGACATCATGTTCACATGTATGTAGCAGAACCAGCTCATGTTTTGGAGCTTACTACAACAGTCCATTTCCTGAGAATCTTGCAATGTCATCTCGTCGATTTGTGTTGCAAACTTTCATTTTTCTCTCTAGACTTGATGAGTTTGGAATATCCAGACACCAACCAGATCTGAATCTCAGGCAGATGTGGTGGTTGGAACGTGTCCCAAGAACTATAATATTGGTCTCTCTGTAACCCGGTAAAGTGGATGTCGTGGCCAACGCACCCAACCGGAAGGCCTATTATTGAAGTTTCTTGATTGAGGGAATTGGCCACCTCCCCATACGAATTTCATAGTCTTTACTCCCTAGTTGTTCCTTATGGATTCTTGCGCTCCCAAAGTCCGACCTTTTACTTGATGTTCCACATACCAAAACATTTCAATGAACGGGTTACGCTAGCATATCAAGGAGAACATTAGAGTGGAGTGCTAAATGTTTCTCGGTCGATCATCCAGGTTTTGATCCCTTGGCCTCGCTAAGGTGAAATTTGAGAAGGTGTTATCTTCCTTTGCATCCGCATCGTCCATCACTATTCATCATGGTAGTATGTTGTGTTGCCAGGATCCTTGACACGAATATTGGTAAAACCTTGATGAATATGGAAATGCTCAAGTTCTTGAGAGCACGCACACTAGGTGTTATCATCGGCACTAACTGGGATTGCTCCTAGTTTCCTCGGTTATGCTATAACTTTTCAACAGTGGACTCACTCTCGTCTGTTGAGTTTTTCCCCAGTTACTTGATTCATTCCCAGTACTTGCATTTTGTTCCCAGCTTGCACCCGTTGTTATGCCAGTCTACCATGGGTCCCACTCATTTCCGATGATAAGCAAAAATCATTCCTTGTGTTGTCTTCAACAAGGTAGTCCACATCATCCATTCTAGTCCGGGTATGCCATCCTTTCGTACCCCGCCAAACGATTGTTGGTGAATTGCCTCAGGTTGGTATAGAGAATTTCAATGTTCTCTGAATCAAAAGCAATTCTTTTTGCAACTTAAGGGATGATTCTACGGGTCACCCTCCTCCAAGATGTCTCGTTTTGGTGTCATGGCAACTCAACTCCTCGCTACGTTGACAACCATTCACCACCTTCCTAAGTGTGAAATTGTTGCCTACCTAGTGAATCTTCATCATCTGTTTCACTCCATCCCTTTGGATGTGTGCTTCGTGTCTCATCTCGAGATATGTTGCTATGTTTCACTCCGTGAGTTGATCCTGAGTTGTTCGATCTTCGAGAAGATCGATCCTTCTAGAGTTTTCCCTTTCCTCTCATTGCCATGTTGGTTGGAGTTCTCAGAGCAAGACATCGAGACAAAGATGGTGATCGAATCAACGTTCTTATGAAGTGCAACTTGGATCGTGAAGATTGTGTTAGTTTGCGCCCCCCTTTATCTTACCCTATGCTTGAATCTCGGGATGAGATTCTTTTTTAGTGGGGGTGAGTTGTCACATCCCAAGTTCTGGTTTGCCTAGTGCTAGC
Organism: Aegilops speltoides; assembly: GCA_021437245.1. Classification (NCBI taxonomy): domain Eukaryota; kingdom Viridiplantae; phylum Streptophyta; class Magnoliopsida; order Poales; family Poaceae; genus Aegilops; species Aegilops speltoides. The sequence continues at coordinate 187,019,915 of CM038147.1, forward strand.
ATCTGGTGTTGCATCATGTTTAAATCTCCTAGAAAGTTGAAATGGGGATAACAGAACCCCCAGCCCCCCTTAAAATAACTAGGGTTTACTAAAATCTTTTTCAATGAACCTGAAATGCCCTTCTAAAATGTTCATCATCTTTGCCTTGGTCTAGAAACTCTGACAAAAATGGTGCACAATTTTCTAGGTCGTCATCAGGTCACTGAATTAAATCATATGCTATTTGCATTTAAATGCTATATGATATTTTAAATGTCCAAATAATCATGAACTGAAATGTTTGCTGTTGGCAATATTCTAAACAGTAGCCATGAGCAGTTTCATGATTTTTGGGTTTGTTCTGGTAATTTTAATAAAGCCTAAAGCTTCAGAGGAAATAGAAAACATAAAATAAAAGGAAAAGCAACTTAGGCTTACGTGTCGCGGCCCAGCTAGCCAGCCCACCTGGCGGCCCAGTGATACGTCTCCAACGTATCTATAATTTATGAAGTATTCATGCTATTATATTATCCATCATAGATCTTTTATATGCATTTATATGTTATTTTATATGATTTTTGGGACTAACCTATTAACCTAGAGCCCAGTGCCAGTTTCTGTTTTTCCTTTTTTTTGAGTTTTACAGAAAAGGAATACCAAACGGAGTCCAATTGACGTGCCAATTTTTGATGATTTTTATGGACCAAAAGAGCCCCTGGAGTAAAAGAGTTGGGCCAGAAGAGTCCCAAGCTATTCACGAGCGCGCCCACCCCCCTAGGCGTGGGCCCCTATCTCGTGGACGATTCGGAGACCCCCCTGACGTGAGACCGACGCCAAAAATTCCTATAAATACAGAAACCTCCAGAAAATAACCTACATCGGAAGTTCCGCCGCCGCAAGCCTCTGAAGCCATGAGAAATCAATCTAGGCCCTCTCTGGCACCCTGCCGGAGGGGGCCATCATCACTGGAGGCCATGGAGGAGGATCCTGGAGGGGCCATCAACGCCATGAAGTCCAAGGACCAGAGGGAGAACCTCTCCCCATGCAGGGAGGAGGCCATGGAGGAGGAAGCACAAGGGGGAGGACCTCTCCTCCTCTCTATCAGTGACGTCGGAGTGTCATCGGGAGGGAATCATAGCCGCAGTGATCGTCTTCATCAACATCACCATCATCATCACCATCCTCATCTCTTTTGCACGGTCCACTCTCCCGCACCCCGCTGTAATCCCTACTTCAACTTGGTGCTTTATGCCACATATTATGATCCAATGATGTGTTGCCATCCTATGATGTTTTGAGTAGATATCCTTTGTCTTTGGGTTGATTGATGATCTAGATTGGTACGAGTTGTATGTTTTATTTTGGTGCTGTCCTATTGTGCCCTCCGTGTCGCGCAAGCGTGAGGGATTCCCGCTGTAGGGTGTTGCAATACGTTCATGATTCGCTTATAGTGGGTTGCTTGAGTGACAGAAGCATAAACCCGAGTAAGGGGGTTGTGGTGTATGGGATAAAGGGGCCTTGATATGTTAATGCTATGGTTGGGTTCTATCTTAATGATTTTTAGTAGTTGCGGATGCTTGCTAGAGTTCCAATCATAAGTGCATATGATCCAATAATAGGAAGTATGTTAGCTTATGCCTCTCCCTTATATGAAATTGCAATAGTGATTACCGGTCTTGTTAACAATTGCCTAGGATAATTCCGCACATGATCCATCATTATTCCACACTCTCTATTTATAATATTTAGTAATATATTCCAACTTTATGATAACAACACCTAATTTTATACATTAGCTCTCCGATATCATGCAAAGTTATCCTCTTCATACCCACAACGTAGTTTTATTTCTCGTATCTAGTTGGAAGCAAACGTTCGGTGTACGTAGAGTCGTATCAGTGGCAGATAGGACTTGAGAGATTATTGATCTTACCTTTAGCTCCTTGTGGGTTCGACACTCCATACTTATCACTTCCACCTTTGTAAATTGCTATGATGATTCCCTGCACTTGGTGATTATCAAGCTCTTTTCTGGCGCCGTTGTCAGGGAGCAATAGCGTGGGGTTGATATTCTCGTGTGTGCTTGTTTGCTTTCTTCACTAAGTAGATTTTGTTTTTTATTCTTCTTTCTGTTTAGTTGTGGGTGAAACATACAAAAAAAATTAAAGAATGAAAATTCAAAATAATTACTTGCCCCTCATGCCTAAAAATGTTTTTAAAAAAGAGAAGTGATTGGAAAGTTATGCATTGAAGAAGTGAGGGTCGACCTTGAGCACTTGTGTCCATTCTCATGGAAACAATGTAGAATTTTTCATGGAAGTTTCTTTGTAAATAATTATCCCCTTGTATATATCCATTGTATTATAAAAATAATGTGCCAAGCTTTGGTTTCAGGATGATTAGATTGCTTGTTTACTATGTGCAGAACAAAAATAGAAACTTTGACTGTAGCGCATGATTTTAAATTTTTACAGGAAGGCCAAATGGGTCTGAAACTTTTTCAACATTACTTCTGTACAAATTTTCCAAATTGTCATATTTATTTAATAATTTTTGGTGTTATAGAAGTTTACTAAACTTCCAGATTACTATAGACTGTCCTGTTTTTGACAGATTCTGTTTTTCGCGTGTTGTTTGCTTATTTTGATGAATCTATGTCTAGCATCGGGGGGTATGAACCATAGAGAAGTTGGAATACAGTAGGTTGAACACCAATATAAATAAATAATGAGTTCATTACAGTACCTTAAAGTGGTAGTTTGCTTTATTACACTAACGGATCTCACAAAGTTTTTGTTAAAGTTTTGTGTGGATGAAGTGTTCGAAGATCGAGGAGCTATCAATATGAGAAGAATAAATAGAGGCAAGAGTTAAAGCTTGGGGATGCCCAGGCACCCCAATAAAATATTTCAGAGGATACTCAAGCATCTAAGCTTGGGGATGCCCCGGTTGGCATCCCATCTTTCTTCTTCAACAAATATCAGTATACCTCAGTCTTTGTTTTTTTCACATGATTTGTGTCCTTTGTTTTTTTTGTTTTTTTCCTTTAAGAACCATGCTAGTATGAGTTAGCACTTCATTAATTTTTAGAATACTTCATGTGCTTCACTTATATCTTTTAAGTATGATCTTATAGAATTGCTCTTTGTGCTTCACTTAAATCTTTTGAGTATTGTTTTCTAGAATGCTTCATGTGCTTCACTTACATATTTTGAGCTTGGATATTGGTTAGTCTATTTTAATTGTAGAATGCTCCATGAACTTCACTTATATCTTTTGTAGTATGAATAATACTATCATCTAAAGTGGGTTTGGAAGAGTGCCAACTTTAGGAATTAGTGATCCCACTATTCCGAATGAGAAAAAATTTGCTTATGTGGAGAGTAGAAAAATTTCTATGCTTGTAGATCATGAAAAGAATGCTTTATGTGATGGTTATATTGTTGAATCGATTCATGATGCTACTGAAAATTATTATGAGGGAGTAATTTATGCTTGTAGGACTTGCAATAATACCAAGTTTCATCTCTATGTGCTTAAAGTTTTGAAGTTATACTTGTTTTGCCTTCCTATGCTAGTTGATTCTTGTTCCTATAAATTATGTGCTCACAAAATCCCTAGGAATAGGAAGTGGGTTAGATTTAAATGTGCTAGTCATATTCTTCATGATGCTCTCTCTATGTTTCAATTCTCTTCTTTTATGTGAGCATCACTGAAATCATCATGCCTAGCTAAAAGGCATTAAAGAAAAGCGCTTGTTGGTAGACAATCCAATATTTAACCTTAATGTTTTTGTGTGTTTACATGATTAAGCTACTGTAGTAATCATGTTTTATAGCTTTTTGTTTCAATAAAGTGCCAAGTAAGACCTTTGGGAAGACTTGGGTGAGAGTTAATGTTATCTTGCTGTTAAAAATAGAAACTTTGCGCTCACGAGATTAGCTGTCATTTTTTACAGAAGAGTGATTTTGAGTTGATTCTTGTTGAAGAAGATTAATAGACAAATTCCTCACGTCCACCAATTTATTTCATAATTTTTGGAGTAGCATAAGTATGGTTGTTGTTCAGATCATTATAGACTGTTCTGTTTCTGACAGATTCTGTTTTCATTGCATAATTTGCTTGTTTTCTAGTTTCTATGGATTATATTTCTCAATATAAATTGTAGAAATGATATGGTACAGTAGGCATTGTGTGAGAACAATTATGAACCTTGTATTTGACAGTACCAAAGTGAATGGTTTACTCTTTATCATACTAACCTATCTCACAAAGTTCCGTTAAGTTTTGTGTGATTGAAGTTTTCAAGCTTTGGGTGAGATATTGATATGAGGAGAATAAGGAGCGGAAAGACCCTAAGCTTGGGGATGCCCAGGCACCCCAAGGTAATATTCAAGGAAGACTCAAGCGCCTAAGCTTAGGGATGCCCCGGAAGGCATCCCCTCTTTCGTCTTCAAAACTACCGGTATACTTTACTCAGAGCTATATTTTTATTCGTCACATGATATGTGTTTTGCTTGGAGCGTATTTTCAGTTTTACTTGCTGTTTGATTAAAATAATTGGATCTGAAATCTTGAATGAAAAATAATCCTCCGATGGCTAGTTAATTATTTGACTACTCAGTGTTCTTTACTTATATCTTTTTGGAGTAGTTTGTCATTTACTCACGCGCTTCACGTATATCCTATGAGTAAATGGTTGAATGAATTGAATATCATAAATATAAATTTATATATGTTTCATATGGTTATACCATGGGGAGTAATGACTTCACAAAGAATAAGTATAGGTAGTAAACTTATTGAAAGTTAGCAAACGAAAAAATGGTCACTTGAACAATTCATGAAAGAATATTGAAGGAAGAGAGATTTCACATATAAATATACTATCTTGGACATCTTTTGTAATTGTGAGCACTCATTAAAATATGACATGCTAAAAGGTTGATGTTGGTCAAGGAACACAACTTAATGGGATATGTATTCCTATATCCGAAACATTATATTGTCTTGGATCATCCAACATGTTGAGCTTGCCTTTCCCTCTCATGCTAGCCAAATTCTTTGCACCAAGTAGAAATACTACTTGTGCTTCCAAACATCCCTTAAACTAGTTTTGCCATGATAGTCCACCATACCTACCTATGGATTGAGTAAGATCCTTCAAGTAAGTTGTCATCGGTGCATGCAATAAAAATTGCTCTCTAAATATGTATGATCTATTAGTGCAAAGAAAATAAGCTTTATACGAACTTGTGATAGGGGAGAAATAAAAGCGATGGACTGCATAATGAAGGTCTCTATCACAAGAGGCAATATAAAGTGACGTTCTTTTGCATTAAGATTTTGTGCATACAACTTTAAAATCGCATGAAAACCTCTGCTTCCCTCTGTGAAGGGCCTATATTTTACTTTTATCTTCTACCCTTATAAAAGAGTCATGGTGATCATCACCTTTCCTTTTTACACTTTTTCCTTTGGCAGGCACTTTGTGTTGGAGCGATTTGGATATATATATATCCACTTGGATGTAGGTTTTCATAAAGTATTATTGTTGACATTACCCTTGAGGTAAAAGGTTGGGAGGCAAAACTATGAGCCCCTATCTTTCTCTGTGTCCGATTAAAACTTTGAACCCATAAATATCACATGAGTGTTAGCAAATTGTGAAAGACTATATGATAGTATAGTATGTGGGATTTTCTAAATCAAAGCTCTTACATAGACCCTTCCTGAAAATAATATGAATTGCAATTGTTTGATGACTAAGAGCACTGTTTGTTAGTTTTCAAGAAAGTTTATGTTCTATACTTTAACATGTGAATAGCTTGTTACTTGATCATGAAAAGTTTTATGAGATGAGCTACTGTTATGACCTATAATGATGCTAGAAAAGGTGATTGAATTTATCATTGATCAAACTTGTGCACCTTCTAGCATTCACACTTCATAAATTATTTCTTTTATCATTTACCTACTCGAGGACGAGCAGGAATTAAGCTTGGGAATGCTGATACATCTCAAATGTATCTATAATTTATGAAGTATTCATGCTATTATATTATCCATCTTAGATGTTTTATATGCATTTATATGCTATTTTATATGATTTTTGGGACTAACCTATTAACCTAGTGCCAGTTTATGTTTTTCCTTGTTTTTTGAGTTTTACAGAAAAGGAATACCAAACGGAGTCCAATTGACGTGCCAATTTTTGATGATTTTTTATGGACCAAAAGAAGCCCCTGGAGTAAAAGAGTTGGGCCAGAAGAGTCCCCGGCTGTCCACAAGGGTGGGGGGCGCGCCCACCCCCCTGGGCGTGGGCCCCTATCTCGTGGACTATTCGGAGACCCCCCTGACGTGAGACCGACGCAAAAAATTCCTATAAATACAGAAACCTCTAGAAAATAACCTAGATCGGAAGTTCCGCCGTCGCAAGCCTCTGAAGCCACGAGAAATCAATCTAGGCCCTCTCCAGCACCCTACCGGAGGGGGCCATCATCATCGGAGGCCATGGAGGAGGATCCCGGAGGGGCCATCATCACCATGAAGGCCATGGACCAGAGGGAGAACCTCTCCCCATCCAGGCAGGAGGCCATGGAGGAGGAAGCACAAGGGGGAGGACCTCTCCTCCTCTCTCTCGGTGACGCTAGAGTGCCATCGGGAGGGGAATCATCGCCGAGGTGATCGTCTTCATCAACATCACCATCATCATCACCATCCTCATCTCTTTTACGCGGTCCACTCTCCCGCACCCCGCTGTAATCCCTACTTGAACATGCTGCTTTATGCCACATATTATGATCCAATGATGTGTTGCCATCCTATGATGTTTTGAGTAGATATCCTTTGTCTTTGGGTTGATTGATGATCTAGATTGGTACGAGTTGTATGTTTTATTTTGGTGCTGTCCTATTGTGCCCACCGTGTCGCGCAAGCGTGAGGAATTCCCACTGTAGAGTATTGCAATAAGTTCATGATTCGCTTATAGTGCGTTGCTTGAGTGGCAGAAGCATAAACCCGAGTAAGGGGGTTGTGGCGTATGGGATAAAGGGGACTTGATATGTTAATGCTATGGTTGGTTTTTACCTTAATGATCTTTAGTAGTTGCGGATGCTTGCTAGAGTTCTAATCATAAGTTCGTATGATCCAAGAAGAGAAAGTATGTTAGCTTATGCCTCTCCCTCATATGAAATTGCAATAGTGATTACCGGTCTTGTTAACAATTGCCTAGGATAATTCCGCACACCGATCCATCATTATTCCACACTCACTATTTATAATATTTAGTAATATATTCCAACTTTATGATAACATCACCTACTTTTATATTTTAGCTCTCCGATATCATGCAAAGTTATCCTCTTCATACCCACAACATAGTTTTATTTCTCGTATCTAGTTGGAAGCAAACGTTCGATGTATGTAGAGTCGTATCAGTGGCAGATAGGACATGAGAGAATATTGATCTTACCTTTAGCTCCTTGTGGGTTCGACACTCCATTCTTATCACTTCCACCTTTGGAAATTGCTACGATGATTCCCTGCACTTGGGGATTATCACCAGCCCACTGGCCTCCTCCCGCCGTCTTCCTCCTTGCCAGAAGGACGGGCGCGTGCCCGACGCGCACGCACCACTGTGCGGCCACCTCCTCCCTGCCTGGCTGCCCCCGCCCCCTCGGACCCGCTCACGATGCCATGCACCCCCAGGCCCTCCCACTCTCTCCCCGAGCTCCTCTCCTCCTCTGGCTCTCTCGCACGCAACCATCGAGCGGAGCTCGTCGCCGCTGCCCATCGTTGTCATGGCCAGAGCCACCACCTCGCCTCTCCGTGCTGTCCAGAGGCTCCGCCTCGACGCCACAGAGCTCCAAGACGAAGCACGCGCCCGTGGGATGCCCGAAGTGACGCCATCATCTTCATCTTGGCCGTCGGCCATTGGAGATCCCCCTCGCTGCCCCGCTCGCTCCAGCCCCTCCTTGAGCTTGCAGAGGCCTCTGTCGCAACCACTGTGAGCTGCTGCATCGATTCCCCCCTCTTCCCTGGCTCTCTTCCCTCCTGCTAACGCCATTGCCGTCGAGCTCAAGAGCTTGGCTCCGCCGGGCATGTCGCCGCCGTGGCCACCGTTGCCTAGAGCTGCAACCGAGCACACAACCATGCTCAGTGCACCCCCAGGAGGCTGTAGCACCCCTCCTTGCCACCTGTCATGCTCCCTAACGCCGAACCCGAGCTCACCCGAACTCCGGCCGCCGCCTTAGAGCTCACCGCCGTCAACTCCGGCCAACCCAGCTCCTCCCGCTTGCCCTGCCAGATGTGCGCGAGCCTCAGCTGCGCGTAGGACCAAACTGCGGTCGATTTGGTCGACCGTGGGCAAATCCTGAGCCCCTCCGCCGTCTTGGCCTCGCCGGCGGCTTAACGCCAGTGGATTTTACCCACTTTGACCCCGGCTGGGTCCCACCTGAGTCAATGACATGTGGGGCCGGCCCTAACTGGATCACCACTGTTAGGTGTTAATCCCCTTGCTAAACGAACCCTGAGCCACTGACATGTGGGCCTAGCCCTGCTGACATTTTTGTTAGGATTAGTTTAACCCTAATTAACTCAGTTAACTAACTGAGTCACTAACTAGTGGCCCCCACTGGTCAGGTTTGACCTAGACGACGCCTGTTGACCTGCTGAGGTGAGCATGACCTAATGCTAACGCAGTAAACATTTTCAGGAATTAAAATAAATCAGAAATGATTTATAAATTTCAGAAAATGTTCTAAACTTCTAAAAATCATATAGATTAATCTGTAACTCCAAATGCAAAGATTTATCTATGAAAAATTATCAGAAAAATGCAATCAATCAATTTGTATTGGTTTCATGCACCTTTAAGCAACTTAACCTTGCTGTTTAGTGCAAAACATGTTAAGGCACTATTTAAATTCATAAATTGAGTTTGGGATTGAACCATTGGTTCAAAATGACCCAAACCCATCTGGTTGTAGTTGCATTAAGCTAACACACTCATATTGCCATGTCATGATCATGCATCATATTGTGCATTGCATTGATTGTGTTCCTGCTCTGTTGCCGGTGGTTGTTCCTCCTGATAGACGCGTTCTGACGATGTGATCGATGACACTGATGAAGAGCTATATCATCTTCAGAAGTGGTAGGCAAGCAAAAACCCCTTGTTCATTCCGATACAACCCCACTATCTCGCTCCTGCTCTCTTTCACTCCATTAGGACAACAACGACTCATGTGTTACTTGCTGTGGTAGTTGAACCCCCTTTTCCTCTACATGACTTGTCATTGCCACAGTACATAGATGGAACCCACTAGTATGAGTAGGAGTTGTTTGAGCCCTGATGTGCCTACTCATTCATGCTTGTTATCATGCCTGCTACTACTTAGAGTTGAGTCAGGCCTGATTCATCAGGGATGAATTGGAATGGTGTGAACATGTCCTACTGCTGAGAGCTAAGTGTGTGAACACGATTTGGTAAAGGTAGTGGTGAGAGGCCATGTAGGAGTACATGGTGGGTTGTCTCATTGAAGTCGTCCTCAGGAACCGAGTTCTGTGTTTGTGATCCATGAATAGCTACTACCACTCATTGGGATCCTTAATTGACCCTCTCGACTTATTAATCGCCCCTGTCCTCTGTCCGGGAGTTGCAAGTAGTTTTTGGTGTTTGTAGTATGCTGGAGGCCGTGCGAAGCGCTGACCCGAGGGGTGGCCTGTGATGCGGTAGGCACGTGGCACGGTGTACCGGGCGCCCATTTGGTATCTCGGGAACCCTGCACACATTGTTCGGGGCCGTATGTGGAAACCTCGGTCGAACTCCTTGCGGATGGAACGTGAATAGGCCATAAACCTGGACTAGGGACTTGTGTGGTTAGTCTGGTCATGGCTGACACCCTCGCTGGGCTTCTGCTTGAAGGTTGCCGAGTACATGTCGTGTAAACAACGATAAGAGGTGAGAGCGTGTGTGAAGAAGTACTCCCCTGCAGGGTTAACATCATCTATTCGAATAGCCGCGTCCGCGGTAAAGGCCCACTGGGTTGCCTATACAGTTCATAGACAAGTGAAAGTGGATACTTTAAAATGCGCAAGATAAGCATGAGTGCTATGGATGGCGTTCTCGTAGGGAGACCGGAGCGGATCCATAGTGGTGTATTGATATGGTGAATATGTGGACTCGCGTGCGCCACCTCAAAAGAGATACTTGCAGTCGTAGTTTAGGATAGCCACCGAGTCAAAGCTGGCTTGCTGTAGTTAAACTCCACCATCCCTTTGTTGATAATGATGCAGATGTAGCTGGTTCTGATGTAAGTCCTGCTGGTTACATTTGTACTCACAATTGCTTAATTTATGTTTTTGTAGAGAGACTTTAGTCTTGCTAGTAGTTCCGCGTGGACTCCGACGTTTAGCTTGTTACCTCAGCTATGATCTTGTAGCCTGGCAGGATCTTGTAGATAGTCAAGCTTCTCAGCCCTTTTCATTTGTAGTTGTCTGTACTCAGACATGTTAAGCTTCCGCATGTTCTTTTGACTTGTATGCTCTGAATGTTGGGTCATGGGACCCATGTTTGTAATATCTCGCTCCTCAGAGCCTATTGAATAAATGCTTTGAGTTGTAGAGTCATGTTGTGATGCCATGTTGTACACATATCGAGCATATTCTGTGTATGTTATTGAAATGCTTGGTATGTGTGGGATCCGACAACCTAGTTGTTTATTCTTGGTAGCCTATTTTACCGGGAAATGTCTCCTAGTGCTTCCACTGAGCCATGGTAGCTTGCTGCTGCTCTGGAACACTTAGGCTGGTCGGCATGTGTCCTTCTTCGTTCCTGTGTTTGTCCCTTCGGGGGAATGTCATGCGTTGTTCCTTTAACTACGTGTAGCTTGCTACGACTTGGGTTCATACGTTGTTGATCGACACGTTCGTTGCTGGGTCATGTATGCCTGTCCCTATAAGCTAGAGCCACCTTGGGTTTATGACTAGTCATGTCGGCCCGGGTTCTTTGTCACATGGATGCTAGCGGCACTATCATATACGTGAGCCAAAAGGCACAAACGGTCCCAGGCCAGGTAATGTGGCACCCGTGGGAATACCGTGCGTGAGGCCGCAAAGTGATATGATGTGTTACATGCTAGATCGGTGTGATTTAGGATCGGGGTCTTGACAACCGTGATATAAAAGGAATTAAGGAGACACAAATTCTCAAGCTTGGGGATGCCCAAGGCATCCCTAATTAATATTTCAAGAAGTCTCAAGCATCTAAGCTTGGGGATGCCCCGGTTGGCATCCCACCTTTCTTCTTCAACAACTATCGGTCAGTTTTGGTTGAGCCTAAGTTTTTGCTTCTTCACATGATATGTGCTATCCTTGCAGCATCATTTTATTTTACTTTGCTTTGCTTGCTGTTTGAATAATATCCCAAGATCTGAAATTCTTAAATGTTAGAGAGTCTTCACATAGTTACACAATTATTTGACTACTCATTGATCTTCACTTATATCTTTTGGAGTAGTTTGTTGTTTGTTCTAGTGCTTCACTTATATCTCTTTAGAGCACGGCGGTGGTTATATCTTTTGAGAGTCTTAAACAGCATGGTGAGTTGCTTAGGTTATGAATTTAGTCCCAACATGATAGGCATCCAAGAGGAATATAATAAAAACTTTCATATAAAGTGCATTGAATACTATGAGAAGTGTCGTGGAATTGTCACGGTAGATGTCCTGGAGAAAGGACTTAGTCGTGGAGCCATCGCAACTAGGAAGCTTGAAGGGGTTAATCGGGACAAAGGACACGAGGTTTATACTGGTTCGGCCCCTTACGGTGAAGGTAAAAGCCTACGGTCCAGTTTTGAGTGGGATTGCTTATGTCTCGATAACCAGGGAGCGAATCGCTGACCTAGGTCTCAAGTTGATGTTACTTTCCCTGAACCGTCGCCGGGTCATCCCTTTATATACAGAGGCCGACGCCCAGCGGCTCTACAGAGTCCCGGCCGGCTCATAAATAGTGTCCTGCTCGGTCTCTTAATATTTCTTGTCTTACAATACTAGTCACGCATACATGGCGGTTTATCACTACGGGCCGTAAGTTGCCTCTAGGCCATGGGCCTTAAACTAAACCGCCACCCATAACCTGGGTCTTGGGTTTCAAGAATATTTGCAAGTATGACCCAACCCCTCCTGGGCGGGTCATACCAATAGTTATATCCCCAACATTAGGCCCCAGATTGATTTGAACTGGTTTCATGTCAATCTTCGACACTTAAGGAAAAAGTCTTCTGCCTTTATTAAATTTTTGCAACCCGCCATGACGTCATCTTCTGGATTTATGGTAACCCGCCATGACGTCATCTGTCATAAAAGCGCGTTTTATCCAATGTATCCCAATGGATCTTTGTCTTGATGACCATCCTGAAAATCGAGGCGTCTTTGTAGTTGGATAGCTCATGTTTTTCGGCCTCCTCGTTTTTTGTGCTCTTTAGTGGCCCTTCCTTATAAATAGACCCGACTAGGTCTTCTTTCATTCTTCCCGTTCCGCATCTTCTTCCTCTTGCCCCCATCTGTCACTGGAGCTCCACCACTGTCGCCATAACGCACCTCGTCTTCGTCGAGCTTGGCCGCTGCATCGACCTAACCTTGACCAGAGAACGACAGCATCCCTCCTCCGCAGATCTTCTGCAGTAAGTGTTTCCCCTTTCTGTGCCATAGATCTGCGCTCGGGCTAGCATGTTCTTCAGTACCGCATGCAGTTCATATAAGTTCTTGTGTTCCACCTGCTATGGCTTCTTTCGATCCAAAAACCCCATAGATCTTATGCGATACGTGTTCGGCATCCATTTTGGGTACCAGTAGATCTCCTTTCCATGTAAGAAAACCCCATTATAGCGCATGAACTCCTCTACGCCCTGTTTTAGGTCTAGTAAATTTTTCTTTTCTGAACATCTGTTTGATCCAAAATAACAGCTACAAATTATGAAACCTGTTTGTACAACACTTAGGCAAAATCTGCACTTGTTAGATTTATCTAGTCATGGTGACTCTGATCGCCGGTTTTAAGGGAGCAATGCTCAATTAATAACTTGAACCACCCTTGGCGGTTTAAATAGTCTTGACGGCTTATAGGGCTTATGGTGGCTTAACTAACCAGGACATAATTATCCTTATACCATTAGGCCCCTTCATAAGCCGCCATTTTGAATATGCACAGTAATATTTTTGTCCTGCCCGACTAAAATTTGAACCCACACTTTTACTTTGTCTTAGGCTTTCAATCAGAATGGCACCCAAGGCACCTACCTCCTGCAACTGGGTTAAATCCATTGTCACTGACAGCACCTTGGATGACTTTGTGAAGACCGGCTATCTGCCGAAAAAAGAAGTCATGCCTTATCGTGCTCCTAACCCGGATGAAGAATTTCCTCAACCCAAAGATGGAGAGGTTGTTGTTTTCACAGATCATATGAACCGGGGATTTACTCCTCCCGGCTCAAAATTCTTCAGGGATGTGCTGAATTTCTTTGATCTTCACCCACAAGACATCGGACCCAATTCCGTGTCTAATATCTGCAACTTAGTATTCAGTGAAGTATACCTTGGTGAAGAACCCAATTTGCTGCTTTTCAGAGAACTGTTCTATTTGAACCGCCAAACTGAATGTGCCAACGGCCAGAGCTTAGAACTTGGCGGAGCCTCAATCCAGCGCCACAGGGATGTGATCTTTCCTTATGCTAACCCGCCAAGCCACCCCAAAGATTGGAACATGACATGGTTTTACTGCAAAGATACCTCTCCGGCTGATGAAAACCCTCTGTCCGGCTTTCGTGCCCTTCGTCTTGGGACCAACCATCCTTTGCCTGACAAGATTACAGCCACGGAACATAAATCACTCACTCCTACTTTGGCCAAGATCAAGGCTCTGCTGGGGAACGGGCTGACAGGCATTAACCTGGTACGGGTTTGGCTCGCCTGGCGGGTTATTCCGTTGAGCCGCCGCACCGCTTGATGTGCGAATACACTGGCGCCAAGAATGATCCTCCACGTCACAGCCCTGACGACTTACCTGACGATGTCATTGACGACATGACCAAGTCTCTTCTGAATGAGAGTCTGGCAGATTGCGGCAAGGTGGGCCTAGCCCCCTTCTGCAAAGCTAACCCGGCTCCAAAGGTAAACCGCCCATATGAAATGACTACCTTAATTTCTTAATGTTTCACCCATACTCATGCATATGCTAATCTTTGCAGGCGGGTGATAAATTTTGGAAAGTTAAATATGATCATGAAGCTGCCAAGAAAGCTAGAAAAGAAAAGAAAGCCGCCAGGAAAGAAGCTGTCAAAAGGAAGGGCAAGAAAGCCACCGCTTTTGACCTGCTTCGGCTAGCGGACTCTTCTGAGTCGGAGGTAGCCCTTGATTCCCTTGGCTTATTTTTTAACCATCTTATTGACACTGATTATCAGCACGAGGACACAGGAGCAAGCCGTAACAAGGCTGATGAGGTAACTATCCTTTCCTCCGACTCTGAGCCTTTGCCAAGATGGAAAATCCGCAGAGTGACCCGGAAAGTAAGGTTTTCTCATGCTTTAGCTCATCACGATCCTCAATTTCTTTTGAAGCGGCAAATTCATGAGAGCCGGAGGCAGACCCGGACCAGCAAGGACGCGGAGCTCTCCTCCGGCTTACCAAACACTCCAAGGAAGCGCCGGAATGAGGTCACTTCTGTTTTAAATAGATTTTACCCCTTGGTGCGGGTCTCTTTCGTCAACCACTCAATTCTTCTGACTCGGATTATCAGGATACTTCCCCTTCCTCCGGCGAGTCACTACAGTCCAACCTACCGGCTTTCAAGACTGCACCAGGGTATGATGACCCGCTCATCTTGCCTTTATTTTAATCCCTTGCATCTGTATTAACCTTTATTTTGACGCAGTGGTCAAGCCAAACCCAGCAAATGGGTTAGGAAAAATAAACCAGATGAAGATATAGTTGCGACTGGCCAGTTCTTGAAACAGCCGTGCCCGACTCGACCACTCATGAGCCGCCATCTGAGCCAGCTCAAGACTTACCAACTCCTGATACTGACCTGCCCACTGATCAAGCTGCCGACGAGTTAGAGAATCCAAAGGTTACTAGCCCGGTCCGAACTGATGACCCTTAAAATGCTGATGTAGAGATCACCAAAACCGGCTATGTTGAGCCGGGAAGGCCGACTGTACTGGCCAAGTGCCCCGCCAAGGAAGAACTTCTAGACCACCGCCGGGTCAAGATGGACGTTGCCAACTATGCTCATATGAGTATTGGAGACATCTTTTCTGGCTATATGAGCCAAGTGCACAACAGCCGGAACCTCGAGATTGATATGGTGAAGCAGATGCACCAAAAATTCGAGGTATAACCCGTTCTCTTTTGTTCATTAATATTTACTATGCTAGCCCCCAAGTCTACTGCTTATGATGCTTATGCTGTAGACTTTGAAACTGACTTAGCAACATAAATGAAAGAAACATATAAAAGTTCTGGCTTACCATGTAGTCCCCAAGGGGCGGCTGAACCAATATGGTTGAGCCAGTCCTTATATAAAAAATTCTTATGTGTCCTTGAACAACAATATGCATTAGCCCCCAAGTGTCAAGTATTATTGCTTGCAAAATGTGGGACTTACTCTTATAAATCGCCATCTTATGAACCGCCATTAAAGATAAAACTCTTTGGTAACATTAGCCCCCAAGTGCCAAGCTTTGTTGCTGGCAAAATGCTTGGGACTTTAATATTGCATAAACAATTGGCTTGATTTTGACTCTGTACTTGTATAGGCCACCACAAGCCAACTCGAATCTGAGGTGGCTGATCTGAAGAGCCGCCTTGAGACCCAAGAGACGGAAATTAAAAAGGCCGACACAAGTTCAAATTCAGCGTTTTTGAACAAGAAAAACCGAAGAAAGAATTTGAAGCTGAAAAGAAAGCCTGGGCTGATGAAAAGACCGCACTGATTAACCGAGCTGAAAAAGCAGAAGCGGTTCTGGAAGAAGTCACCGGTGAATTAGCCAGTTTAAAGCGCCATGTCTCTCAAATGGTCTCAGCCATCTTTGGGAAGTTGCCCTGCAAGTGTTTAAATATCTAAGCCTTTCAATTGACCATAAGATTGGAATTAACTCACCTGATCACGTTTATGCAGGCCCTAGAAGCTCAAACTTGAACCCAGACATGATGATCAAACTGAAGGCAGTGTACACTTTGGTGGAACAATTATACACCGGGTCTCAACGTGCATTAGCCACGGTGGCTCTGTCAAATGAAGTGCCAACCCTCCTGGTAGAGGTCTTGAAGAAGCTCCCCATTCTCCCTCAACGGTTCAATGAACTGAGGCAGTCAGCTACAAGAGCCGGAGCGGTAAACGCTTTAAGCCAGGCCAAGGCTTGGTTACCAGAATTAGACCCGGCTGACATTGCCACCGGCTACCCAAGCCTGAAGGAAGATGGTACTCCTTTTGAACACGAAGACTTTCTCGCCTGTGTCAAAGAGATGCGCCTCGTGGCTACTCTGATAGCAAATGAAGTGGATCTTACCAAGTACCAGGCGAGTTATGATGAAGAGAACTGGAGAATTCCAACGCCTCACTATGAAGTGACCAGTCTGATTCCCCCACTCCGTAAGCACACCTTTGCTCCTGAAGTTGACCCCACCGGCCTTGTTGATGCTGAAGCTGAATTTGAAGCCTTGAACAACATTGACTGGTCATCGTCAACCTTCCAGGAAAGGGAGCCGGGCGAAAGCGCGGAGAGGGCTAACCCGGACGCTTCAGGCCAATCATGAAGGTGAACCTGCCGTGGCGGCTCATACCTGGGATGTACTTAAAAACAATGTGAATTATTTGGACTCAGGGAGTCTTGTAATAGGATAGAATTAACTTTATTTTGGCCATGCCATCGTGCACGTTTTAATGCTTAACGCCATTAAACCTCCGTTTTGTATCCATCCGTGTTACTTTTCATCTGCTTACCGTATGCTTGATCAGACTTTGTAAATTGTCCTGCATGTGAAAACAGACTGCAAAATCCCTTGACAGCTTAACACTAGGCGGGTCAAAAGGATTTAAAAAGAGCCATAGATTAGCTTGTTATAAAAAACACAACTATGATCCTATGCTTATGACTTCTTAGATTTGCACCGCCAGTTTATATGACCTGGTCGGTGAGGGTGATAACCCAGTCTTTGGATACCGAAAATTTCAAAGGTATAATGATGCTTATGTATCGGCGACTCATCAGTCGATATTGAGTCAAAAGCAACCATACTTAAACTTGTAAGCCTCAGAAAAAGTCTCAAGTCAAATAAAGGGTGTTTCCAAAAGCTAACTTTAAACCGAAATAGAATAAAAAATTTCAAGGCTGCTGATTCGAATACGACCAGTAAACCGTTCCAGAGGGGTTTAAGCTAGGATTCGAATACGATCATTCTGCCCCCAATGGCTTTGGCATTGCACCGATCAAGAGGGTACCGACAGTTGTGTTCTCTTTGGTTCGAATACGAACTATGTTTGAACAGGAAGCCCCTAATGACCTTGAGAGTTTTTTAAACCACTCTGATTCAAATACGATCAAAGTCGGTTCCCAAAAGGGGTTAAGCTATGATTCGAATACGATCAAGAAGCCCCCTAGTGAGCTCGGCAGTGTGCCAATCAAAAGGGTACCGACAGCTGTGTTCTCTTTGGTTCGAATACGACCTATGTTTGAACAGGAAGCCCCCTAGTGATCATAATTTTTAACGGCTAGATTCGAATACGATCGTAAGCCGGATCAAACAGGTTAAGCCGGATCAAATGTGATCAGCCCCCAAGTGATCATGTGAGAAAATGATGACAATAATAATGACAAATTTACCTTGGGGGAAGGAAAAAAGGACAGAGGTCCTACGTTATTATTTATCTATATACATTGGCAAAATATGTACATCAGGAGAGCCTATGGCTCAAGTGTAGTAGGGCCGAAGATGAGCGATATTCCATGGCCGGCAGGTCTCTTCCTTCGACTTACGTGAGTCTTTGTGCTCTCGAACATCGATAAGGTAATATGACCCGTTGTTCAAGTTCTTGCTGACCACAAAGGGCCCTTCCCAAGGTGGGGATAACTTGTGCGCACTAGTTTGATCCTGGATGAACCGGAGCACCAAATCACCTTCCTGAAAGGCTCTGGACTTAACCCGACGGCTGTGATATCAGTGCAAGTCTTGCTGGTAAATCACCGAGCAAGCTGCTGCCAAGTCCCGCTGTTCATCTAACAGGTCCAGAGCATCCTGACGCGCCTGTTCATTGTCCGCTTCAACATAAGCCGCCACGCGAGGCGAGTCATGACGGATGTCGCTAGGGAGAACCGCCTCAGCTCCATAGACCATGAAGAAAGGCGTATAACCCGTAGATCTGTTAGGAGTAGTGTTAATGCTCCATAACACAGAGGGTAGCTCCTCAACCCAGCAACCCGGCGTCCGCTGCAAAGGGACAAAAAGCCGAGGCTTGATGCCTTTCAATATCTCCTGATTGGCTCTCTCGGCTTAACCGTTGGATTGGGGTGAGCCACTGATGAAACATCAAGTCGAATATGCTCCTATTGACAAAATTCTTCCATGGCGCCTTTAGATAGATTAGTGCCATTGTCAGTTATAATGCTGTGTGGAAAGCCGAAGCGAAATATCACCTTCTTCATGAATTGTACTGCCGTAGCTGCGTCACACTTACTGACTGGCTCTGCCTCAACCCACTTTGTAAATTTATCAACCGCCACCAAGAGGTGGGTCTTTTTATCTTTGGACCTTTTGAAAGGCCCAACCATGTCAAGCCCCCAGACTGCAAATGGCCATGTAATTGGAATCATCCTCAATTCTTGAGCCGGCACATGAACCCGTCTTGAGAACTTCTGACAACCATCTCATTTACTGACCAAGTCCTCTGCATCAGCATGAGCCATCAGCCAATAGAATCCATGATGGAAAGCCTTAGGCACGAGGGATTTTGACCCGGCGTGGTGACCACAATCCCGTTCACGAATCTCACGAAGAATTTCTTGGCCTTCTTCAGGAGAGACACAACGCTGAAATGCCCCCGTAACACTGCGATGATGCAACTCGCCATTGACAATCGTCATAGACTTAGACCGCTGGGTTATCTGCCTGGCCAAGGTTTCATCCTCAGGTAACTCGCCCCGAGTCATATAAGCCAGGTATGGCACCGTCCAATCTGGAATGACATGAAGGGCCGCCACCAATTGCGCTTCTGGGTCAGGAACAGCCAAGTCTGCCTCTGTGGGTAGCTTGACAGAAGCGTTATGCAGAATATCCAAGTATTAGGAGGCACCGGCTTACGCTAATATCCCAGCCGGCTTAAAGCACCAGCCGCGTCGTTCTTTCTGCGATCAATGTGCTCCACCTGATAACCCTTGAAGTGTCCTGCAATTGTGTAATGCCCCGGATTCGATGCGCCAGGTGTCCGCCAGTTATTCGCCATTGTTGCCATGTCATTTTCTTGCGTGTTGCATTTTATCATGTCATCATGTGCATCTCATTTCGCATTCATGTTCTTCTCATGCATCCGAGCTTTTTCCCCGTTGTCCGTTTTGCAATCCGGCACTCCTATGTTCCCCCGGCGTCCCCCTTTTGTCTCTCGTTGTGAGCGGGTGTTAAACTTTCTCGGAATGGACCGAGTCTTGCCAAGCGGCCTTGGTATAGCACCGGTAGACCGCCTGTCAAGTTTTGTGCCATTTGGAGTTCGTTTGATACTCCAACGGTTAACCGGGTAACCGCAAAAGCCTCTTTTGTCTTGCAGCCCAACACCCCTCCAAAGTGGCCCAAAACCAAGCAAAATCCCCTCCATGCCCTCTGTCGTTCGATCACGATCGTGTGGCCGAAAACCGCTCCTCATTTGGACTCTCCTAGCTCCCTCTACCTATAAATATGTGCCCCCTCCTCCAATCCCGCAGTCCAAGCCCTAAAAACTTCCCCCGCCGCCACCGGACATGTCCGCCGCCAGCCAGACACGTCCGCGCCGCCGCCGCAGCCAATCTCCTCCCGCCACATGGCCTCCTCGCCGTCCCCGCCGCGCCAGAGCCCGCTGGGCCCAGATCGGGCCAGCAGGCCCATCCGCCACCGCCGCCGCGCTGGCGCCGCTTTGGAGCCGCCGTGCCCGCCGCCTCTGCCGCCGGCGATCCATTGCCCGGCGCGCCTCGCCCGCCCTTGCCGGCCTGGTCGCCGCCGCCGCCTCGCGAGCCGTCGCCGGCGCGGACCCGCCGCCTTCTCGCCGGCGCCCCCTGCGCCTCCTCGCCGCCGCCGCCCGGCGCCTCTCGTGGCCCGCCCCTCAGATCGGCAGGCGCCGCTTGCTGCGCGCCTTCCGCCCGGTGCCAGCGCCGCCGCCTTGCGGCAAGCGCCTCACCGCCCGCCGCCGTCGATTCGCGGCCGACGGATCCGGTGAGATCCGGGCTAGGGCCGCCTCCTCCGACCTCCCTCCGGCCGCTCTCCTGCGAGCTTGCGCCGCCGCCTCGGGATCCGTGCAGATCCAGTTTTCCCGAAGGTTGACCCCGTTTCCACTAAGTCCCTGATATTTTCATCATTATGTTGCCATGTTCATCGCATCATAACTCTGTGCATGTAGCTCAGTTTCGTGCGTGTAATATGTCAAATTGTTCGCCTCAACGTGTACTTCATTTCATTCCATTGCATCATGTTCATTTTAGTCCATCTTCATGCCCGAATCATCGTTGTAAGAGTGTTATGTGATGTTAATCTGCTGAAACTGTTATAACATGCTCATTTGTCATTTTTGCCATGTTTTATGTGTGCATCCTATGAGGTTGATGTCTACATGTGTTTTGAAGTATGCCATGCCATCTTTACAGGGGTGCCATCGATATATTTTTGTGAGTTGTGTACTAAGTGCATCGAGCTCGTGTAGTAGGGTACTTGCTGTTGCTGTTTTGCTAGGCTGATTCTGTTATATTTTGTTGCTATGTAAACCTGCTGCTACAAGTCATTCTATGCATAATCTGGAGATGTTCACTAAGGATGATTTGTTATACATGTCATGCTATATCCATCCATGCCCCTGGTTGCATTTATATCTTGTTGTAGATTGTTCATATATTGCTCCAAAGTTGCTAAACATTGTTGCTGTCAGCCTGTTAATATTAAGTTCAGTTTTGCCATGTGCTTTGCTAGTGATCCATGTACCCTATGAACTTGCTCTTGCCATGCTTAGCTTCATAAACATGTCTTCTTACTGTGGGTTTCCTTGGCATGCCATGTATTGCTCTGTGGTGAGTGGTTCAAGCTCACCAACATGCCTACTTATTGTTGTTCCTGCCATGTATGAATCTGTCATATAACTTGGCATGTTTACATGGGTGCCATCATATTTTCTGTGCCCATTTGGCTCATCGTCAGTAAGGGACTTTTTTTCTATGCAATTAGTAGATTCATGCCATGCCTTTGTTTGCCATGATAAGTTCCTGTAACATGTTGTTTGATAGCTCTAAACATTGCAACCTGATGTTATTTTCTGCTAAGCCTGAAACCGTTATAATATGCAATCTTTCCCTGTGTTTTTGAGCATGCTCTAGTGATTTCTGGAGATATCTCAGTGTTCATGATTTGTTATGCTTTACCAGTACATCATGCCCATGCCTTTTGTTATTACGTTGAGATGTTCTAGCATGTTGTTTTGATGCTTGCAATATGCCTAGTTGCTGTTATGGACAGATTGTTGTTATGCCTTGTATAGAGTGTATGTATTGAACCGTTGCTCCGTTTTGAGTGTGCTCTATATGAAACTTGCTTGATTTTGCATGTAGTTTAATATTATCATGTTGCATCCTTGTTTTGAGGTGTTTGCTTTATATTTGTATACATTTTGCATCAATGCCATGCTTAACTTGTTTTGCTCATATCTTCTAGGCCGTAGCTCCGAATCTAATGAACTTTATATGTAACTTGACTAGAATTTCGTATAGATCATCTTGGTGCATCTTAACTTGCTGTTTAACAACTTGAACATAAGGTTTATTCAGTTCTGGACCAGCTTTGAAAATTGCATATGAGGACTTACCGGAATTGTTATATGTTGTTCCCAGCCTCATTTAAACTTGCTTTGATGTGTTGCTCTTGTTTGCATCATCTCTTGCCATGAGTAGCCTCATGTAGCTTTGTCATGCATCATGCTTGTTGTCATGTCTTGTCCATGTACGGTGTGTTTAGTATGTTGTGTGCTTCTTCTCGATAGTTCCCGTTTCGTTGCGATCGTGAGGATTCGTTCGTCTACGCTTAGTTCGTCTTCGTGGCTTCATCTTCTTCATGGAATCGTTCTTCTTCCTTGCGGGATTTCAGGAAAGATGACCGCTACCCTGGATCTCACTACTATCATTGCTATGCTGCGCTTCATATAACTTGTTCTTCAAGCCTCCCCAAATTGCCATGAACCTCTAACCATTGACACCCTTCCTAGCAAAACGTTGTTTGGCTATGTTACCGCTTTGCTCAGCCCCTCTTATAGCGTTGTTAGTTGCAGGTGAAGTTGAAGATTGCTCCATGGCGGACAGGGTTATGTTGGGATATCACAATATCTCTGATATTATTAATGCATCTATATACTTGGTAAAGGGTGGAAGGCTCGGCCTTATGCCTGGTGTTTTGTTCCACTCTTGCCGCCCTAGTTTCTGTCATACCAGTATTATGTTCCCGGATTTTGCGTTCCTTACGCGGTCGGGTGATTTATGGGACCCCCTTGACAGTTCACTTTGAATAAAACTCCTCCAGCAAGGCCCAACCTTGGTTTTACCATTTGCCTCACCTAGCCCTTTTTCCCTTGGGTTTCCGGAGCCCGAGGGTCATCTTTATTTTAGCCCCCCCGGGCCAGTGCTCCTTCGAGTGTTGGTCCGAATTGAGCTGCCTGCGGGGCCACCTCGGGGAAACTCGAAGTCTGGTTTTACTCGTAGCTACTCTCATCCGATGTTGCCCTGAGAACGAGATATGTGCAGCTCCTATCGGGATTTGTCGGCACATCGGGCGGCTTTGCTGGTCTTGTTTTACCATTATCGAAATGTCTTGTAAACCAGGATACCGAGACTGATTGGATCTTCCTGGGAGAAGGAATATCCTTCGTTGATCGCGAGAGCTTATCATGGGCTAAGTTGGGACACCCCTGCAGGGTATTATCTTTCGAAAGTCGTGCCCGCGGTTATGTGGCAAATGGGAATTTGTTAATGTCCGGTTGTAGATAACTTGACACCAGATCCGAATTAAAACGCATCAACCGTGTGTGTAGCCGTGATGGTCTCTTCTCAGCGGAGTCCGGGAAGTGAACACGGTTTCTGGGTTATGTTTGACATAAGTAGGAGTTCAGGATCACCTCTTGATCATTGCTAGCTTCACGACCGTTCTGCTTTCTCTCTTCTCGCTCTTATTTGCGTTGGTTAGCCACCATATATGCTTAGTCGCTGCTGCAACCTCACCACTTTACCCCTTCCTTTCCCATTAAGCTTTGCTAGTCTTGATACCCATGGTAATGGGATTGCTGAGTCCTCGTGGCTCACAGATTACTACAACAATAGTTGCAGGTACAGGTTTTGCGATGATCATGACGCGAGAGTGATGTTTGCTTGTTTTTTTGGAGTTCTTCTTCTGCTTCTTCGATCAGGGGCTAGGTTCTAGGTCGGCAGCCTGGGCTAGCAGGGTAGATGTCGGTTGAGCTTCTGTTTGTGTTTCATCCATAGCCGGATGGTGCTCTTATGTAAGATGATGTTGTATTCGTGTGGCATTGTATGCCTTTTGTATGTATCCCCATCTATTATGTAATGTTGATGTAATGATATCCACCTTGCAAAAGTGTTTCAATATGCGGGTCTATCCTTGGTGGGACCTTCGAGTTCCTTTTGGATAGGGTCGCATATTGGGCGTGACAAGTTGGTATCAGAGCCTCGACCGACCCTAGGAGCCCCCTTGATTGATCGTGTAGTTTGGCTGTTGTTGAGTCTAGAAGAAAATTGTTTTTGGAGTTTAGTTATATCGGAGAGTAGGAATTCTTTTTACTCCTCAACCCCTTCGTCGCTCTGGTGAGGAATCTTGACGTAGGTGATTTGATTTACTTCTCTTCCCGTTCAAATTTTCCTTTAGGATCACACGGTTAGATTTCGTTCGTTGTCCTTCCTCTTTTTATCCGGCGCATTTCTCGTCAAGTTGACTCAAGCCTCTTCATCGTTGCCAAGTTAAAACCTCAGTTGTCTTCTCTTCCCACCCACCCACCATTTTTCTTCTCGAAGCCGGAGCTGTAATCGAGTATCCATCCTACTCGTGCGAAATCTTTGCTTTCTTTCCTCAATGATTTCAACTGGTGTTTTCTCTTCAAGATATTCGTCGGTTCCCCCTTCCAAGTTGCCTTTGTTTCCCGCCCTCCCACCCTTTTCTTCCCGGAGCCTGAGTCTCTTTCAAGCATCAATTTCATTCGTGCGGAACCTCTTCAGTCCTTCGTCAATTATTTCAACCGGTGAATTACCTTTTGTTCATCATTCTTCATCTCTTTTCTTCTTCGGTGGATTCAATTCAAGTTTTTCGGGTTGATCACATTCTTTTCCCTTGGATCAAGTGTTCTCCTTACTCATTTGCCTCTCGCCATTCAATCATTCTGGAGTTCAAGACATCTCAGGAGATTCGTCAGTGTTCCAATTAATTTGAGGTTGTCACCTTATTCAAATATTTCAATTGTTCCGGTGCATCATCTATCTGTTCGACAATCCTTTCCAACGGTGTTTTTTTCTTCTCTTTAGTGGGCCCTAACCC
Organism: Aegilops speltoides; assembly: GCA_021437245.1. Taxonomy (NCBI): domain Eukaryota; kingdom Viridiplantae; phylum Streptophyta; class Magnoliopsida; order Poales; family Poaceae; genus Aegilops; species Aegilops speltoides. Next base: position 187,044,706 of record CM038147.1, read on the forward strand.
ACAGGTCTTTCCCCAGGATCTTACCTGACTCTTCTAATTCCCCCGGAGCTATTCTCAATTCTTTTCAAAGTGTGACGTAAGAATGAATTTCATCAGTCACATGCCTTTTCCAAGATCGATTTCAAATCATTTTCATTGTTGGCTCAACCTCTCTGCTTTTCTTTCTCCCGGAGTATCTCAGTAATTTTGATGGGGTTTTCTCGTTGTCATTTGAAGACCGAAGAACAGTTTTTCCTCTAAATCTTGCTCGTTCTCTCGAAGTTTCGTGGTTCTAGCTTCTTGTTATCCTCTCGAATTATTCCATTTTTTGATATCCCTTCCCTTACCCATCCAGAGTATGTCAGGAGTTGTTTTCCCGTTTCTTTTCACCGGAGGCCATCATTCCAGAAGAATTCTTCATCCTCACATTTCAGCTACCGTTATCCAATTATCCCGGCGCATCTGTCAAGTATTCTTTAATCAGCTCGCTATCTCTTCATTCTCTTGTATCTAAATCCCCTCGAGCATATTTGTTCTTCTAATTCTTCCCGGTGATTCATTATCTTTCCTCAGTCATTTTCGAATTCTTCCGGTGCTTCGTTCAAGTATGCTTCAATCAGCTCGCGGTCTCTTCTTTCAATTGCATCTTCAGTCCCTCAAGTATATTCTTGTTTTCCCCATTTTTCCCGGTGAGTCATTCTCCTTCGTCATTCAATTTTGAATTCTAACGGTGGTTCGTTCAAGACCCCTTTTCATTTGTACTCATATTAATTCATTCGTTCTTTCAATCCTATCGGTGATTCATGAAGACTTTTTCAAGTTTTGCGCTATATTCCCCTTAATCCTTTTTCGACAAGAATAAGTAGTATGCAAAAATCCATTGCTTGTCAGCAATTTAATTTGATGAAGGATAAGCATACAATAAATCTTATTCTTGTTTCATCATCGTCAAGTAATCCCCTCCTTCAGAGTTTGTTCGTGATGAATAAATTCTAGTTCCAAGTCTTTTCATCTTTCCTTTTCCGGAGTTCAAATTTACTCGGCCATTTTGTCGGAACCTCCATCTAAATCACCGCCAGGCTCATCTTATTCTTTTCTTCCTTCATTCTATCTCATCATCCTTTATTTTACCGGAGTTTTTCATGGTGGTTCTTCATGATTTAATTCATTCCTCAAGTGTTCATCAAGATTTTGTTGGAGAAATTCAAGTATCTTTTCTTCTCGCATCTTGAAGTGCAATTAATTCTCTGTATTCTTTTGAAGCGGAGTTTTGCATCTCTTCGTTCTTCTCAGCTATCCAATCATTCCCCGTTTGTGGTCGGTTATCACCTCATAATTTCTGAGAGGTTATCCATAAGTCCACAACAAGATTATTCTTTTCGTTGTTGAATTCCTCAACAACAACGTTTAAACACTCCTACTAAAGACGCTTTCAATATCATTCGTGGGACAAGTTGTCAATTTCTTCTATGTTCTGTCATTCAACTCTTCCAATTCTTCCGGAGGCTTTCTGCTGTTCCTCTCGTCAAGTATCATTCCATCCTCTCTAGTTCATGTTATTTTCCTTCCATTTTTCAGCCGGAGTGCTTCCTAAATCCTTTCAGTCGTATTCGTTTCTTATCTCGTTCTAACCGGAGTGGTTTCTTAGTCTATATGATTCCGTGAGCTTTCGATTCTCCTCATTCTCGCCGTTCCTCTCTTATTCTCGAGTGCCCTCGATTCTTTGCTTCTTTCTTGAGTTCTTGCTTCACCTCTTCTTTTTTCCCTTCCGTATCGGTCCTAAGATCTCGGGATGAGATCTCTTGTTAGTGGAGGAGTGTTGTAACGCCCCGGATTCGATGCGCCAGGTGTCCGCCAGTTATTCTCCATTGTTGCCATGTCATTTGCTTGCGTGTTGCATTTTATCATGTCATCATGTGCATCTCATTTCGCATTCATGTTCGTCTCATGCATCCGAGCATTTTCCCCGTTGTCCGTTTTGCAATCCGGCACTCCTATGTTCCCCTGGCGTCCCCCTTTTGTCTCTCGTTGTGAGCGGGTGTTAAACTTTCTCGGAATGGACCGAGTCTTGCCAAGCGGCCTTGGTATAGCACCGGTAGACCGCCTGTCAAGTTTCGTGCCATTTGGAGTTCGTTTGATACTCCAACGGTTAACCGGGTAACCGCAAAAGCCTCTTTTGTCTTGCAGCCAAACACCCCTCCAAAGTGGCCCAAAACCCAGCAAACTCCCCTCCATGCCCTCCGCCGTTCGATCACGATCGCGTGGCCGAAAACCGCTCCTCATTTGGACTCTCCTAGCTCCCTCTACCTATAAATATGTGCCCCCTCCTCCAATCCCGCAGTCCAAACCCTAAAAACTTCTCCCGCTGCCACCGGACATGTCCGCTGCCTGCCGGACACGTCCGCGCCGCCGCCGCAGCCAATCTCCTCCCGCCACGTGGCCTCCTTGCCGTCCCCACGCGCCAGGCCAATTGGGCCCGAGGCCATCCGCCGCCGCCGCCGCCATGGCGCTGCCCGCGGAGCCGCCCGCGCCCGCCCGGCGATCCGCCGCCCGGCGCATCGCCGTCCCTGCCGACGCACAGGCGCCGCCGCGCCTCGCGAGCCCATCGCGGCGCGGACCCGCCACCTTCTCCCGGCGCCGCCCCTCTGCGCCTCCTCCTTAGCCGCCGCCCGGCCGCCCGCAACCCGGCCCCTCAATCGGCCGCGCCCCGCCGCCGCGCCCGCCCGGCGGTGCGGCGCCGCCGCCTTGCCGGCCAGCGCTCTCTTTGCCCGCTGCCGTCCCAGCTCGCAGCCGGCCGGATCCGGTGAGATCCGGGCCGGGGCCGCCTCCTCCGACCTCCCTCCGACCGCTCTCCGGCGAGCTCGCGCCGCCGCCTCGGGATCCGTGCAGATCCAGTTTTCCCGAAGGTTGACCCCGTTTCCACTAAGTCCCTGATATTTTCAGCATTATGTTGCCATGTTCATCGCATCATAACTCTGTGCATGTAGCTCTGTTTCGTGTGTGTAATATGTCAAATTGTTTGCCTCGACAAGTACTTCATTTCATTCCATTGCATCATGTTCATTTGTGTCCATCTTGATGCCCGAATCATCGTTGTAAGAGTGCTATGTGATGTTAATCTGCTGAAACTGTTATAACATGATCATTTGTCATTTTTGCCATGTTTTATGTGTGCGTCCTATGAGCTTGATGTCTACATGTGTTTTGAAGTATGCCATGCCATATTTACAGTGGTGCCATCCATGTATTTTTGTGAGTTGTGTACTGAGTGCATCGAGCTCGTGAAGTAGGGTACTTGTTGCTGTTTTGCTAGGCTGATTCTGTTATATTTTGTTGCCATGTAAACCTGCTGCTACAAGTCATTCTATGCATAATCTGGAGATGTTCACTAAGGATGATTTGTTATACATGTCATGCTCTATCCATCCATGCCGCTGGTTGCATTTATATCTTGCTGTAGATTGTTCATATATTGCTCCAAAGTTGCTAAACATTGTTGCTGTCAGCCTGTTAACATTAAGTTCAGTTTTGCCATGTGCTTTGCTAGTGATCCATGTACCCTATGAACTTGCTCTTGCCATGCTTAGCTTCATAAACATGTCTTCGTACTGTTGGTTTCCTTGCCATGCCATGTATTGCTCTGTGGTGAGTGGTTCAAGCTCACCAACATGCCTACTTATTGTTGTTCCTGCCATGTATGAATCTGTCATATAACTTGCCATGTTTACATGGGTGCCATCATATTTTCTGTGCCCCTTTGGCTCATGGTCAGTAAAGGACTTTTGTTCTATGCAATTAGTAGATTAATGCCATGCCTTTTTTTGCCATGATAAGTTCCTGTAACATGTTGTTTGATAGCTCTAAACATTGCAACCTGATGTTATTTTCTGCTAAGCCTGAAACTGTTATAATATTCAATCTTTCCATGTGTTTTTGAGCATGCTCTTGTGATTTCTGGAGATAGCTCAGTATTCATGATTTGTTATGCTTTACCAGTACATCATGCCCATGCCTTTTGTTATTACGTTGAGATGCTGTAGCATGTTTTTTTGATGCTTGCAATATGCCTAGTTGCTGTTATGGACAGATTGTTGTTATGCCTTGTATAGAGTGTATGTGTTGAACCGTTGCTCCGTTTTGAGTGTGCTCTATATGAAACTTGCTTGATTTTGCATGTAGTTTCATATTATCATGTTGCATCCTTGTTTCGAGGTGTTTTCTTGATATTTGTATGCATTTTGCATCAATGCCATGCTTAACTTGTTTTGCTCATATCTTCTAGGCCGTAGCTCCGAATCTAATGAACTTTATATGTAACTTGACTAGAATTTCGTGTAGATCATCTTAGTGCATCTTAACTTGCTGTTTAACAACTTGAACATAAGGTTTATTCAGTTCTGGACCAACTTTGAAAATTGCATATGAGGACTTACCGGAATTGTTATAAGTTGTTCCCGGCCTCATTTAAACTTGCTTTGATGTATCGCTCTTGTTTGCATCAACTCTTGCCATGAGCAGCCTCATGTAGCTTTGTCATGCATCATGCTTGTTGTGCATCATGTCTTGTCTATGTATGGTGTGTTTACTATGTTGTGTGCTTCTTCTCGATAGTTCCCGTTTCGTTGCGATCGTGAGGATTCGTTCGTCTACGCTTGGTTCGTCTTCGTGGCTTCATCTTCTTCATCGACTCGTTCTTCTTCCTTGCGGGATTTCAGGAAAGATGACCGCTACCCTGGATCTCACTACTATCATTGCTATGCTAGTTGCTTCCTTCTATCGCTATGCTGCGCTTCATATAACTTGTTCTTCAAGCCTCCCCAAATTGCCATGAACCTCTAACCATTGACACCCTTCCTAGCAAACCGTTGTTTGGCTATGTTACCGCTTTGCTCAGCACCTCTTATAGCGTTGTTAGTTGCAGGTGAAGTTGAAGATTGCTCCATGGCGGACAGGGTTATGTTGGGATATCACAATATCTCTGATATTATTAATGCATCTATATACCTGGTAAAGGGTGGAAGGCTCGACCTTATGCCTGGTGTTTTGTTCCACTCTTGCCGCCCTAGTTTCCGTCATACCGGTATTATGTTCCTGGATTTTGCATTCCTTACGCGGTCGGGTGATTTGTGGGACCCCCTTGACAGTTCACTTTGAATAAAACTCCTCCAGCAAGGCCCAACCTTGGTTTTACCATTTGCCTCACCTAGCCCCTTTTCCCTTGGGTTTCCGGAGCCGAGGGTCATCTTTATTTTAGCCCCGGGCGGTGCTCCTTCAGTGTTGGTCCGAATCGAGCTACTGCTGGGGCCACCTCGGGGAACTTGAAGTCTGGTTTTACTCGTAGCTAGTCTCATCCGATGTTTCCCTGAGAACGAGATATGTGCAGCTCCTATCGGGATTTGTCGGCACATCGGGCGGCTTTCCTGGTCTTGTTTCACCATTGTCGAAATGTCTTGTAAACCGGGATTCCGAGACTGATCGGATCTTCCTGGGAGAAGGAATATCCTTCGTTGATCGCAAGAGCTTATCATGGGCTAAGTTTGGACACCCCTGCAGGGTATTATATTTCGAAAGCCGTGCCTGCGGTTATGTGGCAGATGGGAATTTGTTAATGTCCGGTTGTAGATAACTTGACACCAGATCCGAATTAAAACGCATCAACCGTGTGTGTAGCTGTGATGGTCTCTTCTCGGCGGAGTCCGGGAAGTGAACACGGTTTCTGGGTTATGTTTGACGTAAGTAGGAGTTCAGGATCACCTCTTGATCATCGCTAGCTTCACGACCGTTCCGCTTTCTCTCTTCTCGCTCTTATTTGTGTTGGTTAGCCACCATATATGCTTAGTTGCTGCTGCAACCTCACCACTTTACCCCTTCCTTTCCCATTAAGCTTTGCTAGTCTTGATACCCATGGTAATGGGATTGCTGAGTCCTCATGGCTCACAGATTACTACAACAACAGTTGCAGGTACAGGTTTTGCGATGATCATGACACGAGAGCGATGTTTGCTTGTTTTTTTGGAGTTCTTCTTCTGCTTCTTTGATCAGGGGCTAGGTTCCAGGTCAGCAGCCCGGGCTAGCAGGGTGGATGTCGGTTGAGCTTCTGTTTGTGTTTCATCCGTAGTCGGATGGTGCTCTTATGTAAGATGATGTTGTATTCGTGTGGCATTGTATGCCTTTTGTATGTATCCCCATCTATTATGTAATGTTGATGTAATGATATCCACCTTGCAAAAGCGTTTCAATATGCAGGTCTATCCTTGGTGGGACCTTTGAGTTCCTTTTGGATAGGGTCACATATTGGGCGTGACAAATTGCATCGACGTCACGGCGATAAGCCGCCATGAGAGGATCCTTAGAATCCCACTTGCCTTATACCTGCTAAGCCACCAGATCTGAGTCGCCGAAGCACCTTACCTGGCTTAAGCTCATGTCCTTAGCCATCCGGAGACCATGGAGTAAGGCTTCATATTCAGCTGCATTGTTAGTACAGGGAAACATCAACTGGAGCACATAACAAAATTTGTCACCTCGAGGGGAAGCCAAAACAACTCCAGCCCCCGAGCCCTCCAATTGCCTGGACCCGTCAATATGAATTGTCCAATATGTGTTGTCCGGCTTTTCTTCAGGCATCTGCAGCTCTGTCCAATCGTTGATGAAATCCACTAGTGCTTTAGATTTAATAGCTGTGCGTGGCACATACTTTAGGTCATGAGGCCCAAGCTCAATGGCCCATTTGGCGACTCGTCCTGTGGCCTCTCTGTTTTGAATGATATCCCCCAAAGGAGCAGAACTAACCATAATGATGGGGTGACCCAAGAAGTACTACTTAAGCTTCCCGCTTGCCATGAACACCCCATAAACGAGCTTCTGCCAATGCGGATATCGTTGCTTGGACTCAATAAGCACCTCGTTGATGTGGTAAACCGGCCATTGAACCAGGTGTTCCTTGCCAGCCTCCTTGCGCTCCACCACGATGACCACGCTGACAGCATGCGTGTTAGCTTCCACATATAATAATAAGGGCTCCTTATCAATGGGAGCAGCAAGAACTGGCGGCTTAGCCAGCTGTCTCTTCAAATCTTCAAAAGCAGCGTTGGCAGCGTCACTCTAGGTGAAGTTATCTGTCTTCTTCATCATTTGATACAGTGGTATGGCCTTCTCACCTAACTGGCTTATGAGCCGGCTTAGAGTAGCGATACGACCCGCCAAATGCTGAATTTCATTGATACACGCTGGTTGGGCCAGAGAGGTGATGGCCTTGATCTTCTCCGGGTTAGCCTCGATGCCCCTATTAGAAACCAGAAAACCCAAAAGCTTGCCTGCGGGCACACCAAAAACACACTTGTCCGGGTTAAGCGTCATCTTGTAAACCCGAAGGTTGTCAAAGGTTTCCTTAAGATCATCAATCAAGGTCTCCTTCTCTCTGGATTTCACCACTATGTCATCCACATAAGCATGAACATTGCGCCCAATTTGATTATGAAGACAATTCTGCACACATTGCTGGTAAGTCGCCTAGTCACTCTTGAGCCCAAAAGGCATTGATACATAGCAGAAGGCTCTGAACGGAGTAATGAACGCCGTCTTCTCCTGGTCCTTAACTGCCATCTTGATCTGATGATAACCAGAGTAAGCGTCCAAAAAACTCAAACGCTCACAACCCGGCGTAGCATCAATGATTTGATCAATACGAGGGAGAGCAAAAGGATCAGCTGGACAAGCCTTGTTTAAGTCCGTGTAATCCACACACACATACGCCAAGTGCCATTTTTCTTAAGCACAAGCACCGGGTTAGCCAACCACTCTGGATGAAACACTTCGATGATGAACCCAGCTGCTAAGAGCCGGGCTACCTCCTCACAAATGGCCTTCCGCCTCTCCTCATTAAACGGCCGAAGAAACTACTTGACCGGCTTAAACTTTGGATCAATATTAAGAGTGTGCTCAGCGAATTCTCTCGGTACACCTGGCATGTCAGAAGGTTTCCATGCGAAGATGTCCCGGTTCTCACGGATGAACTCGATGAGCACGCTTTCCTATTTGGGATCCAGATTAGCACTGATACTGAACTGTTTGGATGAATTGCCTGGAACAAAGTCAACAAGCTTAGTATCATCGGTCGACTTAAACTTCATGACCGGCTCATGTTCTGTGGTTGGCTTCTTTAAAGATGTCATATCTGCCGGGTCAACATTGTCCTTGCAGAATTTTAACTCTTCTGTCGCACATACCGACTCAGCATAAGCCGTGTCACCTTCTTCACATTCCAAGGCCACCTTTCGGCTCCCATGCACCGTAATGGTTCCCTTATGACCCGTCATCTTGAGCTGCAAGTACACATAACACGGCCGTGCCATGAATTTGGCATAAGCGGACCGCCCGAACAGAGCATGGTACGGGCTTTTGATCTTGACTACTTCAAACGTCAATTTCTCGGCTCTGGAGTCATATTCATCCCCAAAAGCTACCTCCAATTCGATCTTACCAACTGGATACGCCGATTTACAGGGTACGACTCCATGGAAGACAATGTTAGACTGCTTAAGGCTCTTATCAGTTAGCCCCATGCGATGGAAGGTCTCATAATAGAGGATATTGATGATGCTGCCTCCATCCATGAGTACCTTGGTGAATTTATATCCACCCCCATGAGGGGCCACCACCAGGGCTAAGTGACCCGGATTATCAACCCGGGGAGGGTGATCCTCCCTACTCCATAGAATAGGCTGCTCAGACCATCTCAAGTAACGAGGAACTGCCGGCTCAACAACATTCACAACCCTCTTATGAAGCTTCTAGTCTTGTTTACATAAATTGGTGGTAAACACATGATATTGCCCACTATTCAGCTGGTTTGGATTGCTCTGGTATCCACCTTGCTGCTGTTGCTGACCGCCCCGGCCAGATTGTTGGTTATACCCACCTTGGTTGCCTTGAGAATTTTCAAAATTGGGATTTGACCCGCCGCCCGGGCCATGAAAGCCGCCGCCACCTGAGCTGCCACCCTGCCCATTGTTACCATCAAACATGTTGGAATTTTTGAAGGCCTTCATGATTGTACAGTCCTTCCATAAATGGGTAGCCGACTTCTGCTGCGTGCCGTGTCTCGGACAGGGCTCGTTCAACAATTGCTCAAGTGTGGGTCCTAACCCGCCAGACCGGGGAGGTGGCCTCCCTTTGCGTCGTTGGTTGTTACCCTGCGCACTATTGTTAGCCACAAAATCCAAACTACTGTCAGCCTTACATTTATTACCTCCTCGATTTGCCGGGTTGTGCTGAGGGCCCTTGCCATTTCCATTTTTCTTTCCCTTCCCTGCCTTGTCATCATCGGACTCAGGATCCTTGGTACTATCAAAGTCAGCCTACTTGACCAGAGCTGCCATCAGCGTGCCCATATCATTACAATCGCGCTTGAGCCGCCCCAGCTTTTGTTTTAGAGGCAAAAAAGGCAATTTTTGTCCAACATTTAGACCGCAGAGCCGGCATCCATCTTATCAGATGAATGTATTATGGCTTTAACCCGGCGCACCCCAATGGGTTGTAGACTCGCCCTCCTCTTGCTCGCAATTCATCAGATCCACAATCGACATGGGCTGCTTGCACGTATCTTTGAAATTCTGGATGAACCGGGCCTTTAGCTCCGCCCATGAACTGATTGAATTAGGTGGCATGCCTTTCAACCAAGTGCGGGCGGTCCCATCCAACATCATGGTAAAGTACTTAGCCATTGCAGCATCACTGACCTCCAATAACTCAATAGCCATCTCGTATCTCTCGATCCATGCCCCGGGCTGTAAGTCGGCTGTGTAATTCGGCACCTTCCTAGGTCCCTTAAAATCTTTGGGCAAACGCTCGTTGCGTAGAGCCGGCACCAGACAGGGGACTCCTTCGGTCCTGGTGGCCACACCTGCCTCGATAGAAGTCATCGGATAATCCGGATACGGCTGGTAAGCCGTCAACTGAGCCGCCCGCTCGGCCGCCTGCTGAGCCGCCCGTTCAGCCTCTTGACGTATTCTGTCTTAATCTACCAAGTTAAAGGCCTCATGGAGCGCTGGGTCATGCCCACCTGGCTGGTTACGACGCCGGACGTTGCTCGAAACGGCCGCTGAATCCATGTGCCTACTATAACTTGGGCTTCGGCTTGGGCGAGGGGTCGAATGGATCTTGTCCCAACTATATGAGTACGCCTCCTGATGTGCTAAGGCCGTCCGAAGAAGTTCTTTGACCCGACGGGTTTCAACCACCGCTGGAGAGTCACCATCAATTGGGAGAGCCGCCAACCGTGCCGCTGCCACTATCATGTTCTCCAACGGGATAGAATAGTGACCCGGAGGTGTTGGTACATACTGAGGTGGAGCCGTGTTTATGCGGGGAGGTCCCATCACCTGTGGTTGAACCAGCGCACCGTCCCCGAGTGTTGCTGCACGGTCCGCCCCTGTACGCGGGGAAAGCCACGGCGGGTTACTGGGCCCTGCCCCCGGTGTGTGAAAGAGGTTTCGAGGATCATAAACCGGGGGGCGTCGAGACTGAGTCTTCTGATGCCTTCTCCTCATGACCTCATTAGACGCATTCTGATCTTGCGTGAGCCGGAAAGTCTGTGCCTGAATCCACTGAGCCTGAACATCCAAAGCTGCCCGCTCTACGGTTATCCTGACATCTTCTGCTGCTAGGTCTTCCTTAGCCTGCACCATATCCAATTTTAACTTTGCCACCTCTGCATCATGACGAGCTTGATCCGCCGGGTTGACCACCGCGGTTAACAGAGTGGTGAGCTTATCTGTGAGGTCCATCAACACCTGAGCCGGCGAGCGCACAGGGCCTCCTGCCCCGGCTGCTGCTGACTTGGAGGTCATGGCTGCCGCAGTTGTGGAGTCTTGGATAGGTTGTCTGCCGGCCATGAAGATCCCAACCCTGCTCGGCGGCTCGAAGCAATCCGGAATACTGCTGCCATCGGAACAACCCCCAAGCCCGCCATCTTTCAATTGATACAATGAATCTGTCTCACCTATAGATGACCCGCCATTAGAGTAGATGGCCGTCCCACCGCCAGACGCAGATCCTTCAGAGAGCCCTTCATGGATGCATCCCACAAAGGCATGCTTCACAGCAGGCGGAGCCCAGGCGGGTTTCGCACGCTGAGCCGTTTCGACGAGGTTGGTGCAGACGTCCGGCTCGGGTCTCGGCTCGCCGATCTTGCCGATGAAGACGTGAATTCTGCTGAAGGGGACCCGGTACCCGTACTCAATTGAGCCGGCCTCGGGGCCCCAACCTGCGTCGTCAATGTAGAGCTTATCGCAACGACTCTTGGTCATCCGGCCCACAATGTATCCCTTGAGCCCTTCGAAGCTGCCCTTCAAGAACTTGAATCCACCGTGCGCTGGCCCCATGGTGGGTGCCAACTGTCGTGGAATTTTCACGGCTGATGTCCTGGAGAAAGGACTTAGTCGTGGAGCCATCGCAACTAGGAAGCTTGAAGGGGTTAATCGGGACAAAGGACACGAGGTTTATACTAGTTCGGCCCCTTACGGTGAAGGTAAAAGCCTACGGTCCAGTTTTGAGTGGGATTGCTTATGTCTCGATAACCAGGGAGCGAATCGCTAACCTAGGTCTCGAGTTGATGTTACTTTCCCTGAACCGCCGCTAGGTCGTCCCTTTATATACAGAGGCCGACGCCCAGCGGTTCTACAGAGTCCCGGCCGGCTCAAAAACAGTGTCCGGTTTGGTCTCTTAATATTTCTTGTCTTACAATACTAGTCACGCATACTTGGCGGTTTATCACTACGGGCCTTAAGTCGCCTCTGGGCCATGGGCCTTAAACTAAACCGCCATCCGTAACCTGGGTCTTGGGTTTCAAGAATATTTGCAAGTATGACCCGGCCCCTCCTGGGCGGGTCATACCAATAGTTATATCCCAAACAAGAAGTTTGATTCCTTATGATTGTTTTGAGATATAAAGATGGTGATATTAGAGTCATGCTAGTGAGTAGTTGTTAATTTGAGAAATATTTGTGTTAAGGTTTGTGAGTCCCATAGCATGTACGTATGGTGAACCGTTATGTAACGAAGTTGGAGCATGATATATTTATTGGTTGTCCTCCTTATGAGTGGCAGTCGGGGACGAGCGATGGTCTTTTCCTACCAATCTACCCCCCTAGGAGCATGCACGTAGTACTTTGTTTCGATTACTAATAGATTTTTGCAATAAATATGTGAGTTCTTTATGACTAATATTGAGTCCATGGATTATACGCACTCTCACCCTTCCACCATCGCTAGCTTCTCTAGTGCCGCGCAACCTTCGCCGGTACCTTACACCCACCATATACCTTCCTCAAAACAGCCTCCATACCTACCTATTATGTCATTTCCATAGCCATTCCGAGATATATTGCCATGCAACTTTCCACCGTTCCATTTATTATGACACGCTTCATCATTGTCATATTGCATTGCATGATCATGTAGTTGACATCGTATTTGTGGCAAAGCCATCGTTTATAATTCTTTCATACTGTCACTCTTGATTCATTGCACATCCGGGTACACCACCGGAGGCATTCATATAGAGTCATATTTTGTTGTAAGTATTGATTTGTAATTCTTGAGTTGTACGTAAATAAAACTGTGTTGATCATCATTATTAGAGCATTCCCATGTGAGGAAATAAAAAAAAGAGGCCAAAGAAGCCAATCAAAAAATGAGAGAAAAATATAGGGGGGCAATGTTACTATCCTTTTTCCACACTTGTGCTTCAAAGTAGCACCATGATCTTCATGATAGAGAGTCTCCAATTTTGTCACTCCAATATACTAGTGGGAATTTTTCATTATAGAACTTGGCTTTTATATTCCAACGTTGGCCTTCCTCAAATGCCCTAGGTCTTCATGAGCAAGCAAGTTGGATGCACACACACTTAGTTTCTTTTTGAGCTTTCATAAACTTATAGCTCTAGTGCATCCATTGCATGGCAATCCCTACTCAGTCACATTGATATCTATTGATGGGCATCTCCATAGCCCATTGATATGCCTAGTTGATGTGAGACTATCTCCTTCTTTTTGTCTTCTCCACAACCACCATATTCTCTTCCACCATAGTGCTATATCCATGTCTCACGCTCATGTATTGTGTGAAAGTTGAAAAGGTTTGAGAACATCAAAACTATGAAACAATTGCTTGGCTTGTCATCGGGGTTGTGCATGATTTGAGTATTTTGTGTGATGAAGATGGAGCATAGCCAGACTATATGATTTTGTAGGGATAAGCTTTCTTTGGCCATGTTATTTTGAGAAGACATAATTGCCTTGTTAGTATGCTTGAAGTATTATCATTTTTTATGTCAGTATTAAACTTTTGTTTTGAATCTTATGGATCTGAATATTCTTGCCACAATAGAGAAGATTACATTGATAAATATGTTAGGTAGCATTCCACATCAAAAATTCTGTTTTTATCATTTACCTACTCGAGGACGAGCAAGAATTAAGCTTGGGGATGCTTGATACGTCCCCAACGTATCTTTAGTTTTTGATTTTCCATGCTATTATATTATCCATCTTGGATGTTTTATATGCATTTATATGCTATTTTATATGATTTTTGGGACTAACCTATTAACCTAGAGCCCAGTGCTAGTTTTTTTTCCTTGTTTTTGAGTATCGCAGAAAAGGAATACCAAACGGATTCCAATTGACCTGAAAATTTACGGAGATTATTTTTGGACCAGAAGAAGCCCATGGAGCATCGGAGATGGACCAGAAGAGTCCCGAGGCCACCACGAGTGTGGAGGGCACGTCCTACCCCCCTGGGCGCCCCCTACCTCGTGGCCGCCTCGTGGACCCCCTGACTTGTTCCCGACTCCAACACCTCTTATATATCCCCACACTTCCAGAACAGAACCAAGATCGGGAGTTCTGCCGCTGCAAGCCTCTGTAGCCACCAAAAACCAATCGGAACCCTGTTCCGGCACCCTGTCGGAGGGGGGAATCATCACCGGTGGCCATCTTCATAATCCCGACGCTCTCCATGATGACGAGGGAGTAGTTTACCCTTGGGGCTAAGGGTATGTACCAGTAGCTATGTGTTTGTTCTCTCTCTCTCTCTCTGTCTCGTGTTCTTGATATGGCACGATCTTGATGTACCGCGAGCTTTGCTATTATAGTTGGATCTTATGATGTTTCTCCCCCTCTACCTTCTTGTAATGGATTGAGTTTTCCCTTTGAAGTTACCTTATCGGATTGAGTCTTTAAGGATTTGAGAACACTTGATGTATGTATTGCATGTGCTTATCCGTGGTGACAATGGGATATTCACGTGATCCACTTGATGTATGTTTTGGTGATCAGCTTGCGGGTTCCCTGACCTTGGGAATCTATGCGTAGGGGTTGGCACACGTTTTCGTCTTGACTCTCCGGTAGAAACTTTGGGGCACTCTGTGAAGTTCTTTGTGTTGGTTTGAATTGATGAATCTGAGATTCTGTGATGCATGTCATATAATCAAACCCGTGGATACTTGTGGTGACATTGGAGTATCTAGGTAACATTAGGGTTTTGGTTGATGTGTGTATTAAGGTGTTATTTTAGTACGAACTCTAGGGCTGTTTGTGACACTTATATGAATACCCAATAGATCAATCAGAAAGAATAACTTTGAGGTGGTTTCGTACCCTACAATAATCTCTTCGTTTGTTCTCCGCTGTCAGTGACTCTTTGTTGCACATTAAGGGATTGTTATATGTTCTAATTATGTTATCATTGTTGAGAGAACTTGCAGTAGTGAAAGTATGAACCCTAGGCCTTGTTTCGAAGCATTGCAATACCGTTTTCGCTCACTTTTGTTACTTGCTACCTTGCTGTTTTTATATTTTAAGATTACAAAAACCTATATCCACCATCCATATTGCACTTGTATCGCCATCTCTTCGCCGAGCTAGTGCACCTATACAATTTACCATTGTATTGGGGTGTGTTGGGGACACAAGAAACTCTTTGTTATTTGGTTGCAGGGTTGATTGAGAGGGGCCATCTTCATCGTACGCCTCCCACAGATTGATAAACCTTAGGTCACCCACTTGAGGGAAATTTGCTACTGTCCTACAAAACTCTGCGCTTGGAGGCCCAACACGAGTCTAGAAGAAGAAGGTTGCATAATATACATCAAGGGATTGACAACCCCTCTCTTACGTCGGGTTGCAAGTATTTGTTCTTTGTGTGCAGGAGCTGTTTACGTGGTGTTGCGTGGTTCTCCTATTGGTTCGATAACCTTGGTCTCATCACTGAGGAAAATACCTACCGTTGTTGTGCTGCATCATCCCTTCCTCTTTGGGGAAATACCGACGTAGTTCAAGCAAACATCACTCCTACTTGCAACTATTATGAGAGAGGAACTACAACTCAACCTCTCTATGTTTCCAACACGATAAAATTGCAAGAAACCGCTTATGCTATGTATTGGTCTTTAATTGATGTGCAGAAATTGTTCTTTTATGACTGCCGATGCATAGGAAGAAAGTTAGACTTTGTCATTGCATGAGATATGTTGCTTTGTGCTCACTACTAAAATACAAATCATTGCTAACTAAAATTGGCTTTGATATACCTTGGGATCCGGCTGGATCAATTACTTGAGCAGTTTATGCCTAGCTTAATGGCTTTAAAGAAAGCACTGCCAGGGAGACAACCCAGAAGTTTTAGAGAGTCATTGTATTCTGTTGTGTGCTTTTATAAAGTTTCAAAACAAAAAAATGCAGAGGGGAACCAAAAACTTTTTCAAAAAGAAAAGTGAAAGTGAGAGAGACGAGCATTTTTAATGTGGGAGAGCTCCTTGAACTTTGTTCATGACCATGGAAACTTTGCAAACCTTGAATTACTGAAACTTTTCAACAAAAATTATTATCCCCTTGTACAATCCATTATATTATATAAATAATGTTCCAAGACTGGCCTTTAGGATGATTAGATTGCTTGTTGGTATGTGCGGTGCAAAAACAGAAATTTTGGGTGTAGTGCATGGATTTTTTTACTGGAATGTCAAAAGTTTCTGAACTTTTTACACAGTATTTATATGCAAATTTTTTATTTTGTCATAATTTTTTAGAATTTGTGGAGTTACAGAAGTATGGTCAATGTTCAGATTACTATAGACCGTCCTATTTTTGACAAATTCTATTTTTGATGCATTGTTTTGCTTATTTTGATGAAACAATCGATTGTATCAGTGGTATAAGCCATGGAGAAGTTATAATACATTAGCTATAATTCAAAACAGAATATGAATGGGTTTTCAACAATACTTAAAGTAGTGATTTGCATTATTATACTAACGGATCTCACCGATTTTTCTGGTAAGTTTTGTGTGGGTGAAGTGTTCAAAGATCGAGGAGGTCTTGATATGAGGAGAAGGAGGAGAGGCAAGAGTTCAAGCTTGGTGATGGGCAAGGCACCCCAAGTAAATATTCAAGGAGACTCAAGCGTCTAAGCTTGGGGATGCCCCGGAAGGCATCCCATCTTTCTTCAACAAGTATCAGTATGTTTCGGTTTTTGTTTCGTTCATGTGATATGCGTAAATCTTGGAGCGTCTTTTGTGTATAGTTTTCCCTTTTCTTTTATGCACCATGCTGGTATGAGATAGTCCATGGTTGATTTATAGAATGCTCATTGCACTTCACTTATATAATTTGAGTATGGATTTATAGAATGCTTCATGTGCTTCACTTATATCATTTGAAGTTTGGATTGCCTGTTTCTCTTCACATGGAAAACCATTATTCGTAGAATGCTCTTTTGCTTCACTTATATTTATTAGAGCATGGTATTTTGTATAAAGAATTAAACTCTCATGCTTCACTTATATCTATTTAGAGTTTCAACAGGAATTGGTCAATTGCATGGTTAGTCATAAAATCCTACGTAGAACTTGTGGATCAGTGAATATGATATGTTTGACTCCTTGCAATAGTTTTGCAATATAGAGATGATAATATGTGTGAGGTACTAGTAAATGGTTGTGGTTAGTATTAATATTGGTGTTAAGGTTTGTGATTCCCGAAGCATGCACGTATAGTCTCTCATTATGCTATGAAGTTGGAGAATGATTTATTAGTGATTGTCTTCCTTTGCGTAGAGGTCGGGGGCGCGCGATGGTTGATACGTCTCCAACGTATCTATAATTTTGGATTGTTCCATGCTGTTATATTATCATTCTTGGATGTTTTACAATCAATTTATAGCAACTTTATATCATTTTTTGGGACTAACCTATTGACATAGTGCCAAGTGCCAGTTGTTGTTTTCTACTTGTTTTTTACATCGCAAGAAAACAATATCAAACAGAGTCCAAATGCAACAGAACTTTTTGTGGATGCTTTTTGGACCAGAAGACATCTAGTGGGCCAAAGAAGTACCGAAGAGGGGGCCAGAGGTGAGCACAAGACACCAGGGCGCTCTGGAGGCCTGGCGCGCCCTGATGGGTTTTGCCCACCTCGATGACCTCCCGCACCGCCTCTTTGCTCTATAAATACCCCAATATTCCAGAAACCCTAGGGGAGTCGACGAAAATCAATTCCAGCCGCTGCAAGTTCCAGAACCACCAGATCTAATCTAAATCATCACGGAGGGGTTCATCATCCTCATTGGTGCCTCTCTCTCTCTCTTGATTCTCAATACAATGGTCTCTTGGAGATCTATTTGATGTAATTCTTTTTGTTGTGTGTTTGTTGGGATCCGATGAACTTTGAGTTTATGATCAGATCTATTTTTTATTCATTAAAGTTATTTGAGTCTTTTGATCTCTTGTATGCATGATTACTTATAGCCTCGTATTTCTTCTTCGAATCTTTGGTTTAGTTAGGCCAACTAGATCAATTTTTCTTGCCATGGGAAGAGGTGCTTTGTGATGGGTTCAATCTTACGGTGCTTGAACCCAGTGACAGAAGGGGAATCGACACGTATGTATCGTTGCCATTAAGGATAACAAGATGGGTTATATTTCTACATAAATAGATCTTGTCTACATCATGTCATCGTTCTTATTGCGTTACTCCGTTTCTCCATGAACTTAATACACTAGATGCATGCTGGATAGCAGTCGATGTGTTGAGTAATAGTAGTAGATGCAGGCAGGAGTCGGTCTACTAATCTTGGACGTGATACCTATATAATTATCATTGCCTGAATATCGTCATGATTATTTGAAGTTCTATCAATTGCCCAAGAGTAATTTGTTTACCCACCGTATGCTATTTTTCTTGAGAGAAGCCACTAGTGTAATCTACAGCCCTCGGGTCTCTTCTTAATCATATTTGCCTTCGAGATTTATTTTTATTTGCTTTTATTTTCAGAACTATTAATCCAAAAATACAAAAATACCTTGCTGCAATTTTATTTATTTATTTTATCTCGCATTCCCGCGAGATCTATTTATCCAAACTACTACAATTTTACCTATTTTTTACCCGTGAGGGATTGACAACCCCTCTCTTATGCCGGGTTGCTAGTATTTGTTCTTTGTGTGCAGGAGTTGTTTATGTGCTATTGCGTGGTTCTCCTACTGGCTCGATAACCTTGGTCTCATCACTGAGGGATATACCTACCGTTGTTGTGCTACATCATCCCTTCCCCTTTCGGGAAATACCGATGTAGTTCAAGCCAACATCCGAAGGAATTTCTGGCGCTGTTGCCGGGCAGAATCAAGACAAGATAGTCTCCCGTCAACTTGCCAATTTCTAGCACCGTTGCCGGGGAGACATCATCAACATATACCAGGTTCCTAATCACACATCCCATCTCCTTGCAATTTACATTATTTGTCTCTCGTTTTTCTCTCCCCCACTTCACAAAAATTTGTCGTTATATTCTCCCTCTTTTTCGTTTGTCGTTTTTTCCTTAGATCTGTTTTTGAGTGCAATCTTGTTGCATAGTCACATGACTCAAGAGAACACCAAGCTGTGTGATTTCTCCAATACCAACAACAATGATTTTATTAGCACTCTGATTGCTCCTCCTGCCACTAGTGCAGAGTCTTGTGATATTAATGCCACTTTGCTGAATCTTGTTATGATAGATCAATTTTCCGGTACTCCTAATGAGGATGCCACGTCCCATCTTAACACATTCATGGAATTATGCGATATGCAAAAGAAAAAATGTGTGGGCAATGATATTGTGAAGTTCAAATTATTCCCGTTTTCTTTGCGAGATCGTGCAAAAATTTGGTTTCTTTGCCTCACAATAGTATGGATTCTTGGGATAAGTGTAATGATGCCTTTATTACTAAGTATTTTCCGCCCGCAAAAATTATTTCGCTTAGAACCCAGATCACAAATTTCAAGCAACTTGAACATGAGCATGTTGCACAATCTTGGGAAAGGATTAAATTGATGCTAAGTAATTGCCCAACTCATGGGTTAAATCTTTGGGTGATGATACAAAAATTTTATGCGGGATTGAATTTTGTTTCTAGAAATCTTTTAGATTCTGCCGCGAGTGGTACTTTTATGGAAATTACTTTGGGTGAAGCTACTAAATTTCTAGATAATATTATGGCAAATTATTCACAATGGCATACCGAAAGAACTCCTATTAGTAAAAACGTTAATTCGGTTGAAGAAATTTCTTCTTTGAGTGAAAAAATTGATGCTCTTATGAAATTGGTTGCTAATAAAAGTGCCCCTATTGATTTTAATGATTTTCCTTTGTCTACTTTGATCGAGCAAAATAGTGATGCCATAGATGTGAATTTTATCTCGCGGAACGATTTCAATAACAATGCTTATAGAGGTAATTTTAATCCTAGGCCTTTTCCTAGTAATTCCTCTAATAATTATGGTAATCCCTCTTATAGTAATAATAGTAACACCTCTAATCTCTAGAACAATATTAAAGAATTTATCAATACTCAAAAGGTTTTCAATGCTACAATAGAAGAAAAGCTAAATAAGATTGATGATATGTCTAGAAGTATTGATAAAAATTTCTTATGATGTAGAAAATCTCAAGATGAAAATTTTTGTGCCTAAGGTAGAAGAATCAATTAAATCTCTTTATGTTTCTATGGATGAAAGTAAGAAAATAACTGCCATGCTTAGATCTAGAAGAGAAGTTTTAGAAAAAGCATTTTCTAGTGATTGCTTTCATAAAAGTGATGAAGATCCTAAAATGATTGGTGTTTCTTCTATTGATTCTTTGTTTATCAAAATTAAAATTGATGATAAAGGGACTGAAGAAGAGTCAACTTTATCTAGAAGGTGTCCCGATAATTCGGAGGGTGAAACTCTTGTTGAGAAAATTGATAAAAGTGGGTTTAAGGAGGTCAAAACTTTAACTAGTGATGTGCCCACTCTTTTGGATTACAAAGACTTTAATTATGATAGCTGCTCTTTGATTGATTGTATTTCTTTGTTACAATCCATGATAAATTCACCCCATGCTTATGAACAAAATAAAGCTTTTACTAAACATATTGTTGATGCTATGATGAAAGCTTTGGAAGAAAAGTTGGAATTAGAAGCTTCAATTCCTAGAAAATTACATGATGAATGGGAACCTACTATGAAAGTCAAGATCAAAAATTATGAGTGTTTTGCTTTATGTGACTTGGGTGCTAATGTTTCTACAATTCCGAAATCTTTATGTGATGTGCTTGGTCTTACCGATATTGAAGAGTGTTCTCTAAATTTGCACTTGGCGGATTCTACTATTATAAAACCTATGGGAAGAACTAATGATGTTCTTAGTCTTGCAAATAGGAATTATGTGCCCATAGATTTTATTGTTCTTGATATTGATTGCAACCCGTCTTGTCCAATTATTCTTCGTGGACCGTTTTTACGTACTATTGGTGTCGTGATTGATATGAAAGAAGGCAATATTAAATTCCAATTTCCACTAATGAAGGGTATGGAACACTTCCCTAGAACTGGAATTAAGCCACCATATGAATCAATCATGAGGGCATCATATGGATCTAGAAATAAAGATGACAACACTTAGATCTTTGCTCTATGCCTAGCTAGGGGCATAAAACGATAGCGCTCGCTGAGAGGCAACCCAACTTGTATCTTTTTGCTTTTTTTTCTTGCTGTTTTCAATAAAATACCCAATTATACATCTCTTTAGATGTGTTTTTGTGGTTTAAATTAGTGTTTGTGGCAAGCAAAGCCTTTGGGATAATTCGGGAGATAGTTGATTTGATCTTGTTGAAAAACAGAAACTTTTGCGCTTAGAAAAATAATTTTCATAAATCAAGGAAATATGATTTTTCTATGAAGTTTTTACACAAGATTGATATACACATTTCCCACGTTGTCCTAATTTTTAAGAATTTGTGGAGTTACATAAGTATACGAAGTTCCCTGATTACTACAGACTGTTCTATTTTTGACAGATTCTGTTTTCGTTGTGTTATGTGCTTGTTTTGATGATTCTATGGTTTCCTTTCAAGAGTTTTTGCCATGGAAAAGTTAAAACACAGTAGATATAATACAGTAACAAAATATGAATGAGTTTGCAACAGTACTTAAAGTAGTGATTTGCTTTCTTATACTAATGGATCCGACGAAGGTTTTGTTGAGTTTTGTGTGATTGAAGTTTTCAAATTTTGGGTGAGATCGCGATGGATGAAGGAATAAGGATTAGCAAAATGCTAAGCTTGGGGTTGCCCGAGGCACCCCAAGATAATATTCAAGAAGTATCAAGCAACTAAGCTTGTGGGTGCCCCCGAGTGGCATCCCCTCTTTCTTCTAACAACCATCGGTATTTTACTTGGAGCTATATTTTTATTTGTCACATATTATGAGTTTTGCTTGGAGCGTCTTGTATGATATGAGTCTTTGTTTGTTTTGCTTTGTGTTTTAAGTCATCTATCCTTTCTGGACACACCTAGTTGAGGGAGCAAAAATTATGCTATGACTTGTTAGAGTTGCTCTCTATGCTTCACTTAAATCTTTATGAGCTATGGAATTGCTCTAGTGCTTCACTTATATCTTTTTGAGCATGGTGTGCTTTACTATTTACAAAGAAATTCTCTCATGCTTCACTTAGATTTATTTGAGAGTTAGTAATTTTTTTAAGAAATTCTCTCTCGCTTCACTTAAAATATTTTGAGAGAAGAAAATTTTCATGCTCATGTTCTTCACTTAAATTTGTTTGAGCTATCAAAAGCAACATATGAAATTAGTCCCGGAGTGATAGATATTCAAGACAGATATAATAAAAACTTCCATGAAGATCACTGGACAAAATTAACTTGATTCTTTGTTATAGTTTTGAGATATGATGATAGTGATATGTGAGTCATGTTGATGAGTAATTATGATTTAGTAAGAATATTGGTGTTAAGGTTTGTGATTCCCTATGCAAGCACGAAAGTCAATAGTTATGCAATGAAATTACATCCGACTTGTGGTGCATTATTCGGTGTTAGTTATTCTTAATGCTCGCCAATGAGATTTTTCGTTTATTGGTTGGATGCTTCCCAATCTTTTGCTAGCCTTCATTTGCACTAAGTATGATTACTACTTGTGCACCCAAAATCCTTAAAACCAGTTTTTGCCACATGTGTCCACTATACCTACCTATATGCGGTATTCTTTTGACGTTCTAAGAAAATTTGTATGTGCCATCTCTAAATTTCAAAATAAATTTCTCTTTTGTGTGCTCGTACCGCTCATGTGAAATAGTAGGGGTTGGATGATATTTCCATGCTAGATATGTTATTCTCAAGATGAGTGTTTATTCACTTGTCATTGCATGACAGTACGACAAAGGTATTAGGGATGCCCAGTCCCGAAATGAATAATGAATTTACTTTATGTTGTTAAATAATAAATTCCTTGGAAAGTGTTGGTATGGAAGGCACCCGTGGATACAGTTAGCCATGGAAAGTGAAAGTATGGTGGAAAAAGGAATAAACTTTATTTTCTGTTTGGGAAGCCTATGATATACCTAGCATGGAAAGTATTGGGAACTACTCGATCGCTTTCGTTGACAGTAAAAGCATGCCACCCAAAATGTTTTTATCTCTATCTTTTTCACTTTGAGCTCTGGCACCTCTACAAATCCCTACTTCCCTCTACGAAGGGCCTTTCTGTTTACTTTATGCAATTTTCATTTTACTTGAGTCTCCATCTTCTCTTATAAAGCACGAACTAAGGGGCACTATGATCATACTTGAGCATTGGGTGTAGCTAATATGTGAGTGTCTTTCATGAATGGATCAATGATTGAGCATAATGAGCTAGGGATAACTTGCTTTAGTGTTGATATTTTGAAAGACATGGTTGCTTGTTGATATGCTTGAGTATTAAAGTCTTCATGTCAAAACTAGACTATCGCTTTGAACCATATAAAAGTCCAAATGTCCATGCTAGAAAGAAAAGAATATGTGATGAACATGTTAGGCAGCATTCCACATCAAAAATTCAGTTTTTATCATTTACCTACTCAAGGACGAACAAGAATTAATCTTGGGGATGCTGATACGTCTCCAACGTATCTATAATTTTTTATTGTTCCATGTTGCTATATTATCATTCTTGGATGTTTTACAATCATTTTATAGCAACTTTGTATCATTTTTTGGGACTAACCTCTTGACATAGTGCCAAGTGCCAGTTGTTGTTTTCTGCTTGTTTTTTACATCGCGGGAAATCAATATCAAACGGAGTCCAAATGCAGCGAAACAGAATACATCGAGTGGGCCAAAAAAGTACCGAAGAGGGGGCTCGAGGTGAGCACAAGACACCAGGGCGCACCTGGAGGCCCAGGCGCGCCATGATGGGTTGTGCCCACCTCGGTGGCCTCCCGCACCGCCTCTTTTCTTTATAAATACCCCAATATTCCATAAACCCTAGGGGAGTCGACGAAAATCAATTCGAGCCGCCGGAAGTTCCAGAACCACCAGATCCAATCTAAACACCATCTCGGAGGGGTCCTCTTTGATGCCTCTCCGATGGTGTGTGAGTAGTTCATTGTAGACCTACGGGTCTGTAGTTAGTGGCTAGATGGCTTCCCCTCTCTCTATCTCTCTCTCTCTCTTGATTCTTAATACAATGGTCTCTGAGATCTATTTGACGTAATTGTTTTTGCGGTGTGTTTGTTGGGATCCGATGAACTTTGAGTTTATGATCAGATCTATGTTTTTATCCATGAAAGTTATTTGACTCTTTTGATCTCTTATATGCATGATTACTTATAGCCTCGTATTTCTTCTTCGAATCTCTGATTTAGTTAGGCCAACTAGATTGATTTTTCTTGCCATGGGAAGAGGTTCTTTGTGATGGGTTCGATCTTACGGTGGTTGATCCCAGTGACAGAAGAGGTTCTTTTGATCTCTTACGGTGGTTTACAAATGCCGGTACTCAAATTCAGATGCTAGAATCCATTTTAAGGTGAATTCGAATATTTGGAACACTTCATGTCCAACTCAAATGTCACACGCAGCATAATGTGTACTCCCATTTAGATATGTACACAAGCGATGTATCAAGATTCAAATACTGAGTCAATGAACCAAGAATGTACAGAACTAACAGACATATAAACACTTATAGAGTATATGGATCAATAATATCAACTAACATACATAAGCCAGGCATTGTACTTTTTTTTTGGCTACAATGACATCCTTTTTAGCCAACATCTTGGCCCTTTCGATCGTGCCACTTATGGTCCATCTATACTACTATTATTGCTGAATGCACATTCAGCCCGATTAACATATTTGTAGGTGCAGCACAGCAATCCAAATGAAATGTCTCGAGTCTTATCAATTAATACAGACTTGTGCTCAAATAAAATTACAAACCAAAAAACAAAAAAAATATTACATGATCTCTTAAACAAATGGTTTGATTGATTACATGAACAGACAACACAAAGGTTATTCAATGATGGAAGAACATTTCACCTATGATTTACCAAGTAGGAATTTAATTTCCTTTTTCCCTTCAGGTCCTTAACAATCTGGTCAGTCTCAGCTTGCTTCGTTTTGAAATCCACCAAATATTTAGTGGTTGTCTTGAGTACTGCTTGTGATTGTGTTGTTTGCTTCCTCAACATGTCAACTTCATCTCTAAGTGCAGAAGCAGAATCTCTTTCTACCACTAGTCTAGCCTCTAGAGCATCAGTAGTTGGCAATTCATAATGCACGATTGGGCCGGTGCCACTGTTGTGTGATGATGCAACGTCCATGGGGACCTCGCTCTTTGATCTTGGGCTAACCTGTTTTGCCATTAAAGTTCCGATTGGATTCAGAAAAGTTGAAGTTAGCAAAACATCTCAACTGGGAGTTATAACAGCAAACCAGTTAAATAAACAAGGAATTAAAGAGTTTCAATTGGATGCTAAAAAGTAGTTATTAACATCATTGTAACCCATTGTTGCAAAGACAAAGCGATTAAACAAACAAGTAGATATTTAAGTTAAGGCAAACAGGTAATTCTTAATAGTAAGTATCAAACACATAGATAGGCGCGTCTACAATATGATTAATATGATGTGGCATTATGTAATCAATAGCAAACTAAATTAAGCCAAGCAACGTAATTGAACAATTTTGCAATAAGTGGCTAAATAAAATTCCGAGAAGCAGGTAACTGAACTTACGCTAGTTCTTTGTACAGGCACACTACAACTTCTTTTTTGCTTACAAGGTTGTACAAAGGAGTCCATGGCATCAATTGCTTGGATACGCAGTCCCAATACTTCTTTCTTCCCACACTGCATTGGTAAGTCGAATGGTTAATCTGGTAAGATGGTGCGTCCTTGATATGTTATATGAGGGCGTGTAGTCGAACTAGTTGTAGCCACACACATCACTGCTGGCTTTTCTTGTATATTTCATGCGATTACTTTTGGCATATCGAGATCTAAGCAATCTACAATAGGATGAAAAATCGGCATCCTTCACATTATTGGCGAACTCGGTTCATAGAAACAAGCAATTCAACCATTACGTGGGTAAATCAAAAGCGCCACTGGAATAATTTTCACTATCCAATCATACACGCAAAAAGGGGCGACACCACCATAGGGGCTGGTATGGGCAGCCGCCTCAGGTGGCTGGAAAGTGTGCACCTAGTTTGAGTCGTCTAGGTTGGCCCACGCTAGTTTTGTTCGTCCCAATGCACGAGCAGGCAATGTAAAAAATGAAGAAAAATGTTTCAATTTGGATGGACCAATAACATAAGTGCAAGGCAGGCCCTATAGCAGGCTCGCGGACCAAACGAGCGCCTCCCATATCAATCAACAGGAAAAATCCCAATTCCTTCGCTCCAGCCTCCAGTCTGGTTCGCTCCTAACCTAGTCCCCGCTGGACAGACCGACATAGCACTTCCTCACGCCCTCGTTGGAGGGAGGTCGCTAGGCTTCAAGCGAACGGAAGGACAAGAAGATGAGGATCCAACCCTGGGTGTAGCCTGCGTGGGAGGCAGCAGCGGCAGAACGGGCATGGCATCGAGCTTGCGCAAACGGACAGTCGCAGCTTCCAAGAGTAGCATGCGCAATGAGCAGGTACATCACATCCCTGATTATATCTAATTCAACTCTTCAGTTTCTGGCCAATAGTTAAACCTGACAATGTTGTAAATTGCTTGTATGTATGGAACCTATCAGAAAATGAAACCAATTTCTACTTATTTTATAACTCCCCCAATCAATACTAAACTGACTGAATCTGATGTATCTAATCAAGTTTCGGTGCAAACATACAAGCTCATGTTGTTCTTGAGCACGAAGTGTCTAATGAGCAGATTGCTAATGAAGGATTTGATGCAAACATTTTACATGCTCTTCGTGATGAACATATAGTGTCTAACGAGGATCTAATGCAAGCATTTATAAGCTCATTGAAGGATTTAGTGTCTAATGATGATCTACTATGTTGAGAGAGAGAGATTTGCGGGCATTGATGACAAGCAAATTATAGTGCATTTTCATAGCTTGAGGAAACATCGAGGCCATCTACCAAAAGTCCCGTATCATGACAACATAGCATAAATACTTTTCTAATCTGTTGTTTGAAACTATTGGCATACTTGTGCGGGATAGATATATTGATATGCAGTTTATGACTTTGGTTATAGGTGCAATTACACTTCAATATGTTCAGCGGAGAGCGAATAATTCAAGCAGTCAGACCATGTTTGTAGTCCTTGTACACCATGTTGCATTTTGTGTTTTTTGGTGCTTGCATCATTTAGTGTTTATAATCTGAACAACTTTGGATCATTAGCTGGTTTTCAAAGTGCATGTAGCTTCACATTTCTCAAGTTATGTTGATTTCCGGAGTGCAAGTGCCTTCGTATCTTTTAAGTTAAATGTTCGCCCCTCGTAACTTGAATTCGTGGATCCGCCACTGCACACAAATCATACATGAATGCCAGTACGAATTAAATGAAATGCAGGGACTTACGCTAGCTCGTTGTACAGGCTCACTACAGCTCTGCTTGCGCTTGGGATGTTCCATGTACAAGTCCATGTTACCACTTGCTTGGATGTGCAGGCCTTGTGCTCCTTGCATCCCCCTCTGCATTTTTTACACAGCGAACGGTTGATCAAATCAGAGGAATCGACCTTGATGTTGTACTGGAGGACAGATACTTACAAGGTTATATGGATGTGCAGGATGTGTACCGAATCTCATAGCGCCATCATGCTTCACTAAAAAATGGATTTGCTTGTTTCAGATGATATCTCCCGAAGAAATAAGAGCTAAAGGCAGAGTTGCATAGACGTGTAAGCTAAGAGAGCAGTGAAAGGATATCCAAACATCGTCGGAACAGTGCATAAGGGAGTGATGTGTGGATACCTAGTTCGGGCCGGCGTTTGGGCATGCTCGCCTAGCTAGAGTGCGGGTCACTTGAGCCATTGAGGGTGATCTTGTTGGCGTTGGCTGGCCACGCACGGATGCAAATCTTGAGTGGCAGTGGAGCGCTATGATGCGGTGGACGAGACCGTTGGTGAAGCCCCAACGGCCTCGGGGGGCGGAGGTGCAACGATGTGCTCGGTGAGGTAGCCCCGGTGAGCTGGGAGATGGCATCAGTGAAGCGCACCTGATGCGGTGGAACTCGGTGTCTATGAGGCACGTCGGTTGCGCCGGCCGACGTTGTCGATGGACCAGCCGGTGCGGTGGACGAGGGCGTAGATGAATTAGCTACAGTGCGGTGGTGAAGCACGACCATCGTCTTCATCATCGTCGTCCGGCACAGAGGTGGGGAAAGAGACGAGAGGAGGGGCGATTCGAACTTTGCTTGGGTTGGCGGCGAATTAGGGATTTGAGCAATCTGGGGACGGAGGAGAAGAGAGATTTTGCAGGGCTGGAATTGGGGCCACCAGATATTTCAATCTGAAACGTGGAAGCGCGAACTTATTTTGTCGTCGTCCTTTTTTTGGGGGGGGGGGTGGAGTTGGGGAGGGAGGGAGGGGGTGGGTGGCTGGGTGCTACGCGTCCGTCCGACACACGCGACCACCCCAACAAGACTATGCTTCGGTGCCTTAAGGCACTTGCCTTTGTGTCCATGACATGTGGGCCCAACAGGTGGCTAGCCCACATGTCAGTGACCCAAAGCGGTGCCTTTAAAGGCATCAAGCAGCATCCCACCTTGACACGACCACTGGTGCACTGGTGCGCCTACATTTGAGAATGCAAACGAATCTTCTTTCATTTGCAAACGAATCTGTATGTATTACCATGCCCGTGTTTTCCTTGCAATAATTAGTCATTCGAAACGAGATACTCACTCCGTTCACTTTTGTAAGTCGTTTCAGACAACTTACAATGAACTGTTTTGCACATTGTCTGAAATGTCTTCAAAGTCTTATAAAAGTGAACAAAGGGAGTACTATAAATTAATTAATGAGGAATTATTTGAAAAAAAATCGAAACAGTATCCACGCTAATGTGGATTAGAGTCTGTGTCACATAATTAGTTATTTGAATTAGAGTGTGTGTCACGTAGCGATCTCCAATTCTAACGTGGATTTCACATTTCACTGTATCCGCGCTACTTTTTTAATACAAATTCATATGTATATTATGAACACCATGGTAGTGAGAAAACTTTTGGATGGATTCAAACATATGACCTACAAAAAAGCACAACAAATTGAGTCAATGTCAACTTTTCGAAACTTAGTATGGCACGAATTCGAAATAATTACCCGTATGCATGGTCCTCGGTTCAAATCTTACAATGTACACCGAATTGAAACATCGATATTAAGTCTCGTACTATGTACATTCAAATGTTGTTTTAGCCCCCCAAGACAAGCGCTACATACTTCCTGTATCGGTTAATCTTCCTCTCCTAACCACCTTAGGAAGCTATCGGTTTCCAACACACGTTCATTCTTTCTCTCCATGTTTCGATCTCTAAGTCTCCCAACTACACAACCCCTTTTTCCACTCTGTTACCAAATGCATTTACCTCACACACCCGCCATTGCACCCCATGTCGAGCTCTCTCTCTCTCTCCCCTCTCCCTCTCACCCTCTCGCGCTAAATACATGTGTTGCCTATCTAGCCCCCCAACCTCTCGAGCGCACGCACGCACGTTGTATATCTAGGTCACTCCCTCGAGACTGTCTCACTCTTTCTTCCGCACGGCGGGCCACACTCGCTCAATCTCGCTCTCTATATCTGAGTCTCGTTTAACCTCGTTTTGTTTCACACACAAATGATATATCTCCCTGTTCGGGCCTCGATCGACACACTCTATACTCTCTCACGCAGATTGTTTATCTAGGTCAGTCCATCCAAGCCGTCGCCACTCTTTCGACCTCATGGTGGGCCACACTCACCCAATCTCTCTCTCTCTCTCTCTCTCTCTCTCTCTCTCTCTCTGTATGTCTCGATTGACCTCGTTCTTTCTCGGACAAAAACGATATATCACCATGTTTGAGCCCAATTCGACCTATTCACATTGTATACTCACTCTCTCCAACCCGTCTCACTCTTTCGATCGCAAGGCGACCCTATGTGATCGGTTGACCTTGCTTCTTCCCACGCACAAAATATATCTACACATCTGTGACTGGATCATCTCTCAAGCTCTATCTTACAGCCCTCACCCTTTCCAAAAGCTCAATCGGACAATATCTCTCGAGAGCATATATATTTGTTCAATGAATGTCGGACCACACTCACTTTGTCTCTCTATCTATATGTCTCTCGATTGACCTCGCTTTCTCACACCGTATCTTCCCCGCATTGAAGGTACTACCTCTCCATCCCTCGCAAAGCCGGAGCTATTTACATTGCAAGGGGCACTCCAACCTTGAATTAATTTGTATAGGAATTTATTCCGGTTGGTTTAGATTATATTTTCGCAGCATTCGGCCCGCAACTACTCCAAACACAGTTGCAACCCACGCAACTCCCCTAGTTGATTTCCCTCTGGCTCGGTCATCGCTCTCTCGCACGTCCTTTCTCGCCTTCAATGTCGCACCATGGTATTATTGAAAAAACTATGTTGTTCTCTTTAATTATTATAAATAAGCTACAAAACTACACATCGATAGTTCACTTGGAATGGAACAAATTTTGACCCACAAATTAAAGTGCTACAAACTACACACCGAGGGGCCCACATGTCATGAAACAAATTTGGACCCATATACAAATTAAAAAATAAAGGATGAGGATCGAACATGCGACCGGGCCTTCAAGTCGCATGTCAATAGGCAACATACGTAGAACAACAATGTTTGTTGTACCACCCTTTGTTCACATAATGTTTTTATATTACCACAGCCTAATTAATGGATAACATGTAATATTATTTTTAGTACTATTCGCCTTCACTTACTGGTGGGTTCCATGTGTGCTCTCTTTCTCTCTCTCCTCCCCTTCTGCGTTTAGACGCACGGGCAAACACGAAGAACTCGCGGGCGATGTTGCCGTTGACCATATCTAGACGCGTTCACAAGTCACGGCACCAGTTTCGCGTACTAGCAGCACTAGTCAGTGTGTACATGCAATGCACATTAATTTGGAAGTATATTAAGTGCATGCGGATATTAAGTACTAGGATATTATTTGCGTGTTATTATGTGATTAGCACTATTTTGGCATGAAATTAACTGCACGCTAAACGTGTTGAGCGCTCGACATTGAAGCAGTCTAGGTCATTGGATGACAAGGAATACATGTGGCTTGATGACGCTTTATATTTAATTTGATATGGCTCTAGCAGAACATTCAATCGATCAAACCATAGATTTCGTTCAGTCTGACTCCGACTTTAAATTATTTGACGATCAATATAAAATAAACGGAAATGATAAATGTTCGGATTTTAAGCATGGCAATCTGAACGTTTTTCATGGCAAATTTAGATTACGCGGCGGTGGCGAGGGCGTCTCGCGGTGGGAAGCGGCTCCTCTGCCGTGCTCTATGTGTCGTCGGGCCACTTACCGACGGCAACGGCGGCATCTTGCGCCATTGTTGGCGTACTCCTGGACGTTCGCCTAGCTTCAGGGAAGGCCAAAATGTTTTGGACTTCGGAGCGAGTCAACTGGCGAGGAGGCGGTGGCGTTAGTGCAAGAAGCGGTCGACGGCGGCCATCCATGCCGCGAGGGGGCACTGCACCAGCGAGGACGGCGCTATCAAGCTGCGTAGCGAGACATTCGTGTGCACGGCACGCGCGTGCGCGCACATCGATCTGACGCCAGCGCATCTTGTTGGCGCAGTGTGCAGCGCGCTTGCGTCGATGCACATCTGGCGCATCTGCGTTGGCAGTGCTGCGGCGTGAAATCGGCGAGGACCTCGTGGAACCCGTGGGATCAAGCTTCGGCGACAATGTGCGGCTCCCAGCCCATCAATGCCATGGGGATGGGCGCGCGCGATCGGGCGGCGGAGCGGAGCAGAGGCGGGACGGCGCGGCGTCTTCCGCAAGGCGATTCAAGCTCGCCCCCCAGCGCCTTATGTTCTTGAGACTCGGCTGTGTGTCTTCCTCGAAACTAGAACACTAAGGGCAGACCATCGTGATGCGGCATGGCATACGTTTAGGTCAGGCTAGTTGGAGGTAGACGACAGGAGAATCGGAGAGGAAGAGAGAAGATTGTAGCGATACCGGGTAGTGCAGGGTTAATTTTAAACTGCGGCGCCGGCGACATTAAAAGTGGGAGTAGTTGGGACGACGGTGGGCGGCGGAGCCTGGTCAAAGGGCTCACCTCCCAGTGAGCCTGAACAGCGGTCTCCTCGCACGCCTCCCTGACAGCCGGCGCAGCGGTCTGCTTGCACGCCTCTCATCGACTCACATGCTTGCTCGGACGGCACCTGCCGATGAGAAGCGGGGACTCGTGGCGGCACGTAAACGCCCACGGTTTCAATAGTGAAAGCGTTTGCCTTAACGTGACAGGTCTTTGTTCCAAAATACCTTGGCTCTTCATTTGTGCAACTTGTCATAAGCAACTTGTCTCAAATTGAAGAAAAAACTTACGAAGTAATATTTGTGCCATATCATGTGACCATGCTCAGTTTCAAGAATTTATGCTCACTTTTGGATTTTTTGAAATTTAAGATCCAGGATTTGAAACAATATCATAACCTGCATCATGCAATAAATTTTCAAGTCGTACATGTGTCCTGTTGTATTTCTTAAGAAAGGATTTGGTCAAACATTTTGCTTAGTTAGACTTCAGACAAGTTATATATGCAGAGTAAAAGGATAATCCCTCCGTGCCAGTGCATTGCACGATATATTAACTCAAGTACTAGGCATGAACAAGCGGGCTCAATTCTATGCTCATCCTGGTGTAGTAGTAGTAGTACTAGGCAATGTAGTTGACGGGTGACCTTGACGAGCGGCGACCGAGGGAATTGAACCGTGCTCGGCACGGTAGGTAACGTTGTCTAGTTACTAAAGCATCCCTCCGTTGTTCATCGGTAGTCATTATGGACCGGGGACATGAGGGGAATTTCCTAGGGCTGGAATTCTGGCCGCCAGATATTTCGACTTGAAACGCTGAGGCTCGACTGGTTGGGGTTACCTAATGTGCGTACCACGCACGCCACCGAAGGACACAAGCCCAGTTTTTTCTTCTTTCTTTTAGGATCAACACGAGCCAAGGTCTGGCTGGTACGCCGTTGGGTCCTACCATTCGAGAATACGAAAGGAACCTTTTAATTTGCTGAACGAATCTATGTGTATTACAATACCCGTATTTTCCTTGCAAATACTAATCTCAACGTGGTAATTGATTTATGACGAGTAGTTGAATTAGAGTGAGTTTGTGATATAGTGATCTCAGCGTGGATTTCACATTTCATGGTATCCCTAGTAAGTTTTCCAATGGAAATTCAAATTTAAAAGATGAACAATATGGAGGTGAGAAAACTTTGTATGTATCAAGCATATGACCACACACACACACACACACACACACACACACACACACAGAGAGAGAGAGAGAGAGAGAGACACGCACGCACGAACACAACAACAATCCAATAAGTATAGTGCATATATTTATCCAAACCATGCATGTATGACACGAATTCAAAAATACTCCTTCTATTCCTAAATATTAGTCTTTTAGAGAGTTCAACAAGTGACTACATACGGAGCAAAATGAGTGAATCTAGACTCTAAAATATGTCTAATATACATCTGTATGTGCCATTCCATTTGAAACGTCTAAAAAGACTAATATTTAGGAAGGAAGGGAGTAAAATGTAAGACATCCATGGTCCTCAGTTTAATATTTAAAAAGAACATGGAACTGAAACATGAATATTAAGTCTAGTACTACAATACATGCAAATGTTGTGTTTAGGCGGAGCTATGATTGTCGGGGGTCAACCCCTCGACCTTAGATAAAATTGTGGAGCTCTGTTTAGGGTCGTTTAGATTATATTTGTCCCCACCCTCCCAACCACCGATTGGTTGTGCACCCCACCCTCCTCCACAGGAGAATATCATGTGCCCCTTACCTTAGATGCTATATGCCGTCTGAGTTGCTCGGAGCTTGTAGATCTGAGATATAGCAGCTCACATGATGTGTCTTAATATTTTTGCAGGAAACCTTGATGAGTTTGAGAATTGCACACAATTTGTACAAAAACTACTCAGATGCCCTTGGATCCCATATCCAACGACCTTGAAGCTCGTATCACCGTAGCATCTAAGATGAAGGAGGACACCATATTCTCCTGTATGTAAGAATATCATGTGCTACCACACCTTAGATGCTTTGGTGATACAAGCTCTACGGAGCCGTTGGATTTGTGACCCAACACCTCCTCGGTGGTTCGAATGGTTTTTTTGCATAAAAGCCCCAAAAGAGTTCGACCACTGCTTACAAGCACAAAGACTGCTCAGATGCCATTGGATCTCAGATCAAACGACCTCCTCGCCCGCAGATCGCCCGCAGCCTCCCCGCCTTGCTGCACGATCGAGAGAGGAGCTCCCGATCCAAAGCTTCGCCGCCTCCTGTGTCCTCCGTCCCGAGCACGCGAGCCACGGAGAGCTCCGCCCTGCCGTCTTCTTCTCCTTCACGGACCTTCCTTCCGCCGAGTGCCACGGCGCCAAACCAGGCGGTGTAGCCACTCCCTTGACCGTCTCTCTTTTCCTCTCTGTCTCTAATCTCTCTGCTCCTCTCTGCCGCCATGGGCAGGGCTTCGCGCCGCCGCTGCCATTTCGCCTCCCTCCGCCTTGCCAAGTCCCGAACCGCCAGTCGCAGGAACCAAGCTTCGCTGGCGGCTTCCTCCGGTCGGCGGACTCCTCCAGCCACGACCCTTCCCGACCCGAATCCCGTGCAGTTGCCGCCCCTGCGCCTCAAGTCCCTCACCTCGGCCAGATCCTACCTGGCGCCCCGCCTTCGCTTGCCTCGCGTTGCCAAGTCCCTCCTGCCGTCCCGCCGGAGTCCCCTGCCTCGCCGGACCCTGTTGCCGCCTTCCCGTCCAGTGCCGCCACTGTTCTGTTTTCCTGGCAAGCTGATGACCACGCCCGCTTCAGTGCCTCCCCGCTGTCCATCTCGCTCGGTGCAACCCTGCGTTGACCGCGCCCGGGTCAGCCTCGACCCGATCCGATGGCGAGCGATGCCTTGGCCTCTCCATCGATTACAGGCCATGGCCCATGGTGAGCAGCGCCCAGCCCCTCTTCTGTGCATGTTGGGCCAGCTAGTTTCGGCCCATGTATTTTTTTCCATGCGCTGCGAATTTTGTCATTTAACCAGAGACTGCCTGTTTTGCAGAAAAACCCTCAAGCTTCATGCATTTAATAACTCACAAATGGTGCATCGGATTAAAATGATTTTAACATGTAAAATGCTTAGAATTTCATCTAGTTTAATAATATGCCACTCTCATCCATGTTTGAAATGTTTAACTTGCTGTTTGTTTAATCTTGCTTAAATAACATGTTAAAATGATTTATTTCATAACTAAATAACCGTAGCTCAGTTTTAAATAAACTTCATATGTAAATGGGGTGGAAAAATGCCTAGTTTAATATGGTCCACTTTATTTTCCTGTTTAACAACATTAAAATATGTTAGGGCAGAACAGTAGCAAATTCATAAATTCCATATGAGGATTTTCCGGAAATGTTGTTTGTTGTTCCGACCTCATTTAAACTTGCCTAAATAGTTAGTTTACTTTTGTTACACCCCTTGCCATGTTTAACAACATTTAACATTGTTGTGTACCTAAACGAGAGCGAACTAAATATCTCGGATGTGGTGTTTCGTCAATATGCAACTCGTTGCATATTGAGCTCCACTTAACTTGTAGTATTGTTTGTTGCACTTTGCCATGCCATGCCTCATTAAACCGGACATGCATCATACTTGTTTGTGCATCATGCCATGTTTATGCTTGTGCATTTACCATGTTGTTTGTTTCTTTCCGGTGTTGCTTCTTAGTTCCGGTAATGTTGCGATTGTGAGGATTCGTTCGACTATGTCCGTTTGTCTTCTTCATGGACTCGTTCTTCTTCCTAGCGGGATTTCAGGCAAGATGACCGCTACCCTGGATCTCACTACTATCATTGCTATGCTAGTTGCTTCGTTCTATCGCTTTGCCATGCTACCTATCTCTTGTTGCTCAAGCCTCCCAAATTGCCATGTTAGCCTCTAACCTTTTCACCCTTCCTAGCAAACCGTTGTTTGGCTATGTTACCGCTTTGCTCAGCCCCTCTTATAGCGTTGCTAGTTGTAGGTGAAGCTGAAGATTGCTCCATGGTGGACAGGGTTATGTTGGGATATCACAATATCTCTTATATTTTTAATGCATCTATATACTTGGTAAAGGGTGGAAGGCTCGGCCTTATGCCTGGTGTTTTGTTCCACTCTTGCCGCCCTAGTTTCTGTCATACCGGTGTTATGTTCCCGGATTTTGCGTTCCTAACGGTCGGGTGATTTATGGGACCCCCGACAGTTCGCTTTGAATAAAACTTGTCCGGCAAGGCCCAACCTTGGTTTTACCATTTGCCTCACCACCACCTATACCCTTCCTTGGGTCGGCCAACCCAAGGGTCATCTTTATTTAGCCCCGGGCGATTGCTTGTCTAAGTCTTTGGTGCGAACCGAAAGCAGATCTGCGAGGCCACCTCGGGCAACTTCGAGGGCTGGTTTTACTCGTGGTGACCTATCCGGTGTTGCCACGAGCGAGATATGTGCAGCTCCTATCGGGATTGTCGGCGCGATCAGGCGGCTTTGCTGGTCTTGTTTTACCATTGTTGAAATGTCTTGTAAACCGGGATTCCGAGGCGATCGGGTCTTCTGGGAGAAGGTCTATTCTTCGTTGATCGCGAGAGCTTGTCATGGGCTAAGTTGGGACACCCTGCAGGGTTTAAACTTTCGAGAGCCGTGCCCGCGGTTATGTGGCAGATGGGAATTTGTTAATGTCGGTTGTAGATAACTTGACACGAGATCCGAATTAAAACGCATCAACGGCGTGTGTAGCCGTGATGGTCTCTTCTCGGCGGAGTCCGGAAGTGAACACGGTTTACGGGTTATGTTTGGCGTAAGTAGGAGTTCGGGATCACTTCTTGATCATTGCTAGCTTCACGACCGTTCCTTTGCTCCTCTTCTCGCTCTCATTTGCGTATGTTAGCCACCATATCATGCTTAGTCGCTGCTGCAACCTCACCACTTTACCCTTCCTTTCCCATTAAGATTTGCTAGTCTTGATACCCATGGTAATGGGATTGCTGAGTCCTCGTGGCTCACAGATTACTACAACAACGATCGCGGTACAGGTTGTCGATGATCATGACGCGAGAGCGATGCTTGCTTGTGTTGAGTTCTTCTTACGCTTCTTCTTGATCGGGGATAGGTTCCAGGTCGGCAGCCTGGGCTAGCAGGGTGGATATTGTTTGAGTTTCTGTTTATGATTGATCCGTAGTCGGATGTTGTTCTTGTATGTTGTATTGCTATATTCATGTGACATTGTATGTATTGGATGTATCCCCACTATTATGTAATGTTGATGTAATGATATCCACCTTGCAAAAGCGTCTTCAAGATGCGCTTCTATCCTTGGTGGGACCTTCGAGTTCCTTTAGGATAGGACCACATCTTGGGCGTGACAAGTTGGTATCAGAGCCTCGACCGACCATAGGAGCCCCCTTGTTTGTTGGCCGTTGTTGAGTCTATAAGAAATCTATTTTGAGTCTTAGGATTATATATATCAGAGAGTAGGATTCTTTTTACTCCTCAGCCCCCTTCGTCGCTCTGGTGAGGACTCCTGACGTAGATGTTTTGTCTTTCCTCTCCTCAAATTTTCACTAAAATTTTCTTAGGATCACGCGGGTATCTTGGGATCGTTCCGATATTCTTATGACGAGAACATTGTTCTTGGTGCCTCCTGTCATTTAGGGGTTGTGGCAGTGTCCCGGGGAGTTGAGCTCCGAGGTGTTGTCGTCATAATTTTATCGTTGTAGTTCTGGAATACGTGAGTTTTGCTGACATCGAAAATCTCTTTTATGCAGTTGTTGGTGAGATAACCTCGACGCCACCCAGTACTGGGGAGTTCGGGAGTATTGCCATAGCTCGTATAACGGATGCTTTTCGAAGGTTGAGGTACACGGTTTCCGGAGTTTTCTTGGTTATGTGTTGATGGATGGATACAACTTGGATGTAGGTATTGTTAGTTTGGGTGAGATATATTGCTTCCCCTGTATCCCCAACACCAGATTGCATAACCAGAAAGTTTCGGGAGTTTTATAGGTGGGAATTCAAGTAGCTCCTAGAATATCTTTTCGACAGATGCATGATATGAGATTGGGGTTCGACGTCTAGTGGTCCGCCTATCCACGGTTGGTTTTATAGTGGTCTCGTTGTGTCTTAAAGAATCCTTGGCTATGCCAATTCGAGGACACTTCGTAGGTCATGTGCACTGCCTTGCACATGATGGTGTTGTACGATTGAGCCCGTGTGGGCCCCACCACGAAAACTTCGGACGAAATCGCTACCATATGTTTGTTCCAGCTTATTCTGCAAGCCAAATCCATTGTTTTGTTTTATTTGTGGTATTCGAGTTGCTTCAATGTCAAGAGTTGATTCCATACCTTTCCTAAACGGTGTTCTCATATTGCTATGTGAATACTAATCCTTCGTGATCATCGAGATTGCATGTCAATTCTTTCCAACCGGTGTGCTTCTCTTCAAGTGGATCCGATCATTATAACATTTGTGAGATCAATTCTAAGTTTTCTCAACGGTATTTGTTTCATCCGTCCCCAAGTTGCCTTTGTTTTCCCGCCCTCCCACCCTTTTTCTTCAAGGACTCAGATTTCTTAACCATGTATCCTTTTATTTGTGGGAAGTCTCTTCATTCTTTTCTTTCAATGTTCGTACCCGGTGATTTCCCATGAAGATGCTCAACAGTTTCAAGTTCATCATCCTCCTTTTTTTTGCTTCTCCGGTGGATCCAATTCAAGCTTTCAGTGTTGATCATATTCCTTTCCTCGTGTCAAATGCTTTCTCATGCCGGTGCACCTCTCAATCACTCACCTCTTGCTATTCATTTGTTCCAGAGTGTTGATGATATCTCAGAAGACTTGTGTATCCATTCTCAATCTGTTCAAGATATTTGAGGTTGTTATCTCATTCAAGCCATTTAATTCAACCTGTGCTACCTCTCTTTAAAATTGTTCAGCGGTGTTTTCTTTTGAGTGGGCCCTAACCCACAGTTCTTTCGAGGATCTTACGACTCTTGAATTATCGGGGCGATTCTCAAATTCATTTCCAAGTTTGACGTAAGAATGAATTTTCATCAGTCGCATGCCTTCTCCAAGGTCGTTTTCAAATTCTTTTCATCTTTGGCTCAACCTTTCCTCTTTTAATTCTCCCAGAGTAAATCAACAATTCATGGTGGTTCTCATCATCATTCTCAACATTTGAAAACCGAAGAAGAGTTTCTCTTAAATCTTGGTCCATTCTCTTGAAGATTCATAGTTCTAGCTTCATGCTATCCTCATAATTGTTTTGATTGTGACAATTCTTTTCTTACCATCCGGAGCATTTCATGAGTTCTTTCCATTTCTTTCCTCCGAAAGCCATCATGTCATAATTCTTCATTCTCAGCGTGTAGCTATCGTTCTCTAAATCTTACGGTGCATCATTCAAATAACCTCTAATCAGTTCATGTTCTCTTCGTTCTCATGTATCTAAATCCCCTCAAGTATCTTCATTTGTTTTCCAATTCTTCACGGTGAATTGTGCCTTTGCTACTTTCATTTTCAATTCTTACGGTGGTTCGTTCAAGATTTCTCTTCCTTCGTTATCGTATCAATTCATTCATTCTTTCGTTGTTTCAATCCCACCGGTGGTTCCATCAATACCTTCTCAAGTTTGCGCTATCTCTATCCTTAATCCCTCAAGAAGAATAAGTAGTATGCCAAATCCATTGCTTGTCATCAATTTAATTTGATGAAGGATAAGCATACAATAAATCTTATTCTTATTTCATCCAAGTGAGTAATCCCTTCCTTCGGAGTTTGTTCTTAATGAATAAATTCTAGTTCCAAGTCTTTTCATCATTTCTTTTTTCGGAGTTCCAAGTTCTCTCGGTTATATCATCGCGAAGCTCCATCTAAATCTTTGCAATGCTTCACCTTGTGTTTTCAACTTCTCTTTCTTTTTATCATCCTTTTATTACCGGAGTTCTTCATTGAGGCTCTACATGGTGGTTCATCAAAGATTCTTTTCATTCTTCAATTGTTCTTCAAGATTTCTCTTGAAGTTATGACCCGCCAAGCTATACTCAAAATTAAACATGGTGTTCAACACATGTCTTGTTTTGAGGAGTTCAAGCAGTCTTCATCTTGCATTCCGAAGTGCAATTCTTTCTACCTTCTCATTTGAGGTGGTGTTATGTCATTCTTGAATATTTGAGTTCGTGTTTCATGATTCATATGTTGTCAAGAATGAGGTATTTTAAATCCATCAATCTCTTTGTTGGAGTTATCTTGGGATATATTTCACCTAAAGCCTTCCATTGGGAATGTTGCTATTTGTGGTGATTACGCATGACCCAAGCTCGCTCTTTATCCTCTTGGTGGAAGAAGTTTTCATCTCTTCGTTGATCTCAAGCAAGCAATTGTTTTCGTTAGTGGCAGATTTTCACCTCAAGTTTTGAGATGTTTCCATAAGCCCACGAGAATCATATCATTTCATATTGATCTTCCAACAACTCTGTTATAACCTTCTTGAAGGTGCTTTCCAAGCTCATTTGTGGCGAAGTTGGCATTTTCTTCTCTATTCTGTTATTCCAATGACCTATCTTCTATTCTTTCTTTGGAGGCATTGTGATGTTGCTCTTTTCACTCATCATCTCGAATTGTGAGGATCGTGTTCTTTTTGTGCTTATCCATTTAACCGAATTGTTGTGTCATCTCTTCAAGTTTTTTTCATCTTATCAAGTTTTGCCCCTCTTTTCAACCGGATTGCTGTCTGAAATCCTTCTTACCCATTGTGCCATTCTTTCAATT
The DNA here is from genome assembly GCA_021437245.1 of Aegilops speltoides. Lineage (NCBI taxonomy): Eukaryota > Viridiplantae > Streptophyta > Magnoliopsida > Poales > Poaceae > Aegilops > Aegilops speltoides. The sequence goes on from CM038147.1 coordinate 187,085,616, forward strand.
CCGGAGGCAGTGTGTTGTTGATTTCATCAAGTATCCTCTCATTTGTCAAGTTCATGTTGAACTCCTTCCATTTATAGTCGGAGTGCTGCCCAAATTATATCATTCTTCCTCTCTCATCTTGTTTTAACCGGAGTGGTTTCAAATTCTATCTTGTCCATTAAACTCTTGATTCATGTCTTTGCAACCTTCAAGTTCTCGTAATACTCCTTGTTCATCTTTTCTAACGGATTGTTTGCAATCTCGTTCATCTCTGTTGTACTCTTTCTTTTAAATTGCTCAACCTCTCATGGTTCGTGGTTTCACTCGTTCGTCAAAGAAGCAACTTAGTTTTACCTCTTATCTTCCTCTTCCTTTTCCCTCCGGTGCCATTCTAGATCTCGGGACGAGATCCTCTCGTAGTGGTGGAGTGTTGTAACGCCCCGGATACAACTTTCCATATTCGTAAGGCCAACTCTTGCCTTTTCCGGAGATGCGATATGATATTTTCTTCGTGGTTGGGTTTTTGTCTGTTGTTTTGCATTTTGTTTTGTCATGCATTTCATCATCGCATCATCCGCATTGCATCCGCATGTTTTCATAAAACCTCGTAGCCGTTAATAGTGACCGCTTCTCTATTCGTCTTCGTTGACCTATTGTCAGACCCTTGTCCTCGTTGACCTCTCTCCAACCCCCTCTTGCGTGCATCCGAAACTTGCCCCGAACCCGAACCGGTCAGTCGTCACCGTTGGATCCGAATCATCCCCTAACGTCTATAAAACATCTCCGTTTTCTGAATTGCACTCCCTAACCTGTTTATTTTTGATCGTTCGATTCTAATCGGAGGGTCCATTTTGCCCTAAGCTAACCAACCTACCTATATAACCAACCTAACCCTAGACCTAGGTTGTTCCATCCATCCAATCCCTCGCGCCGCCACCTTCCAAATCCTCCTCGGGATCCCACCCGATCCAAACCACCAGCCACAGCCGCCACCTTCTCCTCGATCCAAATCATCTCTGACCAGCTCCCTTGATTTCCGCCGCCACCAGATTCCAGCAAGCCATCACCTTCTCCTTGTCTCTGCAGCGAACCCAACCAACACTCCCTCGACCCACCTCGCCCGCGGATCGCCCGCAGCCTCCCCGCCTTGCTGCACGATCGAGAGAGGAGCTCCCGATCCAAAGCTTCGCCGTTTCCTATGTCCTCCCGTCCCCGAGCACGCAGGCCACCGGAGAGCTCCGCCCCTGCCGTCTTCTTCTCCTTCACCGGACCTTCCTTCCGTCGAGTGCCACCGGCAACCAAACCAGGCCGGTGTAGCCACTCCCTTGACCGTCTCTCTTTTCCTCTCTGTCTCTAATCTCTCTGCTCCCTCTCTGCCGCCATGGACAGGTCTTGGCCTTTGCCGCTGCCGTTTCGCCTCCCTCGCCTCGCCAAGTCCCGAACCGCCCAGTCCGCGAAACCAAGCTCGCTGGCGGCTTCCTCCGGTCGGCGGACTCCTCCACCACGACCCTTCCCGACCGGATCCCGTCTTTGTTGTCGTCCCTGCGCCTCAAGTCCCTCGCCTCGGCGAGATCCTACAGCGCCGCCGCCGCCGCTTGCCTCGCGTCGCCAAGTCCCTCTGCCGTCCGCCGAGTCCCTGCCTCGCCAGACCTGTTGCCGCCTTCCCGTCCAAAGGCCGCCGCTGTTACATTTTCTGGCAAGCTGATGACGCGCCCGCTTGATGCCTCCCGCTGTCCATCTCGCTCGGTGCAGCCATCGTTGACCGCGCCGGGTAAACCTCGACCCGATCCGATGGCGAGCGATGCGCTTGGCCTCTCCATCGATTACAGGCCATGGCCCATGGTGAGCAGCGCCCAGCCCCTCTTCTGTGCATGTTGGGCCAGCTAGTTTCGGCCCATGTATTTTTTTCCATGCGCTGCGAATTTTGTCATTTAACCAGAGACTGCCTGTTTTGCAGAAAAACCCTCATGCTTCATGCATTTAATAACTCACAAATGGTGCATCGGATTAAAATGATTTTAACATGTAAAATGCTTAGAATTTCATCTAGTTTAATAATATGCCACTCTCATCCATGTTTGAAATGTTTAACTTGCTGTTTGTTTAATCTTGCTTAAATAACATGCTAAAATGATTTATTTCATAACTAAATAACCGTAGCTCGGTTTTAAATAAACTTCATATGTAAATGGGGTGGAAAAATGCCTAGTTTAATATGGTCCACTTTATTTTCCTGTTTAACAACATTAAAATATGTTAGGGCAGAACAGTAGCAAATTCATAAATTCCATATGAGGATTTTCCGGAAATGTTGTTTGTTGTTCCGGCCTCATTTAAACTTGCCTAAATAGTTAGTTTACTTTTGTTACACCCCTTGCCATGTTTAACAACATTTAACATTGTTTTTTACCAAAACGAGAGCGAACTAAATATCTCGGATGTGGTGTTTCGTCAATATGCAACTCGTTGCATATTGAGCTCCACTTAACCTGTAGTATTCTTTGTTGCACTTTGCCATGCCATGCCTCATTAAACCGGACATGCATCATACTTGTTTGTGCATCATACCATGTTTATGCTTGTGCATTTACCATGTTGTTTGTTTCTTTCCGGTGTTGCTTCTTAGTTTCGGTAATGTTGCGATTGTGAGGATTCGTTCGACCACGTCCGTTTGTCTTCTTCATGGACTCGTTCTTCTTCCTAGCGGGATTTCAGGCAAGATGACCGCTACCCTGGATCTCACTACTATCATTGCTATGCTAGTTGTTTCGTTCTATCGCTTTGCCGTGCTACCTATCTCTTGTTGCTCAAGCCTCCCAAATTGCCATGTCAGCCTCTAACCTTTTCACCCTTCCTAGCAAACCGTTGTTTGGCTATGTTACCGCTTTGCTCAGCCCTAGCGTTGCTAGTTGCAGGTGAAGCTGAAGATTGCTCCATGGTGGACAGGGTTATGTTGGGATATCACAATATCTCTTATATTTTTAATGCACCTATATACTTGGTAAAGGGTGGAAGGCTCGGCCTTATGCAGTGTTTTGTTCCCTCTTGCCGCCCTAGTTTACATCATACGGTGTTATGTTCCCGGATTTTGCGTTCCTAACGCGGTCGGGTGATTTATAGGACCCCCGACGGTTCGCTTTGAATAAAACTTGTCCGGCAAGGCCCAACCTTGGTTTTACCATTTGCCTCACCACCACCTATACCCTTCCCTTGGGTCGGCCAACCCAAGGGTCATCTTTATTTTAGCCCCGGGCGTTGCTTGTCTAAGTGCTGGTGCGAACCGAGCAGAGCTCAGGGCCACCTCGGGGCAACTCGAGGCTGGTTTTACTCGTAGGTGACCTATCCGGTGTTGCCACGAGAGCGAGATATGTGCAGCTCCTATCGAGATTGTCGGCGATCGGGCGGCTTTGCTGGTCTTGTTTTACCATTGTTGAAATGTCTTGTAAACCGGGATTCGAGGCGATCGGGTCTTCTGGGAGAAGGTCTATTCGCCGTTGATCGCGAGAGCTTGTCATGGGCTAAGTTGGGACACCCTGCAGGGTTTAAACTTTCGAGAGCCGTGCCGCGGTTATGTGGCAGATGGGAATTTGTTAATGTCGGTTGTAGATAACTTGACACCAGATCCGAATTAAAACGCATCAACGCGTGTGTAGCCGTGATGGTCTCTTCTCGGTGAGTCCGGAAGTGAACACGGTTTACGGGTTATGTTTGGCGTAAGTAGGAGTTCAGGATCACTTCTTGATCATTGCTAGCTTCACGACCGTTCCTTTGCTCCTCTTCTCGCTCTCATTTGCGTATGTTAGCCACCATATCATGCTTAGTCGCTGCTGCAACCTCACCACTTTACCCCTTCCTTTCCCATTAAGATTTGCTAGTCTTGATACCCATGGTAATGGGATTGCTGAGTCCTCGTGGCTCCTGATTACTACAACAACGATCGCAGTACAGGTTGTCACGATGATCATGGCGAGAGCGATGCTTGCTTGTGTTGAGTTCTTCTTACGCTTCTTCTTCGATCGGGGATAGGTTCGGTCGGGCTGGGCTAGCGAGGTGGATATTGTTTGAGTTTACATTTATGATTGATCCGTAGTCGGATGTTGTTCTTGTATGTTGTATTGCTATATTCATGTGACATTGTATGTATTGGATGTATCCCCACTATTATGTAATGTTGATGTAATGATATCCACCTTGCAAAAGCGTCTTCAAGATGCGCTTCTATCCTTGGTGGGACCTTCGAGTTCCTTTAGGATAGGACCGCATCTTGGGCGTGACAAGTTGGTATCAGAGCCTCGACCGACCATAGGAGCCCCCTTGTTTGTTGGCCGTTGTTGAGTCTAGAAGAAAACTATTTTGAGTCTTAGGATTATATATATCAGAGAGTAGGATTCTTTTTACTCCTCAGCCCCCTTCGTCGCTCTGGTGAGGACTCCTGACGTAGATGTTTTGTCTTTCCTCTCCTCAAATTTTCACTAAAATTTTTTTAGGATCACGCGGGTATCTTGGGATCGTTCCGATATTCTTATGACGAGAACATTGTTCTTGGTGCCTCCTGTCATTTAGGGGTTGTGGCAGTGTCCCGGGGAGTTGAGCTCCGAGGTGTTGTCGTCATAATTTTATCGTTGTAGTTCTGGAATACGTGAGTTTTGCTGACATCGAAAATCTCTTTTATGCAGTTGTTGGCGAGATAACCTCGACGCCACCCAGTACTGGGGAGTTCGGGAGTATTGCCATAGCTCGTATAACGGATGCTTTTCGAAGGTTGAGGTACACGGTTTCCGGAGTTTTCTTGGTTATGTGTTGACGGATGGATACAACTTGGATGTAGGTATTGTTAGTTTGGGTGAGATATATTGCTTCCCCTGTATCCCCAACACCAGATTGCATAACCAGAAAGTTTCGGGAGTTTTATAGGTTGGAATTCAAGTAGCTCCTAGAATATCTTTTCGACAGATGCATGATATGAGATTGGGGTTCGACGTCTAGTGGTCCGCCTATCCACGGTTGGTTTTATAGTGGTCTCGTTGTGTCTTAAAGAATCCTTGGCTATGCCGATTCGAGGACACTTCGTAGGTCATGTGCACTGCCTTGCACATGATGGTGTTGTACGATTGAGCCCGTGTGGGCCCCACCACGAAAACTTCGGACGAAATCGCTACCATATGTTTGTTCCAGCTTATTCTGCAAGCCAAATCCATTGTTTTGTTTTATTTGTGGTATTCGAGTTGCTTCAATGTCAAGAGTTGATTCCATACCTTTCCTAAACGGTGTTCTCATATTGCTATGTGAATACTAATCCTTCGTGATCATCGAGATTGCATGTCAATTCTTTCCAACCGGTGTGCTTCTCTTCAAGTGGATCCGATCATTATAACATTTGTGAGATCAATTCTAAGTTTTCTCAGCGGTATTTGTTTCATCCGTCCCCAAGTTGCCTTTGTTTTCCGCCCTCCACCCTTTTTCTTCAAGGACTCAGATTTCTTAACCATGTATCCTTTTATTTGTGGGAAGTCTCTTCATTCTTTTCTTTCAATGTTCGTACCCGGTGATTTCCCATGAAGATGCTCAACAGTTTCAAGTTCATCATCCTCCTTTTTTTTGCTTCTCCGGTGGATCCAATTCAAGCTTTCAGTGTTGATCATATTCCTTTCCTCGTGTCAAATGCTTTCTCATGCCGGTGCACCTCTCAATCACTCACCTCTTGCTATTCATTTGTTCCAGAGTGTTGATGATATCTCAGAAGACTTGTGTATCCATTCTCAATCTGTTCAAGATATTTCGAGGTTGTTATCTCATTCAAGCCATTTAATTCAACCTGTGCTACCTCTCTTTAAAATTGTTCAACGGTGTTTTCTTTTGAGTGGGCCCTAACCCACAGTTCTTTCCCAGGATCTTACCTGACTCTTCGAATTATCAGGAGCGATTCTCAAATTCATTTCCAAGTTTGACGTAAGAATGAATTTTCATCAGTCGCATGCCTTCTCCAAGGTCGTTTTCAAATTCTTTTCATCTTTGGCTCAACCTTTCCTCTTTTAATTCTCCCAGAGTAAATCAACAATTCATGGTGGTTCTCATCATCATTCTCAACATTTGAAAACCGAAGAAGAGTTTCTCTTAAATCTTGGTCCATTCTCTTGAAGATTCATAGTTCTAGCTTCATGCTATCCTCATAATTGTTTTGATTGTGACAATTCTTTTCTTACCATCCGGAGCATTTCATGAGTTCTTTCCATTTCTTTCCTCCGAAAGCCATCATGTCATAATTCTTCATTCTCAGCGTGTAGCTATCGTTCTCTAAATCTTATCGGTGCATCATTCAAATAACCTCTAATCAGTTCATGTTCTCTTCGTTCTCATGTATCTAAATCCCCTCAAGTATCTTCATTTGTTTTCCAATTCTTCACGGTGAATTGTGCCTTTGCTACTTTCATTTTCAATTCTTACGGTGGTTCGTTCAAGATTTCTCTTCCTTCGTTATCGTATCAATTCATTCATTCTTTCGTTGTTTCAATCCCACCGGTGGTTCCATCAATACCTTCTCAAGTTTGCGCTATCTCTATCCTTAATCCCTCAAGAAGAATAAGTAGTATGCCAAATCCATTGCTTGTCATCAATTTAATTTGATGAAGGATAAGCATACAATAAATCTTATTCTTATTTCATCCAAGTGAGTAATCCTTCCTTCGGAGTTTGTTCTTAATGAATAAATTCTAGTTCCAAGTCTTTTCATCATTTCTTTTTTCGGAGTTCCAAGTTCTCTCGGTTATATCATCGCGAAGCTCCATCTAAATCTTTGCAATGCTTCACCTTGTGTTTTCAACTTCTCTTTCTTTTTATCATCCTTTTATTACCGGAGTTCTTCATTGAGGCTCTACATGGTGGTTCATCAAAGATTCTTTTCATTCTTCAATTGTTCTTCAAGATTTCTCTTGAAGTTATGACCCGCCAAGCTATACTCAAAATTAAACATGGTGTTCAACACATGTCTTGTTTTGAGGAGTTCAAGCAGTCTTCATCTTGCATTCCGAAGTGCAATTCTTTCTACCTTCTCATTTGAGGTGGTGTTATGTCATTCTTGAATATTTGAGTTCGTGTTTCATGATTCATATGTTGTCAAGAATGAGGTATTTTAAATCCATCAATCTCTTTGTTGGAGTTATCTTGGGATATATTTCACCTAAAGCCTTCCATTGGGAATGTTGCTATTTGTGGTGATTACGCATGACCCAAGCTCGCTCTTTATCCTCTTGGTGGAAGAAGTTTTCATCTCTTCGTTGATCTCAAGCAAGCAATTGTTTTCGTTAGTGGCAGATTTTCACCTCAAGTTTTGAGATGTTTCCATAAGCCCACGAGAATCATATCCTTTCATATTGATCTTCCAACAACTCTGTTATAACCTTCTTGAAGGGTGCTTTCCAAGCTCATTTGTGGCAGAAGTTGGCATTTTCTTCTCTATTCTGTTATTCCAATGACCTATCTTCTATTCTTTCTTTCGGAGGCATTGTGATGTTGCTCTTTTCACTCATCATCTCGAATTGTGAGGATCGTGTTCTTTTTGTGCTTATCCATTTAACCGAATTGTTGTGTCATCTCTTCAAGTTTTTTTCATCTTATCAAGTTTTGCCCCTCTTTTCAACCGGATTGCTGTCTGAAATCCTTCTTACCCATTGTGCCATTCTTTCAATTCCGGAGGCAGTGTGTTGTTGATTTCATCAAGTATCCTCTCATTTGTCAAGTTCATGTTGAACTCCTTCCATTTATAGTCGGAGTGCTGCCCAAATTATATCATTCTTCCTCTCTCATCTTGTTTTAACCGGAGTGGTTTCGAATTCTATCTTGTCCATTAAACTCTTGATTCATGTCTTTGCAACCTTCAAGTTCTCGTAATACTCCTTGTTCATCTTTTCTAACGGATTGTTTGCAATCTCGTTCATCTCTGTTGTACTCTTTCTTTTAAATTGCTCAACCTCTCATGGTTCGTGGTTTCACTCGTTCGTCAAAGAAGCAACTTAGTTTTACCTCTTATCTTCCTCTTCCTTTTCCCTCCGGTGCCATTCTAGATCTCGGGACGAGATCCTCTCGTAGTGGTGGAGTGTTGTAACGCCCCGGATACAACTTTCCATATTCGTAAGGCCAACTCTTGCCTTTTCCGGAGATGCGATATGATATTTTCTTCGTGGTTGGGTTTTTGTCTGTTGTTTTGCATTTTGTTTTGTCATGCATTTCATCATCGCATCATCCGCATTGCATCCGCAAGTTTTCATAAAACCTCGTAGCCGTTCATAGTGACCGCTTCTCTATTCGTCTTCGTTGACCTATTGTCAGACCCTTGTCCTCGTTGACCTCTCTCCAACCCCCTCTTGCGTGCATCCGAAACTTGCCCCGAACCCGAACCGGTCAGTCGTCACCGTTGGATCCGAATCATCCCCTAACGTCTATAAAACATCTCCGTTTTCTGAATTGCACTCCCTAACCTGTTTATTTTTGATCGTTCGATTCTAATCGGAGGGTCCGTTTTGCCCTAAGCTAACCAACCTACCTATATAACCAACCTAACCCTAGACCTAGGTTGTTCCATCCATCCAATCCCTCGTGCCGCCACCTTCCAAATCCTCCTCGGGATCCCACCCGATCCAAACCACCAGCCACAGCCGCCACCTTCTCCTCGATCCAAATCATCTCTGACCAGCTCCCTTGATTTCCGCCGCCACCAGATTCCAGCAAGCCATCACCTTCTCCTTGTCTCTGCAGCGAACCCAACCAACACTCCCTCGACCCACCTCGCCTTGCGGATCGCCCGCAGCCTCCCGCCTTCTTTGCACGATCGAGAGAGGAGCTCCCGATCCAAAGCTTCGCCGTTTCCTATGTCCTCCCGTCCCCGAGCACGCAGGCCACCGGAGAGCTCCGCCCCTGCCGTCTTCTTCTCCTTCACCGGACCTTCCTTCCGTCGAGTGCCACCGGCAACCAAACCAGGCCGGTGTAGCCACTCCCTTGACCGTCTCTCTTTTCCTCTCTGTCTCTAATCTCTCTGCTCCCTCTCTGCCGCCATGGACAGGTCTTCGACGCTGCCGCTGCCGTTTCTGCCTCCCTCCGCCTCGCCAAGTCCCCGAACCGCCAGGTCCGCAGGAGCCAAGCTCGCCGACGGCTTCCTCCGGGTCCGGCCGGACTCCTCCAGCCACGACCCTTCCCGACCCGGATCCCGTGCTGTTGTCGTCCCTGCGCCTCAAGTCCCTCGCCTCGGCCAGATCCTACCTGGCGCCGCCGCCTTCGCTTGCCTCGCGTCGCCAAGTCCCTCCTGCCGTCCCGCCGGAGTCCCCTACCTCGCCAGACCCTGTTGCCGCCTTCCCGTCCAGTGCCGCCGCTGTTCTGTTTTCCTGGCAAGCTGATGACCGCGCCCGCTTCAGTGCCTCCCCGCTGTCCATCTCGCTCGGTGCAGCCATGCGTTGACCGCGCCCGGGTCAGCCTCGACCCGATCCAGTGAGCGAGCCGGTCTGCTTGGCCTCTCCATCAGTTCTGGGCCATGGCCCATGGTGAGCAGCGCCCAGCCCCTCTTCTGTGCATGTTGGGCCAGCTAGTTTCGGCCCATGTATTTTTTTCCATGCGCTGCGAATTTTGTCATTTAACCAGAGACTGCCTGTTTTGCAGAAAAACCCTCATGCTTCATGCATTTAATAACTCACAAATGGTGCATCGGATTAAAATGATTTTAACATGTAAAATGCTTAGAATTTCATCTAGTTTAATAATATGCCACTCTCATCCATGTTTGAAATGTTTAACTTGCTGTTTGTTTAATCTTGCTTAAATAACATGCTAAAATGATTTATTTCATAACTAAATAACCGTAGCTCGGTTTTAAATAAACTTCATATGTAAATGGGGTGGAAAAATGCCTAGTTTAATATGGTCCACTTTATTTTCCTGTTTAACAACATTAAAATATGTTACGGCAGAACAGTAGCAAATTCATAAATTCCATATGAGGATTTTCCGGAAATGTTGTTTGTTGTTCCGGCCTCATTTAAACTTGCCTAAATATTTAGTTTACTTTTGTTACACCCCTTGCCATGTTTAACAACATTTAACATTGTTTTTTACCAAAACGAGAGCGAACTAAATATCTCGGATGTGGTGTTTCGTCAATATGCAACTCGTTGCATATTGAGCTCCACTTAACATGTAGTATTCTTTGTTGCACTTTGCCATGCCATGCCTCATTAAACCGGACATGCATCATACTTGTTTGTGCATCATACCATGTTTATGCTTGTGCATTTACCATGTTGTTTGTTTATTTCCGGTGTTGCTTCTTAGTTCCGGTAATGTTGCGATTGTGAGGATTCGTTCGACCACGTCCGTTTGTCTTCTTCATGGACTCGTTCTTCTTCCTAGCGGGATTTCAGGCAAGATGACCGCTACCCTGGATCTCACTACTATCATTGCTATGCTAGTTGCTTCGTTCTATCGCTTTGCCGTGCTACCTATCTCTTGTTGCTCAAGCCTCCCAAATTGCCATGTCAGCCTCTAACCTTTTCACCCTTTCTAGCAAACCGTTGTTTGGCTATGTTACCGCTTTGCTCAGCCCCTCTTATAGCGTTGCTAGTTGCAGGTGAAGCTGAAGATTGCTCCATGGTGGGCAGGGTTATGTTGGGATATCACAATATCTCTTATATTTTTAATGCATCTATATACTTGGTAAAGGGTGGAAGGCTCGGCCTTATGCAGTGTTTTGTTCCACTCTTGCCGCCCTAGTTTCCGTCATACCGGTGTTATGTTCCCGGATTTTGCGTTCCTAACGCGGTCGGGTGATTTATGGGACCCCCGACAGTTCACTTTGAATAAAACTTGTCCAAGGCCCAACCTTGGTTTTACCATTTGCCTCACCACCACCTATACCCTTCCTTGGGTCGGCCAACCCAAGGGTCATCTTTATTTAGCCCCGGGCGGTGCTTGTCTAAGTGCTTTGGTGCGAACCGAGCAGATGCGGGGCCACCTCGGGGCAACTCGAGGGCTGGTTTTACTCGTGGTGACCTATCCGGTGTTGCCGAGAGCGAGATATGTGCAGCTCCTATCGGGATTGTCGGCGCATCGGGCGGCTTTGCTGGTCTTGTTTTACCATTGTCGAAATGTCTTGTAAACCGGGATTCGAGACTGATCGGGTCTTCTGGGAGAAGGTCTATTCGCCGTTGATCGCGAGAGCTTGTCATGGGCTAAGTTGGGACACCCTGCAGGGTTTAAACTTTCGAGAGCCGTGCCAGCGGTTATGTGGCAGATGGGAATTTGTTAATGTCCGGTTGTAGATAACTTGACACCAGATCCGAATTAAAACGCATCAACCGCGTGTGTAGCCGTGATGGTCTCTTCTCGGCGGAGTCCGGGAAGTGAACACGGTTTCTGGGTTATGTTTGACGTAAGTAGGAGTTCAGGATCACTTCTTGATCATTGCTAGCTTCACGACCGTTCCTTTTCTCCTCTTCTCGCTCTCATTTGCGTATGTTAGCCACCATATCATGCTTAGTCGCTGCTGCAACCTCACCACTCTACCCCCTTCCTTTCCCATTAAGCTTTGCTAGTCTTGATACCCATGACGGAGGGAGTACTTTATGAACATCAATGCTACCTTTGAATAGGGTATATTTGCCTCGGTAACTTGTGTTATGGATATTGCAAGTAATTGCTCTGCTCTCATGCCTTTGAAGACATGTTCTAGTGTCTTTGTTCACTCATTTCTGTGCGTATATGTAGTCATATATGGAGTATAATATCGAGAATCATCTTATATTTCTGAACGGAGGTAGTAATAAAATATGGTTTCTGTTTGAATTAGAACCAGGTCCACGGTGGAGATGAAGTTCTCAAAGTCATGCCGTGTGAACCGGAAGACCTGATGATGAGTTCTACTGCTGAACTATCCAGCTGCTGTGTCCTTGTCGCCACGTGTCCTGAACTAGTGTTTTCCTGTAGCTTGAGGCGTGTTCTCGAGGCTGTACTTGACCACAACAATTTCCTGTCTGTGCCTTCGATTACGAAGGGTGTGGTTCTTGTAAAGATTCCCAACAAATCTGATGCGGCATGTCTTCATCATCATGTTTATGAGTGGAATGAACACTCTGTTAGGTTCTCCAAGGTTGACAAGATGGTGATGGTGCATGTAGACATCTCACACGAAGTCCATGGCCTAGTCAGTTATGCGGGGTTCATCACGTAGGTCGGTGGCAAGAAATAGTCTGCAGAGTTTAGTTAGTGCAACTTTGCTTGTCTGTAGTAAGTACTATTGTTAAGTACTTGATTTGTGTTTGTGAACCCTGTATTGTATATTAGTACTGCCGCTTTTGGTGTGTGGTCAGTCCTGAGAACGGTCTATGTTAATGTTTGTCCACTCAATTCAGTCTGTATATTTTGAAGTATCCAGATCATATTTTTTGTGAGGACGGTTTATCAATTATGGTTACACTCCAATATCCATATGCGTTGCAGGGTTTATCACACCCACCAGGATTTCCAGTCCCATGGATGTTTGGTCCATACGATTTGTCATGACCTTTGGACTGTCCTGCTTGTGGGAGTAGGCGGGGCCCCTACATGCCACCTGTAGTTGGACGATCAATCTTCTATTTAGTACTTCAACATAGTGATTTCCTGGTAAGGATTCACTCGTGCCACATCAAGTAAATCTTATTGATTTACTGTCTAAATCTTATTGCTCTAATGTCATGCTTTCTTTCTTTTCCTGCAATTTTACGATGCAGGTTTTGCCATGTGACATTCATCACAGAATGAACCGTTTGGTTTGCTCTACGATGGCTATTTTTGCAAGTTTCACTTCTTATGTCGTGTCAGTAATGAAAGCACTGTCCATCACTTATATTACTGGAAAAAATGGATCAGTCTGTTGTCTGAGTACAAGCTGAATCCCTAGGATGAACTGCAGTTTGGTTTAACAAAAACGCCACAATTAGTCCTTCTTGCGTTTGAAAGAAATGAAGAAAAAAACTAGATCACGGTCACAGATCATAGTCAAGTTAGAAAGCTGATCATAGCAGACCAGACACGATCGCCGCTGTCTCGCACATCGGTACCACCTTCAGCAACGGATCGAGCACCGGCAGTTGCTCTAGCACTGACAGTGGCAGCAGCTCAGTCTGATCCAGCTGAGGATTGGGCACCGACCACGTCAGCGGATCAGTCTGATCTACCGGAGGATCGGGCATCAACACCGGCACCTGCTCCGACACCGGCACCAGCTCTACAAGGAGCACCATCTCCGGCAGCAGCGGCGGCTTTGGCACCTGCACCAACACTTGCACTTGCATCTGCTCCGGCCCGTGCAGTTGCACCGGCAACAGACTGGGCTGCAGTTCGCACTTCACATACCAAAGTCCTTACAAAAACTGACATGTCCACCTTCTTGGTAAGCATTGGCCACCCAAGTGCTTCGTTCTTTTTTCTTTCCATGTTGTTTCACATGATTCACTGTGTTGATCTAAATTTTTGGGTATGTCTTCTTGTTTGCAAACAGAGAATTCCTAGAGCAACGAGGGAGTCTTTCAACAATCCGGGCGACCGTGGCCATGTTTCTCTTACCATGCGCAGCCTTGGTGTGAATGAACCTCCTCGATATACCGTAAGTACAAAGGATGGTCGCATGATGATTGATGCTAAAGGATGGTCAAGGTTCAAATCTAAATCATATCTTGCGGTAGGGGATGATGTCAAAATCGAACATTCTCGGCAAGGAGAGCTGGTCCAAATCAACTTTGAAATTCTTCAGTAGCAGCACGCAACTGCCGAACTGATCTGTCCTCCGAGAGATTTTGATGTAATAATCTGGCATGGTGATACAAGTGCCCTGTGTGTATAAGTAGTATGACAGTATTATTTATCACATGGTATATCGTTGATAGAATTGCAACTTTGATTGCTGGTTAGGAACTGTCGTTCGATTTCATTCCAACAACTGTCGTGCTTTATTCAATTTTGTGTATTCGCCTTGCGACATCATCTAAAACCAGTGCCGTACCGATCGCTTGCAATATGAAAAGTGCTGAGGTAGAACACATGGGCCCCAAACATGTAGGGTCGGCCTGCGGCCCAAAGTCTAGAACCGTGAGCCTATCTGAGTATTATATTCTCAGCTGAACCCCCATAAAAAAAGCTGAACCCTCATAATGCCCGTGCGTTGCAGAGGGAGTATATTTCTCGGCAAGGTGAGCCTGTCTGTGATATAAAAGATTTGTATATTTCTTTACAGAGGGAGTATCTCTTTGTCAAAATATATATTTATGTGTAGCTAGTTACTCCTATCTTTCTACTTCCTTTCGCTGATATGTGGGGCAACTGGCAACGGGGTCCATGTGCCATATGCACAAATTAGAGTGCACAAATTCACGATAGACACACCCCGGTCGTAGAGCCGCAGTAATGCCCAATGAGCCATCAAATCACAACCCCCCTTTCTAACTTTAGCAGTAAGCTGGACGGACGAAGCGACAATATTTCACTGGGCCTGAATCCCCTTCTCCCTCGTCTGCTTGTTCAGAGAAAACCCCCTCTCGGCGATTGCATAGGGTTTTCTCATGGAGAACTAGGTACGAATTCTTCATCCATCCCCGATAAATCCAAGTCCCTTGGTCGCAGGTAATCCTAGGATGGCAGCCGCCGCTGTTGATGCATTTTTCTTCCTACTGAATCTAGTGTGTTTCATTTGCAGTGCGCAAAGTGCGAGTACCCTACAGGTTTCTACGCCCTCGGCAAGATGCCACACTTGTTCCTTCTCATCCTAAGACAACATTTTGAAACGCACACAGCATGTTCCTAGAATCCTCTTTTCTATCCGGGAGGGTGGGGTTTTTTTGAACATGTTGTTTTCTCATATTATTTTTCCCATAGTGTATTATTTGCTCTGCCAGAACACATGTACTCAAGATGCTCGACCTTGCCATAACTGAATACACTAGTTTAATGGTCACACTGAAGACAAGCCATGGATATAAATTCCGAGTTGGGTTCATGAACCAAGAAGATCGCTGCTTTTTTTATGGCCGAACTTGGATAAACTTTCTCAAGTGTTACGGACTGAAAGTTGGCGCACGAATGTCGATGGAAATAGCAGAAGCTGGTCTCATCTTCACGGCGATCTTCCACCCCAACGTCGTTCCAATTGTTCATCCATGTTAGCCTCGATTACTTCTTAACCCACCTATCATGTCTAACTAATCACAATTTAACTTTAGAAGTAGCAACGAATCTCTCACGAAGATGCTACTTCTAACTAATATTTTCTTATAATTGGTGGCATGTGTAGGTTTTTTCAGAGTTAAGCAGTCTGCTTGTTTGTTACTATGTAATAACTCAGCTGTTACTGATGGCACTGAAGTTGACTGGATCAACATCCACAAGTTCCTACACTTTATTGATCGTCTTGAGGTCCTTGTGGGGCGTTTCAATGGTGGAAGGCCACGTGGGATATGTGTGCCACTGCTGCACTCGTTGAACATGTCCAACTATGTCGAGAAACTTATGGTACGAGCTATTTTCTGTTATATATGTTGTTCATAAACTATTGCTTATACACAGTTTTACAGCTATGATCTTCTTGAAACAGGAACTGCCCAGTTCTATTGTTCCTATATAGATGCCTGACCATGGTCGGGTCAGACTTGCGCTTGGTCACAACATGATGTTTATGTTGACCTACTTAATTCCACTTGGAGGTGAAAAGATACTTATTCATGGGTGGTCTCAAATAATGAAGGCCTGTCCATCTTGGAGAATAGGACAGAAGATTATGTTCATGCTTTTCCATGGCTCTAAAGAGAATATCCTCTTTATTGACCACATTGCGAGATGAAGCCACTTTCAGAAGGTTGTGGATGCGCGGGGTGGCGCCTGGGCCTTGTCCTGGGGCTTGGCAGCCTCACCCTTGGTTAACTGTAGGCAAAGTAGCACTGCTCGAGGCATGCTTTGTTCGGTTGAACCTGTATAAGTACTCATACTGCTTTCAGCTTTGGTTGTTAAGTGCCCCTGCTGGTTTCAGTTAAGGTTGTTAAGTACTCCTGCTGCTTTTATAGTCTGTCGTGTTTCTTGATCCTGTCTTCCTCGGCCGCTAAAACCAAACCAGGCCGGTGGGACCGCTGCTTCCGCCTCCATGGTGGCTGTGCCTCGGCAAGACGACGCCGCCCCACTTGTCTCCTAAATCGTTAACGCCGGCGTCCCCAGCGCTTTAGTGCGCTCGCCCGTGCGCCGCCCTCTCGCGTTGTCAACATGGTCGACAAACAACAGGAATCAGCGAGTAAGTGGAGAGGATGCGGAGGGGCCCTGCGTCGGCGTATGGAAAAATAAAATGCTTCCTCCTAGTGTTTTCCTGACATCTGGGACCCATGACATTGTGAGCGTATATAGTCAATAGACAAGAGAACAGGACAAGATCGGCGGATACCTGGGACGTAGCTACTCGAGCAATATGTTTTTTTCTTGGTATTGTTGAGACGGAGCAGGGTTTGAACTGGGCTGTGGCCGTCTAGCACACGCTTACATTTTATGTTCACCATGTGACCAGCCCAGCTATTTTTTTCTTTGTGAAAATGATCCCAGTTTATTTTTTCTGAAGAATACCCAATCCAGGTCTACTTATTTTTCTACGCCCTAATGGGCTGCAACTACTTCAAGACGCCTGCAAATCTTGAAACTAATATGAAATGGGTTGTAAATATAAAAATAGATAACAAATTGGCAATTACTTTATAATTTCTGAACTTTTTCACATTTTCATATTCCTATTTCACTGAGCATTAACCTAATTTAAATATACCTTCAAAGTACTTTAAATCTGGCTCGACATTTTGGTATTAAAAATAGTTTGGAACCCACAGAAATATGCGAAATTGGCCCTGGCCAACCAAAAAAATGACTGCAATAAATTGCATAAGAAGTTGCCATGAGCTATATATAAATTATTAAAAAAAGAGGGAGTGGTCTGACTTGTGGGCCTGTTTAGTTGACGCTTGAATGCAAGATTTTTTAGTTATTATATCGTCGACAAGCGATTCTAGCGAGCGTAACCGTTGGATGTCAATCCAACGGCCGTCGTGTTTCTTCAATCTCGATCTTCTTGCTCCGGCCGCCAAAGCGCCAAGGGAACGCTGCTTCCGCCTCCCGTGGCTGGCTGTCTTTGCGCTTGTGAGCCTCGGCGCCCTACTACTCCCACGGTGGCGGGGCATCCCTCTACTCACCCACACCCCCTGTTATTCTGCGGCGATGGCAGCCTCACACCACAGTCAAACCGGTGAACCCTCGTACTCCTCTCCGCGCGGGCTTCCACTGCCGTGTCTTCCCCGGCTCCGCGTCGTCCCCTTCCTAGGCCTCGCCGTCGTCCACCGCCGTGGTGCTCTCGGCGCGGCGTGGTCAATGTGGTCAACGACCAACTTCCATCGGAGAATCTTGTGACGTGGAGAGGCCGACAGTGGGTCCTGACAGTACCGCAAGGAAGTGCCTGCTTATTACGAGGAAAATAATTATTCCTCCACCTGACAGCAGGGACCCACCGGACGGGCCACCAGTATTTCACGAAAAAAATGTCCCCCCCTGATTGCTGGGACCCACCGGACGGGCCACCGTATTTTGTGGAAAAAACGTTCCCCCCGCTGTCAGCTCGGACCCACCGGAAGTGCCTCCTTATTACGCACAAAAAAATGAATACCCCCGGCTAGCTGGGACCCACCTTGGTGGGAGGCTGACTTGTGGGCCTACTAAGTTGACTGGGACAGAGGCCTTTGTCAACTTTAGTCAATATATGAACGATTCTAGCTCAAGTGACCGTACGATGTCCATCCAATGGCCGTAGTGCTTCTTCAACCTCTGGTCTTGTTGCTCCAGCCGCCCAAAGCAGCGCCGGTCGTGCCGCCTGCTCCTGCCGCCTGTCGCCGGCTGTGATGCCGCGGAGGCCTCACCGCCTCCTACTACTCCCACCGCTGGCCAGGACATCCCTCTACGCACCCACACCCCCTGTTATTCTACGGCGATGGCAGCCTCACACCGCAGCCGAACGAGTGAACCCTCATACTCCTCTACGTGTGGGCATCCACTGCCGTGTCTTCCCCGGCTCCGTGTCGTCCCCTTCCTAGCCTTGTCGTTGTCCACCTCCCTGGTGCTCTCGGGGCGGCGTGGTCAACGTGGTCAAGGAACGACTTCCATCGGACGTGGACTGTACGTGGAGAGGCCGACAGCTGGGTCCACGGCCGCAACAAGGAAGTGCCTCCTTATTATTCGGAAAATAATGATTCCTCCACCTGACAGCAGAGATCCATCGGACGGGCCACCGTATTTCATGAAAAATGTTTCCCCCTTGACTGCTGGGACCCACCAGCTACGCCTTCGTATGCAAGGAAGTGCGTTCGGGCAAAAGAAAGAAAATGATTCGCCCCCCGGACTGCTGGGACCCACCAGCTACATCTTCGCACGCAAGGAAGTGCCTGACAGTCGGGACCCACCTGGTCAAAGCGTACGTAGCGTTGTCATTCTGGTCGTGACGATATGCGTACATCTTGGTGGATGTAAGGCGCGCGTGTCGTAGTAGAGGCGCACACGTGTCGTGGTAGAGGCGCGCATGTAGCATGTACACGTACGTACAATGGCCAGGGTGCAAGAAAGAAAATACGGCCACATATGTACATACGGGTGGGGTCTCGAACGCCTAATCACGTATACGTACGGCCAGGGCTCGTGTACATGGCTGGGTCGGAACGGAGAAACAACGTCGTCGTCATGTTCATGGGGAGGCAACGAAATGCGTCGTGTTCATGGGGAGGCAACGGAATGCGTCGTGTTCATCGGGAGGCAACGGAATGCGTCGTGTTCATCGGGAGGCAACGGAACGCGTGGGAGCCAATTGGCTGGGTCAGAACGGAATGCATCGTCATGTTCATCGGGAGGTCTTGGACAGAACATGCGATGGAAACGAGGCCTAGCGTACCGCAGAACGGAGGAAACGGCCTTGTGTTCGACCGGCACGCGTCAAACAGGATCCTGTTCATCGGGAGGGTGCAGCGTCTGACAAAAGCGGAGAAGCGGACCTCCTACGGTTGAAATGGGGTCTGTTGATCGGGAGGGTGTGGCGTACCACAATACGGACGAAACAGACTTGTGTTGGGCGCCACGGTGAAAGCAGGGGTCTGTTCATTGGGAGGGATGTGGCGTACCGCAAAACGGGACTCCGCGGGATACTGTTCATCTCCACCGTCGACCTCCTCCAGCCTCCACGGGCTACCGTCGACCTCCTCCAGCCTCCATGGGCTCCTGTTCATCCAGCCTCCACCGCGCGCTACTCCACCGGCTACTGTTCAACCACCCCTCCATGGGCACCCCTCCACCGTCTACTGTTCATCCAACCCTCCACGGGGTCGTCCTGTTCATCCAGCCCTCCACACCACAGGGTCCTGTTCATCCAAAGGCAACGCCACCGCTCACTGTTCATCCAGCCCCCCCTTCCCGCGCAACGCTCACTGTTCATCTAGAGAGGCAGCATTGATCGGCTTTAGTTAGCAGTAGTAGCGAAGGAATCGCTTGATCAGGTTCAGTTAATAGCCATCGATCGATCGCTCGGGTTCAGTAACGCGTAGCCTGCAGTCCAATCGCTTGGGTTTAGTTAGAGCCCAACGCCTCGCTCGGGTTCAGTTAGAGCCAACGCCTCGCACACACGCGCATACGTGTACGAGAGAAACACGCATCGCTCGGCCCCCGACCTCCACCGTAACCGGGAACTCCCCAAAATTTTCCTTGCCCTCGCTTCTACCACGGTTTTTTCCGTCATGAACGTCCCAAAGAATGTCATGCAGCTGCGTCTCCAGCCCGCCCAGGACGAAAAGCCCATTTTCTTTCATGATGTTTTTTCATAGAAGTAGGAGCCCACCACATCTATGATGATACCGGGTTTTCTCACAATTGTTGTCATAGAAGTGTCATATGTATGACAGAAAAAAGTTTTGTTCAGCCCAAAATGTCACGGATGTGTCTTTTTTTTGTAGTGCAAGTCTCCCCGATACACCTTCTGTCAGTGATGAACATCAGTGTACATCGGTAGTACAAGGAGGGGCCTTGAGACATTCAAATCTCTATTTTTGTGCAGGTCAACTAAAATTAAGCACCCCAGTTTGCAGAAATGCTTAAACATTAACAATGGGACTAGTTGATGAAACATACATCAACAAAGAGAAGCACTTTATTTATCTACATTGGAAATGAAATGATAGAGAGGACAATTGCTCTATTTTAACTTTATTATTACTTCATTTTATCAATGACACTAGGGTCGAGCAGGTGGCAAACAAGGTGTACCGTGCGTCGGAAGGATGAAGGCCAGGGGTGCTTAGACTCAGATGCTGAAGCTGGCTCTTTTAGTCCCTATCTTCCCTTTGATGTTTCTGTGGTAGCATTTGGGTTGTAATACAAACTTGGTCGAGCTCGTGCGGCGTCCCCCTACCTGCCTAGCTTATGTGGCGAACTTGTCTCCTGCTAGTATTCAGTCTGTTCTAGTAGTAGTTGCATAACTGTCCGTTTATGCTGAGATGTTGTCCGATAATGGATCTTTATGGTTGGGTTTCTTTAATGAAATCGGAGGGAACCCCCTCTTTCGATATATAAAAAAACAGTGGCACTAGCGGTGCCAAAACATTGCCTCAAATTAATATTGCCACTAGATTAAGGTGCAAAATAATAACATCACTGCTTTATCATGGCATTGCCAAAATAGTAGCACAAGAGCAGGATCTTTGGCAAATGGTCAGACCAAAAAGGAACATACCTCCTGATGGGAACCATATCTGCAGTCAACGCCATCATAGAAGGGATGACAACAGTCACCAACATGGATGATTCAATTCATGGGACCTTTTGGTGCAGTTCACCTAAAATGAAGCAATGTCCCATGAGCTAGCAGCTTCTTCTTCTTTTAAGAAAAGGGCTCCAGCCCCGGTTCCATTTCCATCAGAAAACGAAACCCACAAAGCATCTTCTTCATTAGTTGCAATAAAATTGAGCAACATCAAGGTTGGTTGTGAGATCCTGGAATGTTCAACTATAATTTGGATATCATTTGTGCAGTTCAACTAAGATCGAGCGTGAAATGTATATCTCTATTTGCACAAAAAGGTGGAAAGGAGGGTGACTAACAAGTGATGAAACATGCATCAAATGAAAAGAAGCATGTTCCTTATCTGAATGGCAATCCTACAAGGACAGTAGCAATTTCTAAAGCAGTAGCATTGCTAGATATTAGTGTGGGCATTAGGATTAACTATGACAACCATAAAATAAGACATTACTTTAATGGTGCCATTGCTTCATTTTACCAGCAACATTACTTTAACAACTACTACAGAGTCGGTATTTGGGCACGGGAGAGTAGGCGGACCAGGAGTTGCATTTCTAACGAAAAGAAGCAACTTATCTTAATGGGAAATTTAGCAGGACATGAAAAAAGTGCCATTGATTCATATTACTGGAGGCATTACATTGAAAACAACATTGGTTTAACGTGTCCTTACTTTTAACAGTGCGACTGCTAAATTTTACCAGTGGCATTACATAAGAGTGGCTCGGGGCAACAAACATCAGAACAGGATATCTGGGTTGGTCCCATTTTTGTTCGGTATAGCCACCTTATATTGTGTGAGGCTAGCAAATCCGTGCTGGACTTACTCTGTTGACTTGTCCCCCGGTCCCCACTTTCTTTCCTTTTTCAACCAATAGATCGGGTTTATATTGAGTTTGTACTATGTTTCCCTTTATTTTCCTATTAGACCTCGAGACCAGTTGGATAGCTAGTCTCTGCTACTTTTCGCCCCCGTTATTTCCTCTTTCGACCAAGTCCTAGATTCAGGTAACAAATCTTCCCCCACCCCCACCCCTTTCTTCCTTGTTTGAACCAAGTAGTACTAGATTCGAGTGCATGAACTAGTTTTACCTCTTAACAGTAAAAATTTAGGTGGTTTTCGAACAGCCGATCGATCCTATCTATGAGGGAGCCTGAGAAATAGTAAAAGATACAAATGCAGCGGCGTCAGGAGCTCGGGAAGTAGAGCAAGGCCGGTTTTGAAGGAAGTTATACCTGAGGGTCGCCGGGATGTCGCTAGGTGGGCTGCGGGAGGCCGGATCTGCACATACTATGACAGCGAGGAAGAAGGGGTCGGAGGCCCTTCCTCGCCAGTGGTGCTTGGGAGAGAATGGCAAGGCACGCACATCAGGACGCACCGGCAGTGGGTAAGAGCCGGCACCGAGGACAACCGCGTGAACATTGCACCTTCTCACCTTCCCCGTCGGAGAGGATTCGGCTGGATCTGTGACCAGCAGTGAGCAGAGAGAGAGAGAGAGTGTGTGGCCACCGCTGTCGTGTTTAGATCTGGAGAGGACGAGGCAGTGTGAAGAGAGCAACACTAGCAAGCAAGCGCGGAGGCTCCTGCCTATATAGTGGAGTACTAGTTTTTTTTTGTCTACCGGAGCCGGCTTGACCTCGTCAATGACTGTCGAGAAGTCTTCATGCATGTGCCCCAGAGGCGCAGTTGTTGTCATTTTAATCTGAAGCACCGGATTATAACATATAACACGAAAAAATGCCACATGACAAGAAATCATAACCTCACTGCCCAAAGGAGACAACATGAATCCCGATGGACAAGCTAGACAAGGATCAAAGCTCAAATTAAAGATAATCTCGTAGAAAAGGGGTCCGTCGATAGTTGTCGTAATTAACATAGCCGGCTTGACCTAGATGGCAGCCGAGTAGTCTTCGTGCATGTGCCCCCAATGACTAGCCCAACTCAGTTGTCGCTGTTTAACCCTCGAAGTGATCTGAAGCACATGACACCTAATTTTGCGAGATGACAAGAAACCTTTTTTTAGAATCCTCACCAGAACTACAGCCCTGTACAACCCAGCCTGCACGATATGTAGACGATAGCCAATCCAGGCGTGTCTGCAGGAGTCTGGTCACATGCATGGACGAACTGATCTTCCGTGTCTTGCAGGGATCGTCCAGGCACCAACGTATGTACAACACTTCTCTAGTACAACCGCTCGTCTCTCAATTCTATTAACTCACTCGACTTGCGGGGCCGGGGAGTATGCCTATGGTCGGTTCTCAATTGCAGTCCCACATGCATGTGCAAACACAATATGACGCGCGTTCCATTGGAAGAGCGGTGTGTCAGACCGACCGACCGTCTGGGGTGCGATGCTAACGCGACAGGTGTGATGTATACTCCGTACCTGTGTACCGCCGTTTTCTTGAGGCTTTGCTCCATGGCGCAATCCATGGATACAAAATTAGTATACTATACTATTTAAAAGTCAAGGGCGGGGCTTTTCCTGCGCGGTAGGTGGGGCAGTTCCACCTAGTCGGTGAGGGAGTCCTGGATTAAGGGGTCCTCGGACAGCCGGACTATATACTTTGGTCGGACTGTTGGACTATGAAGATACAAGATTGAAGACTTCGTCCCGTGTCCGGATTGGACTCTCCTTTGCGTGGAAGGCAAGCTTGACAATTTGGATATGTAGATCTCCTTCTCTGTAACTGACTCTATGTAACCCTAGCCCCCTTTGGTGTCTATATAAACTGGAGGGTTTAGTCCGTAGGACAACAACAATCATAATCATAGGCTAGCTTCTGTGGTTTAGCCTCTACGTTCTCGTGGTAGATCAACTCTTGTAATACTCATATCATCAAGATCAATCAAGCAGGAAGGAGGGTATTACCTCCATCGAGAGGGCCCGAACCTGGGTAAACATTGTGTCCCCCGCGTCCTGTTACCATTAGCCTTAGACGCACAGTTCGGGACCCCCTACCCGAGATCCGTCGGTTTTTACACCGACATTGGTGCTTTCATTGAGAGTTCCACTGTGCCATCATGATAAGGCTTGATGGATCCTTCAATCATCTTCAACGACGCGGTCCAAGGGGAGATTTTCCTTCCCGAACAGATCTTCGTAGTCGGCGGCTTCGTACTGCGGGCCAACTCGCTTGGCCATCTGGAGCAGATCGATAGCTACGCCCCTGGCCATCAAGTCAGGCTGGAAGCTTGAACTATACTGTCGATATCCGCGGAGACTTGATCTTCGACGGATTCGAGCCCATGTCAGATGCACCGAACGGTCACGATGAGCATGACTTAGAGCTGCCATCAGACAGTGTTCGAGGATCGCGCCTGCGGTGGCGCCAGGAATCAATCGGGAGCAGATCATGCCATCCGAGGAAGGGTGGATGTACCCCGCCACGGAGGCCGTACACTCCTCGGCCTTGGAGCCGAACACTGACCTCACCTCCTATGAGGCCAGGATCATTGGACCCTTGGACTCGACTCCAGCCATAGGATCCGAACTGCGTACGGCCGTGCCTATCGAATCTAATTGGGCACCGGTCATGGAGTTCACCTCCACGGATATCTTTCAGCACTCGCCCTTGGGTGACATGCTAAATTCACTAAGGTCTCTCTCCTTGTCAGGAGACTCTTGGCCGAACTATGTCCGGCTCGAGTGGGAAGAGGGCGACGAGGAAATTCGTTCCCCACCCACCACCCACTTAATAGCCACTGTCGATGACTTAACCGACGTGCTTGACTTCAACTCCAAATACATCGATGGTATGGACAACGATGCAGGAGAAGAACAGGAACCACCACCTATAGGGCGCTGGACAGACACCTCATCATATGATATATACATGGTGGACACCCCAAAGAAAGCAATGGCTATGAGGCAACATAAGATAATCCCCTGTGGAAGCAATCTAGGCACCAGCGTCATAGGCGCCGCTCCAAGCCCCGCCATAGCAAAAATAGTGATACCGGCACAAGAGATGATAACAATCCAGATGGTGCCGAAGACGAAAACAATCCTGCCCAGCCAGGCTTGAAGCAGGCCGAGCAACAAGATGGGCAAGCTAGCCCTAAAGAACAGGCAACAGATGGAGAATCAGAGGATGATAACTACATGCCTCTCTCTGAAGACGAAGTGGGCCTTGGCGATGAAGAATTCATCATGCCTGAGGATCCCGTCGAGCAGGAGAGCTTCAAGCGCCGACTTATAGCCACCGCAAAAAGTCGGAAGAAAAAGCATCAACAGCTTCAAGCTGATCAAGATCTGCTAACTAATAGATGGACCAAGGTCCTGGCCGCCGAGGAATACGGACTCGAGCGCCCTACCAAAAGTTACCCAAAGCACAGGTTGCTACCTCAACTAGAGGAGGAGGCGTTAAAACCCACACTACCAGCACATGATGCAGCTGACCGGTCACCACGTGGCCGCGACAAAGCGGCAAACCAGCCCGAAGTCCAGCCCGCACCCCGACGGCAAACAAGCAAAAACATGAAGGCCCGGGGCTCCACGCATGACCTGCGAGACAAATTGAAAAACAAAGCAGGACAGTCAAGATTGATCTACGGATCACGGGGGCACACCCCAACGCGTGGCGAGGACCGTCACACCAGATACACTAACAAATCCGGCCGGACCGAATACAATGTAGCCCGGCAGAGGCGCCGCACACCCCCTATGCTTCACTGATGAAGTAATGGATCATGAATTCCCAGAAGGATTTAAACCCGTGAACATTGAATCTTATGATGGTACTACATACCCCACGGTATGGATAGAAGATTTTTCCTCCATATTCACATGGCCCGCGGAGATGATCTACACGCTATCAAGTACCTCCCACTAAAACTCAAGGGACCGGCTCGGCATTGGCTGAATAGCTTGCCGGCCAACTCCATCGTGAGTTGGGAGAGCCTGGCAGACGTGTTCCTACAACTTCCAGGGCACCTATGTGCGACCACCGGATGCTGATGATCTAAGTCACATAACCCAACAGCCCAGGGAGTCAGCCAGGAAATTTTGGACCCGGTTCCTAACCAAAAAGAACCAAATTGTCGACTGTCCGGATGCCGAAGCCCTAGTGTCCTTTAGGCATAACATCCGTGATGAGTGGCTTGCCCGACATCTCGGCCAAGAAAAGACAAAGTCCATGGCAGCCCTCACAACACTCATGACCCGCTTTTGTGCGGGCGAGGATAGCGGGTTGGCTCGTAGCAACAACACAGCAAGCGATCCTGGCACATCAAAAGCCAAGGATAGCAACGACAAACCACAGCGCAACAAACACAAGCGCCGCAAAAACGATGATAGTGCCAAAGACACGTCAGTCAATGCCGGATTCAGTGGCTCCAAGTCCGGTTAGCGGAAAAGGCCATTCAACAAAAACTATTCAGGCCCGTCCAGTTTGGACCGCATACTCGACCGTCCATGCCAAATTCATGGCACCCCAGGAACACCAGCCAATCATACCAACAGAGAATGCTGGGTCTTTAGACAAGCCGGCGGGTCGGATGCGAAAACAAGGGAAGGGTCTCAGCGGCGATGGCGAAGAGGAGCCCCGATCACCGAATACAGGAGGACAGAAGAAATTCCCTTCCCAGGTGAAAACGGTGAATATGATATACGCAAGCCACATTCCCAGGTGGAAGCGTGCACTAAGGGACGTCTATGCAATGGACCCAGTCGACCCAAAAGTTTAACCCGTGGTCCTCTTGCCCGATCACTTTCGATCGCAGGGACCATCATACCAGTATCCGTCATGACGGTTCGGCCGCATAGGTCCTTGACCCCATCATTGACGGATTCCACCTCACACGAGTCCTTATGGACGGTGGCAACAGCCTGAACCTGCTATATCAGGATACAGTGCGCAAAATGGGCATAGACCCCTCAAGGATCAAGCCCACAAAAACCACCTTCAAAGGTGTCATACCAGGTGTAGAGGCCTGTTGCACGGGCTCAATCACACTAGAAGTGGTCTTCGGATCTCTGGACAATCACCGTACCGAAGAGTTAGTCTTCGACATCGTCCCCTTTCGCAGTGACCATCAGGCACTGCTCAGACGAACCGCGTTTGCTCTGTTCAACGCGGTGCCACATTATGCCTACCGTAAATTCAAGATGCCCGGACCATGCGGCATCATCATGGTTAATGGCAGGGCCGAACTCCCCCTCACTGCCGAAGAGTCTACCGCCGCTTTAACAGCAAGAGCAACGGATGGCACCTTCCAATCGAACCTCGAGTCGATGGCCAAGCTCCCGGACACCACCAAAGGAGTCCGAACTACTACACGACAGGATAGCCCGGCCCGTCCGGAGCTTAATTAAAAACACTCCGACAAAAGTTAAGACAAGCCACATACTGCGTCTCAACTGCTCTGTGGCACAAAACCATTTCTTGCATTTTCTTTGCAGGTTCACCTTTGCGTAGGCCAGGACGGATGGCGTGGAAACAGTTCGAACGCATAAGGGAATCTCTAGATATTCCCCTCGATGATCATCCGACTACACTCCGGATCCGCATACAGCTTCCTCCCGCCTGGTCTCAGCAGGCTCCGCAGCCATATTTCTTTTCATCACATTACCTGTACTCATACGCGTTGACGTATTATTCAAATACAACATATGGATTTATATGATGCCTATCTGTTGTTATTTCTTATTGAAACTCTTTCGTCAAAAGGCAGCGGCACATCGAGATATTCCTTAATATGCCAGGGGCTTCATCATACCCATAATATGGCAATAAAGTCTGAACACCTTAGCGATAGTTTGGCACCCCGAACTTATAGCATTATATGCATCAGCTCCGAATCATGTCTTGGGTCAATAGTTGGGTTTGTCCGGCTCCTATGTTTTCGTACCTTACGTTCCGCTATATCGGCTAAGGTAGCATAGGGAGAACTATTGTGATTGTGTCCCGGTTCTTTCGGACGAGCACCTCGATGAAAGCCGGCCCGATTGTCATGATGCAGCGAGAGCTGGTCAGCTGTTCGAGAGGTTGTAAAATCTTTAAGGATTTCTTCCGCATAATGCCATAACCAATGCAGCATGCGATGAATCGGCTTTTTTCCGATCAGGCGCTTATAGAGCCCCTCGTGCGGTCTTCCGAACACTAGGGGCTGCGCATACCTTCCTTTCAAAAACTCCTATGGCTAAGTGGGAGTGATAAAGCCCTATAGTCCGATTGCCTGGTTCGCTGTGCTGAACACCTCCTTTAGGGACCCAAAACTAGGATAAAGAGTGCTCAGGTGTATCCCGAACACCCCCGTACTTACTACGTGGGGGCGGAAGCCGACGACTGGCCAACTCTCAGGATTAGTATATAAAACGGCCACACAGGAGGAAAAATTTCAAACGACAAGCAATAAATAATAGAAATGACCTTTTTCACACATTACAAAGGACAAACATGACCGTATTCATGGAAATATAATGTCCTTGGTGCATTGCTCCGCCGCAAGGCGGGCTCCTTTCAAGACACCTTCATAATACAACTCGGGCTTGCGGTGCTCTGATACGTCTCCAACGTATCTATAATTTTTGATTGTTCCATGCTATTATATTACCCCTTTTGGATGTTTATGGGCTTTATTTTACACATTTGTACCATTTTTGGGACTAACCTACTAACCGGAGGCCCAGCCCATATTGTTGTTTTATTGCCTGTTTTAGTATTTCGAAGAAAAAGGAATATCAAACGGATTCCAAACGGAATGAAACCTTCGGCAGCGTTATTTTTGGGAAGAATATGATCCTGGAGACTTGCAGTTCATGTCAGAAGATCCCCGAGGACTCCACGAGATAGGAGGGCGCCCCCCCTATAGGGCGCAACCCCCTGTCTCGTGGGCCCCTTGAGCACCTCCCGACATGAGGAGTAGGGATCGCCTATATAAGCCAATGTACCCTAAAAACATCGAATATCAAGATAGACTGGGAGTTCCACCGCCGCAAGCCTCTGTAGCCACCAAAAACCTCTCGGGACCCCGTTCCGGCGCCCTGCCAGAGGGGGAATCCATCACCGGTGGCCATCTTCATCATCCCGGCGCTATCCATGACGAGGAGGGAGTAGTTCACCCTCGGGGCTGAGGGTATGTACCAGTAGCTATGTGTTTGATCTCTCTCTCTCTCTCTCTCTCTCGTGTTCTCTCTATGGCACGATCTTGATGTATCGCGAGCTTTGTTATTATAGTTGGATCTTATGATGTTTCTCCCCCTCTACTCTCTTGTGATGAATTGAGTTTCCCTCTTGAAGTTATCTTATCGGATTGAGTCTTTGATTTGAGAACACTTGATGTATGTCTTGCCGTGTTTATCTGTGGTGACAATTGGATATCACGTGCTACTTGATGTATGTTTTGGTGACCAACTTGCGGGTTCCGCCCATGAACCTATGCATAGGGGTTGGCACACGTTTTCTTGACTCTCCGGTAGGAACTTTGGGGCACTCTTTGAAGTACTTTGTGTTGGTTGAATAGATGAATCTGAGATTATGTGATGCATATCGTATAATCATGCCCATGGATACTTGAGGTGACAATGGAGTATCTAGGTGACATTAGGGTTTTGGTTGATTTGTGTCTTAAGGTGTTATTCTAGTACGAACTCTTGAATAGATCGATCTGAAAGAATAACTTTGAGGTGGTTTCGTAGCCTACCATAATCTCTTCGTTTGTTCTCCGCTATTAGTGGCTTTGGAGTGACTCTTTGTTGCATGTTGACGGATTGTTATATGATCTATCTATGTAATTATTGTTGAGAGAACTTGCACTAGTGAAAGTATGAACCCTATGCCTTGTTTCCTATCATTGCAATACCGTTTACGCTCACTTTTATCATTAGTTACCTTGCTGTTTTTATTATTTCAGATTACAAAAACCTTTATCTACCATCCATGTTGCACTTGTATCACCATCTCTTCGCCGAACTAGTGCACCTATACAATTTGCCATTGTATTGGGTGTGTTGGGGACTCAAGAGACTCTTTGTTATTTGGTTGCAGGGTTGTTTGAGAGAGACTATCTTCATCCTATGCCTCCCACGGATTGATAAACCTTAGATCATCCACTTGAGGGAAATTTTCTACTGTCCTACAAACCTGTGCACTTGCAGGCCCAACCACGTCTACAAGAAGAAGGTTGTGTAGTAGACATCATGCTCCTTTCCCTCCAGCGGTCCCTCAGTCATCAGCTTTTCCACATCCATCTTCCCCCAATGCACCTTTGCACGGGTGAAGGCCATTCGCGCGCCTTCTATGCAGACCGACCGCTTGATGACTTCGAGTCGAGGGCAGGCACTCACAAGCCGCTTCACGAGCCCGAAGTAACTGCTTGGAATCGGCTCGGTGGGCCACAGCCAGATAATCAAATCCTTCATGGCTAGCTCGGCCGCCTTATGTAGTTCGACCAGCTGCCTCAGTTGATTGGAGAAAGGCACCGGATAATTCGGCGCTAGATACTACATCCAGAAGAGCCTATCTGCAGTATTCCCCTCTTCGGCTCGGTAGAATTGGGCGGCATCAGAGATGCTACGTGGCAGCTCTGCAAATACCCCTGGAGAAATTAGAAATTAAACTCTCAACTTGATTTTCTCCTTTCAAATACCCGCTTTGTATAGAAAAAGCCTTACCGGCCGCAATCTTCCTCGTCTCCTAGATTTCCTTCAGGGCACCTTGGGCTTCCCCCCGTTATCACTTGCAGCTTGGCGAGCCTGGGAGAGTTCAGATTCTTTCCGTGATAAACTCTGCTCCAAGGTATCGCACTTCTTCACGGCCTCTTGAAGCCCCCGCTCAGCCTCAATAACTCTGGCCTCATGCTTCTCACAGAGAGCCTCCTCTGTGGCGGCCTTCTTCTCGGCTTCGGTCACAACCTTTTTAAGAGCCTCAATCTCAGCCGTCGCTCCTAGACCACATTATAAAAATATTTTCATCATGCACACTTATTCATTTGTGCTAAACAAACAAGGTTTTTGTATACCTTGGTTGTCCTCCAGCTGTTTCTGCACTCGGCCAAGTTCTCCTTTGGCCCGCTCCAGACTATGCCTCAGTCCGGATACTTCCACAGCATGAGAGGCGGCAGACGTTGCAGACGCCTGCTTATTAAAAACAGGTAGAGGTCATCAAGTAAGTCTCCTGTGACCATACAATTGATCCTCTGTCCGGTCCTTTCCTTCACCGAACACTGTATCAGGGGCTGCTATCTATACCATGACACACTTCCAAACCTCATAAAACATACCTCAAAGCCTCTCATGAGGCTGATACAGGATTCATTCAGTCTACTCTCGACGGACTGAATCTTCTGAATCACCGCACTCATAAGGGCACGGTGTTCATCAATGATGGAGGCGCTCTTCAGCGCCGCTAACAAACCATCCGACACCTCTGGTTGGACGGAGGTTGCCGGAGGAATAGACACACCCCCTTCAGTCGACGAGGGCCGCCTGTCTGACTC
The DNA here is from genome assembly GCA_021437245.1 of Aegilops speltoides. Classification (NCBI taxonomy): domain Eukaryota; kingdom Viridiplantae; phylum Streptophyta; class Magnoliopsida; order Poales; family Poaceae; genus Aegilops; species Aegilops speltoides. The sequence continues at coordinate 187,116,908 of CM038147.1, forward strand.
TGGGGCCTTATGGGTCTTCAGTACCGTGTTCGGCTGGGGGCCAGATTCAAAACGACCCCCGTCGTCGAGTTTCACGGGAGCCTTCTCTCCCGTGTGTCCGGACCCTGAAGTTTGGCCTCCTGGCGCCGCCTTCGCGATCTCCCCTCCCCTCCCCTCGATATCATTCCCATGTCTGGGGGAGGGGGCCTTCGGGGGTGTCCCGCTCTCCATAGCATCCGAACCTAGCAAATCCTCCGACGAGGGTTGTTCGGCGCGGGACCTCGCGGGACTGTAAAAAGTATGGCTCAGATTAAAATGTTATGCCACGTCAAGTCTGGACACATAAGTATGTTCGGATTTTATACTCACGAGTTCACCAGGGGCTGGGCCCTGGGATCCCACTCCGGGCTGCTATCGGCGGCGGCAGTGGACTCCTCTGGAAGGGGAGTTCTCCCCTTTTAGGTGACTCGGCCTCCAAGGATGTGGAGGTCGTCCTTTTCTTTCTTCCCCCCGCGGGGGATTCGTCTTCCTCCTCCTCCCCATCCTCTTCGGAGGAAGAATGGGCATTGGAGACTTTGGATTTTGTGTCCGAGGCACCATAGCAATAGAGGCCGCCCCTGGTCTTCTTGGCCTCCTTTTCGGCCTTCTTCTTCGGTGCCTTATAAGGCGTCGGGACCAGCATCTTCATCAGAAGTGGGCCGACCGGTTCTTCTGGCAGCGGGGCCGGAGAATAGATCCGCCCCGCCTTCTTTGCCCAACCCTAGGAAATTGATGGGAAATACGTTAAGCATTTTCCTTAGGATATGCAAATAAAACATATGAATTGTCAACTTACAATCACTTATCGAACTTGCAGGGCAGGACAGTTGGTACCCGCGGTCCTCGGCGGAGTCCGGCCACGATTTGCCGGACTTAAAAAGCACCTTCCAGATATCCTCATGCGTGGAGTGATAACCCACAAGTATAGGGGATAATTGTAGGCTCTTTCGATAAGTAAGAGTGTCGAACCCAATGTGGAGCTAAAGGTAGAACAAATATTCTCTCAAGTCCTATCTGCCACTGATACGACTCTACGCACGCTTAATGTTCGCTTTACCTAGAACAAGTATGAAACTAGAAGTACTTTGTAGGTGTTGTTGGATAGGTTTGCAAGATAATAAAGAGCACATAAATATAAACTAGGGGCTGTTAAGATAAAGAAGCAATAAAGTAAATATAGCGAGTATGGAGAAGTGGTGGTAGGAGTTGTGAAATTGTCCCTAAGCAATTGACTATGTTACTAGACCGGTAATCACTATTGCAATTCTATTTGAGGGAGAGGCATAAGCTAACAAACTTTCTCTTCTTGGATCATATGTACTTATGATTGGAACTCTAGCAAGCATCCGCAACTACTAAAGATCATTAAGGTAAAAACCCAACCATAGCATTAAAGTATCAAGTCCCCTTTATCCCATCATGCAAACAACCTACTTACTCGGTGCGTGCTTACATCACTCCGCCACCCACCATAAGCAAATCATGAACATATTGCAAACCCTACAGCGGGAATCCCTCACGCTTGTGCAACACGGAGGGCACAATAGGACAGCACCAATAATAAAACATGCAACTCAAACCAATCATAGCAATTCATTAATCACCGATAGCACAATGAAAATCTACTCAGACATCATAGGATGGCAACACATCATTGGATAATAATATGAAGCATAACGCACCATGTTCAAGTAGAGGGTACAGCTGGTTGCGGGAGAGTGGACCACTGAATATAGATGGGGGAAGGTGATGTAGACGTTGGTGAAGATGATGGAGGTGTTGGTGAAGATCGCGATGATGATGATGGCCCCCGGCGGCGTTCCGGCGCCACCGGAAGCAAGGGGGAGAGAGAGCCCCCCTTCTTATTCTTCTTCCTTGACATTCTCCCTAGATGGGAGAAGGGTTTCGCCTCTGGTCCTTGGCTCCCATGGCGTAGGGGCGAGATCCCCTCCGAGATTGGATCTGTCTCTCTGTTTCTCTCTGTTTTCGCGTTCTCAGATTCTGCCCCTTCACTGTTTCTTTTATATCCGGAGATTCGTAACTCCGATTGGGGTGAATCTTTCACCCAGATCTTTCTCATAAAATTAGCTTTCTTGTGGCAAAAGAAGAGCGTCAACTGCCTTCTGGGGGGGCAGGAGAGTCGGGGCGCACCTACCTCCCTGGGGTGTGCCCCCTATCTCCTGGCCCCCTCGGGCACCGTCTCGCATTGATTTTACTTCCCAAAAATCACAAATATTCCAAAATAATTCTCTGTCCGTTTTTATCCCATTTGGACTCCGTTTGATATGGGTTTTTTGCAAAACATAAAACATGCAACAGATAGGAACTGGCACTGGGCACTGGATCAATATGTTAGTCCCAAAAAATAGTATAAAAAGTTGCCACAAGTATATGAAAGTTGTAGAATATTGGCATGGAACAATCAAAAATTATAGATACAACGGAGACGTATCATGGAGCCGAAGAGCTCTAGCAGGGTCTGGTGCTTGGCCGGGTCGAACTCCCATAGATTGCAAGCTCGGTGTTGACAAGGTAGAATCCGGCGAACTAACATCACCTTGAATACATTGACGAGCTTGATATTCTTGTCTTCCATATCTTGGACACGCGTCTGGAGCACCGATAGTTCGTCAGACGAAGCCCAGTTCAGGCCCTTCTTGGGCCAGGACGTGAGTCGTAGAGGGGCTCCGGATCAGAATTCCGGAGCAGCGGCCCATTCTTTGCCGCGCGGCTCAGTGATGTAAAACCACTACTGCTGCCACTCCTTGACGGAATCACTGAAAGTAACCGTTGGCCATGTAATGTTGGGCATCTTGCTCAACATGGCGCCTCCGCACTCGGTGTGCTCGCCGCTTACTACCTTGGGCTTCACGTTAAAAACCTTCAGCCATAAGCCAAAGTGTGGCGGGATGCGAAGAAAGGCCTCACACACGACGATGAATGTCGAGATGTTGAGGAAGGAATTTGGGGATAGATCATGAAAATCAATCCCGTAATAATACATGATGCATGAACAAAGCGGATGAAGGAAACCTAGCCTCTGAGACAAAATGAGGGAGGAATACCACCCTCTCGCGGGGTTCCCGAGTGGGGATGATCTGTCCCGCCGTTGGAAGACAGTGGCCAATTCTCTTGGCCAAATACCCGGCCCCCCGAAGCTTTTTGATATCCTTCTCCCGGACGGTAGAGGCCATCCACTTGCCTCCTGCTCCGGATCTGGACATTTTCGGGAAGCCTTTTTGGGTGGAGAAGAGGAGCGCTTGGGCACTAGGGCTCGAGCGAAAAGGAATGGATGAGCAGAGGAGGGCGTGGGTAAAAAAGGGAGTTCTTATCCCCTTATAAAGGCAGCAGAGATCCTGCGCCTCCCCACTTGCCCGCTAAAATCGCTTATTCCCCAAGCGCCACAATTGATGGCACGGTTGGGTTACCCACACCCGCATTGATGAGAATCCCGTGATAAGGGGACACAATATCTGCTTTGACAAGACATGCCGATAAAACTGCCTCGCGATATGTGCGGTGGCAGGTTGTGAAAAATGGTTCGAATAATGACCGGGCCGTGGCATGATGTCATGAAAATCTGTCATCGGATTAGATTTGTGGAATATTGTGCTCTCTACGGTGGTATGTGGAATTTGTTTTGCAGAGCCAGTCATGATTCTCGTGTTCAATATCTTCTATGAAGTATTCAGAGAAGGAACCCGCCTTGCAATGCCGAAGACAATCTACGTGCAGGACTCATCGTCATTGAAGCCTGGTTCAGGGGCTACTGAGAGAGTCCTGAATTAAGGGGTCCTCGGACAGCCGAACTATATACTTTGGCCGGACTATTGGACTATGAAGATACAAGATTGAAGACTTCGTCCCGTGTCCGGATGGGACTCTCCTTTGCGTGGAAGGTAAGCTTAACAATTCAGATATTTAGATCTCCTTCTCTGTAACCGACTCTGTGTAACCCTAGACCCCTCCGGTGTCCATATAAACCATAGGGTTTAGTCCGCAGGACAACAACAATCATAATCATAGGCTAGCTTCTAGGGTTTAGCCTCTATGATCTCGTGGTAGATCAACTCTTGTAATACTCATATCATCAAGATCAATCAAGCAGGAAGTAGGGTATTACCTCCATTGAGAGGGCCTGAACCTGGGTAAACATTGTGTCCCCCGCCTCCTGTTACCATTAGCCTTAGACGCACAGTTCGGGACCCCCTACCCGAGATCCGCCAGTTTTGACACCGACAGTCGGTTCGACAGAGACGTGAGAAGATGAGGGAGTAGGCCGCTGCAAACGTAGGGCTGTGTGATTTGACAGCGAGTTACTGCTAGATAGGTGGGGCCCGATGATTTGACTTGACATTATCATTTTAACTGCGGCGCTACGACCGGCGTGAGTCTCCCGATTCCTGACCACCTCCATACAGGTGCCTCTCCCAATGCTCCACCATGTAGAGGCTGGCTCTTGCATTTGAGCCCACTCCTCCACTTTTTCCTTGCCTCTTTCCTCCACATATGCAAAAATGTCGTGTGAAGCAGGCTTATAGCCCACTATTGTACTTACTTGCTCCTACAGGTGCTAAGCTTTCCACATAGGCATAAAGTCTGATGTGGCAAGTTAATTAAGAAGAGAGAGACTAGTTTGGTGACCCAAGGAAGAAATGGTGCTAAGCGCGTGTAGCTAGGTGAAAAGACAATTTTGAGTCTATAGCTAATTAAATGAAGCAAACTTAGGAACAAAAAACTAAGCACCTATGCATTGGGGACTTGATTGCTAAGCCATTTAATGCCCTTAGCACCTCATCTAAGCACCATTTCATTGGAAGAGGTCACTCCTTGGCAAATGCAATAAATACTACGAAGAAAGAGATAGAGAGAAGTAAAAAAATACTCTTATAGCCAACCTTATAGCCAACCTTATAGCTAACCTTGTTGTAGTATGAGTGACTAAGTGATGACTATGTATGACATGCCAACATCAGATAGCCTAACACACCGTGTTGAATCTCCAAGGGCGCGACTGCACGAGCGAGGCGATGGTCGTGGTAGGCACAACCATGATACGGGCTGCTAGCAGCCCTTGGATCTGAGATCGAACGGTCGCATGCTAAGTTGCTGAAAATTTGCAGAATAACCCTCCAGGATAGGATATTCACCCATAGGTCTAGAATCATGCCATGCAACCATTCGATCTCAGATCCAAGGGCTCTCGGAAGCCCGTATCATGGGAGAATGGAAAGCTTCATATCACATGTAATTTTCCCGATGCTTGACATGACATCGAAAGCCATTTAATTGGGCGTCGAGTAGACATGACATCTAATTGGGCCCCCCATAGTACTGTGCATGAATCCATTTATCCACCAGGCAAGCCACTACCCTGTCGTTCGCACGCCCCACTCAGCAACTTTATAATCGAAAAACTGCTGGCAGGTCACTCCTACTCGTCCCCGGACGTCCTTTAACATTACGGCAGTTTGCTCCTAGTCGTCCCGTCCTTTCACATTACGGCAGCTCCACTAATCCTAACCCTCCTCCCAAATCCATGGCGTCCCAAATCTCCATGATCGGTGGTGAGTACAAGGTTAGAACCATCACCGACAATGAGTTCAATGTCATCTACACCCGTTCTTCTGCGACGGTGAAAGGATGCCTTGCTCACTTCAGACGCATGTTCGAAAACTCAAATGATGAGTGGGTCACTGGGATAGATGTTGAGTACACCACAGTCCTGGGACAAGAGAAGGATCTAAAGGAGGAAGAGAAGACGAAACCCGCCGTGATCCAGGTTTGCGTGCATGACTTATGCTTGGTCTACCACATATACCATGCCGACGTTAACTGCCAGGATTTTAAGAACTTCCTCAAGGACGGCCTAGTCAAATTCGTTACTGTAGACTTTACAAAGGACAGAATAATCCTGGGTCGGATAGGCCTCGTTGTAGGCAACCCCTTCGACCTCCAGAAGAATCGGCTACTGCCCTCCCGTGATCAGCCTTCAATGCTGACCTTGGCAGGAGCCATGGTTCATCCTTCGTACGGTAAACTGGAGAAACCTCCGCACACGTTTTGTCGTCATGCATGGTAGTGGAATGTACTAGATATAAACCACATCCAGTACACTGCAATGGATGGCTACCTTTGTTTCAATATCTACAAGGGTTGGATGAAGAGCAAGAGCCAAGTGTGCGGTTCAAGCAAAGAAGTATCGGCCAAGAGGAAGAGGGACAAGGACGAAGTTGAGGATGTGGACGAGGACTCCGAGTAAGGTGGCAGTGTTGTTGCTCATGGTGGTTCTAATGCAGTGTCTACCAGATTAGTTGCTTAGTTTAATTTCAGGTGTGCTTAGTTTAATTTGAGGGGTGTGTTGTGTTGAGCCCCCAGCAAAACTATGTTATGTTTCTTCTCATTATATTTCTTACATTTCATCTTTTAGTTGGTATAGTACTACCACTCGTTTCTTCACATTATATACATACAATATATATGGCCAACATCATATGGCCAGCAGTTTAGTTGTCAAAGAATTTCAGGGTGCTTAGTTTTATTTGAGGGGTGTGTTGTGCTGGACACCATTATTGTGACTAAAATATCTATTGCCATGTTATAATGACATAAATAACGATGGACCAACATGACAACTCTCCTCTATCTCACTACAGTAAAATAAAGTGTGGGGCCTACTTGATCCCAACAGCGTTCTTATTTTCCTGTAAAATTATTCGCTTGGTTACTCCTGACAAGCGGGGGCACACTTATCATTGTGAGAATCGGCTTATTTTTGTCATGTAACATGGTCAACGGGTTTGATGTGAAAATAACAATGTCTAATGGCATTTTTGAGCAAACATCTTGTTAGGGAACGTTGCAGAAAATTAGAAATTTTCCTACGGTTTCACCAAATTCCATCTATGAGTTCATCTAAGCAACGAGTCATGGAAGAGAGATTGCATCTACATACCACTTGTAGATCGAGTGCGGAAGCGTTCAAGGGGATGGTGATGATGGAGTCGTACTCGCCGTGATTCAGATCACTGATGACCAAGTGCTGAACGGACAGCACCTCCGCGTTCAACACACGTACGGGACGGACAACGTCTCCTCCGTCTTGATCCAGCAAGGAGGAAGGAGAGGTTGAGGAAGATCACTCCAACGGCAGCACGACGACGTGGCGGTGTTGGTGCAGCAGTACTCCGACAGGGCTTCGCCAAGCGCGTAACGGAGGAGGAGAGGTGTTGGGGAGGGGAGGGGCTGCGCCTTTGGATGTGTGTAGCAGCCCTCCTGTCGGTGTCAAAACCGGCGGATCTCGGGTAGGGGGTCCCGAACTGTGCGTCTAGGCGGATGGTAACAGGAGACAAGGGACATGATGTGTTACCCAGGTTCGGGCCCTCTTGATGGAGGTAAAACCCTACGTCCTGCTTGATTAATATTGATGATATGGGTAGTACAAGAGTGGATCTACCACGAGATCAAGGAGGCTAAACCCTAAAGCTAGCCTATGGTATGATTGTTGTAATGTATGTTGTGTCCCTACGGACTAAAGCCCTCCGGTTTATATAGACAGAGAGGGCTAGGATTACAGTCGGTTACAATGGTAGGCGATCTACATATCCGTATCGCCAAGCTTGCCTTCCACGCCAAGGAAAGTCCCATCCGGACATGGGACGGAGTCTTCAATCTTCTATCTTCGTAGTCTTGGAGTCCGGCGGACGATAATAGTCTGGCTGTCCGGACACCCCCTAGTCCAGGACTCCCTCAGTAGCCCCCGAACCAGGCTTCAATGACGATAAGTCCAGTGCGTATATAGTCTTCGACGTTGCAAGGCGGGTTCTTCCTTTAAGTTCCATATACCTGCCGAACAGTGTCTGGCTTCCTCATAAATGTTGTGCTTCTTGGCTTCTACGCCCAATAATGGCCTTCTTCCACATGTCGCACGAATGCGAAAAGCCAGGGTGTTTTTTACGTTTCACCCCCTAGTCGTGCAAGTCATCCGCCTACAAAAGAGGCAAAAACCCAGATCCAAATCACACCATCTTCCTTCCGTGAATACTCATCGGAGCGCCTTTGACCCAAAAATCCATTCCATCATGGACCGTCGACACGGCTCCTCTTCTCGTGCTCCCAGCCCACCGCCAAGAGATTGGAGGAGGTGCTCTGTTCCACATAACGAGCTAGTGAAGCTCCAAGCGGGGGGATATCTCCCTCCGGCCTTCATGGTCCCGGTTCGAGCCGGGCTGGCCACCTACCCAGGTGGGAAGCAAGCAGAGGCTACCCCAAGTCCCAACAAAGGGGAGCGGGTATGCTTCGTCCCTTATCTGATAAGGGGACTCGGATTTCCGATTCATCCGTTCCTCCGCGGGCTTCTGGAGTTCTACGGACTCTAGCTCCATCACCTTACACCGCCTCATCACGCATATCGTGGGTTATGTAGCTCTTTGCGAGCTATTCACGGGCATCGAGCCCCATTTTGCCTTGTGGAAGAGGTTGTTACGCCTCGTACCCGTTCTCACGAGGATCTATATATCAAGTGGGCGGCGCGAAATATGGCGCATTGCGGGACGGATATCCATCCGGTACCCGAAGAAGCGTCCAAGACCGGCCTTGAATGGTTTACATAGAAGGCGCTCCGCTGCGGATCTAGTCCGGTCGGCCTCCGGAGTTTAGTGCTGCTCCTCTGAAGAAACGCCTTAGCTGGCGCCGCATGAGCCCCAATTGGAGGAAGACAAGAGCGTCCATTACCTGATGGGCCGAATAAGATTGCTAGCCCATTCTGGGTTGACCATGATTGGAGTCATGGCAACATGTATCATGTGGGGGGTACAACCATTGCAATACAGAGGCCACCCCATGTGGGATTTCAACGGGGAAGGCGATGCCACCGCCATGGCGCGAAGGGCGGATTCGACCGAGAACAGTGCAGATCTGTCCGGCCTATACAAGGGGGAGAAGGAGGACTTCCTTCGAACGAACCCCTTGAATGGATTTTCCATGAATAACCCTCGGGGCTGGGTAAGCGAACACTTTTAAGGGCTCAACCCATGCTTTCAAAGTCTAAGCTTTTTACATCATATCTTCGGCGCAGGAACTACGCCGGATCGTGGAGGACATGGTAAGTCCGGCTCCGCAACCCGAGGATCCAGAGAGATCCCAGGATCCGGCCTCGAAGAGGATCCGGATATCAAGGTGGAGCTGATCGGCGGGTGTTCCACCAGCTCAGCATGGATAACGCTTTAGTCGCCATTACGGCGGACTACCCGGATTATATCCGGCTTCCCTGTGATTGTGACCGAGGTCTGACACCATTATCTCTTCCTTGCCCATTTCTGACCTTCGCGAACGATGGTGCTTTGCAGGAAGCGCCTTTAAGGCGGGAAGCCGAGCCCGCGGTGGCTGACCAACAAAGGCCAGTCCGGACCAGCAGGCGGAAAAGGAGCGCGGCACGGACTGGAACGTCACCGCAAAGGTATAGTTCATATTTAAATATTCAGAGCGACGTTCCTAGGGAGCGTCTGAGTGCTCATGATCTTTGTAGGAGAAAGAGCGCTCGTCGGACTGCGGGCGCAGAAGTTGCCGATCCGACCTATACGGCCGAGCTCGGCGCCCGGCACGGAGGAGACAAAGCGCAAAGCGCGGGCGGATACTCCTCCAGCGGAGGATGCCCGCAGCAGTATCCGCCACCAAGTCGAGGTGGAGAGCGCCATGAACCATAGGCGCCACGAACAATATTTCGTGAGCGTGCTTTTCCCCGAGGCGCTGAACACCTTTAGCGAGGGACGCGCACCTCCGTGCTGCTCAAGATGGTTTTACCCGAGCCACGGGCGGTATGTAAAAGACATACGGGTAAGGGAATTTAATGGTTATATATGCGGTGGCCCCGAGACTTAAAGTAGTTATGTTAACTGATTTAAGGATCATCGAAACATGAGCCCTTACGAGAAGAATGCCCAATTGTCTCGGGAGCTGCAAGAATGCAAGGCCCAACTTGAGGCCGCACTTGCTGCCACAGGAGGAGACACAGAGGCCCCTCCTGGTAACAGATTTTTTGTTAAATATAAGCGCTGTGCGGCGTGTGCGTAAGTCTAATGTTGGTGTACTAAAGTAGGGGTACCTTAGTACCCCGAACACAAACGCAGACGATTCTGCGACATCCCGGCAAAGGCTTCCCGGCGTCCGCCAAGATCCGCCGCCAAAACCCTTCGTCACTCTTATTCTCGCCATTCAAGAACAAAGTATTAGTTGAGAAGACAAAGCCCGGCAAGAGGAGCTTGCCGGGAAGAACAAACCCGGCAAGAAGCTTGCGGGAAGCAATACCTCTGACAAGAGGAGCTTGCGGGAAGGCCAGCCAAGGCACTTGCATGATAGAACCGCCACTCTGCGCTGCGCTCCAGCTCACCCTGCGATGTGTCGTCACGGGATCACTCACGAGCACGTGGCGTGCTTGTTGTGCAGCTTAAGCGGGGCAAGGTGGCGGAGGTGACAAGGAGGCCATCGTGGCGTCGGTGGCGCACCTAACAGTCGTTTCCTTGCCTTTGTGGAGCGACGGGGCCGGGCATTAAATGCTCTTGTCCCCTGCCGTCGAGTTAGGTAGGGGACATCACAAGCAGTGTACCAACCCACGTTTTACCTTTCTACCCCTCTCTCTATGCTGCCACCTGTCGGTGACCCCCTTTGGACTATAAAAGGGAGGCCCATGCGCATGTAGAAGGGGTTCCGCAGTTCGGAGATTCAACACCACATCATACTCACGCTCTCATATAAGAGCAAATACAAACACAAAGCTGCAGTAGGAGTTTTATCTCTCCGGAGAGCTCCGAAGCTGGGTAAAAATCGCCCGTCTCCCCCGCGCGTACTCGCCTCAATCTGCTCTGCGTGTGCGCCCCGCTCCCTTGCCGGACCAGAAGGGGCCCCATAGGTGCTCGCTCCCCCGCGACATCTTTGGCGCGCCAGGTAGGGGAGCGTCGAGGTCGTGCGTATCTGATTCGGCGTCTACGCGCACTACATCAGCATCTTCGTCAACATGCCACCGAAGAAGAAGACTTCGGAGGTAGCCGCTCTGTCATGTTGTCCTATCGCCACCGGAGCAAGCAGGCGGTGGGGGCGGCCGCCGGCGGAGGCGGCGCCGGCGGTGGGACTCACGTCGTCACGAGGTCAAAGACAAGGCCCATAAGCGGATGTCGGGATATCCACGCGCCCCTCTCGGGAGGTGCAAGATCGACAACGCCACGGTGCCCCTAGCACCGTGCTCGCGATGGAACAAAAGCCAAGATTGGCGGATCACGAGGCGTTCAAGACCGGTGTGCGTGCGGCATCTTTGGCCTGGCGAAGTCTTGATCGCTGGGCGAAGTATTGCTCCTTCAACCCAGTTAGGAGTCGAGCATATCCGCACCTCGCATCGCCGCCACCGCCGCCCAAGACTCGGAGGAAGCGGCGAGCTCGGCTATACGGACTATCCTCGGCGCCCGACAAGATCGGCGGCGGAGGATGACCATCGAAACCTCGTCGGCCGCCAGCGCAGAACAAGCCCGGCAAGCGAGTACGCCGAAGCCCGGCAAAGCGCTCGGCATAAGCCGGCAACAAGACGGCTGGGGTGCCACTACGCGCACTCCCGCCCGAAAACCAAAATCGCCCGACTCGCCGGGCCAACCTCGACACCGACTCCACGCGTTAGCCGGACCCGCGAGCTTCGCCACGACCAACGCCACGTTCTCCAAGAACGGCGACGAAAACCTTCGTACTCGCATCGGCGCGAGAGAAGCGGCGTCAATCGACCAGCGCGCTGGGCCATTATCAATATGCATGCGCCCGGAAGAACGAGCGACTTGCCGTCTGTGATAGGTTGTCCTGTGTTCACTCGTGAGCTGCGGCAGAATCGATGGCCCGGCACCAAGAACTTCAAGCGGGCGTGCGAGAAATACGATGGCGGGATACATCCGTCGAGTTCCTCGGCGTCTACACCATCATGGTGCGAGCTGCGGGGCGTGATGAAGATCCTCGCCAATTACTTCCCCGGTGCTCCAAGCCCAGCGTCGGATCTTGGCTCATGCACTTGCGGACAGCTCCATTTCTTCGTATGGCGGACTGTGCCATCGGTTTGTCGGCGCATTCACGGTGGTCACAAACCCCATGGCCAGGAAGCGATCTTCATTTGCTTGCCTAGAAGGAAGGAGAATCCTGCGCAAGTACATACTGGAGATTCAGCCAGTGCGGCGCAACATCGTGACGTCCACCACTGCGCGGTTATCGGCGCGTTCCATCGAACATGCGTAACCGCGGGATGAGGAGGAGATGGCGATGTGCAAAATCGAGATGTCGGCGAGCTATATGCTCGGCGACAAGTGTGCGTCTTTGAGGAGGGGAGAAACTCCGGAGAGAATGTAGGAAGCGAAGGATCGGCGGTGAGGATGCCCCTACGGCAGGGAGGAACAGGAGGCGGAATAACGAGAAGAAAGGCTAAGGATGTGCTAGTTGTTGAGCAGTCCGGCGAGGCGGCTCCGACAAGGCCAAGGCGGCGACTCCGGCGAGGCTGTGGTGGCACGCCGACAAGCGGGGCAACCGGCAAGTAGTATTGCAAAATCCATCGCACCAAGGGCCATGACCTCCAAGCATGCAAGAAAGTTGAGCGGATGGGAGACTCTGAAAGCTGAATATGGCGCGCGGCAGGGAGAAGGCCCGAAGGTGGCGGAGGATCCGGCAAGCTTCCGCTTGGGGAGGGCGCCGCGGCAAGCCCAAGCGGCAAGGAGATCGACCTCCCGTGGCGCGGCGAGGGACGAAGAAGAAGATGAGGATGATGAGATGGATGAGGATGAGGCCCGGCGATCAAGAGTTTGAGCGACAAAGGTTTTGTGTGTGGGCGGTGCTTCTCTACACACCTCGCACCGTCAACTCAAGAAATGGGTGCGGGAGGTGAGCCTTGTGAGCCATCGATCGAATCACGCAAGCCCTGAAGTGGTCCAGACGCCCATCGTCTTTGGCGTTGAGGATCACCTGATCGCATCACTGCGGTCGGGTGCTTGCCGATGTTGGTTTCACCAACTATCCGCAACCTCAAAGTCACAAAGATGTTGGTTGATGGCGGGCGGCCTGAATCTCATCTCCTCGCATGATGCTCAACAAGCTCCGGATCCCGACAGCGAGCTCGAAGAAGCTGGTACTTTTCAAGGAATCAATCCGGGAAGGAGCAAGCCAAAGGGAAGATCACACCGCGGTGGCGTTGACGGCGAGCTGAATTTCAGGGCCAGAGAGAGTCACGTTTGGCGTTGCTGATTTCCCATTGCCCTACAATGGGATACTCGGCCGTCGATGCTTGCCAAGTTCATGGCAGCCTCTCATTATGCTTCTAGCGTGCTCAAGATGCCCGGTCCGATAAGTGTCATTTCTGTCACGGTGACAAGAAAGATGCACTTATCTGTACCGACAAGATCTACCGGGAAGCAGCGGTGCGGCGAGGCGTAACCCACTTGCCGCTGAAGCTCCGGGAAGAAGAAGAAGACCAAGTCCGGCAAGAGTAGCTCGATGCCCACTCCGCAAGCGCACCTCTTGGTCTGCGCTACCGTCGAGGGCGCACCATCGAGCTCCACCGGCAAGTGCAAGAAAGCGAAACAGCCTCACGAGACCAAGAAAGTGGCGCCAAGGAGGGCGTCAGCTGGTGGTACCTTCACCATCGGTGCAACTCTTGATCCTAAATAGGAAGCGCTCGTTGCTTTCTGCGAGCGAATGTTGATGTGTTTGCATGGCAACCATCGACATCGGTGTTCGAAATGTCGAGCACCACCTTGCCGTCTGCCCTCACGCGTGGCCCGTCAAGCGGAGAGTCGGGAAGCAAGCGATAGAAACGCCAGAGTTCATCGCGGAAGAGATCAAGAAGTTAAAGCGGTGGCCTCGTCCAGAAGTACTCCATCCAGCGTGAAAGTTAATGCGAAAGCTTGAGGGGCGACCTTGTTCTTGGCGTGTTCCTCCATAAAATTCCAACAAGTTGGCCCGAAGTGGGAAGGCCCTTGTCGGGTGAAGCAGGTCACTGGGCCGCGCTGTCATGCCAGGACCGAAGATGGCATTCCGGTGAGCAACTCACGGAACATAGAGCATCTTCGAAGTTTTACCCATGAAAGCGGTTTGCCGGCCCCGTTCCGGCAACAATCTTTTATATAAACCTTGCCCTTTGTTGCATGTAACCCTTTGCCAAAGCCCGGGCGAAAGCCCGATGCGTAAATAAAGTTTATTGCCCTGCACATCTTGTCAAATTAATGCATCTCTCTTTTTGCATCTATATCGACACTTTGTCACACCACCCCGGTAGCAATAGCGAACATAAGGTTCCGTAATTATTATTTTCTCTTCTTTCTCCTCAAAAAAGAAATTCCTCCCAACAAAGTTCACGGGGGAGGGAAGATAAAGGTGTGGACGGGCGTCGTTCAAGGAATCTAACCTTGCCGGGATGGAAGGAAAAGCTAAGTTGCCAAAGTTTGAGCTTAGTCAATTTTAAATTTTGGTTATATTCCTTGAGCGTTCGTTGCCTTGAATGGAAAAAACATGGGCGGAGGAATGGAACTCACGGCTAAGTTAAGCCCTTGATTTGTTTTGGTCCGCTCAACAAATACAAGCGGCTCCTAGTCCGACAAGATTTCTTCGGGAGGCACCTTTTACGCCTGGGCTGATGTTCGCTTTCTCAACAAAGTGTTCTTGCCCGGGCAAGTTCCCTCAAAGCGTGGGGTAAAAAGCATACAAGGGATGTAGCGAGTAAAGGGAAATGACGCAAAAGCGGTACCCAGAATAAAGTTATACTACAAGAATGACTTATTGTGGCGCAACTAGATTGTTCTCATAAGCTGAAAGCGGCAGCGGCAAGAAAAAGGGGAAAAAGAAGGCGGCCTAATCCGCGGCTGGGTTCGACCCTCTAACCGTTGATCTTGTCCACAATGGGTGCGGCAAGGGCTTTGAGCTCTTCAAGATCGGCCCTTTGCCCGGCGCTTCTTGGTGACACCGGGGGTTGGGAAGGTTCCGAATTGGGCTCGGGGTTGGCGGGGAAAGTATCTTCCCGGCCACCTTCCTCGGGGACCTTGGTTTTGGCCGGGTTCATTTGACCCTCGGGTTCGGGGCCCCAGGGCTCCCTTTGGCGTTTGGGCCCTTTTTTTTGAGCCCCTCCCCTCAAGGGTCCCAAATCCTTTCCTTTAAACCCGGCCTTCCTTGGGCGGGCATTTCCCCCAACCCGGTCTCCCCGGGTTCCCAAAAGGGGGAATGGAGGGGTCCAGCGACCGGGATTTCCAGATTCCCCCCCTTTTCGAGTTTCCCTTGGGGCGGCCCCCGGGTTCGGCCCTCCCCCCTTTTGAATCCTCTCCCGGCCCCCAAGTTGAGCCCTGCCCGGAAGAACCGGCCCCCCATGGGCGGGATGGCCATTCCCCTTCCTCGCCCTGGTCGGCCTGCTCCTCTGCCATCTCTCCAACTTGACGGAGGCGCCTTCTTGGTCGGAATTGGGGCTGCGCTGGGGGATCCGCCGGCGGCAAGCTGCTCGAAGATGGCTGGCCGCTCGTGCCCTCGACGGGCTCGCCTGCTTCGGCCTCGGGCTCCCCCTTGCCGGCGACTTCTTCCGCCAGATCTTCCCGGTCGGCAAGACTTGCCGCCTCGGCCGCCTCCATCTCATCCAACGTAAAGCCAAACTCGCCCGTGGCAGCGGCTGCCACCGCCTCGTCGGCCCTGGTGGCGATATACGCCATCTCTTTGTCGGTGGTGGCGCGGGTGAGGAGCTTCTGCTCGTCAAAATTGACTGCCACCTCCGCCAAGTCATCGAAGAATTGCTGCACGACCTCAGCGTCGGGCTCTATCCAAGTTGCACTTATCCCGTGCGAGTCGCACTCTGGCATCATAGCGCAGATGCGATCGTCCTTGGGGAGAATGTTGCACAAGGGCGACACCTGCGGCAACTGGAACCATTCTGGATGGTTGGCGTCATGCTTGAACATCTCCCTCAGCATCCCGTCAAGCTCCAGAACGGTGAAGTTGAAGTTGAGGCCTGGGCGCAGCCTCATGATATCCGTCGGGCCACCAAACAGCCAAGCGGGCCTCCCCCTCTTTTGCAGAGGGGCGATACGGCGGCGAAGGAAATCCGCGCCGACCGCCCCTGTTGTGAGCCCGGCATGCCTGAGCCGGAGGATTCGAGTGGTGGCAATCCACAACTTGGCGTCGTCCGGCGACAAGGCGCTCCAATCGGAGCCACGCACCACTCAAGCCTGGCGCAGTTTGGTGAATGGCGGCGGATTGGCATCACAGATCCAGCACCACTCCGCCCTCCACTCATCCCACTTGCTGCGGAGCTCGCCCGTCAAGTACACCTCCTTCATGCCCATCCGGGAGGTCCAGGCGATTCCGCCAGCCAGTGGCTCCCCTTTCTCGGCTCGGGGAGAGAAATAGTGACGAAAAAGAGCGACATTGGGAGGATGCCAACAAAGTTCTCGCAGAGGTGTCACGAAACCGCCATTGTCGAGCGGCGTTGGGGGTGAAGTCAAGAAGATGAAACCCGTAGGTGTTCATGATGTCATGAAGAAAATCGGAAAAAGGTGGGCAGAGCCTGCAATAGAAGAACACAGGAAAAAGTAGTAACCTCGGGGCACTTCTTGATTTGGAAGCTTCAGTGGAAAGCACGGCGTCTTGCGGATGCGCCCGCGTCTGCGTCGACCAGAAGAGGTAGAACTCTGCCCGCAGCACCTCCGGGGTGAGCTCGGGGAGGAAAATCACTCGCTTTTTGCGCAGCGCCTCGAGCTCCAGCGCCTCGGCCGACTTCGCAGCCTTCGCAGCCTTCCCGGCCTTCGGAGCCATGGCGGAAGCGGTGGGGGAAAGCGGGGGCGACGGCGGCGGCGGGCGGCGGAGCGTTGCTCTCTTTCGACTTGGGAAGCGGAGGAGGGCGGCGGAGCTTTCGGAGGAAGGAACTGCAAGTGGCGAAGGTGGGGGAACAGTTCCGTTTCCTCTGCTTATAAACAGGGGATGCGAACGTTATGCATTTCCTGGAATTAAGTATTGACCACGTTCTCTCCCATGGCGCCCGCCAATCGGCGCGTGCCGTTCTTGAGGGGACGCGGTGGTCGAGTCTGATTTTGTGTGGCCCCAGACGCGCGTGCCCTACTGTTTGGGCCTGGCCCAACAGCGCTCGGCACCGTGTATGGCCCAGGCCCGGGGGCTCCTGTCGGTGTACTAAAGTAGGGGTACCTTAGTACCCCGAACCTGGGCACGGACAGTTGCAGCACCCCGCGGCAAGGCTTGCCGGGCGTCCGCCAAGATCCGCCGCCAAAACCCTTCGTCACTCTTATTCTACTGCCATTCAAGAACAAAGTATTAGTTGAGAAGACAAAGCCCCGGCAAGAGGAGCTTGCCGGGAAGAACAAACCCGGCAAGAGAAGCTTGCGGGAAAAGCAATACCCGGCAAGAGGAGCTTGCGGGAAGGCCAACCAAAGGCACTTGCGGCAGAACCGCCACTCTGGCGTGCGCTCCAGCTCCTGTGACGTGTCATCACAGGATCACTCACGGAGCACGCGTGGCGTCTTGGTGTGCAGCTTAGCGGGGCAAGGTGGCAAGCGGAGCTGACAAGGAGGCCATCGTGGCGATCGGTGGCGCACCTAACGGTCGTTTCCTTGCACTGTGGAATGACCAGACGGGCATTAAATGCTCTTGTCCCCTGCCGTCAGAGTTAGGTAGGGGACACATGCACAGCAGATGTACCAACCCACGTTTTACCTTTCTACCCCTCTCTCTCTTGCCACAGCCGGTGACCCCTTTGGACTATAAAAGGGAGGCCCATGCATACGTAGAAGGGGTTCCTTGATTCGGAGATTCAACACCACATCATACTCACGCTCTCAGATAAGAGCAAATACAAACACAAAGCAGCAGTAGGAGTTTTATCTCTCCGGAGAGCTCCGAAGCTGGGTAAAAATCGCCCGTCTCCCCCGCGCGTACTCGCCTCAATCTGCTCTGCGTGCGCGCCCCGCTCCCTTGCCGGACCAGAAGGGGCCCCCTGCCCCATAGGTGCTCGCTCCCCCGCGACATCTAATAATGACATTGCAGGTGCTGCCGGACAAGATCCGGACGGCGAGAGCTATGCGCATGGTGAAAGGCAGCGAGAGGTGTAATAAAGTCTGACAGGAAATGAGCAAGCTTCAAGATGCCCACGCCCAGCTTGGAGAAGAGCTGAAAGGCATTCGGGTCGAGCTTTCCGGCTCCGTTAAGGAGAATCAGCGGCTTCGTCGCGGCATCTATAGTGAGTGCTTGAGCGAACTCCTTTGAAAAGAAGAGTTCGGCGTGGAAGTCAATTGACATAATATGTCTTGTAGGTATACTCACAGGTCGTCCTACGGAGGAGATGCCCGTATTGACGGGTGATCAACTTCCCGAGCTGTTGCAGCTGCTCGAACGAGTTCGGCAGGCAATGAGCGGCGTCGTCCGAACATTATGGCCGGCCGTCTCCCTACCGAGGGCCTTAGGGAGCTTGCGGAGAAACTGCGAGTCTGCAGCGCTTCCGTTTATGGAAAATTTCGCCTGCCGCCGAGAGTGCGAGGAGGCTTGGGCCATGGTGAAGGCGCGTTACAGAAGAAGGCGGATCCCAACCACATGGCGAGATTGGGCGGTGGGGCCGATGGGAAGGAGATCCTGTGAGTTTAGTATATAGCCAAGTAGAGTTGGCTGCAAAATTTTCCCACGGGAGTGTAAGATTAGACAGCACTGTTAGGGCGGGATTGAGGAGGAATACAATCAGTAAATTTGATAATGTATTGAAAATGACATGTGAAATGCCTTCTAGCGGATTGTAGATCGTTTGTCTTTGCCGACCTTTTAGCCGACCTCGGGACCCTAGAGTCGAAGTGTGTCCGAATACCTTTTGGTTGAGGAACAACAGGTATGCATGGAGACCGAGCGAGGGGTCATTAATGCTTTATCGGACAAGTGCCCAACTAGTCATGTTATATTACATGGTTAGTAAGAAACATCTTCGAGGAGAATAGTTCCGTTAAGGGTTCCTTTCCCTGGGAGGCATGCCCTAAAGTGCATGTCCGGACTGCGAAAAAAGCAGAAAAAAACATCGGGGGCAGATAAGCAGGTAGGTAAAAATCATCTTTCAAGTCACCGACCGAATATTCCCTTAGAACGCTAGCTTCGGCTTCCCGATCTGAGGTACACATCCGGTGACCGGCGTGTAACAATCGCAGAGGTGCTCCCTTTACCTCCTAGCGAACAATCGGGAACATAGGGGTAAGCACGGAGCGAGCTGACCCAGCAGCCAAAACTTAAGTCATATCGATGCATATAGTGGTGATTAAAAGGTACATGTGGAAGCATGACACATGTGTTGGGCATGAAGCCCTATAGCTAAGCTACGGAAAAGAAGCCCCGGGTATAATGAGTCGGATAGCACATCAAGTGTATGCTAGTAGGTTTTGAGGACCTTTAGTAGAAGGGTTAAGAGAAGAAAGGAAAACAAAGGACATCTGCGGTATAAAATTTGAGCGGGGAGGGGCGAACCCTTAGTCGGCACTAGGCGTAAAATCTTGAGGCGGGCTGCGTTCCATGGGTTCGGCTCGAGTCGGTTGTCCGGCGCATTTAAGTAGATAATGCGCCCGCGGTCAGGACAGTCGATGATGAAGGGCCCTTCCATTTGGGCTTGAGCTTGTCCTTTTCTTGTCCGGCGCGAGAACTAGTTCGCCAACGTTGTAAGTCTTGGCCCGTACTTCTCTGCTTTGATATCTTCGAGCCTGCTGCTGATAAAATGTGGAACGAGCCTTGGCGACGTCGCGTTCCTCCTCCAAAGCGTCCAAGCTGTCCTGCCGATCTAGCTCGGCTTCTCGTTTTTCGTACATGCGCACTCGAGGTGAGTCATGAATGATGTCGCAGGGCAAAACTGCCTCTGCGCCGTATACCATAAAGAATGGTGTGAATCCGGTAGTACGGTTAGGCGTTGTCCGCAGCCCCCAGAGTACGGAGTCGAGCTCCTCTACCCAGTGCGTGTCGGATTTTGTAAGTGACCGCACTAGTTTGGGTTTAATGCCGCTCATTATTAGACCATTTGCTCGTTCCACTTGACCGTTGGTTTGAGGGTGATAGACTGAAGCGTAGTCGAGCTTAATGCCCATATTTTTGCACCATGATTTAACCTCGTCGGCCGTGAAGTTCGTGCCATTGTTGGTGATGATGCTGTGGGGGACACCGTAACGGTGTATGACCCCGGATATAAAGTCTATCACTGGTCCGGACTCTGCCGTTTTGACTGGTTTGGCCTCTATCCATTTGGTGAATTTCTCCACCATGACCAATAGGTACCTTTGCTTGTGGGTTCCCCTTTAAGGGTCCAACCATATCAAGCCCCGGACATGACGGCCGGGTAATGGGTATAGTTTTGAGGCGGTAGGTGGCATATGGCTCACGATTAGCAAAGAGCGACAACCGGCGCATCTACGGACTAAGGCACAGGCATCTGCCGGGCCGTCGATAATAAAATCCTGTATGGAATGCCTTTCCTACAAGGGCCGGGCTGTTGCGTGGTGTCCGCCTAGTCCGGCATGAATTTCAGCGGGAGGTTTCGCCCTTCCTCTTGGAGATACACCTTTGAAGGACTCGGTTGTACTTTTCTTATAAAGTTCTCCCTCATGGACCTTGTAGGCTTTTCGATCGCCGGACTATGCAATGGGCCTCATTTTGGTCTTGGAAGTTCATATCTAAGCAAATAGGCTAGGAATGGTTACATCACGCAGGCGATTCTGCCATTATGTCGTGGGCTGAAGGTGTTATGTCATCGGCTGAATCGCGGTTGGCGCGGTTGTTTCGGTTTGTCATTTCGGACTCCCCTTCCCATAATACGGATGGCTTGAAGAGCCGTTCGGAAAGATATTTGGAGGACAGCGTCACGTTTTGCGCCGATGCGTGCTGTCGTCGGCTGCTTGGTTATTTTCTAAAGACCACGTGATGGAATTCAAGTCCTTCAAACCGAGCCGACATTTTTAGGACAGCGTTGCGATATGCTGCCATTTTCGGATCCTTGGCATCAAAGTCTCCGTTTATTTGGGATATTGCAAGGTTTGAATCCCCGCGCACCTCTAGGCGTTGAATGCCCATGGATATTGCCATCCGGAGACCATGTAGAAGGGCCTCATATTCGGCTGCGTTGTTGGAGTCCGTGTACATTATTTGAAGTACGTATTGGACTGTGTCCTCGGTTGGGGACGTCAAGACGATGCCAGCCCCCATTCCGACCAACATTTTGGAGCTGTCGAAGTGCATAGTCCAATTGGAGTATGCGCCGTACTCTTTAGGGAGTTCGGCTTCTGTCCATTCAGCAACGAAGTCAGCTAAAACTTGTGACTTTATAGCTCGCCGAGGCTTGTAGGTTATATCGAATGGTAGGAGCTCAATGGCCCATTTTGCAATCCTGCCCGTTGCGTCGCGGTTGTTTATAATGTCAATGAGTGGTACTTCGGAGGCCACTGTTATCGAACACTCTTGAAAGTAGTGTCGGAGCTTCCGGGATGCCATGAACACCGCGTATGCTATCTTTTGATAATGTGGGTAACGGGATTTGCGGGGGTTAACACGGTGGATCGTAGTACTTTGGTTTTGAAGAGGAATTTATGCCCATACGTCTCTCGTTCAACGACAGTACCGCACTTACAACTTGATGTGTTGCTGCGATGTATAACAACATAGGTTCGCCTAGGTTTGGCGCAGCTAGGACCGGATTTGTTGCCAATATGGCCTTTATTTCTTCGAGTCCGGCAGTGGCAGCATCCGTCCACTCGAAGTGTTCGGTGCGCCTAAGGAGGCGATAAAGGGGCAGTGCCTTTTCTCCCAAGCGGGAGATAAAACGGCTTAGGGCTGCCACGCATCCTGTCAATTTTGTATCTGTTTGAGGTCTTTTGGAATATCCAAGCTGTGTGAGCTCGGATCTTAGCGAGTTTGCTTCAATTCCTCTACGGATATAATGAAGCCCAGTGACTTTTAATTTGCCGGTACGCAAAACGCATTTTCGGATTCAGCTTGATGTCATATGCTCACGAGGTTGTCGAATGTGAGCGCAAATCGTCTACTAGAGTTTGGCGTGTTTTGTTTTGACGACTACGTCGTCTACATATGCCTCATTGTTTTGCCGATCTGGGTAGCGGACATGTTTGAATCATCTTGTTGATATGTTGCGCGGCATTTTTAAGTCGAAGGGCATCGTGTTGAAGCGAGAATGGTGCGTATGGGGTGATGAATGCCGTTGCGGCAGTGCGCTTCCGCCATCTTGATTTGATGGTAGCGAGTATGCATCGAGGAAGCTGTGAATCGTGCCTTGCGGTAGCATCGATAATTTAGTCGATGCGGGGAGGAAGGATCCTTTGGGCAGGCCTTATTGAGGTCTTTAAAATCGACGCATAGGCGCCAGGATTTGTCCTTCTTTGGTACCATTACCAGATTTGCTAGCCAATCTGGATGTTTGATATCTCTGATGAATCCGGCTTCCAATAGTTTGGCTAGCTCTTCTCCCATTGCCTGTCTTTTGGGTTCGGAAAATCGTCGAAGAGCCTGTTTGACCGGCTTGAATCCTTTTAGGATGTTTAGGCTATGTTCTTCCAATCTACGTGGGATTCCAGGCATGTCCGAAGGATGCCAGGCAAAAATGTCCCAATTTTCCGGAAGGAATTCTCGCAGTGCGGCGTCTACCTCGGGGTTCAATTGTGCCCCAATGGAGGCCGTCTTTGTTGGGTCCGTTGGATGGACCTGGAATTTTATTATTTCATCTCCTGGTTTGAAGGATGTGGACTTGGATCTTTTATCGAGTATCACGTCGTCCCTATTCACCGTAGAGCACAGCGCGGTGAGTTCTTCTGCCGCTAAGGCTTCGGATAGTGCCTCCAGGGCTAGTGCGGCTGTCTTGTTTTCGGCGCGGAGTGCTATGTCCGGATCACTAGCGAGAGTGATTATTCCACCGGGCCCGGGCATTTTGAGCTTCATGTACCCGTAATGGGGTACGGCTTGAAAAATTGTGAACGCCTCTCGTCCTAATATAGCGTGATATCCTCTGTTGAATGGGGCCACTTGGAACGTGACTTCTTGGGATCTGTAATTGTCCGGCGAGCCGAACACCACATCGAGTGTGATTTTTCCGGTGCAGCGCGCATCCCGGCTAGGGATTATTCCTCTAAAGGTTGTCTTGCTTCGCAATCAACGGCTCGATCTATTTCCATTTTTGAAGAGTTTCCTCGTAGATGAGGTTTAGTCGCTGCCGCCGTCCATGGCGACCTTTGTAAGTCGAAGTCCGTCCACTATGGGACTAAGTACCGGTCTGGTGGTGCTCGGGCTGTTCGAATTTAGGTTAAATGCTGGCGTTGAAGGTGATGGCTGTGTCGCTCCATGTATTTGCTGTTGCTACTTGGTAGACTTCGGCGAGGCCGCGGATTGTTCGTTTTCGCATATTATTTGATGCAAAGGTCTCGAAGACTGTTGATACCGTACCGGTATTGTTGGAGTGGTTTTCCGAGGCTAGAAGCTCCTCGCCACTTTTGGCCACCCGTCGTAATATCCAACATGCTCGAAGGCTATGTGTTGGGACGGCGCCCTCTGTACTATGAAGCTTACAGGGTCCATTGAGCCATCCCTCGATCTGAGTTCCGTGCCCTCTATGGGGTTTTGTTTTTGGTTTTTGTATCCGGGGCTGAGTATGATGCACCCTTTTGTTGCGGACTAGGGTTGTTTTGGGGCGGATTGTCCCAAAACTGGTTATCGGTTTTCGAAAACTCTCCATCCATACTGATACTTTCGTACTATGGGCCTTGGTCGGTGAAGCGTGTGATTTTATGACGGCCGATGGCGTTCAGTATTCCCTTGTCCGTGCAATTATTGCAAAAGATTGAGATTGTGTTTTCCTCTCGGCAGTCCTTTATCCTGTCCATAACCAGGAGGAATCTGGCCCAGTAGTGATGTACTGTTTCAGCGGGCTCTTGCTGTATTAGAGATAGATCGCATATGTCTGGGCGGGTGGGTGGAATAAAATCTGGATCCCTACCCATCTTGGGGCTTAAAGGCCGTGAAGTTTCCAATTTTGGAAGCTTGGATTGCTGGACATTGTCCAACGAGTCCGGTCCAATGCCTGACTTTAAGTTCAGTGCTCGATCGAAGTCCGTTCCTCCGCGGAAATCCGGCGTGGAGGGTTCGAGAGTCCGGACATGTCTAGTTTTTAATATAGGAGGAAGGTCGCCGCATTGTTTCTCTACCATTGCGACGTGGTGGGTAACCTGGGGAGAGTTAATCTCTCTCAGATCGGTTTTAAGCCCAATCTGATTGTAGTCCGTAGCGACTCCCAGGGCGGAGATGCAATCCAAGAGTTCGTTGACAGATGAGAGCTCTATCGGATCCAGCCGCTCGGCGAATTCCGAGCTGACGTGGAGATTGCTTTTGATGACTTGAGAAGTCATTGTCGAAGCTGTGGCCGGACATGCGGTCATAAGAAAACCGCCTAGCCGGATAGTTTGGCCGGCGGCCAAGGCCCCTTTGGCGAAAATACCATCCTTGAAGACGGGTGGAGGCATCCTTCCTATCGGTGACGACACAGAGGAACTCTCAATGAAAGCACCAATGTCGGTGTCAAAACCGGCGGATCTCGGGTAGGGGGTCCCGAACTGTGCGTCTAGGCGGATGGTAACAAGAGACAAGGGACACGATGTTTTACCCAGGTTTGGGCCCTCTTGATGGAGGTAAAACTCTACGTCCTGCTTGATTAATATTGATGATATGGGTAGTACAAGAGTGGATCTACCACGAGATCAAGGAGGCTAAACCCTAAAGCTAGCCTATGGTATGATTGTTGTAATGTATGTTGTGTCCTACGGACTAAAGCCCTCCGGTTTATATAGACACGGAGGAGGCTAGGGTTATTACAGTCGGTTACAATGGTAGGAGATCTACATATCCGTATCGCCAAGCTTGCCTTCCACGCCAAGGAAACTCCCATCCGGACATGGGACGGAGTCTTCAATCTTGTATCTTCGTAGTCTTGGAGTCCGGCGGACGATAATAGTCCGGCTGTCCGGACACCGCCTAGTCCAGGACTCCCTCACCTCCCCAAGCGCGTAACGGAGGAGGAGAGGTGTTGGGGAGGGGAGGGGCTGTGCCTTTGGATGTGTGTAGCAGCCCTCCCCTCACCCCTCTATTTATAGGGGAAGGGGCAAGGGGGGCCGACCCCTCTAGATGGGATCTAGAGGGGGGCGGTGGCCAGGGAGGGGGGACTTGCCCCCCAAGCAAGGGGGGCGCCCCCTTCAGGGTTTCCCCCCCAACCCTAGGTGCATGGGCCCAAGGTCGGGGGCGCGCCCAGCCCTCCAGGGGCTGGTTCCCTGCCCCTTGTGGCCCATGTGTCCCTCCGAGAGGGGTGGCCCCTCCCGGTGGACCCCCTGAAACTTTCTGGTGTCCGTATGACAACTTCCCATATATAAATCTTCACCTCCAGACCATTCCAAAACTCCTCGTGACGTCCGGGATCTCATCCGGGACTCTGAACAACATTCGGTAATCACATACAAGTCTTCCTAATAACCCTAGCGTCACCGAAGCTTAAGTGTGTAGACCATACGGGTTCGGGAGACATGCAGACATGACCGAGACGACTCTCCGGTCAATAACCAACAGCGGGATCTAGATACCCATGTTGTCTCCCACATGTTCCACGATGATTTCATCGGTTGAACCACGATGTAGAGGATTCGATCAAACCCCGTATACAATTCCCTTTGTTAATCGGTACGTTACTTGCCCGAGACTCGATCATCGGTATCCCAATACCTTGTTCAGTCTCGTTACCGGCAAGTCACTTTACTCGTACCGTAATGCATGATCCCGTGACCAACCACTTGGTCACTTTGAGCTCATTATGATGATGCATTACCGAGTGGGCCCAGAGATACCTCTTCGTCATATGGAGTGACAAATCCCAGTCTCGATCCGTGTCGACCCAACAGACACTTTCGGAGATACCTGTAGTGCACCTTTATAGTCACCCAGTTACATTGTGACATTTGATACACCCAAAGCACTCCTACGGTATCCGGGAGTTACACAATCTCATGGTCTAAGGAAGGGATACTTGACATTGGAAAAGCTCTAGCAAACGAACTATACTATCTTGTGCTATGCTTAGGATTGGGTCTTGTCCATCACATCATTCTCCTAATGATGCGATCCTGTTATCAACGACATCCAATGTCCATAGCCAGGAAAACATGACTATCTGTTGATCAACGAGCTAGTCAACTAGAGGCTCACTAGGGACATATTGTGGTCTCTGTATTCACACGTGTATTACGATTTCGGATAATCTGATTATAGCATGAATAAAGACAATTATCATGAACAAGGAAATATAATAATACTTTTATTATTGCCTCTAGGGCATATTTCCAACATCTCCCACTTGCACTAGAGTCAATAATCTAGTTACATTGTGATGAATCGAACACCCATAGAGTTCGGTGTTGATCATGTTTTGCTTTCATGAGAGAGGTTTAGTCGATGGATCTGCGACATTCAGATCCGTATGTACTTTGCAAATATCTATGTCTCCATCTTGAACATTTTCACGGATGGAGTTGAAGCGGCGCTTGATGTGCATGGTCTTCTTGTGAAACACAGGCTCCTTGGCAAGGGCAATAGCTCAAAGTGTTGTCGAGAAGAGTTTGATTGGCCCTGACGCATTGGGTATGACTCCTAGGTCGGTGATGAACTCCTTCACCCAAATTGCTTCATGCGCTGCCTCCAAGGTTGCCATGTATTCCGCTTCACATGTAGATCCCGCCACGACGCTCTGCTTGCAGCTACACCAGCTCTTGCTCCACCATTCAACATATACGTATCCGGTTTGTGACTTAGAGTCATCGGATCGTGTCGAAGCTAAGCGTCGGCGTAACCCTTCTGACGAGCTCTTCATCACCTCCATAAGCGAAACATGTCCTTTGTCCTTTTCGGTGCTTCAGGATATTCTTGACCGCTCTCCGGTGTTCCTTGCGGGATACTTTGGTACCTTGCTATCAAACTTACGGCAAGGTTTACATCAGTCAGTACACGGCATGGCATACATAATAGATCCTATGGCTGAAGCATAGGGATGACACTCATCTCTTCTTTATCTTTTG
This sequence comes from Aegilops speltoides, assembly GCA_021437245.1. NCBI lineage: Eukaryota > Viridiplantae > Streptophyta > Magnoliopsida > Poales > Poaceae > Aegilops > Aegilops speltoides. The sequence goes on from CM038147.1 coordinate 187,144,048, forward strand.
CCGTGGTGGGGATGAGCGAGCTCAATCTCACACCTTGCAACATAGGCAAGAACCCTTCTTGGACTGATCCATATTGAACTTCTTCAAAATCTTATCAAGGTATGTGCTTTGTGAAAGACCTATGAGGCGTCTCGATCTATCTCTATAGATCTTGATGCCTAATGTATAAGCAGCTTCTCCAAGGTCCTTCATTGAAAAACACTTATTCAAGTAGGCCTTAATGCTGTCCGAAGTTCTATATCATTTCCCATCAAGAGTATGTCATCTACATATAATATGAGAAATGCTCTGAGCTCCCACTCACTTTCTTGTAAACACAGGCTTCTCCATAAGTCCGCATAAACCAAGCGCTTTGATCATCTCATCAAAGCGAATGTTCCAACTCCGAGATGCTTGCACCAGCCCATAAATGGATCGCTAGAGCTTGCATACTTTGTTAGCGTTCCTAGGATCGACAAAACCTTCCGGCTGCATCATATACAGCTCTTCCTTAAGATGTCCGTTAAGGAATGCCCGTTTGACGTCCATCTGCCATATCTCATAATCATAGTATGCGGCAATTTCTAACATGATTCAGACGGACTTCAGCTTCGCTGCGGGAGAGAAAGTCTCGTCGTAGTCAATCCCTTGAACTTGTCGATAACCCTTAGCGACAAGCCAAGCTTTATAGATGGTGACATTACCATCCGCGTCCGTCTTCTTCTTAAAGATCCATTTGTTTTCTATTGCTCGCCGATCATCGGGCAAGTCTGTCAAAGTCCATACTTTGTTTTCATACATGGATTCTATCTCGGATTTCATGGCTTCAAGCCATTTGTTGGAATCTAGGCCCGCCATCGCCTCTTCATAGTTCGAAGGTTCACGTTGTCTAACAATATGATTTCCGGGACAGGGTTGCCGTACCACTCAGTGCGGGCGTGTCCTTGTGGACCTCGAAGTTGGTAGCAACTTGATCCGAAGTACCTTGATCATCATCATTATTTTCCTCTTGGTTGGTGTAGGCATCACGGGAACATTTTCTGAGCTGCACCACTTTCCCGTTCGAGAGGTAGTACTTCATCGAGTTCTACTTTCCTCCCACTTACTTCTTTCGAGAGAAACTCTTTTCTAGAAAGCATCCGTTCTTAGCAACAAAGATCTTGCCCTCGGATCTTAAGTAGAAGGTATACCCAGCGGTTTCCTTAGGGTATCCTATGAAGCGCATTTTCCGACTTGGGTTCGAGCTTTTCGGGTTGAAGTTTCTTGACATAAGCATCGCATCCCCAAACTTTTAGAAAGCGACAGCTTAGGTTTCTTCTCAAACCATAATTCATACGGTGTCGTCTCAGCGGTTTAGGCGGTGCCCTATTTAAAGTGAATGTAGCTGTCTCTAGGCGTATCCCCAAAATGATAGCGGTAAATCGGTAAGAGACATCATAGACCGCACCATATCCAATAGAGTGCGATTCTGACGTTCGGACACACCGTTCTGTTGAGGTGTTCGGCGGCGTGAGTTGTGAAACGATTCCACATTTCCTTAAGTGTGTACCAAATTCGTGACTTAAGTATTCTCCTCCACGATCTGATCGTAGGAACTTTATCTTTCGGTCACGTTGATTCTCTACCTCGTTCTGAAATTCCTTGAACTTTTCAAAGGTCTCAGACTTGTGTTTCATTAAGTAGACATACCCATATCTACTCAAGTCATCAGTGAGAGTGAGAACATAATGATATCCTCCGCGAGCCTCAATGCTCATTGGACCGCACACATCGGTATGTATGATTTCCAACAAGTTGGTTGCTCGCTCCATTGTTCCAGAGAGCGGAGTCTTGGTCATTTTGCCCATGAGGTATGGTTCGCATGTGTCAAATGATTCATAATCGAGAGACTCTCAAAGTCCATCAGCATGGAGCTTCTTCATGCGCTTGACACCAATGTGACCAAGGCGGCAATGCCACAAGTATGTGGGACTATCGTTATCAACTTTACATCTTTTGGCATTCACACTATGAATATGTGTAATATTACGCTCGATATTCATTAAGAATAAACCATTGACCATCGGAGCATGACCATAAAACATATCTCTCATATAAATAGAACAACCATTATTCTCGGATTTAAATGAGTAGCCATCTCGTATAAGCGAGATCCCGATACAATGTTCATGCTCAAACTTGGAACTAAATAACAATTATTAAGGTTCAAAACTAATCCCGTAGGTAAATGTAGAGGCAGCGTCTTGTGGCGATCACATCGACTCTGGAACCATTCCCGACGCAGCGCATCGTCACCTCGTCCTTCGCCGGTCTCCGTTTATTCCGCAGCTCCTGCTGTGAGTTACAAATATGAACAACGGCACGGTATCAAATACCGGGAGTTACTACGAGTCTTGGTAAGGTACACATCAATTACATGTATATCAAATATACCTTTGGTGTTGCGGCCTTCTTATCCGCTATGTATTTGGGGCAGTTCCGCTTCGATGACCCTTCCCCTTGTAATAAAAGCACTCAGTCTCAGGCTTGGGTCCATTCTTTGACTTCTTCCCGGTAACTGGCTTACCGGGCGCGGCAACATCCTTGCTGTCCTTCTTGAAGTTCTTCTTGCCCTTGCCCTTCTTGAACTTAGTGGTCTTATTGACCACCAACACTTGATGTTCTTTCTTGATCTCACCTCTGCTGTCTTCAGCATTGAAAATACTTCAGGAATGGTCTTCACAATCCCCTGCATATTGTAGTTCATCACAAAGCTCTTGTAGCTTGGTGGGAGCGACTGAAGGATTCTGTCAATGACCGCCTCATCAGGGAGGTTAATGTTCATTTGAGTCAGCGATTGTGCAACCTGGACATTTTGAGTATGTGCTCCTTGTGAACTGTTTTCCTCCATCTTACAACTATAGAACTTGTCGGAGACTTCATATCTCTCGACCGGGCATGAGCTTGGAAAACTAGTTTCAGCTCTTGAACATCTCATATGCTCCGTGATGCTCAAAAGCGCTTTTGGAGCCCGGTTCTAAGCTGTAAAGCATGCCGCCTTGAACGAGGGAGTAATCATCGACGCGAGACCGCCAAGCGTTCATAACGTCTTCGTTCTCGGGGACGGAGGCGTCACCTAGCGGTCCTTCTAGGACATATTGTTTCTGGCAGCTATGAGGATGATCCTCGGGTTCGGACCCGATCCATATAGTTGCTGCCATCATCTTTCAGCTTGGTTTTCTCTAGAAACGCGTTGAAGTTCATGTTGACATGAGCGTTGGCCATTTGATCTACAAGACATATTTGCAAAGGTTTTAGACTAAGTTCATGATAATTAAGTTCATCTAATCAAATTATTACAATGAACTCCCACTCAGATTAGACATCCCTCTAGTCATCTAAGTGTTACATGATCCGAGTCGACTAGGCCGTGCCGATCATCACGTGAGACGGACTAGTCATCGTCGGTGAACATCTTCATGTTGATCGTATCTTCCATACGACTCGTGTTCGACCTTTCGGTCTCTCGTGTTCGAGGCCATGTGCGTACATGCTAGGCTCGTCAAGTTAACCCTAAGTGTTTTGCATGTGTAAAACTGTCTTACACCCGTTGTATGTGAGCGTAAGGATCTATCACACCGATCATCACGTGGTGCTTGAAGCAGACGAACTTTAGCAGCGGTGCACAGTTAGGGAGAACACTTCTTGAAATTGTTGTAAGGATCATCTTATTTACTACCGTCATTCTAAGTAAACAAGATGCATAAACATAATAAACATCACATGCAATTATATAGTAGTGACATGATATGGCCAATATCATATAGCTCCATTGATCTCCATCTTGGGGCTCCATGATCATCTTGTCACGGCATGACACCATGATCTCCATCATCATGATCTCCATCATCATGATCTCCATCATCGTGTCTTCATGAAGTTGTCACGCCAACGACTACTTCTACTTCTATGGCTAAGCGTTTAGCAATAAAGTAAAGTAATTTACATGGCGTTCTTCAATGACACGCAGGTCATACAAAAAATAAAGACAACTCCTATGGCTCCTGCCGGTTGTCATACTCATCGACATGCAAGTCGTGAATCCTATTACAAGAACATGATCTCATACATCACAATATATCAATCATCATTCATCACAACTTCGGCCATATCACATCACATGAACAATCGCTGCAAAAACAAGTTAGACGTCCTCTAATTGTTGTTGCATCTTTTACGTGGCTGCAATTGGGTTCTAGCAAGAACGTTTTCTTACCTACGAATAACCACAACGTGATTTTGTCAACTTCTATTTACCCTTCATAAGGACCCTTTTCATCGAATCCGCTCCAACTAAAGTGGGAGAGATGACACCGCCAGCCACCTTATGCAACTAGTGCATGTGCATCGGTGGAACCGGTCTCACGTAAGCGTACGTGTAAGGTTGGTCCGGGCCGCTTCATCCCACAATACCGCTGAAGCAAGAAAAGACTAGTAGTGGCAAGCAAGTTGACAAGATCCACGCCGACAACAAAATTGTGTTCTACTCGTGCAATAGAGAACTACGCATAGACCTAGCTCATGATGCCACTGTTGGGGAACGTTGCAGAAAACTAAAAAAATTCCTACGGTTTCACCAAAATCCATCTATGAGTTCATCTAAGCAACGAGTCATGGAAGAGAGATTGCATCTACATACCACTTGTAGATCGAGTCGAAAGCGTTCAAGGGGATGGTGATGAGGGAGTCGTACTCGCCGTGATTCAGATCACCGATGACCAGGTGCTGAACGGACAGCACCTCCGTGTTCAACACACGTACGGGACGGACGACGTCTCCTCCGTCTTGATCCAGTAAGGAGGAAGGAGAGGTTGAGGAAGATCGCTCCAACGGCAGCACGACGGCGTGGTGGTGTTGGTGCGCGATACTCGGCAGTGGCTTCGCCAAGCGCGTAACGGAGGAGGAGAGGTGTTGGGGAGGGGAGGGGCTGCGCCTTTGGATGTGTGTAGCAGCCCTCCCCTCACCCCTCTATTTATAGGGTAAGGGGAAAGGGGGGCCGACCCCTCTAGATGGGATCTAGAGGGGGGGCGGCTGAGGAGGGGGACTTGCCCCCAAGCAATGGGGCGCCCCTTGGGGTTCCCCCAACCCTAGGCGCATGGGCCCAAGGTGGGGGGGCGCGCCCAGCCCTCCAGGGCTGGCTCCCTGCCCCTTGTGGCCCATATGGCCCTCCGAGAGGGGTGGCCCCTCCCGGTAGACCCCCGGAACCTCTCCGGTGGCCCCGGTACAATACCGATATGCCCCCGAAACTTTTCGGTGTCCGTATGACAACTTCCCATATATAAATCTTCACCTCCGGACCATTCCGAAACTCCTCGTGATGTCCGGGATCTCATCCGGGACTTCGAATAACATTTGGTAATCACATACAAGTCTTCCTAATAACCCTAGCGTCGCCGAACCTTAAGTGTGTAGACCCTACGGGTTCGGAGACATGAACATGACCGAGGCGACTCTCGGTCAATAACCAACAGCGGATCTGGATACCCATGTTGGCTCCCACATGTTCCACGATGATTTCATCGGTTGAACCACGATGTAGAGGATTCGATCAAACCCGTATACAATTCCTTTGTTAATCGATGCGTTACTTGCCCGAGACTTCGATCGTCGGTATCCCAATACCTTGTTCAGTCCGTTACGGCAAGTCACTTTACTCGTACCGTAATTCATGATCCGTGACCAACCACTTGGTCACTTTGAGCTCATTATGATGATGCATTACCGAGTGGGCCCAGAGATACCTCTCCGTCATACGGAGTGACAAATCCGATCTCGATCCGTGTCAACCATGCAGACAATTTCGGAGATACCTGTAGTTCACCTTTATAGTCACCCGATTCGTTGTGACGTTTGATACACCCAAAGCACTCCTACGGTATCCGGGAGTTACACGATCTCATGGTCTAAGGAAGAGATACTTGACATTGGAAAATCTCTAGCAAACGAACTATACGATCTTGTGCTATGCTTAGGATTGGGTCTTGTCCATCACATCATTCTCCTAATGATGCGATCCCGTTATCAACGACATCCAATGTCCATAGCGAGGAAAACATGACTATCTGTTGATCAACGAGCTAGTCAACTAGAGGCTCACTAGGGACATATTGTGGTCTATGTATTCACACGTGTATTACGATTTCCGGATAATACAGTTATAGCATGAATAAAAGACAATTATCATGAACAAGGAAATATAATAATACTTTTATTATTGCCTCTAGGGCATATTTCCAACACATCTAACTTAACGATGGCATTTTTGAGATATCTAATTGCATTTTTGAGCAGGCATCTCATGGATCGATGGCATTTTTGAGTAGTTGTAACTTCTAATGGCAAATCTGAGTAGTGATACACAACTAGTGGCATAAAGAATAAGAACCCAAGAATTAAATAGGTATGCTAATTTATTTATTTCTTTAATAGTACTATATGCATAATTTGGCGACGAGTGCTCTCTATATGTACCACTTTTTTCTTTAATTTCATCTTGTTAGTTTTGCTCCATGGCGCAATCCATCGATACTACTACTGTACAAAAGTATAAAATTTTTAACAGGCTAGAGGGCGGGGCAGTCTAGCTTGGTCGTTTTCATGAGAGGCAAGGGCCTTTGTGATTGACGGCTCATTACTGCTGGAAGGCGGGGCCTTGTGATTTGACTGGACGTAGGAATAAATGGGGGTCGGGCGGCCTAGATTCTTGGCGCGTCCGCATGGCATTTTTTGCAGCGGATAACTGCATCATGGCGCCACACTCGGCGCAACCACATGCATAATGGCAGCACTAACGTATGTGATTGTGCGTCGGCCCCAAACACCGGCAGCGCACGTGGAGGGACAAGGGCAGAGCGCCCAAGGGACGCGAGAGCAGAGCGCGTGCAGCGGTACGCGAGCAGAGCACGCCGGTGCTGCCTCAACCGCGAGTAACCACACGCATAGAGCAGTTGAACATGCAGGGAATGGTCGTCTACAATTCGTCCGGCAGTTGTGTCGCTGCGTAGAGAGCGGCCATGTGCTACTACCTCCGTCTTGGTCTATTCGTCCCCTTTATATTCTGTGCCATATTTTGACCTTAAATTTAACCAACAAAATGTTAATGCATGCTATAAAAGTTATATAATTGGAAACTATGTTCAAATATGAATCCAACGATATAATCTTTGGAGACATGCACTCGTATTTTGTTAGTTAAATCTCTAGTCAAAATTTGGCACAAAAATACATAGACGACTTATAAACTAGGATGTGGGTAGTAGGTAATTAAATCGCGAACGTTTTTTATTAACCGCATGTGTATGTGTCCTTTCATCCTCCTCTCGCACGTCTTGTCAACCCGCTGTCGTAGACGGCTTCGAGCGCAAGCTTGAGCTGTGTGGGGGGCGTTCTTTTGGCCGAACGGTGGTGAGCTTGTTCCCGCACAACCGTGTAGGTTCCCATGCAAGCTTCCTGCCCAACTCAGTGAAATTCCCCCAAATCCCAATGCTTACCGGCCTCCTATATAAACCCTCACAGCTAGCGAGTCCCATGTGGCATTTTCCCCTCCCTCCCTGTAGCTTATCTCGTCTGCTTCTCCCACAATCACCAATGGCACCATTCCATCTTTGTCGTTCAGCCGCTCTGCCGTCATCAGAGGACAACTCCAGCTGGGAGGCTACACCACGGCGGCGGCGCAGTCCCCGACTTAGTGTAGTGCGCGTGGCGTCCCTGTTGGATGTGTGCGGAACACCCACCATACGCTTTGCCGCCGCTGCCCGTCAGCAGCTGTTGCCGGCCGCCATCGCCGCCACCCCACCGTCTGCCATCGCGGCCGCTACACCACCGTCAAAATCCAGGGCCATCGCCCGCTGCGCCGCCATGGCCTTAAGGCGGGAGGTGGCCGTTGTGGCCACCACCCCACTGCCGACCATAGTGGCCATCACCCGCTTCGCCACTGTGGCCCAAAGGCGGGAGGTGGTGGCCGTGGCCGCCATCCCATCGTTGACCGCTGGGGTCATCACCCGCTCCGCCATCGCTGCCCGAAGGCGGGAGGTGGAGGTGGAGGCCCGCACGTGCATCGGCGACCTTGCGCGCTACATCGAGTTCCTGCCGGAGGAGAAGGAGCGCATCGTCGAGCATGCAAAGAGCCTTACCGCCACCATGGGCGCAGCACACACCACCGCAGAGGCGAGGAATCAAGAGATCTACGATGAGTCTCGTCACTTTGAGAGGGGTCGTCTGGAGTGACAGAGGGCGTTCAAGGTGAGCGTCGCTGAAGGTGCAGCGGCGGCAGGTACCATATTGCAGTTGTCCAGCTTGTCGATAGGCTCCTCCTCCTCTACCGCTTACTAAGCATGCAAGGCAGAGAAGCTGTCGGAAGTAGTACAAAGCCCCTCAGTAGTAGTAGTGTTTAGGGGCTTTTTGTTCAGTTCATCTGACTATAGATGTGGTGGAACAATACAACATACTTCAAATTAGCTAGTATATATAGTTGAACTAGCTATTTCAGAATGTGGTTGGCAACAATTGGGGAAAAGTTTGGTCGGTTCAGTTGTCGACTTGAACTGTTTGTATAAAGAACGAATGCTTAATCTATGAATGACATATATGCTTAATTACTGAATTTTAGTTGCAAAAATTAGATAGTGCTAGTGATTTTTAGCCGCATATTTTGACAAATGGCAGTGTTACAAGGTTGAGAAATGGCAATGTTACTAGATCAACAAATGTCAATCTTTCCAGTTTGACAAATGGCAATATACCCAACATGACAGATGCAAATCTTACCAAATTGTTTGTACGTGGTTGCACACTAGCCATCCAAAAAACCATTTGTGTTGAAGGGATGTACACATTATGCGTGCTAGATTTTCTCTTGGCTTAGCGCCGAAGTCTCACTTTGCATACTGTATTCAATCTGAACCATTTGCGTTGAAGAGATGCAAAAATCCCGCGCGGTGAATTTTCCCTAGGCTTTCTAGGGAAGACCATAGCTCTCACTTTGCATACACGTGTTCCATATAAAATGTTTGCGATGAAGAGCTACACAAATCCTATTTGGCACATTTTCCCTTGGATTACCGGGGAAGTTGTCGGTTTACATACGTGTGTTCCATCTAAAACGTTTGCGATCAAGAGCTGCACAAATCCTGCTCGACACATTTTCCCTTGGCTTCCTGGGGAAGCTGTCGGTTTGCATATGGGTGTTCTAACTAAAATGTTTGCGATGAGTGTTTTATATTTAAAAACATTTTTATGTTTTTTAAACAAAATCGTTTGATAAGTTTGTACATTCAGAGAGAAAAGTGCAATTTTGTTCAAACCATATCTTTCATTCAGTCACGCCGCGAATTTATATTCATATGATCAAGATACAGTATTAAACCAAAAAAACTAATTCCGGCGGCGGCGGAGGCGGCCGTCCGCGCCGATGTTGGTGCTATCATCCTCCGGGACGCCTTTGTTGAAGTCTTCAAGGCAGCACATAATTTTCTTCACTTGAAAAATCAAACATCATGTCGTCGCGTGATCAACGAGCGGGGCGTGGGAGGACGGTAACTCGCGGCGCTGCGAGGTAGCGGTCGACGGTGGTGTCCCATGCCGCTGAGGGAGGCGCTTGCACGAGCATGAGTGCGGTGGGTGCAGGCAAACGCACGGGATCGGCGTTGCGGTGGGCGCAGGGGCGTGCACGGGCACGGGTGCTAGCGCTGGCATGTACACGAGCTCGTGCGGGTCCGTGGAGACCTCGCTGACACCCGCGGCTTCCAACTCTGCGATAGTGCTCGGCGATCAGCCCGCTATGGGGACGGTCGTTGGCATGGGCATGGGGATGGGAGCTGGGACGGGCGCGGGGGCAGCAACCACCGCGACCAGCTGGTTCATGGCCATGTCCACGAGGCCACATTCCTCCTTAGTTTCTATCTCCTCCGGCTCAGAGTTGACTTCACCAAACTTGAAGAATAGTGACAGCTGATGCTTCTGCGCCATGGCGTTGGTGGAGGTCTGCGGGAGGGGAATGGGAGGTGAACAGTAAGGCTGCCTGTATTAAACAGCGGCTTGGGCGCCATTAATGGAGAGGATGCGAGCAAGGAAGGTGGCCATGGAAGTCAAAGGGCTTGCTTCCCAATGAGCCTGCACAGCGTACAGCTCGCACACTTCCCGGTGAGCTTGCGCATTGGAGGATAGCTTGCAGGCCTCTCGGTCAGCCTGCATAGCGGACTGCGCTCGCACGCCTCCCGTTCAGTCAAACAGCTGTCCACATGGCACCTCCTAGCCATTAAAAGAGTGACATGTGGCGTCACATGAATGGTTAACAGAACACACACGATTTAAATTATACAAAACGTTTGAGATGTTCAAGTGGCAGTTATTTGTTTCAAAATGCCTTTGTTGGCTGTTATTTGAGTGCGCCTTCTCTCAAATTGGACACAAAAATACCACAACATGTCGGGTGCCATTCCATGATAGCATGCCAAGTTTCATGAATTTCAGACGAGTTTTGGATTTACTAGAATTTAAAAACAAAGTATCTCAACGTTTTGCCGGCAATCAACAGTGCCCTGGTGTTTGAAATTCATTCTCATTTCTTGCATGGGACCTAAGAATGCATCCAAGGACACACATTTGATATGTCAACCCATTTTTCTACACTGGAGCATGTGCATGTAGTTCAAATTTGAATTATGCACATAAAATGCCTAGAAAACCCAGTTAATGTATAAAAATGTCCAAGCGAACCCCAAAAATCCCCAAAATTGACACAACACTCCTGTTGTTCTATGTTGACACTAGAAAAATTTTTGAAAGAAAGAAGAGGCAACGGATATCGTTTCATCCCCAAAGGTGGCATGTTCCCTACCGAAACCATCGGGCTTGTTGTGAGAAGCTCTGGTTTGCGAGAAGCTTATACCCGAACCTGCCCCAAATGGGAAAGATTTTTTACCACAACATGTTGATGCTGCTCCATTATAGCATGACAAGTTTCATGAATTTCAGACGAGTTTTGGCTTTACTAGAATTTAAAAACCATGTATCTCAATGTTTGCGGCCTAGCGACGGTGGCAAGGTGTTTGACATTCATTTCCATTTCTTGCATGGGACCTAAGCATGCAACCAAGGACACAAATTTGATTTTTCAACCAATTTATATGCACTGGAGCATGTGCTCGTAGTTCAAATTTGAATTATGCACATAAATGCATAGAAAACTCAGTTAATGTATAAAAATGTCCAAACGAACTCCAAAAATTCCAAATTTTAACACAACACTCCTGGTGTTCTATGTTGACACTAGAAAAAAATTGAAATCAAGAAGAGGCAACGGATATCATTTCGTCTTGAAAGGTGAAATGTTCCATACCGTAACCATGAGGTTTGTTGTGAGAAGCTCTGGTTTGATACAAGCTTATACCCGAACCTGCCCCAAATGGGATAATTTGTTTACCATGGCATGTTGATGCCGTTCCATGATATCATGTCAAGTTTCATAAATTTTAGATGATTTTTTGATTTATTAGAATTTTAAAACCATGTATCTCGATGTTAGCGGCCAAGCGACAGTGTCAAGGTGTTTGACTTTCATTCTCATTTCTTGCATGTGACCTAAGCTTGCAACCAAGGACACACATTTGATTTTTCAACCTATTTTTATGCAATGGAGCATGTGCATGTAGTTCAATTTTGAATTATGCACATAAATGCCTAGAAAACTCAATTAACGTATAAATATGTCCAAACAATCCCTGAAAAAATCCAAAATTTAACACGACACTCATGTTGTTCTATGTTGACACCAGAAAAATTTGAAAGCAAGAAGAGGTGATGAATATTGTTTTGTCCACAAAGGTGACACGTTTCCCTACCAGAACCATGCGGCTTCTTGTGAGAAGCTCTGGTTTGTGAGAAGCTTATACCATAACCTGCCCCAAATGGGACAATTTTTCCCCCAGCATGTTGATGCCATTCCATGATAGCATGCTAAGGTTCATGAATTTCAGACAAGTTTTGGGTTTACTAGAATTACAAAAGCAAGTACCTCAACGTTTGCTGGAGAGCCACGGTGTCGTGGTGTTTGAAATTCATCCCCATTTCTTGCATGGGACATAAGCATAAACCCATGGACACATATATGATTTTACAATCCATTTTGGTGCATCGAAGCATGTGCATGTAGTTTAATTTTGAATTGTGCACCTGAAATGGCTAGTGTCGGATATCGGGTTCTGGCAAAACCCTTAAGGTTAGAACTCTGGGGTGCGCATGGAGATTTTCCCGCTACCGAAACACGCACTCAGCCTCGCCGCGATCTCTAAGCTAACTCGATGAACTCACAACACAAGAGACACAAGATTTATACAGGTTCAGGCCATCATTGTGGTGTAATACCCTACTCTTGTGTGGTGGTGGTGGATTGCCTCTTGGGCTGATGATGAACAGTACAAGGGAAGAACAGCCTCGCGAGGAGAGGTGTTCTTGTGCTTGGCCAACTTGTGCGGGTGAGGGTGATCTGAATCAGTATCCTTCTACTGTGGTGGCTAGCCCTATTTATAGAGGCCCTGGTCCTCTCCCCAAATATAGAGCGGGAAGGGATCCAACAACGACCATTTTGAAAGGGGACAACTAGTACAAGCTATCCTGACTAAAGGTGGTCTTCGCCTGCCAAAGGCGCTGGTAATGACGTCGTCTTGGGCTCCATGGTGACCTCGTCCTGCCACCCTGCTGGTCTTGGTCTTGTTGCACCGATATGGAAACCTTTACCTGATGCCTCGGTACTCCGCGCCAGTGCTTGCCCCCTTAGCACCAAAGGGGAAACAAGGACACTGCATGGGATGGCGCCCGCCTGGCCTTGGTCGTCATGGCTTGCTTCACGGGAACCTCGCGAGGCACCCCTTGCCTTCATCTCTCCACCTCCTCACGAGCCTGCCTGGTGAGGCTGCCCTTGAGGAGGCCTTGTGTCATCCGCCCCGCGAGGCTTGGCCCCTCCCGAGGGTCTTGAGTACTTGGTTGATGAAGACGGGCCGTACTGGGCCACTGGTGGAGCCACTGTAGGATCGAAGAAGGTGAGAGTGTCTAGAGGGGGGTGATTAGACTACTCGACAAGATAAAAATTCCATGTTTTATCAAGGACAGATTTTGGCAGATTTTGCATAACACACAAGTCAAGTAGCACACTACACATGCAATTCTAGAGTATGGGCAGCGGAAAGTAAATTGCACAAGTAGTAAAGAGAAGTGGAGAAGATCAAACGCAATTTGGAGACGCGGTGATTTTTCTCGTGGTTCCGATAGGTGGTGCTATCGTACTTCCACGTTGATGGAGACTTCAACCCACGGAGGGTAACGGCTGCGAGAGTCCATAGAGGGCTCCACCCACGAAGGGTCCACGAAGAAGCAACCTTGTCTATTCCATCATGGCCTACGCCCACGGAGGGCTAGCCTTACTAGGGGTAGATCTTCACGAAGTAGGCGATCTCCTTGCCCTTACAAACTTCTTGGTTCAACTCCACATCTCGACGGAGGCTCCCAAGCGACACCTAACCAATCTAGGAGGCACCACCCTCCAAAAGGTAATAGATGTTGTAGATGATGATGAACTCCTTGCTCTTGTGCTTCAAATGATAATCTCCCCAACACTCAACTCTCCTCACTGATTTGGCTGTGGTGGAAGAAAGGATTGAGTGGAAAGCAACTTGGGAAGGCTAGAGATCAAGTTTCATATGGTGGGAGTGGAGCAACTTGATCTCAACACAAGGGTAGGTAGTTCTCTTCTCGAGAAATGTAAGGTAGGAGTGGTAGTTCTTTCGATGGCTCTCTCCACGAATGAAGAGGGGTGGAGGGTATTTATAGCCTCCACACAAAATCCAACCGTTACACACATTTGAGCAATCTCGGTGGGACCGAAGTTGACAACTCGGTGAGACCGATAGTTCAAATAATGTGAACGTTGGGATTTTCGGTGGGACCGAAAATACAATCTCGGTTAGTCCGATTCGTGCAATGACAAGAGCATGCCAGTTTCGGTGGGACCGACTTTATCATCTCGGTGACACCGATTTGATGACAGAAGGTTACAGAAGCTTGGCAACTCATTTTTCGGTGAGACCGAGTTCAGAATCGGAAAATCCGAGTTTGCTAGGGTTTGGCTTATGGCTGAGGTGGTTCATCTCGGTGTGACTGAGTTTGGAATATCGGTGGGACCGAGATTACTTATGAGTGTATATGGCGGTGAAAGTTCTTGATAGTTTAGGAGATGTATCACTAAGCACTTGAGCAACAGATCATCATCATAACCTCATCCCTTTTAGTAGTATTGGCTTTTCCTATGGACTCAATGTGATCTTGGATCACTAAACCAAAAATGGAGTCTTGAGCTTTTGCCAATGCTTGCCTTAGCATTTTGAGGGTCCACTTCTTGATCCTTTTGCCATGCCAATGTGATTGAATTTCTGAAACATACTTGATAAAAGCATTAGTCCAACCACAAAGTATGTTGTCATTAATTACCAAAACCACCCAGGAGCAAATGTGCTTTCAATCTCCCCTTTTGGTAATTGATGGCAACACACTAAACAAGACATCAAAGCTTATTGAAAGAAAGACAGAATTATCACGAAAGCTTTGACAAACATGTAGTACACAGGCTCCCCTACAAGTGTGCAAGATTTTCATAAATTATGGTTTTGGACTACCACAAGCACACAAGAGAGAAAGGCAAGATGTGCTACATGCAGCTTGGCTATATGCATCAGAGCGAGATGAAAAGAAGTGAGTGATAATGCATATGTGCATGGTGATTTCTTGCAAACAAGTATTCACAAGCAAGTCACCATCATGCACATTCGCAAAGTGCATATACTTACCTTGAGGTTCCTTGGCATTGTACTGAAGAGATAAACTTGGGAAAACAAGGTTAGATAACACAAGAGTATTTCTTCAACCAACTGCAAGAACATCAAGAGTACCAAGCCAGAGGATGACATGTATAAAGAGTGTCTCATATTGAGCACAAGCTTGAATCAGCAAACATGTCTCCGAAACTAAAAAGATTTTCAATGAACTCTGAGAGATTTTGCTTTCCATAAGATATCAATTGTGAAGATTCCTCTCCCTTTGAGTTGTCTCAGATCAAGGGGTTTGATGGAAAGAGCAAAATCAAAAGAATGATGCCAAATGAGAATGATGCCAATTGTAATGTCCAATGTGAAACATGGCAAGAAATTCTCTTATAAGGAAAAACACGGCAAAGCTTTGATGTGATTTTCTCCCCCTTAAGGTAAGATTGCTCTTCTTCTCCCCCTAAATCTTCTCTTCTCCCCCTAAGTCTTCTCCCCCTTTGACATCAAGTGCCGAAAAGGACAGCAAACTAGGAAGGTCAGGGAAGATGGGAAGAAGGAAGTGGGATCATTAAGAATCACAACAGGGCAAAAAGAAACATGCATAGAGAATCATTGAGTGGAGCTGCAGAAGATGATATCCTGGAAGAAATAAATCGGTGACACCGAATTAAGATAGATCGGTGGGTCCGAAAGTCATGGACTTAGGGTAGATCCTTTTCGATCAGACCGAAATATTTAAATCGGTGACCTTGAGTTTAATTCAAGGAAATCTGAAATAATTCAGCTCACTTTGCGAGGAATGTTTCAAAGGATTTGCAATGAATTTGTGAATGATTTTCGAGGAATTGATCGAGCCGGAAGGATATTCACAAAGGCAGAAGAATAGAAATGAAAAAGATTCCTAGATGAAGTTTTTTAATGAAAACTCAATGAGAGAACATAAGAGAAAATAGGAAGACTCCAAAACATATGTACTTCATCTAGATAAAGGTCGTGACAAGGTCACCTATGTTTGAGTATATTGACTTAGGAGTCAAATGAGGACATTTGATCATAGGTCATACTCATCATTTAAGCTCAAAATGGGGTTGCCATTTTTGATTAAGCGATCGATGTGATCACATCTTATGAAGCTGCTTGTACTCATGACTTTGAGCAAAGCTCCTTAAAGATGTGAAGAACATACCTTGGGCTTGTTGTTGCTTTGTTCATGTAGGTAAACTTGATGTAGGTGCTCATTGAATGTGAAGTTGGAGCGCCATTTCCACTTGTGTAGTTCATCTTCCTACATGGGTTAGGAAAGCAAGGAAATACTCAAGGATATCCAAGATGACAAGAGTGAAATACTAGATGTATAAGATGTCAAAAAGGATATGTGGAATTTTGTTCCTTGAACTCAACATCCCAAAGGGCTAGATATGTGGTCAATGACAAGATTACTCATGATTTGAGTGTGTGGTAATCTTGTGGAATGTAGATCATCCAAGTACCTGCAAGGAGTTAGATGCAATACAAGGGGGCAAATGTGTCCAAGACATATGATCATCATCATAAGAGAAATATCAAGGATTAGTCAAGTGGGCTTATGCCTTGCATGCATCAATGGAGTTTTCACTCCAAGTTTGAAGCATCAATGATGTTCAACTCACTCCTTAAGCGACAAAACACCTTCTCATCAAGAGGTTTTGTAAAGATATCGGCGAGTTGTTTGTCAAGATCTGAACATGCTTAAGATTGATGTCACCCTTGGCAATGTGATCACGAATGAAATGGTGACGAACTTCAATATGTTTCGTTCGAGAGTGTTGCACGGATTGTGTCCAATTTTAATCGCACTCTCATTGTCACAAAGCAAGGAACATGTCTCACATGTATCCCATAATCCTTAAGCGTTTGTGTCATCCATAGTAATTGAGCACAACACGAACCAGCAGCAATATATTACGCTTGGCGGTGGATAATGATACGAATTTTGTTTCTTGGAGGACCAAGATACAAGGGATCGACCAAGGAATTGACACGCACGAAGTTGACTTTCTATCAACCCTGCCACGGCATAGTCCGAGTCGGAATAGCCAACAAGGTCGAAAGAGGCCCTCTTAGGATACCAAATGCCAAAGTTTGGTGTGTGTATCAAATATCTCACAATCCTTTTAACAGCTTTAAGATGACATTCTTTAGGGGCTGCTTGATATCGAGCACACATGCATACACTCAACATTATGTCAGGACGAGAAGCACAGAGATATAGTAGAGAACCAATCATAGATCGGTAAACCTTTTGATCAACGGGTTCTCCATCTTTGTCAAGTCATTATGTCCACTTGTAGGCATGGGGTTCTCATACCTTTGCTTTCTTGCATGTTGAACTTCTTGAAGAGATCCTTGGTGTACTTTGTTTGTGAGACAAAGGTACCCTCCTTAGATTGCTTGATTTGCAACCCAAGGAAGAATTTGAGTTCACTCATCATGGACATCTCGTACTTCTCCGACATGAGCTTTCCAAACTTCTCGCTAAAATGAGGGTTAGTTGAACCAAAGATAATATCATCAACATATATTTGGCACACAAATAGTTCACCATCAACCCTTTTCATGAACAGCGTTGAATCTATCTTTCCAATCTCAAAGCCTTTTTCAAGAAGAAAGCTAGTCAAGCATTTGTACCAAGCTCTAGGAGCTTGTTTAAGACCATAAAGAGCTTTGTGCAACTTGTAAACATGATTAGGCTTTTGGGATTCACAAAACGGGAGGTTGTTTCACAAATACTTCCTCCTCTATTTCACCATTTAGGAAAGCACTTTTGATATCCATTTGATAGAGAGTAATATCATGGTGATTGGCATAAGCAAGAAGAATGCTGAATGGACTCAAGTCTAGCAACGGGGCATAGGTCTCACCATAGTCCATACCTTCGACTTGTGTGTAACCTTGAGCTACGAGACGAGCCTTGTTGCGGATGACTTGTCCATCTTCATCTTGCTTGTTCCGAAACACCCATTTGGTTCCAATGACATTTTGATCATCCTTGGGCTTCTCTACCAAAGTCCATACCTTGTTCCTCTCGAAGTTGTGAAGCTCTTCGTGCATAGCGTTCACCCAATCCGGGTCTTCAAGTGCTTCTTCTACCTTCATAGGTTCAATACTAGAGATAAATGAGTAATGCTCACAAAAGTTAGCTAAGCAAGTTTTAGAGCGAGTAATTCTCCCGGAGTTGATGTCATTGATCATTTGTTCCATGGGATGATTTTTCTTGACTCTTGCTCGGACTCGGGATAGCTTTTGTTGAGGTTGTGGCTGAGCTTCCTCATCATCTTCATCTTCCTCTTCTTCTTGTTCATTGTTGTTGGTGTTGTCTTGAGGCGGTGGAGAAGGAGGTTGTGGTGGATCTTCTTGTTGCACTTCCTCATCTTGGTGAGTTCCACTTTTGGAGGCCTCCATGTTGCCTTGAGGTTCATATCGCCGTGAGGTAGGGGGCTCCACATATGTAGATGAGGTACTCTCCTTCACTTCCATGGGACGGATCTTTCCAATAGATAAATCTTGGATGGCTTCCGATGGGTCCTTGTCTCCTACATCAATAGGCATTTTCTCTACTTGCGAGCCATTAGATTCATCAAACTTCATGTCTACCGTCTCTTCAACCTTTCGGGTGAAATTATTGTAGACACGATAGGTGTGGGAGTTTGATCCATAACCAAGGAAAAAGCCTTCATGAGTTTTAGGAGCAAATTTAGACCGACGATGCTTACCAAGGATATAGCATTTCGAACCAAAGACACGAAAGTATCCCACTTGGGGTTTGTTACCGGTGAGGAGCTCGTATGATGTCTTGCCGAGGAGCTTATGAAGATAAAGCTTGTTGATAGCATGACAAGCTGTCTCGACGGCTTCCCCCCAAAAGTGCTTCGGTGTCTTGTATTCATCAAGCATTGTTCTTGCCATCTCTATGAGCGTTCGGTTCTTCCTCTCAACAACTCCATTTTGTTGAGGAGTGTACATAGCCGAGAACTCATGTAGAATCCCTTCCTCATCGAGAAAAGAGTCTACATTGGCGTTCTTGAACTCCGTTCCATTGTCACTCCGAACTTTCTTGATCTTCACCTCAAATTGATTTTGGGCCTTTCTGGCAAAGGTTTTGAAGATTCTCTGAACCTATGATTTGTCATCAAGGAAAAATACCCACGTAAATCTGGAATAATCATCAACTATAACTAGACCAAAGGAGTTACCACCAAGGCTTTTGTAAGCATTGGGACCAAGAGATCCATATGAAGAAGCTCAAGCGGTCTCCTTGTGGTCATGATGTTCTTCACGGATGACTTCCACCTACTTGTTTTCCTGCTTGACAAGCACTACAAAGTCTATCTTTGTCAAAGAAAACATCTTTAACACCAAGAATATGATCACCTTTGATCAGCTTGTCTAGATTACGATACCAACATGTCCAAGCCTTCTATGCCATAACCAACCTTTAGCGGATTTAGCAATGAAGCAAGCTCTAGGTTGGGCTTTCTTAGTGAAATCAACAATATATAGATCACCTCTACGGATCTTGGTAAATGCCATGTTATGATTGTCACGACGAAAGACTTGGCAATCTACTTGATGAATAGCACATTGAATCCAAAGTCAGCTAATCTAGACACGGAAAGTAAATTGTATCCAAGAGATTCTACAAGCATGACATTTTGAATAGAGCTATCATGAGATATGGCCACCTTACCAAGGCCAAGTACCTTACCCTTGGAGTTGTCTCCAAAAGTCACATACTTGCGAGGACCATCGTTCTTTGCAAGCTCTCGAAACATGTCTTTGTCTCTGGTCATGTGATCGGTGCATCCACTATCAAGAATCCACTCTTTTCCGCTAGATATGTAGTCTCTCAGATTTGCCATAAGATTGAGACTCTTCATGATCTTGTCTAGCTCGGTGTCCGAATCGGAGTAATCATCATCATGCTCATGCTCATCATCATATTGACCCATAGATTGTTCATCATCAACACCTAGGTCAATTTGATAACTACTTGCATTAGTTTTGTCAATGTGACAATAATCATCGGAATGCAATACAAGAGCATTTCTAATTAGAACATTGATAAGACCGGGATCACCCTTCTTTTCATAAGATCACGAAGCTCAAAGAAGCATTTATCAAAGTTGGGATCATTAGGCGCATCATATCAAATTCAATAGTCTTGTATAGAATTTCATCAAGACCTCTCAAAGAGTAGTCCGGATAAAGTTCTTCCAAGAACTTCCACATAGCATAGGCGCACTCAAAGTTTGTAACGAGCTTAAGCAAATTATCGGGTAACCCTCTAATGATAAGATTTACAGTCCTAAGGTTCTGAAGCAAATCAAGCTCTTCATCCATGGTAGGGTGCAAGGGGTCAAATGGAGGCACATATGGGATCTCAACATATTTGCGCAAATTGTATGTCTTAAAGATAATAAGCATTTCAATCCTCCACGAGTTATAGGACACTCCATTAAGAATAGGCACTCTATGGCTAACACTCCCAAGCGTGACACGTCCATCTTCCTCCAATGGTGTGTAAACCAAAGCAATGGAGACCAAATCTCTGATACCAATTGTAGGATCGAAGAAGGTGAGAGTGTCTAGAGGGGGTGATTAGACTACTCGACAAGATAAAAATTCCATGTTTTATCAAGGACAGATTTTGGCAGATTTTGCATAACACACAAGTCAAGTAGCACACTACACATGCAATTCTAGAGTATGGGCAGCGGAAAGTAAATTGCACAAGTAGTAAAGAGAAGTGGAGAAGATCAAACGCAATTTGGAGACACGGTGATTTTTCTCGTGGTTCCGATAGGTGGTGCTATCGTACTTCCACGTTGATGGAGACTTCAACCCACGGAGGGTAACGGCTGCGAGAGTCCACGGAGGGCTCCACCCACGAAGGGTCCACGAAGAAGCAACCTTGTCTATTCCATCATGGCCACGCCCACGGAGGGCTAGCCTTACTCGGGGTAGATCTTCACAAGTAGGCGATCTCCTTGCCCTTACAAACTTCTTGGTTCAACTCCACATCTCGACGGAGGCTCCCAAGCGACACCTAACCAATCTAGGAGGCACCACCCTCCAAAAGGTAATAGATGTTGTAGATGATGATGAACTCCTTGCTCTTGTGCTTCAAATGATAATCTCCCCAACACTCAACTCTCCTCACTGATTTGTCTGTGGTGGAAGAAAGGATTGAGTGGAAAGCAACTTGGGAAGGCTAGAGATCAAGTTTCATATGGTGGGAGTGGAGCAACTTGATCTCAACACAAGGGTAGGTAGTTCTCTTCTCGAAATGTAAGGTAGGAGTGGTAGTTCTTTCGATGGCTCTCTCCACGAATGAAGAGGGGTGGAGGGTATTTATAGCCTCCACACAAAATCCAACCGTTACACACATTTGAGCAATCTCGGTGGGACCGAAGTTGACAACTCGGTGAGACCGATAGTTCAAATAATGTGAACGTTGGGATTTTCGGTGGGACCGAAAATACAATCTCGGTTAGTCCGATTCATGCAATGACAAGAGCATGCCGGTTTGGTGGGACCGACTTTATCATCTCGGTGACACCGATTTGATGATGAAGGTTCTGAAGCTTGGCAACTCATTTTTCGGTGACCGAGTTCAGAATCGGAAAATCCGAGTTTGCTAGGGTTTGGCTTATGGCTGAGGTGGTTCATCTCGGTGTGACTGAGTTTGGAATATCGGTGGGACCGAGATTACTTATGAGTGTATATGGCAGTGAAAGTTGCTGATAGTTTAGGAGATGTATCACTAAGCACTTGAGCAACCAGATCATCATCATAACCTCATCCCCTTTTAATAGTATTGGCTTTTCCTATGGACTCAATGTGATCTTGGATCACTAAACCAAAAATGGAGTCTTGAGCTTTTGCCAATGCTTGCCTTAGCATTTTGAGGGGTCCACTTCTTCAGTCCTTTTGCCATGCCAATGTGATTGAATTTCCTGAAACATACTTGGTAAAAGCATTAGTCCAACCACAAAGTATGTTGTCATTAATTACCAAAACCACCCAGGGAGCAAATGTGCTTTCAGCCACGCTGCAGGCCGCAGGCAGGCAAGTCTGGGGACCCCCATTCCCAGAACACCGACAGTAGCCCCCGGTCCCAAGGCGCGCTCAGACTTGGCTTAGCGGCGAAGCCAAAGGGCAAGTGCGGAGCACCGTGGGCCCCAACAGCCCGCGGACTTGGTTGACGCGTGGCAACTGATTGGACGTGGGTGTCTCCGCTTCCCCATGCTGCCTCGGCAACTGCCTGACTGACAAAAGCCTGATGCGGGCAAGGCTTGCCTTCATTGCTCTCCTTCGTATTGCTCCAGATCCCCTTCCTCGCTCCTTGCTCCCGCAATCTCCAGATCTGCTCCACTCATTCCCTTTAGGTGAGCGATGGCGCCCCGCAAAGCCAAGGCTGATGCGCTGCCGGCTTGGTATGCGCCGGCCCTGGACGTCCCCAATGTGTCGGAGAATCTCGCTGCCACGTGCCTGATGACGGCGGTGGAGAGAAAGGAGAAGGGGAAGACTGAACTCCGGGCTAGCTCCGCTGAGCCGGAGGCTAAGGGGAGCACTTTTTACCCCGTCTTCACGAACGCCATCGTCGCAGGCCTGGTTCCTCCCTTCTCTGTCTTCTTCTACACCGTCCTCAGCCGTTATAGGTTGCGGGCCCTTCATCTCCATCTCAACTCTGTTCTCCTCTTGTTCTTGATTATGCTTCCCGAGCTTGACATTCTCCATCGGTTGGTTAGGCCGCCGCCTGCGGTGAAGAAGAGGAAGGGGGACGTGGTGACTCCGTCTTGGGCAGGCTCATCTGCCGCGGCCGCTCCTTCATCCGTGGGGAGGGGAGGCAACGACGTTCACACCTCCCCTGCCCGGTCCTCCTCACGAGGCCTGGAGGAGTGTCCTGGCGGGGCGCCAGCCCCCATGGCCCCGCTGGTTCCGGAGGTGCCGGTACCCGATGTTGCTGCTAATGTAGCCAAGGCTTAGGAGCCCCCAGTCTCCCGAGCCACGGTTACGCTGCCGCCTCCTCCTTCTGCTGCGCTGCTGGTTCCAGGTTCTTCTGCCTCCTACGATGTCTTGGAGCATGCCCTCTCCGGGATGTTCCAGCTGCAAGAAGACCTCCAGGGCGCCGACTCCCATCTGGTAGCCAGGCGCCTGGAGCTGGTCTCCGGTTGGCTTCATTCTGACGCCTCTGTCCGAGCAGCACTGAGGCGAGCTGCGGCAGCTTCTGAGGAGGAGAAGCAGGCCGCCACCCAGGCCGCAGCTGCTCGCGAGGCGGCATTGAAGGATGCCGCGGCCGCCCAGGACCGCTGCAAGGTACTAGAGGCCGAGCTGAAGGATCTGCGTGACAAGCACACCGAAGAAGCTCGTGGCCGCCGAGCGGAGGAGGAGAAGATGAAGGCTCGGGTGGATGCCGTACAGGACCGCGACACCGAGCTTACGCGGTTGGCGGAGGCGCAGACCACCGAGCACGGCCGGCTGGAAACGCTGGAGCAAAAGTTGAGGGCGGAGAGGGCCAAGCTGGACGCCAAGGCGAAGGTCCTGGCCGAGGACCGCGTGGCCTTTGCACTCCTCTAGGAGAGGTCTCGCGCGGCCCTGAAGACGCTCTATGAGAAGGGCTTGGAGAAGCCGCTGGCTACCGACGAGGACGACGCTGCCCAACTGCTTCCCTTCTTGGTCGAGGCGCTTGAGGAAGTCGTGAGCGGCGTCAGCCCCATGGCCGAGGTAGAAGCTCGTGTCCTTTCTTCTGTAGTGCTGACGCGCCTCTTCAGCCACCTCCACCTTCATGACCCTGGCGCCAACCTTGCCGAGCTGCTAGAGCCTGTGGATGTCGAGCGCTACCCCACTGCTGCTGAAGCCGTGAAGGGCCAAGTGGAGGCCTTGCTTGGGAAGTTCCGCGCATTCGCTCCTGCACCCACGGCAGGTGGTGCTGCTGATCCTACGGCCTCGGGAGGTGGAGCTGGTGCAGGCAATACCACCACTGGGGTGGAGCCCCTGGCGAGCGACGGTGTTGTCCAAGGGTGATCTACTTGCGGCTTCTTTCCTGTTTTAACTCCTGCAATGTGCACCATGCCTCGTGGAGGCGTTTAAACTTGCGTCTGGCATTGTGAAGACAATTATGGTTTGTAATATTTGCTTCGGGATTTGTTTCGAGATTTTGCGGTTTCCTTCCTATTTTCTTTATGTTTTACATCGGCAAAGCCCGGCCCCACGCATACCTCAACCGTCGTTGGCCCCGACCAGATCACCAGGACGGGACCAAGGAGTGAGGGGCTACGTGACAAGTTAGGCTCCTAAGTCGCGATGCTCAGGAGTCCCCCTTGACGCGCAAACAACAAATAGGGAGGGAACGTAGGAGTAGATCTGGCGTTCTACGTCGGTAGAGCCCGGCCCCACGCATACCTCAACCGCCGTTAGCCCCGACCGGGACTAAGGAGTGAGGGGCTACGTGACCAATTAGGCTCCTGAGTCACGATGCTCAGGATTCCCCCTTGACGTTCAAACGATCTTCATACCTTGGCTCCGCTCGGGGAGGGGCACGCGACAACCAGGTCCGAGGGACCTGGCTGGGTGGCGTGCGCTCGGGCGTGACCCGGACGCAGCCCCCCCGTACAGCCCCCTCGCGTGACGCTCCCGATGGGAGGTGTTGCGATGAGGCCAGACACTGAGCTCCGGGCTCCCTGAGGTTGATACGGCCGTGAACCGCCCTCAGTTGTTTATCACCAGCGCGGAGCATAGTGCTTCCGTATGTGTACGGGCATAGCCGCTCCTCGGCAGTGTCATCGGCCAGCGTGGAGCATCGTGCTTCCACTGGTGCGTGGGAGGGGGACCCCCTCTGGGAGGAGCCCCCAGGGCATGTACATGTCACGCCCAATATGCGATACTATCCTAAAGAGACTTGAAGGTCCCACTAAGGATAGAACCGCATATTGAAACGATTTTGCAAGGTGGATATCATTACATCAACATTACATAATAGATGGGGATACATACAAGAGGCATACAATGCCACATGAATACAACATCATCTTACATAAGAGCAACATCCGACTACGGATGAAACACAAACAAGCTCAAACGACATCCACCACCGCTAGCCCAGCTGCCGACACGAACCTATCCCCTGATCGAAGAAGAAGCAGAAGAAGAACTCCAAAACAAGTAAACATCGCGTCATGATCATCGCAAAACCTATACCTGCAACTGTTGTAGTAGTAATCTGTGAGCCACGAGGACTCAGCAATCCCATTACCATGGGTATCAAGACTAGCAAAGCTTAAAGGGAAAGGAAGGGGTAAAGTGGTGAGGTTGCAGCAGCGACTAAGCATGTATGGTGGCTAGCATACGCAAATGAGAGCGAGAAGAGAGCAAAAGGAACGGTTGTCAACTAGTAATGATCAAGAAGTGATCCTGAACTCCTACTTACGTCAAACATAACCCAAAGACCGTGTTCACTTCCCGGACTCCGCTGAGAAGAGACAATCACGGCTACACACACGGTTGATGCGTTTTAATTCGGATCTGGTGTCAAGTTATCTACAACCGGACATTAACAAATTCCCATCTGCCACATAACCGCGGGCACGGCTCTCGAAAGTTTAAACCCTACAGGGGTGTCCCAACTTAGCCCATGATAAGCTCTCGCGATCAACAAAGGATATTCCTTCTCCCAGGAAGACCCGATCAGTCTCAGAATCCCGGTTTACAAGACATTTCGACAATGGTAAAACAAGACCAACAAGACTGCCCGATACGCCGATAATCCCGATAGGAGCTGCACATATCTCGTTCTCAGGGCAACACCGGATAAGCTAAGCGTACAGGTACCGACGTAACCCAAGTTGCCAAGGGATGGTCCCGCACGGTGCTCTAGTTTGGACCAACACTTAGACAAGCATTGGCCCGGGGGGGCTAAAATAAAGATGACCCTCGAGAGAGCGACTCCCGAGGGAAAAGTAGGTGGTGGTGAGGCAAATGGTAAAACCAAGGTTGGGCCTTGCTGGAGGAGTTTTATTCAAAGCGAACTGTCAAGGGGGTCCCATAAATCACCCGACCGCATAAGGAACGCAAAATCCGGGAACATAATACCGGTATGACGGAAACTAGGGCGGCAAGAGTGGAACAAAACACCAGGCATAAGGCCGAGCCTTCCACCCTTTACCAAGTATATAGATGCATTAATAATATAAGAGATATTGTGATATCCCAACATAAACCTGTCCACCATGGAGCAATTTTCAACTTCACCTGCAACTAGCAACGCTATAAGAGGGGCTGAGCAAAGCGGTAACGTAGCCATGCAACGGTTTGCTAGGAATGGTGTCAAAGGTTAGAGGTTCATGGCAATTTGGGAGGCTTGAAGAACAAATGATAGGTAGCGCAACAAAGCGATAGAACGAAGCAACTAGCATAGCAATGATAATAGTGAGATCCAGGGTAGCGGTCATCTTGCCTGAAATCCCGCAAGGAAGAAGAACGAGTCCATGAAGAAGACGAACGGGAGTAGTCGAACGAATCCTCACAATCGCAACATTACCGGAACTAAGAAGCAACACCGGAAAGAAACAAACAACATGGTAAACGCACAAGCATAATCATGGCATGATGCACAATCAAGTATGATGCATGTCCGGTTTAATGAGGCATGGCATCGCAAAGTGCAACAAACAATACTACAAGTTAAGTGGAGCTCAATATGCAACGAGTTACATATTGACAAAACTCCACATCAATTATTTAGTTCTCTCTCATTTAGGAACACAACAATATTACATGTTATTAAACATGTCAAGAGGTGAAACATAATTAAACTACCTATCTAGGCAAGTTTAAGTGGGGCCGGAAACAACAAACAACAATTCCGGAAAATCCTCATGTCATCTAGCAATTTAATGCAACAACAATTTTAAACATTTTAATTGTTGTTATCATGATGCAGATGACATATGCAAGTTTTAGGCAATATTTATGAAAATGTTGACATGAGCATGACACGAGGCATTTGTCACCATGGCGGAACAAAAGGGGTGCCACGTCAACGATAACGAAAATGGTGCCACGGCAACATTCCGATGATCCGACAACTCATTGAGATACCGGTGCAAAAGAAAGTGTGGACGTACGGTACATGCAAAAGAAGGTGGGATGATCCCGGAGACCGGGTTCCCATGGGTTAGTGACATGGAAACGAGTGACAATTTGGACATGGTGCAAACGGTGAATCTCATTCAACACATGCATTCGTTCACGGGCGTCGTCTCGGGGTTATACCTTCAAAGCGTGCATTTTCGGAGTGGGTCGAGTTTGTAGTGGAAATAGTGGAAGTAGACGTTCTCGCGACGGTAGTGGAAGTAGTGGTACACGGCGACGGTAGTGGAAGTAGTGGTTCACGTTTCGTAGATGAAGTAGTTGTTCATGATTCGTAGATGTTCGGGGTCACCACAAGGAACTTGACGTCCATGGGGTCTTCGAGGTCGACGGTAGTGGTACACATGTCGTCGTGGAAGTAGTGGTTCATGTTTTGAAGAGGAACTTGACGAATCCGATGTCTCCGGGGGCAACGGTAGTGGTACTCGTTTCGGAAGCGGTTCACGACGATGGTAGTCGAACTTGGTGATCCGAAGGGGTACTTGGCGGATGACGACCGTAGTGGTACTTGGGGAAAAACTCCCGGAGACGATGCTTGGAGGTCCTGGTGTGGTCTTGGCGTCCATGTAGTCGATCTTGCCGGCCTTGACGGTCCAACACAAAACAACACAAGGGCCTCGGGATGCCAGCAGCAAGGAGGCGATGGTGGAGGTCAGCGGCAGGAAGCAGGCATGGGGCTCATCTGGTTCCCGGCCGGGTCCAGGCCGGTGGGACTCCATGGGGCGGCGGCCATGGCGTTCCTGATAGACGGGTGAGGGAGGAGCAAGGCGGCGGCAAACTCGGAGCTCGGGGACGAGGCGCCGAGGGCGAGGCAGGGAAACAGCGGCCTGGTGGCACTCCGGCGAACTTGGCCGCAGGGACGGTAGCGGTCACGCGAGGAGAAGTAGGGCAGGCGGGAAGGCTTGCGGTGGCCTTGGTGATTCCAGCGACGGTAGCAGCAAGGGCGGGGCGAGGTCGCGCTGTGGCGCATCTCGACGGCGACAAGGCAGCAGAGGGACACGGGTAGGAGGTGAAGAAGACGGCGCGGTAGCGGGGCGATGGGGATGGACGGAGGAGATGGGCTCGCCGGCCAGAACGACGGCATGGCGGCAGAGGAATGGGTGGCCGGAGGCGTGGCCGGTCGCCGGGCAGTGGCGCGCGAGAGGAAAGGAGAGGCCATGGATCGGGCGTGAGGAGCTCCTCTCCCTTGGCTCGACGCGTGTGTGTGTGAGTGGCGGCGCAGGAAGGAACGAGAGGGAGAGATGGGGATCGGGAGAGAGCGTGGTGATGGGCTAGGGTTATAGGTTTAGGTGGGCTGGCTGGACTAATGGGCCGGCTTAGTTGGTCGGGCCTAAGAGGCCGGCTGGGCTGGCTCTCTCTCACTCTAAAAAAATAAATAAATAAAACAAAGCAGAGATAAGAAAGAAAAGAAAGAGAGGTTAGGGGTGGAGCTTGAGCAGGAGGGTATTTTCTCGGACTCATAAAAATGAGCTTTTTCCATGAAAAATGGTGTGGGCAAGATTGCAAGAATTAAATTCAAAGTCATTTGAATTTAATTCAAATGGTTTGAACAAGGACTAGGATTTAGAAGTGTCCAAAAATGTTGAGAATTTAGGAGGAGCCACAATAAATGGAGAAAGAATTGTTGGCAAAGCTTGGGGACCAAACTTGAAGTAGAAAGAGCATGGGGATTTTGCAAGTGTGTTACGGTTAATTCCAAGCTAATGGAATATTTTATAGTAGCTCCCTAAATATTGGGAGGATATGTTATAAAGAGAAATCACCATTGTGAATATCACTCGATTTAAATGGATCGAAAATCCATACGATTTTATTTAGATGAGTTTTAAAATTAATGATATGATGACATGATGCAATGCACATGATGCAACGATGAATGCAACAAGCAAAACAAACACGCGGCGAAACTCAGAATAGCTGGAAGTCTTCTGGAGCGTCGGTCTCGGGGCGTTACAACACTCCACCACTACAAGAGGATCTCGTCCCGAGATCTAGGATGGCACCGGAGAGAAACGGAAGAGGAAGAGAAGAGGTAAAACTAAGTTGCTTCTTCGACAAAAGAGTGAAACCAAAGAACCTTGAGAAGTTGAGCAATTTAAAAGAAAGAGTACAATAGAGATGAACGAGATTGCGAACAGTCCGTTAGAAAAGAGGAACAAAGAACATTAGAACTTGAGGGTTGCAAAGACATGAATCAAGAGTTTAATGGACAAGATAGAATTCGAAACCACTCCGGTTAAAACAAGATGAGAGAGGAAGAATTCGGGCAGCACTCCGGTTGAACATGGAAGGAATAGAACATGAGAAGATGGGATGATAATTGATGAAATCAACAACACACTGCCTCCGGAACTATTGAAAGAATGGCACAATGGGTATGAAGGATTTCAGACAACAATCTGGTTGAAAAGAGAGGCAAAACTTGATAAGATGAAAAGAACTTGAAGAGATGACACAGCAATTCGGTTAAATGGATAAGCACGAAAAGAACACGATCCTCACAATTCGAGATGATGAGTGAAAAGAGCAACATCACAATGCCTCCGAAAGAAAGAATAGAAGATAGGTCATTGGAATAACAGAATGTAGGAGAAAAAGCCAACTTCTGCTACAAATGAGCTTGGAAAGCACCCTTCCAAGAAGGTTATAACGGAGTTGTTGCAAAACCAACAACGAAAAGAATAATCTTGTAGTTGGCTTATGGAAAACATCTCAAGACTATGAGGTGACAACCGGCCACTAATGGAAATAATTGCTTGCTTGAGATCAACGAAGAGATGCTAAACTGCTTTCGCCGAGAGGATAGGAGAAAACTTGGATCATTGATAAGCACCACAATAGCAACATTCCTTTGGGAAGGCTTTAGGTGAAATCTATACCAAGATAACTCCAGAGAAGAGATTGATGGATTTAAAATACCTCATTCTTGACAACAAGTGAATCACGAAACATGAATAAAAAAATTGTCAAGAATGATATAACACCATCTCAAAAGATAAGTTAGAAAGAATTGCACTTTGGAATGCAAGATGAAGAATACTTGAGCTCCTCAAAACAAAACATGTGTTGAGCACCATGTTTATTTTGAGTATAGCTTGGCTGATCTTAACTTCAAGAGAAATCTTGAAGAACAATTGAAGAATGAAAAGAATCCTTGACGAACCAATGTAGAGCCTCCAAGAAGAACTCCGGTAATAAAAGGATGATAAAAAGAAAGAGAACTTGAAAACACAAGGTGAAGCCTTGCGATGATTTAGAAGGAGCTTCGCGACGAGATAATTGAGAGAGCTTGGAACTCCGAAAAGAAAGATGAACATCTTAGAACCGAGAATATGATATGATGAACAAACACCGAAAAGAAGAGATTAATCAACTTGGATGAAACAAGAATAAGAATTATGTTATGCATATCCTTCACCAATTTAATTGATGATAAGCAACGGATTTGGCATACTACTTATTCTTCTTGAGGGATTAAGGATAGAGATAGCGCAAACTTGAGAAGGTATTGATGGAACCACCGGTGGGATTTGGAAACAACGAATATTTGATATGATAATGAAGGAAGTGAAATCTTGAACGAACCACCATAAGAATTGAAAATGAAAGTAGCAAAGGCACAATTCACCCGGAAGAATTGGAAAATGAATGAATATACTTGAGGGGATTTAGATACATGAGAACGAAGAGGTCATGAACTGATTAGAGGGTATTTGAACGATGCACCGGTAAGATTTGGAGAATGATAGCTACACGCTGAGAATGAAGAATTATGACATGATGAACTTCGGAGGAAAGAAATGGAAACAACTCATGAAATGCTCCGGATGGTAAGAAAAGAATTGTCACAGTCAAAACAATTATGAGGATAGCATGAAGCTAGAACCATGAATCTTCAAGAGAATGGACCAAGATTTAAGAGAAACTCTTCTTCGGTCTTCACATGTTGAGAATGATCATGAGAACCACCATGACAATTGTTGAGGCACTCCGGAATGAAAATTGGAAAGGTTGCACCAACGATGAAAAGGATTTGAAAGATCTTGGAGAAAGACATATGACTGATGATAAGCCATTCTTACGTCAAACTTTGAAAAGAATTTTAGAAGCTCCGGGAAAATTAGAAGAGTTGGGTAAGATCCTGGGAAAAGACCTCTGGGTTAGGGCCCACTGAAAAGAAACACACCGTTGAACAATTTTAAAGAGAGGTTGCACCGGTTGAATTAAATGACTTGAATGAGATAATAATCTCCAAATAACTTGAACGGGTCTTGAATGAAAGGATGAGCCTTCTGAGATATCTTCAGCACTCCAGAACAAATGGATAGGAAGAAGTGAATGATTAAGAGGTGCATCGGCATGAGAAAGCATTAGAAACGAGGAAAAGAATATGATGAATATCGAAAGCTTGAATTGGATCCACCGGAGAAGAAACAACAATGAAGGATGATGAACTTGAAACTGTTGATCATCTTCATGGGAAATCACCGGATAAGAACATTGAAAGAAAAGAATGAAGAGACTTCACATGAATAAATGGATACTTGATTAAAATAAATGAGTCCTTGAAGAAAAGGGTGGGAGGGTGGGGAAAAAAGAGAACTTGGGATGAACGAAACAAACACCGTTGAGAAAACTTAGAATTGATCTTGCGGATGAGGAGAATGATGGGATCATCTCGAAGAGAAGCGCACCGGTTGGAAAAGAATTAACATGACAACCTCAATGATCAAAAATGATTAGTATTCACATAGCAATATGAAAACACCGTTTAGGAAAGGTATGGAATCAACACTTGACTTCGAAGCAACTCGAATACCACAAATAAAACAAAACAAAGGATTTGGCTTGCAGAATAAGCCGGAACAAATACATATGATAGAGATTTACCCAATCCCATATCATGCATCTGTTGGAAAGATATTCTAGGATCTACTTGAATTCCCACCTATGAACTCCCGAAACTTTCTGGTTATGCAATCTGGTGTTGGGGATACAGGGGAAGCAATATATCTCACCCAAACTAACAATCCCTACATCCAGCTGTATCCATCCGTCAACACATAACCAAGAAAACTCGAAATCGTGTACCTCAACCTTCAAAAGCATCCGTTATCTGAGCTATGGCAATACTCTGAACTCCCCAAGATTGGGTGGCGCCGAGGTTATCTCACCAACAAGCGCATAAAAGAGATTTTCGATGTCGGCAAAACTCGTATTCCGAATCGCAACGATAAAATTATGATGACAACACCTCGGAGCTCAACTCCCGGGACACCGCCACAACCCCTAAATGTCGAGGCACCAAGAACAATGTTCTCGTCATAAGAATATCGGAACGATCCCAAGATACCCGCGTGATCCTAAAAAAAATTTAGTGAAATTTGAGGAGAGGAAAGACAAAACATCTACGTCAGGAGACCTCACCAGAGCGACGAAGGGGCTGAGGAGTAAAAATAATTCCTACTCTCCGATATATATAATCCTAAGACTCAAAATAGTTTTTTTTCTAGACTCAACAACGGCCAACAATCAAGGGGGCTCCTATGGTCGGTCGAGGCTCTGATACCAACTTGTCACGCCCAATATGCGATACTATCCTAAAGAGACTCGAAGGTTCCACCAAGGATAGAACCGCATATTGAAATGCTTTTGCAAGGTGGATATCATTACATCAACATTACATAATAGATGGGGATACATACAAGAGGCATACAATGCCACACGAATACAACATCATCTTACATAAGAGCAACATCCGACTACGGATGAAACACAAACAGAAGCTCAAACGACATCCACCCTGCTAGCCCAGGCTGCCGACCTGGAACCTATCCCCTGATCGAAGAAGAAGCAGAAGAAGAATTCCAAAACAAGTAAACATCACTCTCGCGTCATGATCATCGCAAAACATGTACCTGCAACTATTGTAGTAGTAATCTGTGAGCCACGAGGACTCAGCAATCCCATTACCATGGGCATCAAGACTAGCAAAGCTTAAAGGGAAAGGAAGGGGTAAAGTGGTGAGGTTGCAGCAGCGACTAAGCATGTATGGTGGCTAGCATACGCAAATGAGAGCGAGAAGAGAGCAAAAGGAACGGTCGTCAACTAGTAATGATCAAGAAGTGATCCTGAACTCCTACTTACGTCAAACATAACCCAAAGACCGTGTTCACTTCCGGACTACCGAGAAGAGACCATCACGGCTACACACACGGTTGATGCGTTTTAATTCGGATCTGGTGTCAAGTTATCTACAACCGGACATTAACAAATTCCCATCTGCCACATAACCGCGGGCACGACTCTCGAAAGTTTAAACCCTACAGGGGTGTCCCAACTTAGCCCATGATAAGCTCTCGCGATCAACGAAGCATATTCCTTCTCCCAGGAAGACCCGATCAGTCTCGGAATCCCGATTTACAAGACATTTCGACAATGGTAAAACAAGACCAGCAAGACCGCCCGATGCACCGACAATCCCGATAGGAGCTGCACATATCTCGTTCTCAGGGCAACACCGGATAAGCTAAGCGTACAGGTACCGACGTAACCCAAGTTGCCAAGGGATGGTCCCGCACGGTGCTCTAGTTTGGACCAACACTTAGACAAGCATTGGCCCGGGGGGGGCTAAAATAAAGATGACCCTCGAGAGAGCGACTCCCGAGGGAAAAGTAGGTGGTGGTGAGGCAAATGGTAAAACCAAGGTTGGGCCTTGTTGGAGGAGTTTTATTCAAAGCGAACTGTCAAGGGGGTCCCATAAATCACCCGACCGCGTAAGGAAAGCAAAATCCGGGAACATAATACCGGTATGACGGAAACTAGGGCGGCAAGAGTGGAACAAAACACCAGGCATAAGGCCGAGCCTTCCACCCTTTACCAAGTATATAGATGCATTAATAATATAAGAGATATTGTGATATCCCAACATAAACCTGTCCACCATGGAGCAATTTTCAACTTCACCTGCAACTAGCAATGCTATAAGAGGGGCTGAGCAAAGCGGTAACATAGCCATGCAACAGTTTGCTAGGAATGGTGTCAAAGGTTAGAGGTCCATGGCAATTTGGGAGGCTTGAAGAACAAATGATAGGTAGCGCAACAAAGCGATAGAACGAAGCAACTAGCATAGCAATGATAGTAGTGAGATCCAGGGTAGCGGTCATCTTGCCTGAAATCCCGCAAGGAAGAAGAACGAGTCCATGAAGAAGACGAACGGGAGTAGTTGAACAAATCCTCACAATCGCAGCATTACCGGAACTAAGAAGCAACACCAGAAAGAAACAAACAATATGGTAAACACACAAGCATAATCATGGCATGATGCACAATCAAGTATGATGCATGTCCGGTTTAATGAGGCATGGCATCGCAAAGTGCAACAAACAATACTACACGTTAAGTGGAGCTCAATATGCAACGAGTTACATATTGACAAAACTCCACATCAATTATTTAGTTCTCTCTCATTTAGGAACACAACAATATTACATGTTATTAAACATGTCAAGAGGTGAAACATAATTAAACTACCTATCTAGGCAAGTTTAAGTGGGGCCGGAAACAACAAACAACAATTCCAGAAAATCCTCATGTCATCTAGCAATTTAATGCAACAACAATTTTAAACATTTTAATTGTTGTTATCATGATGCGGATGACATATGCAAGTTTTAGGCAATATTTATGAAAATGTTGACATGAGCATGATACGAGGCATTTGTCACCATGGCGGATCAAAAGAGGTGCCACGGCAACGATAACGAAAATGGTGCCACGGCAACATTACGATGATCCGACAACTCATTGAGATACCGGTGCAAAAGAAAGTGTGGACGTACGGTACATGCAAAAGAAGGTGGGGTGATCCCGGAGACCGGGTTCCCACGGGTTAGTGACATGGAAACGAGTGACAATTTGGACACGATGCAAACGGTGAATCTCATTCAACACATGCATTCGTTCACGGGCGTTGTCTCGGGGTTATTCCTTTGAAGCGTGCATTTTCGGAGCGGGTCGAGTTTGTAGTGGAAGTAGTGGAAGTAGGCATTCTCGCGACGGTAGTGGAAGTAGTGGTACACGGCGACGGTAGTGGAAGTAGTGGTTCACGTTTCGTAGATGAAGTAGTTGTTCATGATCCGTAGATGTTCGGGGTCACCACAAGGAACTTGACGTCCACGGGGTCTTCGAGGTCGACGGTAGTGGTACACACGTCGTCGTGGAAGTAGTGGTTCATGTTTTGAAGAGGAACTTGATGAATCCGATGTCTCCGGGGGCAACGGTAGTGGTACTCGTTTCGGAAGTGGTTCACGACGATGGTAGTCGAACTTGGTCATCCGAAGGGGTACTTGGCGGATGACGACCGTAGTGGTACTTGGGGAAAAACTCCTGGAGACGATTCTTGGCGGTCCTGGTGTGGTCTTGGCATCCATGTAGTCGATCTTGCCGGCCTTGACGGTCCAACACAAAACAACACAAGGGCCTCGGGATGCCAGCAGCAAGGAGGCGATGGTGGAGGTCGTGGCGGAAGCGTGCATGGGGCTCATCGGTTCCGGCGGGTCCAGCAGTGGGACTCCATGGGCGGCGGCCATGGCGTTCCTGATAGACGGGTGAGGGAGGAGCAAGGCGGCGGCAAACTCGGAGCTCGGGGACGAGGCGCCGAGGGCGAGGCAGGGAAACAGCGGCCTGGTGGCACTCCGGCGAACTTGGCCGCAGGGACGGTCGCGGTCACGCGAGGAGAAGTAGGGCAGGCGGGAAGGCTTGCGGTGGCCTTGGTGATTCCAGCGATGGCAGCAGCAAGGGCGGGGCGAGGTCGGTGCTGCGGCGCATCTTGATGGCGACAAGGCAGCAGAGGGACGTGGGCGGGAGGTGAAGAAGATGGCGCGGTAGCGGGGCGATGGGGATGGACGGAGGAGATGGGATCGCCGGCCAGAACGACGGCACGGCGGCAGAGGAATGGGTGGCCAGAGGCGCGGCCGGTCGCCGGGCAATGGCGCGCGGGAGGAAAGGAGAGGCCATGGATCGGGCGTGAGGAGCTCCTCTCCCTTGGCTCGATGCATGTGTGTGTGTGAGTGGCGGCGCAGGGAGGAACGAGAGGGAGAGATGGGGATCGGGAGAGAGCGTGGTGATGGGCTAGGGTTATAGGTTTAGGTGGGCTGGCTGGACTAATGGGCCGGCCTAGTTGGTCGGGCCTAAGAGGCCGGCTGGGCTGGCTCTCTCTCACTCTAAATAAATAAATAAATAAAACAAAGCAGAGATAAGAAAGAAAAGAAAGAGAGGTTAGGGGTGGAGCTTGAGCAGGAGGGTATTTTCACGGACTCATAAAAATGAGCTTGTTCCATGAAAAATGGTGTGGGCAAGATTGCAAGAATTAAATTCAAAGTCATTTGAATTTAATTCAAATGGTTTGAACAAGGACTAGGATTTAGAAGTGTCCAAAAATGTTGAGAATTTAGGAGGAGCCACAATAAATGGAGAAAGAATTATTGGCAAAGTTTGGGGACCAAACTTGAAGTAGAAGGAGCATGGGGATTTTGCAAGTGTGTTACGGTTAATTCCAAGCTAATGGAATATTTTATAGTAGCTCCCTAAATATTGGGAGGATATGTTATAAAGAGAAATCACCATTGTGAATATCCCTCGATTTAAATGGATCGAAGATCCATACGATTTTTATTTAGATGAGTTTTAAAATTAATGATATGATGACATGATGCAATGCACATGATGCAACGATGAATGCAACAAGCAAAACAAACACGCGGCGAAACTCAGAATAGCTGGAAGTCTTCTGGAGCGTCGGTCTCGGGGCGTTACAGTACAGCCCCACCCTGACACGTGGCTTGCACGGCAGGGCTAGACGAGGTGTATCTGGGCACTCGTGAGCCAGCGCGGGACTCACGAGGCCCTACCTCAAGGCGGGTTGCGCCAGGTCTTGGATCTTTGACAGTTGTGTGTTCCTGCGAGATGGTTAGATACAAATGCTCTGCGTCCTCAGGTCCCGGCCCTCGAGAGAGCTCAGCCGCCACTGGTATGCCAGGTTGCGATGTCGTGGTCAAGGCCAGGGGGTGAGGGCTGGAGAGCCAGTAAGAGCTCCTGAGTTGCGATGCTCATGAGCCCCCCTTTTAACGCGCAGGCAATTTGCATGAGAGAGAGGAGGTCCGTGGTAGGTGGCAGTCAATAATCACAGGCAGGTTAGGTACAAAAGGCAAATCGGCTTAGGTAAATGCAGGATGGATACATGCCACTGGGTCGGACCCAAGCGGCTTGGGGATGATGCAGCCCGAGGGGCGTCCCCAGCAAGGTAAACTAAAGACATAAGAAAAAGATACATGCTGCAGGGATGGACCCACGCGGCCTGGGAATGATGCAGCCCTGAGGGCGCTCCCAGCTGAAATGAACTTGGAAGGTGTCGCTTGGTACCATTGTAGAAGGGGTGTTGAGGTAGCCGAAGATGCACGGTGAAAAGGCGGGCCGACTCTCACGAGCCATCAGGGCCCTGAGCCTCGGGAGGCTCTGGGGGTCGAGGTGGTTCCTTGAGGACCGTCTCCATCTCCGCTAGGACCGCATGATGCCTGGCGTCCTGAGCCGCCAGAATGCTCCGCAGGTGATGCTGGTAGGTGGCATCCGCATTCGGCCGGCCGAAAGGCATGCGAACGTAGTTGTGCGGTGGACCCTCGTAGCGTCCCACGCGCAAAGGCTAGAGGGGCTCCTGAGATGCGGCTCGGTTGAGTCCTGGGACGTTGATGCAGATGTGCAGCCCACCATCCTCACTTGGATGGGGAGCCACACCAGGCAAGCGGCAATCGCCGCGCATGGCACTTGCTTCCTGAAGCTCCTGAGTGGTCTTGGTGATGAACTCCTGAACGTTGGGCTTTCCACGCCCTGTGCCTTCCTGAGGGAAACGTGTCGCGAAGCACCCTTCCAAGTGGTGCCCGAGCACCTCCCTCGTGATATTGGCAAGGTCTGAGGCCCTCCAAAAGAGAGCCCCCGAGCCCTGCCCGAGGAGGGCGTCGGGCGCGCCTTCCTATGTGATGGAAGGAGGTGCCCCTTGCACGGGCGCTGATCCTTACGCAGCACCACCTGAGATGCTGACCTCCTGAGGCCTTGCACTGAGCGGCTGCTTCTTCTTCTTGGGGGTGGCCTCTGGAGGGTTCTCGCCCTTGCTGTCGGGTCCTCGATTGATGCAGCTTGGAAGGCACGCTCGAGGGAGCACACCACATCTCTTTCTTCACAGGGGACCGTGATGATTCCGCCGCTTCCCGGCATCTTTTGGATGTTTTAGCCGTGGTGGGTCACTGCCATGAACTTGGCCACGGCTGGATACCCGAGGATGGCATTGTACGGCAGGTGGATGTGGGCGATGTCGAAGTTGATGAGCTCAGTGCGGTAGTTGTCGCGCTTGCCGAAGGTGACAGGGAGGCGGACCTACCCTATCGGGGTGGTGGAACCATCAGTAACTCCTGAGA
This sequence comes from Aegilops speltoides, assembly GCA_021437245.1. Classification (NCBI taxonomy): domain Eukaryota; kingdom Viridiplantae; phylum Streptophyta; class Magnoliopsida; order Poales; family Poaceae; genus Aegilops; species Aegilops speltoides. Next base: position 187,182,536 of record CM038147.1, read on the forward strand.
AAGCCTTGGTAGGCCGGAGGTGATCATATGGCACTTGAAGGTTGTCGAACATCTCTACGGATAGGACGTTAAGCCCTGCGCCTCCATCGATGAGGGTCCTGGTGACTTGCACGTTGCTGATGACTGGGGAACAAAGCATCGGGAGGACGCCAGCAGTCGCCGCGCACTTGAGTTGATCTGCTGAGCTGAAGGTGATGGCACACTTGGACCACCTGAGCGGGCGCATGGCCTCAAGCCTGTGGAGGACTGCATTCACCTTGCAAGCAAACTGCTTGAAGATGCGCTGAGAAGCTGGGGCCTGAGCTCCGGCCAAGATGCAAGCAATAGCACGTGGATCCTGGAAGCCCCCAGCCCCCTCGTCCTAATGATGGTCGTCATTCCTTCTTGGCGGTGGCGGCATAGGAGGAAGGCCTGCGTTGCCCTGCGGGCGGTCCTCGCGAGGTTGATCCCTCCAGGCGCCCTTGCGAGGCTGGTCCTGCCAGCGATCCTCACGAGGTCGGTCACGCCACTCCTGGCGAGGGCCACGGTCGTCCCATCGTCCTCCGCCTCATCCTCCTCCTCGGTCGTAGCCCCGGTCATTGCGCTCGGGGCGTCGACCGAAGCGTCCTTCTCAAATGGCCCTGAGCTCTTAGCAGCCGCTGGTGTTGTGGGTGTGGAGGTTGTGGTAGGCGCAGAATAGTCGGCTGCCCTTGGACGACTCCGGCTGGTCCCTGCCATGCTTCGTGTCTGGTTCTGCCGCAAGCACGGCTACTCCCTTGCGCTTCACGTCCTTGGCCTTGGTCTTCTTTTCTTCTGGGTCCGCAGCTGGAAGCTCGAGGAGGGGGAGGCATCCTTCCTCAGCTCTTGCGCACTTGGTCGCCAGGTTGAACAGCTCTAGGGATGTGCATAGCTCCTCATGGATGGAGAGCTCCTCCTTCATCTTGACATCACGGACGCCATCAGAGAACATTGAGATGATGGCTTGTCCGTCACCTTGGGGATCTTGAGGCGGGCGCTGTTGAAGCGCTGGATGTATTTCTGCAGGGTCTCCCCATGCTGTTGCTTGATGTGGCGCAGGTCACCCGCAGCCGGGGGCGGTCGCGAGTGCCCTGGAAGTTGGTGATGAAGCGGCTGCGCATCTCGTCCCAGGAGGAGATCGAGCCGGGAGGCAGGTTCAAGAGCCACGTGCGGGTACCGTCCTTGAGTGCCATGGGAAACCGGTTCGCCATGACCTTCTCGTCTCCGTTGGCCACCTCGATGCTCAGCTCCTAGAGCTGCAAGAACTCCGCGGGGTCGGCGGTACCGTCATAGCGAGGAGGCAGGTCCGGCTTGAACTTGCCCGGCCAGGCGACGCTACGCAGCTCGGTGGTGAAGGTGCGGCAACCTGCTGTGGTCACCGGAGCCCTTTGCTGATGCGGAGCTTGCTCTTGATGGTACCCGCGCACCGCCAAGCGGTCTTATCGCGCCAGTGCAGGGAGCACGGGGGCGTCTTCTCGAGGACGAGGGATTTCTTGGCAGCTTCTTTCTTGTCGCGCGGGCGCTGGATGCGGTGGGCACGTCCAGGGGCTGCGCACCTTGGAGCCAGGGCGCCGTCTTGGGGCAGAGGCGGTGGAGGCGCTCCCTGAGCCGTGTCGCCTGTACCTGGCGGAGGGCGAGGCAGCAAGAGGGGTGGTGCAAGAGAGCCCCCTGCGGCGCTGATACGTCTCCAACGTATCTATAATTTTTGATTGTTCCATGCTATTATATTACCCCTTTTGGATGTTTATGGGCTTTATTTTACGCATTTATATCATTTTTGGGACTATCCTACTATCCGGAGGCCCAGCCCATATTGCTGTTTTTTTGCCTATTTCAGTATTTCGAAGAAAAGGAATATCAAACGGAGTCCAAACGGAATGAAACCTATGGGAGCATGATTTTTGGAACGAACATGATCCAGGGGTCTTGGAGTGCAAGTCAAGAAGCAGCCGAGGCTGCCACGAGAGGGTAGGGCGCGCCCCCTGTCTCGTGGGCCCCTCGTGTCACGCCAAGATGCGACCCTATCCTAAAGGAACTCGAAGGTCCCACCAAGGATAGAAGCGCATCTTGGAGACGCTTTTGCAAGCTGGATATCATTACATCAACATTACATAATAGATGGGGATACAAACATAAGGCATACAATGCCACACGAATACAACATCACAATACATAAGAGCACCATCCAACTACGAATGAAACACAAACAGAAACTCAAATGACATCCACCCTACTAGCCCAGGCTGCCGACCTGGAACCTATCCCTTGATCGAAGAAGAAGCAGAAGAAGAACTCCAAAACAAGCAAACATCGCTCTCGCGTCATGATCATCGCAATACCTGTACCTGCAACTGTTGTTGTAGTAATCTGTGAGCCACGAGGACTCAGCAATCCCATTACCATGGGTATCAAGACTAGCAAATCTTAATGGGAAAGGAAGGGGTAAAGTGGTGAGGTTGTAGCAGCGACTAAGCATATATGGTGGCTAACATACGCAAATAGGAGCGAGAAGAGAAGCAAAGGAACGGTCGTGAAGCTAGCAATGATCAAGAGGTGATCCTAAACACCTACTTACGTCAAACATAATACAGAAACCGTGTTCACTTCCCGGACTCCGCCGAAAAGAGACCATCATGGCTACACACGCGGTTGATGCGTTTTAATTCGGATCTTGTGTCAAGTTATCTACAACCGGACATTAACAATTTCCCATCTGCCACGTAACCGCGGGCACGGCTCTCGAAAGTTTAAACCCTACAGGGGTGTCCCAACTTAGCCCATGATAAGCTCTCGCGATCAACGAAGGATATTCCTTCTCCGTGAAGACCCGATCGATCTCGGAATCCCGGTTTACAAGACATTTCGACAATGGTAAAACAAGACCAGCAAGACCGCCCGATGCGCCGACAATCCCGATAGGAGCTGCACATATCTCGTTCTCGTGGCAACACCGGATAAGTTAAGTGACAGTACCGACGTAACCCAAGTTGCTAAGGGATGGTCCCAAGACGGTGTTCTAGTTTGGACCAACACTTAGACAAGCATTGGCCCGGGGCTATAATAAAGATGACCCTTGGGTTAATTACTCCCAAGGGAAAAGTAGGTGGCGGTGAGGCAAATTTTAAAACCAAGGTTGGGCCTTGCTGGAGGAGTTTTATTCAAAGCAAACTGTTGAGGGGGTCCCATAAATCACCCGACCGCGTAAGGAACGCAAAATCCGGGAACATAACACCGGTATGACGGAAACTAGGGCGGCAAGAGTGGAACAAAACACCAGGCATAAGGCCGAGCCTTCCACCCTTTACCAAATATATAGATGCATTAATAATATAAGAGATATTGTGATATCCCAACATAACCCTGTCCACCATGGAGCAATCTTCAACTTCACCTGCAACTAACAACGCTATAAGAGGGGCTGAGCAAAGCGCTAACATAGCCAAACAACGGTTTTCTAGGAAGGGTGTCAAAGGTTAGAGGTTCATGGCAATTTGGGTAGGCTTGAAGAACAAATGATAGGAAGCGCAGCATAGCGATAGAACGAAGCAACTAGCATAGCAATGATAGTAGTGAGATCCAGGGTAGCGGTCATCTTGCCTGAAATCCCGCAAGGAAGAAGAACGAGTCCATGAAGAAGATGAAGCCAGGAAGACGAACCAAGCGTAGACGAACGAATCCTCACGATCGCAACGAAACGGGAACTATCGAGAAGAAGCACACAACATGGTAAACACACCACACATAGACAAGACATGATGCACAACAAGCATGATGCATGACAAAGCTACATGAAGCTACTCATGGCAAGAGATGATGCATACAAGAGCAACACATCAAAACAAGTTTAAATGAGGCCGGGAACAACATATAACAATTCCAATAAGTCCCCATATGCAAATTTAGAAATTGGTCCAGATCTGAACAAACATTAAGTTCAAGTAGTTAAACAGCAAGTTAAGATGCACCAAGATGATCTACACGAAATTCTAGTCAAGTTACATATAAAGTTCATTTAGTTCGGAGCTACAGCCTAGAAGATATGAGCAAAACAAGTTAAACATGGCATTGATGCAAAATACATACAAACATCAAGCAAACACCTCAAAACAAGGATGCAACATGATAATATGAAACTACATGCAAAATCAAGCAAGTTTCATATAGAGCACACTCAAAACGGAGCAACGGTTCAACACACACTACAAACAAGACATAACAACAATCTGTCCAAAACAGCAACTAGGCATATTGCAAGCATCAAAACAACATGCTACAGTACCACAATATAATAACAAAAGGCATGGGCATGAAGTACAGGTAAAGCATGACAAAACATGAACACTGAGCTAACTCCAGAAATCACTAGAACATGCTCAAACACACATGGCAAGATTGCATATATTAACAGTTTCAGACTTTGCGGAAATAACATCAGGTTGCAATGTTTAGAGCTATCAAACAACATGTTACAGGAACTTATCATGGCAAACAAAGGCATGGCATGAATCTACTAATTGCATAGAACAAAAGTCCCTTACTGGCCATGAGCCAAAAAGGCACAGAAGATATGATGGCACCCATGTAAACATGGCAAAAGACATGACAGATTCATACATGGCAGGAACAACAATAAGTAGGCATGTTGGTGAGCTTGAACCACTCACCACAGAGCAATAAATGGCATGTCCAGGCAACCAACAGTAAGAATACATGTTTGAGAGCTAAGCATGGCAAGAACAAGTTCATAGGGTGCATGGATCAGTAACAAAGCTCATGGCAAAACTGAACTTAAAGTTAACAGGCTGACAGCAGCATTACTTAGCAAGTTGAGAGCAAGATTAAAACAAGCTACAACATGCTATAAATGCAACCAGGGGCATGAATGGATAGAGCATGACATGTATAACAAAACATCATTAGTGAACATCTCCAGATTATGCATATAATGACTTGTAGCAGCATGTTTACATAGCATCATATTATAACAGAATCAGTCAGGAAAACAGCAACAACAAGTACACTACTTAACAAGCTTGAGGCACTCAGTACAAGACTCACAAATACATGGATAGCACCCCTGTAAAGATGGCATATCATAGATCAAAACACATGTAGACATCAACCTCATAGGATGCACACATCAAACATGGCAAAAATGACAAATGAGCATGTTATAACAGTTTCAGCAGGTTAACATCACATTGCACTCTTGCAACGATGATTCAGGCATCAAGATGGACTGGAATGAACATGATGCAATGGAATGAAATGAAGTACTCGTTGAGACGAACAATTTGACATATTAGACGCACGAAACGGAGCAGTATGCAGCAAGTTATGATGCGATGAACATGGCATGATAATGTAAATAATTTCGGGACGGCCGTTTCTGAAAAAAAAAACAGACGGCGCCATATAACTGTCGCGCGCACAGACGAGGGAATATGAGGGCGCTCACCATGGGCCGAGCCCAGGTCGGGGAGGAGACAGGCCGGCGGTGGGGAGGCCAGGCCGGCTGGGCTGGGCCTTGCTTATGGGGTCCATGAAGGGTCGAAGCGGTCGACGGGGCGCCGGGGCGTCGAGCTCCTTCTCGTTGCGGCCGATGCAGGGGAGGCGGCGACACTGCGCCGGCGAGGCGGGACAGCGCTCCGGCGAGCGGGGCAAGACCGAAGGGCCGGGAACGGGCGGATCCGGCCCCGGGGATCTCGGTTCCGGAGAGACATGAGGACGTGGAGGCCGGCGACGAGGTTCCCTGGCTGCAGTGGCTCCTGCAAGGGGAGAGAGAGAGACCTTAGAGGAGGAGAGGGAGAGGGGAAAAGGAGGGAGGAATGGGGCGCGGGGAGCTGGCCTGGCGGGGCGCCGGCGGCGGGCGGCGGAGCTCGCATGGGAGGCACGCCGGGCGAGGCGCGGGCATCGGGCTGGGCTGCTGGACTCATGGGGCCATGGGAACTGGTCGGGCGCAGCGCGCGCGCGCTGAACGGGAGGACAGGTGGCGGACACCGGTTGGCTGGACGGCGGCGGCGGCTTTGTCCGGAGGCGGCGGACATGTCCGAGCGCGAAGAGGGAGCGGGGCTAGGGTTTCGGGGGGATCCATCCGCGAATTTGGAGGGGAAGGCACTTACTTATAGGTAGAGGGAGCTAGGAGACTCCAAATGAGGTGCGGTTTTCGCCCACACGATCGTGATCGAACAACCGAGAGCATGGAGGGGAGTTTGCTGGGTTTCGGGACACTTTGAAGGGGTGTTGGGCTGCAACAAAAGAGGGTTTTACGGTTCCCCGGTTAACCGTTGGAGTATCAAACGACCTCCAAATGGCACGAAACTTGACAGGCGGTCTACCGGTGGTGTACCAAGGCCGCTTGGCAAGACTCGGTCCATTCCGAGAACGTTTAACACTCGCTCACAATGAGAGACGAAAGGGGGACGCCGGAGGACATAGGAGTGCCGGATTGCAAAACGGACAACGGGGAAAATGCTCGGATGCGTGAGACGAACATGTATGCAAAATGAGATGCACATGATGACATGATAAAATGCAACATGCAAGCAAATGACATGGAAGCAACGGCGAATGACGGGCGGACACCTGGCGCATTGGATCCGGGGCGTTACAACACTCCTCCACTAACAAGAGATCTCGTCCCGAGATCTTAGGACCGAGACGGATGGTAAAAGGGATGAGGTGAAACAAGAACTCAAGAGAAGAAGCAAAGAATCGAGAGCACTCGAGAAGAAGAGAGGAACTACTAGAAAGACGAGAATCGAAAGCTCACGGAATAAGATAGACTATGAAACCACTCTGGTTAGAACGAGATAAGAAACAAATAAGACTGAAAGAATTTAGGCAGCACTCCGGCTGAAACATGGAGGAATAGAACACGAGCTTGAGAGGATGGAAATGATACTTGATGAAGACATGACACAAAACCTCCGAAAAGAATTGAAAGAGTTGAATGAAAAGAATGGAGAAGGAAATGACACTTCTGCCAACAATGAAATAGAGAGCATCCTTAGAATAAGGGATTGAACGGAGTTGTTGAGAAACTCAACAACGAAAAGAATAAGCTTGTCGTGGACTTATGGAAAACATCTCGAAATACTGAGGTGATAACTGACCACAAACGGAAATGATTGGATAGGTGAAAAGAACAAAGAAATGCAAAACTCCACTTCAAAAGAATACGGAGAATTAATTGCACTTCGAGTCGCGAGAAGAAAATATACTTGAATTCCTCCAACAAAATCTTGATGAACTCTTGAAGAATGAATTAGATCATGAAGAACCACCATGAAGAACTCCGGTGAAAAAAGGATGATGAGATAGGATGAAGGAAGAAAAGAATAACACTAAAGCCTTGCGATGATTCAGATGGAAGTTCCGACGAGATGGCCAAGAAAATTTGAACTCCGGAAATGAAAAGATGAAAACACTTGGAACTAGCATTTATTCACCATGAACAAACTCCGAAGAAAAGGGAATACTCACTTGGATGAAATAAGAATAAGATTTATTGTATGCTTGTCCTTCATCAAATTAAATTGATGACAAGCAATGGATTTTGCATACTACTTATTCTTCTTGAAAAGGATTAGGGGAACATAGCACAAAACTTGAGAAACTCTTCATGAACCACCGGTAGGATTCGAAAGAACGAATGGATTAATATGATAAACAAGGAAAAGAATCTTGAACGAACCACCATAAGAATTAGAAAATGACTGACGAAAGAGACTGAATCACCGGGAATAATTAGAAGAACCAATATGCTTGAGGGGATTTAGATGCAAAAGCAAAGAGATCATGAGCCGATTGAAAAATACTTGAACAAAGCACCGGGACAACTATGGGACGAACAAAGCTGAAAACTTGGAACGAAGAAATATTCTGAAATGGGCGCCTCCGGATCAACGAAACGGGAAAACAACTCATGAAATACTCCGGATGGGTAAGAAAAGAATATCTGACGAATGGAATAATTCGAGAGGATAACATGAAGCTAGAACCGCGAATCTTCGGGAGAACGGGCAAGATTTAGAGGAAAAACTCTTCTTCGGTCTTCAAATGACGACGAGAAACACCACCAAAGTTGTTGAGACACTCCGGAAGAATGGCAGGCAAAGAGGTTGAGCCGACGATGAAAATGATTTGAAAGAGATCTTGGAGAAGGCATGTGACTGATGAAATCCATTCTTACGTCACACTTGAAAAGAATTGAGAAAAAAAACTCTGTGGAAATTAGAAGAGTCAGGTAAGATCCTGGGAAAAGACCTGTGGGTTAAGGCCCACTGAAGAGATAACACCGTTGGAAAGGATTGTTGAACAGATAAATGATGCGCCGGAACAATTGAAATATTTGAATGAGGTGACAACCTCGAATTAATTGGAACACAGACGAATCTTCTGAGATGTCTTGAACTCCGAAATGATAAACTGGCGAGAGGCGAACAAGCAGGGAAAACACTTGAGCCGAGAGAAAGAATATGATCAACCTGAAAAACTTGAATTGAGTCCACCGGAAAGAAAAGGAGATGAAGAATGACGAACTAGACAAGAAATCACCGGTTGAAAAGATTGAGGGAAGACTGAAGAGACTCCGTACGAATGAAAATTGATGCTCGAAAAAGACTCAGGCTCCGTGAAGAAGAGGGTGGGAGGGCGGGAAAACAAAGGCAACTTGGAAGGGGAAACCGACGAATATCTTGAAGAAAAAACACCGATTGAAATCATTGAGGAAAGAAAGCAAAGACTTCGCACGAGTAGGAAGGATACTCGATTACGGACTTTGGTTCCGAGAAGAAGAAGGGAGGGCAGGTGGGAAAAATAAAGGACAACTGAGGATTGAACTTGGCAAAGACAAAGAGGTTTGAGTCGACTTGACGAGAGATGCACCGGATAAAAGAGGATGGACAACTCACGAAACTAACCGCGTGATCCTAAAGAAAAAATTTGAAGGGAAGAGGAGTAAATCAAAACACCTACGTCAAGATTCCTCACCAGAGTGACGAAGGGGCTGAGGAGTAAAAAGAATTCCTACTCTCCGATATAACTAGACTCTGAAAATAGTTTTCTTCTAGACTCGACATCGGCCAAACTACACGATCAATCAAGGGGGCTCCTAAGGTTGGTCGAGGCTCTGATACCAACTTGTCACGCCCAAGATGCGACCCTATCCTAAAGGAACTCGAAGGTCCCACCAAGGATAGAAGCGCATCTTGGAGACGCTTTTGCAAGGTGGATATCATTACATCAACATTACATAATAGATGGGGATACAAACATAAGACATACAATGCCACACGAATACAAAATCACAATACATAAGAGCACCATCCAACTACGGATGAAACACAAACAGAAACTCAAACGACATCCACCCTGCTAGCCCAGGCTGCCGACCTGGAACCTATCCCCTGATCGAAGAAGAAGCAGAAGAAGAACTCCAAAACAAGCAAACATCGCTCTCGCGTCATGATCATCGCAATACCTGTACCGCGCTGTTGTTGTAGAAATCTGTGAGCCACGAGGACTCAGCAATCCCATTACCATGGGTATCAAGACTAGCAAAGCTTAATGGGAAAGGAAGGGGTAAAGTGGTGAGGTTGCAGCAGCGACTAAGCATATATGGTGGCTAACATACGCAAATAGGAGCGAGAAGAGAAGCAAAGGAAAGGTCGTGAAGCTAGCAATGATCAAGAGGTGATCTTGAACACCTACTTACGTCAAACATAACACAGAAACCGTGTTCACTTCCCGGACTCCGCCGAAAAGAGACCATCACGGCTACACACGCGGTTGATGCGTTTTAATTCGGATCTGGTGTCAAGTTATCTACAACCGGACATTAACAAATTCCCATCTGCCACATAACCGCGGGCACAGCTCTCGAAAGTTTATACCCTGCAGGGGTGTCCCAACTTAGCCCATGATAAGCTCTCGCGACCAACAAAGGATATTCCTTCTCCCAGGAAGACCCGATCAGTCTCGGAATCCCGGTTTACAAGACATTTCGACAATGGTAAAACAAGACCATCAAGACCGCCCGATGCGCCAACAATCCCGATAGGAGCTGCACATATCTCGTTCTCAGGGCAACACCGGATAAGCTAAGCATACAGGTACCGACGTAACCCAAGTTGCCAAGGGATGGTCCCGCACGGTGCTCTAGTTTGGACCAACACTTAGACAAGCATTGGCCCGGGGGGGCTATAATAAAGATGACCCTTGGGTTAATTACTCCCAAGGGAAAAGTAGGTGGTGGTGAGGCAAATGGTAAAACCAAGGTTGGGCCTTGCTGGAGGAGTTTTATTCAAAGCGAACTGTCGAGGGGGTCCCATAAATCACCCGACCGCGTAAGGAACGCAAAATCCGGGAACATAATACCGGTATGACAGAAACTAGGGCGGCAAGAGTGGAACAAAACACCAGGCATAAGGCCGAGCCTTCCACCCTTTACCAAATATATAGATGCATTAATAATATAAGAGATATTGTGATATCCCAACATAACCCTGTCCACCATGGAGCAATCTTCAACTTCACCTGCAGCTAACAACGCTATAAGAGGGGCTGAGCAAAGCGCTAACATAGCCAAACAACGGTTTGCTACAAAGTGTGTCAAAGGTTAGAGGTTCATGGCAATTTGGGTAGGCTTGAAAAACAAATGATAGGAAGCGCAGCATAGCGATAGAACAAAGCAACTAGCATATCAATGATAGTAGTGAGATCCAGGGTAGCGATCATCTTGCCTGAAATCCCGCAAGGAAGAAGAAGGAGTCCATGAAGAAGATGAAGCCACGAAGACGAACCAAGCGTAGACGAACGAATCCTCACGATCGCATTGAGAAGAAGCACACAACATGGTAAACACACCACACATAGACAAGACATGATGCACAACAAGCATGATGCATGACAAAGCTACATGAAGCTACTCATGGCAAGAGATGATGCATACAAGAGCAACACATCAAAACAAGTTTAAATGAGGCCGGGAACAACATATAACAATTCCGGTAAGTCCTCATATGCAAATTTAGAAATTGGTCCAGATCTGAACAAACATTAAGTTCAAGTAGTTAAACAGAAAGTTAAGATGCACCAAGATGATCTACACGAAATTCTAGTCAAGTTACATATAAAGTTCATTTAGTTCGGAGCTACGGCCTAGAAGATATGAGCAAAACAAGTTAAACATGGCATTGATGCAAAATGCATACAAACACCAAGCAAACACCTCAAAACAAGGATGCAACATGATAATATGAAACTACATGCAAAATCAAGCAAGTTTCATATAGATCACACTCAAAACGGAGCAACGGTTCAACACATACACTCCAAACAAGACATAACAACAATCTGTCCAAAACAGCAACTAGGCATATTGCAAGCATCAAAACAACATGCTACAGTACCACAATATAATAACAGAAGGCATGGGCATGAAGTACAGGTAAAGCATGACAAAACATGAACACTGAGCTAACTCCAGAAATCACTAGAACATGCTCAAACACACATGGCAAGATTGCATATATTAACAGTTTCAGACTTTGCAGAAATAACATCAGGTTGCAATGTTTAGAGCTATCAAACAACATGTTACAGGAACTTATCATGGCAAACAAAGACATGGCATGAATCTATTAATTGCATAGAAGAAAAGTCCCTTACTGACCATGAGCCAAAAAGGCACAGAAGATATGATGGCACCCATGTAAACATGGCAAAAGACATGACAGATTCATACATGGCAGGAACAACAATAAGTAGGCATGTTGGTGAGCTTGAACCACTCACCACAGAGCAATACATGGCATGGCAAGGCAACCAACAGTAATAAGACATGTTTGAGAAGCTAAGCATGGCCAAAACCAGTTCATAGGGTGCATGGATCACTAACAAAGCTCATGGCAAAACTGAACTTATAGTTAACAGGCTGACAGCAACATTACTTAGCAAGTTGAGAGCAAGATTACAACAAGCTACAGCAGGCTATAAATGCAACCAGGGGCATGAATGGATAGATCATGACATGTATAACAAAACATCATTAGTGAACATCTCCGGATTATGCATATAATGACTTGTAGCAGCAGGTTTACATAGCATCATATTATAACAGAATCAGTCAGGAAAACAGCAACAGCAAGTACACTACTTAACAAGCTTGATGCACTCAGTACAAGACTCACAAATACATGGATAGCACCCCTGTAAAGATGGCATATCATAGATCAAAACACATGTAGACATCAACCTCATAGGATGCACACATCAAACATGGCAAAAATGACAAATGAGCATGTTATAACAGTTTCAGCAGGTTAACATCACATTGCACTCTTGCAACGATGATTCAGGCATCAAGATGGACTCAAATGAACATGATGCAATGGAATGAAATGAAGTACTCATTGATACGAATAATTTGACATATTAGACGCACGAAATGGAGCAGTATGCAGCAAGTTATGATGTGATGAACATGGCATGATAATGTAAATAATTTCGGGACTTGGCCGCTTCTGAAAAAAAAACAGACGACGCAATATAACTGTCGCGCGCACAGGAGAGGGAATATGAGGGCGCTCACCATGGGCCGAGCCCAGGTCGGGGAGGAGATAGGCCGGCGGTGGGGAGGCCGGGCCGGCTGGGCTGGGCCTTGCTTGCGGGGCCCACGAAGGGTCGAAGCGGTCAACGGGCGCCGGGCGCCGAGCCTCGCTCGCTGCGGCCGACGCAGGGGAGGCGGCGGCGCTGCGCCGGCGAGGCGGGACAGCGCCCGCGAAGCGGGCAAGACCGAAGGGCCGAGCACGGGCGGATCCCGCCCTGGGGATTTCGGATCCGGCGAGACATGAGGACGTGGAGGCCGGCGACGAGGTTCCCTGGCGGCGGCGGCTCCTGCAAGGGGAGAGAGAGAGACCTTAGAGGAGGAGAGGGAGAGGGGAAAAGGAGGGAGGAACGGGCGCGGGAGCTGGCTGGCGGGCACCGGGCGGCGGGCGGCGGAGCTCGCTGGGAGGCACGCCGGGCGAGGCGCGGGCATCGGGCGCTGGGGCTGCAGACTCATGGGACCGCTGGCGGGCTGGCGGGCGTGCGGCGCGCTGGACGGGAGGGACAGGTGGAGGACGCCGGTTGGCTGGACGGCGGCGGCGGCTTTGTCAGGAGGCGGTGGACATGTCCGGGCGCGGAGAGGGAGCGGGGCTAGGGTTATGGGGGGGTTCATCCGCGAATTTGGAGGGGAAGGCACCTACTTATAGGTAGAGGGAGCTAGGAGACTCCAAATAAGGTGCGGTTTTCGCCCACACGATTGTGATCAAATGACCGAGAGCATGGAGGGTAGTTTGCTGGGTTTCGGGCTACTTTGAAGGGGTGTTGGGCTGCAACAAAAAAGAGGGCTTTACGGTTCCCCGGTTAACCGTTGGAGTATCAAACGACCTCCAAATGGCACGAAACTTGACAGGCGGTCTACCGGTGGTGTACCAAGGCCGCTTGGCAAGACTCGGTCCATTCTGAGAATGTTTAACACCCACTCACAATGAGAGACGAAAGGGGGACGCCGGAGGACATAGGAGTGCCGGATTGCAAAACGGACAACGGGGAAAATGCTCGGATGCGTGAGACAAACATGTATGCAAAATGAGATGCACATGATGACATGATAAAATGGAACACTCAAGCAAATGACATGGCAACGACGGCAAATGACTGGCGGACACCTGGCGCATCAGATCCGGGGCGTTACACCTCGGGCGGCCACCGACGTACTTCTTCCTCCTATATAAGCCTACGTACCCCAAAAACATCCTAGGAGCCAACGAAACACAATTTCCACCACCGTAACCTTCTGTATCTGCGAGATCTCATCTTGGAGCCTTTGTTGGCACTCTGCCGGAGGGGGAATCGACCATGGAGGGCTTCTGCATCAACACCATAGCCCCTCCAATGAGTTGTGAGTAGTTTACCACAGACCCACGGGTCCATAGCTATTAGCTATATGGCTTCTTCTCTCTTTTTGGATCTCAATACAATGTTCCCCCCCTCTCTTGTGGAGATCTATTCGATGTAAACTCTTTTTGCGGTGTGTTTGTCGAGATCCGATGAATTGTGGGTTTATGATCAAGTTTATCTATGAGAAATATTTGAATCTCCTTTGAATTCTTTTATGTATGATTGAGTTATCTTTGCAAGTCTCTTCGAATTATCAGTTTGGTTTGGCCTACTAGATTGATCTTTCTTGCCATGGGAGAAGTGCTTAGCTTTGGGTTCAATCTCATGTGTCCTTACCAAAGGATGTAAAGGGTTGCAAGGCACGATTTTATTGTTGCCATCGAGGATAAAAATATGGGGTTTATATCATGTTGCATGAGTTTATCCCTCTACATCATGTCATCTTGCTTAATGTGTTACTCTGTTCTTATGAACTTAATACTCTAGATGCAGGCAGGAGTCGGTCGATGTGTGGAGTAATAGTAGTAGATGCAGGCAGGAGTCGGTCTACTTGTTACGGACATGATGCCTATATACATGATCATGCCTAGATAATCTCATAATTATTCGCTTTTCTATCAATTGCTCGACAGTAATTTGTTCACCCACCGTAATATCTATGCTATCTTGAGATAAGCCACTAGTGAAACCTATGGCCCCCGGGTCTATCTCTTATCATATTTGCTTCCAATCTAATTTTATTTGCATCTTTACTTTTTGCATCTATATTATAAAATACCAAAAATATATTTATCTCATCATACTATCTCTATTAGATCTCACTTTTGCAAGTGGCCGTGAAGGGATTGACAACCCCTTTATTGCATTGGTTGCGAATTCTCTGTTTGTTTGTGTAGGTGCATGGGACTTTTGAGGAGACTCCTACTGGATTGATACCTTGGTTCTCAAAAATCGAGGGAAATACTTACGCTACTATTGCTGCATCACCCTTTCCTCTTCAAGGAAAACCAATGCAAGCTCAAGACGTAGCAAGAAGGATTTCTGGCGCCGTTGCCGGGGCGGTCTTTGCTCAAGTCAAGACATACCAAGTACCCATCACAAACTCATCTCCCTCGCATTTACATTATTTGCCATTTGCCTCTCGTTTTCCTCTCCCCCACTTCACCCTTGCCATTTTATTTGCCCTCTCTTTCCCAATATCCTCCTCTCTTTTTGCTTGCCTTTTTCCGTTTGCTCATGTGTTAGTTTGTTTACCTTGTTGTTATGGCTAGTCCTCCTATCTTTATTATTACTCCCGAACATGAAATTCTCAACTTTAAGCAAAGGGAGGGAGAAAATTTAAAAGATGCTTGGCATAGCATTTGCAATGCTCAAAATAGATCTACTAGGAGGCTTTCTACTTCCGTTCTTCTCTGCAATTTTTATGTAGGCATCACTCCTTGGAATAGATGTGTTCTTGATACTGTTGCCAGAGGTGATTTCTTGAGTAGCCATACGTTTGATGCCTATAACTCTATGTTAGATTTGTTTGGCCCACCACCTCTTTTGGTTAATGGAACTGTTTTAACTCTAGAACACGTTATGCAACGGCTTGATATTATTGAAAATAAAATTGCCACTATTGAGTTGATTGAAAATTTGGATAAAAAGATTCATAATCATATTACCCAATACGGATCTAGGGTTGGAGTTACTTTGAAAAATCTTAGAGAGAAAGAACCTATAGTTAATGAAAAAATAGATCTAGATTCTGCTAGAATCGGTAAACTTGATGATATCATTACCAACTTAGGTTCCGTGTTTTCTTCCATGAAAACACTCCAAAACCCCACACCAAAACCGCCAAGTTTATTTATGTTCCTAAAAATAAGGGTGAATCTTCTAGTAAGGGAGACGCGGATCTCAAATCCATAAGTGTTCATCCCAATTGTCTCTCTATCGTTAAGGAACCTTTTGCTACAAACGAATTTCTTGAATTTTTGCCCAAAGGTTTAATCATTGCTAAAAAGGGAGAAACCCCTAAAGATTATAAGTGCTCTATTGAGGAATTTAGTGCCAAAGATGGCACTATGTAGATCTATCTTCGCTTTTATGCCTAGCTAAGGGCGTTGAACGATAGCGCTAGTTGGGAGGCAACCCAATTTTCTTTGAGTTTTTTGTTTTTGTTCCTGTTTAGTAATAAATCTTGCATCTACCTTCTGTTTATATGTGTTTTTATCTTTTAATTAGTGTTTGTGCCAAGTAGAACCTATAGGATAACCTATGATGATAGTTGATTGGATTCTGCTGAAAAACAGAAACTTTGAGCGCACGAATGTAGTTTTGTTAAATCACAGAAAGGTGATTTTGTGTTGATTATTTTTGCTGCTGATCAATAGACAAATTGTCCAGGACTTCCTATTCTTATAGGATATTTAGAGTTCCAGAAGTTTGCGTTAGTTACAGATTGCTACAGACTGTTCTATTTTTGACAGATTCTGTTTTTCGTGTGTTGTTTGCTTATTTTAATGCATCTATGGCTAGTAAAATAGTTTATAAACCATAGAAAAGTTGGAATACAGTAGGTTTAACACCAAAATAAATAAATAATGAGTTCATTACAGTACCTTATGTGGTGGTTTTGTTTTCTTTCACTAATGGAGCTTATAAGATTTCCTGTTGAGTTTTGTGTTGTGAAGTTTTCAAGTTTTGGGTAAAGCTTTTATGGACTATGGAATAAGGAGTGGCAAGAGCCTAAGCTTGGAGATTCCCATGGCACCCCAAGATATTCAAGGATAGCCAAAAGCCTAAGCTTGGGGATACCCCGGGAAGGCATCCCCTCTTTCGTCTTCGTTCATTGGTAACTTTACTTGGAGCTATATTTTTATTCGCCACATGATATGTGTTTTGCTTGGAGCATCGTGTATTATATTAGTCTTTGCTTTTTAGTCTACCACAATAATCCTTGCTGTACACACCTTTTGGGAGAAGCCTACTTGATTGAATTTGCTAGAATACTCTATGTGCTTCACTTATATCTTTTGAGCTTGATAGTTTTTGCTCTAGTGCTTCACTTATATCTTTTAGAGCACGGTGGTGACTTATTATTGTAGAAATTGCTAGTCTCTCATGCTTCACTTATATCTTTTTGAGAGTCTTTTAGAACAGCATGGTATTTGCTATGGTTATAAAATTGGTCCTAGAATGGTAGGCATCCAAGTTGGGTATAATAAAAACTATCATAGGAAGTGAACTGGATGCTATGATCAATTTGATACTTGATCATTATTTTGAGATATGGAGGTAGTGATATTAAAGTCATGCTAGTTGGGTGATTATGAATTTAAATAATGCTTGTGTTGAAGTTAGCAAGTCCCGCAGCATGCACATATGGTTAAAGTTGTGTAACAAATTTGAAACATGAAGTGTACCTGGCTTGTGCATCCTTATGAGTGGCGGTCGGGGAAGAGCAATGGTCTTTTCGTACCAATCTATCCCCCTAGGAGCATGCGTGTAGTGCTTGATTTTTGATGACTTCTAAATTTTTGCAATAAGTATATGACTTCTTTTGACTAATGTTGAGTCCATGGATCATACGCACTTTTACCTTTTCGCCATTTCGAGCCTCTTCGGTACCGTGCATTGCCCTTTCTCACCTTGAGAGTTGGCGCAAACTTCGCCGGTGCATCCAAACTCCGTGATACGATACGCTCTATCACACATAAACATCCTTATATCTTCCTCAAAACAGCCACCATACCTACCTATTATGGCATTTCCATAGCCATTCCGAGATATATTGCCATGCAACTTTCCACCATTCCATTCATCATCATCATGACATACTTTACTTTTGTCATATTGCCATTGCATAATCATGTAGTTGGCATCGTATTTGTGGCAAAGCCACCATGCATTAATCTTCATACATATCACTCTTGATTCATTGCACCATCCCGGTACACCGCCGGAGGCATTCATATAGTCATATCTTGTTCTAGTTTCGAGTTGTAATTCATATGTTGTAATCAATGAAAGTGTGATGATCATCATTATTAGAGCATTGCCAAGAAAAAAGGCCAAAAAAATAAAAAAATAAAAAAGGGCAATGTTACTATCTCTTTTTCCACAGTTGTGCTTCAAAGTAGCACCTTGTTCTTTATGTAGTGAGTCTCATATATTGTGCTTCAAAGTAGCACCATGTTTTTCATATAGTGAGTCTCATAAGTTGTCTTTTCCATACTAGTGGGAATTTTTCATTATAGAACTTGGCTTGTATATTCCTATGATGGGCTTCCTCAAATGCCCTAGGTCTTCATGAGCAAGCAAGTTGGATGCACACCCACTAGTTTTCTTTTGTTGAGCATTCATTTATAGCTCTAGTGCATCCGTTGCATGGCAATCCCTACTCCTCATGTTGACATCAATTGATGGGCATCTCCATAGCCCGTTGAGTATCCTCGCCAATGTGAGACTTTCTCCTTTTTTGTCTTTCTACACAATCCCCATCATCGTATTCTATTCCACCCATAGTGCTATATCCATGGCTCACGCTCATGTATTGCGTGAAGGTTGAAAAAGTTTGAGATTATTTAAGTATGAAACAATTGCTTGGCTTGTCATCGGGGGTATAGAAGTTGGGAACATCTTTGTGTGACGAAAATGAAGCATAGCCTAACTATATGATTTTGTAGGGATGAACTTTCTTTTGCCATGTTATTTTGAGAAGACACGATTGCTTTGATTAGTATGCTTGAAGTGTTACTATTTTTTTTATCAATATGAAATTTTATTTTGAATCATTTGGATCTGAACATTCATGCCACAATAAAGAAAATTATATTGAGAATTATGCTAGGTAGATTTCCACATCAAAAATTCTCTTTTTATCATTTACCTACTCGAGGACGAGCAGGAATTAGGCACTGACGAGCTCGGTGATGCGAGTGAGCCATTCTTCGTAGAGGTCGTCAACGGGGCGGTAATGCAGGAGTTCACGTGCTAGAAGCAGCGCAGCCTGCGCGTCCGTGGGGGCGTGACGAGCATGAGACGACGAACCAGCTAGGGTCAGCGACGGAGTGGTGGTGCGGCCTTCCTGCCGCACCAAGGGGTGGAGCGAAGATGCTTGCTGCTCGTTCCCCGCCGAGTCGGTGGCGGCGTTGGCGGCAGGTGACGAAGAACGACGAGGAGGTCCGCCGACAGGAGCCGTCTGGGCGACGCGAGCGGCGAGAGCAGCCCGGCGCTTGGCATGGGCTCGGCGGGCGTCTGACATGGATGCGACGAAGCGATGGGACGCGGAACAGCGGAAGGAAGATTTCAGCGCACCCCTACCTGGTGCGCCAAATGTCGGATATCGGGTTCCGACAAAACCCTTAAGGTTCGAACTCTGGGGTGCGCACGAAGATTTTCCCCCTACCGAAACACGCCCTCAGCCTCGCCGCGATCTCTAAGCTAACTCGATGAACTCACAACACAAGAGACACAAGATTTATACAGGTTCAGGCCACCGTTGTGGTGTAATACCCTACTCCTATGTGGTGGTGATGGATTGCCTCTTGAGCTGATGATGAACAGTACAAGGGAAGAACAGCCTCGCGAGGAGAGGTGTTCTTATGCTTGGCCAACTTGTGCGGGTGAGGGTGATCTGAATCAGTTGCCTTCTATTGTGGTGGCTAGCCCTATTTATAGAGGCACTGGTCCTCTCCCCAAATATTGAGCGGGAAGGGATCCAACAATGGCCATTTTGAAAGGGGATAGCTAGTACAAGCTATCCTGACTAAAGGTGGTCTTCGCCTGCCAAAGGCGCTGGTGGTGACGCCGTCTTGCGCCCCATCGTGACCTCCATCTTGTCGTCCTGCTGGTCTTGGTCTTGTTGCACCGATATGGAAACCTTTACCTGATGCATCGGTTATCCGCGCCAGCGCTTGCCCCCTTAGCACCAAAGAGGAAATGAGGACACTGCACGGGCTGGCGCCCGCCTGGCCTTGGTCGTCATCGCTTGCGTCACGGGCACCTCGCGAGGTACCCCTTGCCTTGATCTCTCCGCCTCCTCGTATCGTTCGCCCCTGAGGACGCCTTGTATCGTTCGCCCCGTGAGGCTTGGGCCCTCGCGAGGGTCTTGAGTACTTGGTTGATGAGATGGGCCGTACTGGGCCATTGGTGGAGCCACACCGCAGGCCGCAGGCAGGCAAGTTGGGGACCCTGCTATGTTTTGAGCTTGTGTTGGTTTTCCTTGAAGAGGAAAGGGTGATGTAGCAATAGTAGCATAAGTATTTCCCTTAGTTTTTGAGAACCAAGGTATCAATCCAGTAGGAGGCTCCTCAAAAGTCCCACGCACCTACACAAACAAACAAAGAACTCGCAACCAACGCAATAAAGGGGTTGTCAATCCCTTCACGGCCACTTCATGTAAAGTGAGATCTGATAGAGATAGTATGATAAGATAAATATATTTTTGGTATTTTATAAGATAGATGCAAAAAGTAAAGATCCAAATAAAAGTAGATTGGAAGCAAATATGATAAAGGATAGACCCGGGGGCCATAGGTTTCACTAGAGGCTTCTCTCAAGATAGCATAAGTATTACGGTGGTTGAACAAATTACTGTCGAGCAATTGATAGAAAAGCTAATAATTATGAGATTATCTAGGCATGATCATGTATATATGCATCACGTCCGTAACAAGTAGACCGACTCCTGCCTGCATCTACTACTATTACTCCACACATTGACCGACTCCTGCCTGCATCTAGAGTATTAAGTTCATAAGAACAGGGTAACGCATTAAGCAAGATGACATGATGTAGAGGGATAAACTCATGCAACATGATATAAACCCCATATTTTTATCCTCGATGGCAACAATACAATACGTGCCTTGCAACCCTTTCTGTCACTGGGTAAGGACACCGCAGGATTGAACCCAAAGCTAAGCACTTCTCCCATGGCAAGAAAGATCAATCTAGTAGGCCAAACCAAACTGATAATTCGAAGAGACTTGCAAAGATAACTCAATCATACATAAAAGAATTCAAAGGAGATTCAAATATTTCTCATAGATAAACTTGATCATAAACCCACAATTCATCGGATCTCGACAAACACACCGCAAAAAGAGTTTACCTCGAATAGATCTCCATAAGAGAGGGGGAGAACATTGTATTGAGATCCAAAAAGAGAGAAGAAGCCATCTAGCTAATAACTATGGAATCGAAGGTCTGTGGTAAACTACTCACAACTCATCGGAGGTGCTATGGTGTTGATGTAGAAGCCCTCCATGGTCGATTCCCCCTCCGGCAGAGCGCCGGCAAAGGCTCCAAGATGGTATCTCACGGATACAGAAGGTTATGGCGGTGGAAATTGTGTTTCGTTGGCTCACTGGATGTTTTCGGGGTATGTAGGCTTATATAGGAGGAAGAAATGCGTCGGTGGCTGCCCGAGGGGCCCACGAGACAGGGGGTGCAGCCTATAGGGGGCGCCCTACCCTCTCGTGGCCGCCTAGGCTGCTTCTTGATTTGCACTCCAAGTCCTCTGGATCGCGTTCGTTCCAAAAATCACGCTCCCGAAGGTTTCATTCCGTTTGGACTCTGTTTGATATTCCTTTTCTTCGAAATACTGAAATAGGCAAAAAACAACAATACGGGCTGGGCCTCCGGTTAGTAGGTTAGTCCCAAAAATGATATAAATGTGTAAAATAAAGCCCATAAACATCCAAAAGGGGTAATATAATAGCATGGAACAATCAAAAATTATAGATACGTTGGAGACGTATCAAGCATCCCCAAGCTTAATTCCTGCTCGTCCTCGAGTAGGTAAATGATAAAAAAGAAATTTTTGATGTGGAATGCTACCTAGCATAATTCTCAATGTAATTTTCTTTATTGTGGCATGAATGTTCAGATCCAAATGATTCAAAATAATAGTTCATATTGATAAAATAAATAGTAACACTTCAAGCATACTAATCAAAGTAATCATGTCTTCTCAAAATAACATGGCTAAAGAAAGTTCATCCCTACAAAATCATATAGTTAGGCTATGCTTCATTTTCATCACATAAAGATGTTCCCAACTTCTATACCCCAGATGACAAGCCAAGCAATTGTTTCATACTTAAATAATCTCAAACTTTTTCAACCTTTACGCAATACATGAGCGTGAGCCATGGATATAGCACTATGGGTGGAATAGAATATGATGATGGGGATTGTGTGGAGAAGACAAAAGGGAGAAAGTCTCACATTGACGAGGATAATCAATGGGATATGGAGATGCCCATCAATTGATGTCAACATGAGGAGTAGGGATTGCCATGCAACGGATGCACTAGAGCTATAAATGAATGCTCAACAAAAGAAAACTAGTGGGTGTGCATCCAACTTGCTTGCTCACGAAGACCTAGGGCATTTGAGGAAGCCATTGTAGGAATATACAAGCCAAGTTCTATAATGAAAAATTCCCACTAGTATGAAAAAGACAACTTATGAGACTCACTATATGAAAAACATGGTGCTACTTTGAAGCACAATATATGAGACTCACTACATGAAGAACAAGGTG
The DNA here is from genome assembly GCA_021437245.1 of Aegilops speltoides. NCBI lineage: Eukaryota > Viridiplantae > Streptophyta > Magnoliopsida > Poales > Poaceae > Aegilops > Aegilops speltoides. The sequence goes on from CM038147.1 coordinate 187,205,019, forward strand.
CTACTTTGAAGCACAAGTGTGGAAAAAGAGATAGTAACATTGCCCTTTTTATTTATTTTCTTTTTGTTCTTTTTTTTCTTTGGCCTTTTTTTGGCCTTTCTTTTTTTTTCTTTTTGGGCAATGCTCTAATAATGATGATCATCACACTTCTATTGATTACAACATATGAATTACAACTCGAAACTAGAACAAGATATGACTCTATATGAATGCTTCCGGCGGTGTACCGGGATGGTGCAATGAATCAAGAGTGACATGTATGAAAAGTTATGCATGGTGGCTTTGCCACAAATATGATTTCAACTACATGATCATGCAATGGAAATATGACAAAAGTAAAGTATGTCATGATGATGATGAACAAAACGGTGGAAATTTGCATGGCAATATATCTCAGAATGGCTATGGAAATGCCATAATAGGTAGGTATGGTGGCTGTTTTGAGGAAGATATAAGGAGGTTTATGTGTGATAGAGCGTATCATATCACGGGGTTTGGATGCACCGGCGAAGTTTGCGCCAACTCTCAAGGTGAGAAAGGGCAATGCACGATACAGAAGAGGCTAGAAATGGCGGAAAGGTAAAAGTGTGTATGATCCATGGACTCAACATTAGTCAAAAGAACTCATATACTTATTGCAAAAAATTAGAAGTCGTCAAAAATCAAGCACTACGCGCATGCTCCTAGGGGGATAGATTGGTAGGAAAAGACCATCGCTCGTCCCCGACCGCCACTCATAAGGATGCACAAGCCAGGTACACTTCATGTTTCAAATTTGTTACACAACTTTAACCATACGTGCATGCTACAGGACTTGCTAACTTCAACACAAGCATTTTTTAAATTCATAATCACCCAAATAGCATGACTTTAATATCACTACCTCCATATCTCAAAACAATTATCAAGTATCAAATTGATCATAGCATCCAATTCACTTCCTATGATAGTTTTTATTATACCCAACTTGGATGCCTACCATTCTAGGACCAATTTTATAACCATAGCTAATACCATGCTGTTCTAAAAGACTCTCAAAAAGATATATGTGAAGCATGAGAGACTAGCAATTTCTACAATAATAAGTCACCACCGTGCTCTAAAAGATATAAATGAAGCACTAGAGCAAAAACTATCAAGCTCAAAAGATATAAGTGAAGCACATAGAGTATTCTAGCAAATTCAATCAAGTAGGCTTCTCCCAAAAGGTGTGTACAGCAAGTATGATTGTGGTAAACTAAAAAGCAAAGACTAATATAATACACGACGCTCCAAGCAAAACACATATCATGTGGAGAATAAAAATATAGCTCCAAGTAAAGTTACCAATGAACGAAGACGAAAGAGGGGATGCCTTCCCGGGGCATCCCCAAGCTTAGGCTTTTGGCTATCCCTGAATATCTTGGGGTACCATGGGAATCCCCAGGCTTAGGCTCTTGCCACTCCTTATTCCATAGTCCATAAAAGCTTTACCCAAAACTTGAAAACTTCACAACACAAAACTCAACAGGAAATCTTATAAGCTCCGTTAGTGAAAGAAAACAAAACCACCACATAAGGTACTGTAATGAACTCATTATTTATTTATTTTGGTGTTAAACCTACTATATTACAACTTCTCTATGGTTTATAAACTATTTTACTAGCCATAGATGCATCAAAATAAGCAAATAACACACGAAAAACAGAATCTTTCAAAAACAGAACACTCTGTAGAAATCTGTAACTAACGCAAACTTCTGGAACTATAAAAATCCTACAAAAATAGGAAGTCCTGGAAAATTTGTCTATAGATCATCAGAAAAAAGAATCAACGCAAAATCACCTTTCTGTGATTTAACAAAACTAAATTCGTGCACGCAAAGTTTCTGTTTTTCAGCAGAATCTAATCAACTATCATCATAGGTTATCCTATAGGTTCTACTTGGCACAAACAATAATTAAAAGATAAAAACACATCTAAACAGAAGGTAGATGCAAGATTTATTGAATAACATCAAGGAAAAATGTTGGGTTCTCTCCCAACAAGCGCTTTCTTTAAAGCCTTTTTAGCTAGGCTTTGAGATTTCAATGATGCTCACATGAAAGACAAGAATTGAAGCATAAAGGGAGCATCATAAAACATGTGATAAACATATCTAAGTCTAACATACTTCCTATGCATAGGCATTTTATAAGAAAACCAATTATCATAGCAAGCAAAATTTAGCATATGCAAGGAAGTGGAAAGAAACAATAGCAATCTCAACATAACGAGAGGTAATTTTGTAACATGAAAAATTCTATAGCCATATTTTCCTCTATCATAATAATTACATGTAGGATCATAAGCAAATTCAACAAAATAACTATCACATAAAATATTTTCAATAGGATCCACATGCATGCTAAGTTGACACTCTTCCAAAATAGTGGGATTAACATTAACTAAAGTCATGACCTCTCCAAACCCACTTTTATCAAAAATACCATAAGATTGAACATTCTCGAAATATGTGGGATCTAAAGTTGACACTCTTACAAACCCACTTTCTATATTATTGCAAACACTATTATCAATCTCATATTAACCATGGGGCTTAAATAAATTTTCAAGATCATAAGAAGAATCACTCCAATCATGATCATTGCAACAAGTAGTAGACATAGCAAAACTAGCATCCCCAAGCTTGGGTTTTGCATATTATTAGCACAATTGACATCAAGAGAATTTATAGTAAAACCATTGCAATCATGCTTTTTATTCAAAGATCTATCGTGAATCACTTCATAAAGTTCTTCATCACAATTTTCAGATTCACGAATTTCAAGCAAAACTTCATAAACATAATCTAGTGCACTCAACTCACTAGCAAAAGGTTCAACATAATTGGATCTCTTAAAGAGATTAGCAAGCGGATGAGTATCCATAGATCTTAGCTTCTCTGTTTAGTAATAAATAAACAACTACTCCAACCAAACGAGCAAATGAGCCAAGTAGGACATCAAAACAAATGAAAAGACGAACAGAAGAAGGGCGAATAAAATGGCAAGGGTGAAGTGGGGGAGAGGAAAACGAGAGGCAAATGGCAAATAATGTAAATGCGAGGGAGATGAGTTTGTGATGGGTACTTGGTATGTCTTGACTTGAGCGAAGACCTCCCCGGCAACGGCGCCAGAAATCCTTCTTGCTACGTCTTGAGCTTGCGTTGGTTTTCCTTGAAGAGGAAAGGGTGATGCAGCAATAGTAGCGTAAGTATTTCCCTCAGTTTTTGAGAACCAAGGTATCAATCCAGTAGGAGACTCCTCAAAAGTCCCACACACCTACACAAACAAACAAAGAACTCGCAACAAACGCAATAAAGGGGTTGTCAATCCCTTCATGGCCACTTGCGAAAGTGAGATCTGATAGAGATAGTATGATAAGATAAATATATTTTTGGTATTTTATAAGATAGATGCAAAAAGTAAAGATGCAAATAAAAGTTGATTGGAAGCAAATATGATAAAGGATAGACCCGGGGGCCATAGGTTTCACTAGAGGCTTCTCTCAAGATAGCATAAGTATTACGGTGGGTGAACAAATTACTATCGAGCAATTGATAGAAAAGTGAATAATTATGAGATTATCTAGGCATGATCATGTATATAGACATCACGTCCGCAACAAGTAGACCGACTCCTGCCTGCATCTACTACTATTACTCCACACATCGACCGACTCCTGCCTGCATCTAGAGTATTAAGTTCATAAGAACAGAGTAACGCATTAAGCAAGATGACATGATGTAGAGGGATAAACTCATGCAACATGATATAAACCCCATCTTTTTATCCTCGATGGCAACAATACAATACGTGCCTTGCAACCCTCTTTGTCACTGGGTAAGGACATCGCAAGATTGAACCCGAAGCTAAGCACTTCTCCCATGGCAAGAAAGATCAATCTAGTAGGCCAAACCAAACTAATAATTCGAAGAGACTTGCAAAGATAACTCAATCATACATAAAAGAATTCAAAGGAGATTCAAATATTTCTCATAGATAAACTTGATCATAGACCCACAATTCATCGGATCTCAACAAACACACCGCAAAAAGAGTTTACATCGAATAGATCTCCACAAGAGAGGGGGAGAACATTGTACTGAGATCCAAAAAGACAGAAGAAGCCATCTAGCTAATAACTATGGACCCGAAGGTCTGTGGTAAACTACTCACAACTCATCGGAGGGGCTATGTTGTTGATGTAGAAGCCCTCCATGGTCGATTCCACCTCCGACAGAGCGCCGGCGAAGGCTCCAAGATGGGATCTCGCGGATACAGAAGGTTACGGCGGTGGAAATTGTGTTTCGTTGGCTCCCTGGATGTTTTTGGGGTACGTAGGCTTATATAGGAGGAAGAAGTACGTCGGTGGCCACCCGAGGGGCCCACGAGGCAGGTGGCGCCCTATAGGAGGGGCGCCCTACCCTCTCGTGGTCGCCTCGGATGCTTCTTGACTTGCACTCCAAGTCCTCTGGATCACGTCCGTTCCAAAAATCACGCTCCCAAAGGTTTCATTCCGTTTGGACTCTGTTTGATATTCCTTTTCTTCGAAATACTGAAATAGGCAAAAAAAACAGCAGTACTGGCTGGGTCTCCGGTTAGTAGGTTAGTCCCAAAAATGATATAAATGTGTAAAATAAAGCCCATAAACATCCAAAAGGGGTAATATAATAGCATGGAACAATCAAAATTATAGATATGTTGTAGACGTATCAACCCCCGTTCCCAGAACACCGAGAGCTAGAAAACCAAGTTAAGTATAAAAATGTCCAAATGAACCCTGAACAATTCCAATTTTTTGACGACACACCTATAGTTGCACACTGCAGATAAAAGTTCTAGCAATTCAAACACCCTCCTTTGCTGTTGTGACCCCATTATGTAATTCAAATGAAGATGAAAAATCAAGTAGATCGAGTTTATTATCACCAACCATGTGAGATGTAGTACAAAATATCTTGGAGCACCGTCGGAGTAGAATACGCATATGGCTTACGTGAGAAGGTGCGTCGGCTACAATCCATAGTCGGTGTGTCAAGCACACTAGCTCGCTCCCTAAATATCATTTCAATGTTCAATCGTCACTGGTGAAAGATGGGGACATGGACCCGCGTCGTGAGGGCAACTTCGGCGGCCCACTCCAGCGATAGCGCGGCCGCAGCCACCATGCACGTGCTAACAAGCTGCATGAGTGCAGCCACAATCTACGACTGGGCGGCCAAGGCAGCCCAAACGACCGCTATTGCTTCTCAGGTGGCGACAGCAACATCTGCCTCGGGGATAGCAACTGGCGAGAGCGACATAACAGCTGTCCGTTTTACAGTGCCGGCCTTAGCCCTGATGGAGGCCGCCCACGACCATGTCGAGGCCGCCCATGCCCAGCTCCTAGCGGTCACCTCACAAATCGAATGAAGCTTCTCCGACAATGGTCGGCAACCCACATCCGAAGAGTTGGCAATCGCCAAGAGCGTTCGAGCAGCCGTCCATTCCTCCATGGCAAACCTTGCCACGACGGAGCCCGTCCAAGCCCAGATCGCGGCCGCCCACGCCCAGCTCGTGGCACCATTTTCCAAAGAGATAGCGGACGCGGATGGCAATATGCTTGCCGAGTATGGTGTGATGGATGCCATGGAGCCCCTTGTCGGTGTACTAAAGTAGGGGTACCTTAGTACCCCGAACTTGTGCACGGGCGGTCGCAGCACCCCGCAGCAAGGCTTGCCGGGCGCCCGCCAAGACCCTCCGTCGTTGCCTATCTACTGCCATTCAAGAACAAAGTGTCAACCAAATAGACAAGACCCCAGCAAGAGGAGCTTGCCGGGAAGAACACGGACCCCGGCAAAAGGAGCTTGCCGGGAAGGCTAAACATGGCGCCCCCAGAAGACTTGCCGCGACGCCCCGCGCGTCCCGGCAAGGCCCGGCGGCCGGCAAGCTTACCGGCGCAACAAGAGAAGGGCTGCGGCAAAGCACTTGCCGCGGCAAGGCTGCCACCCTACACCCAAATTCCAGCGCATCCAACAACGTGTCACCCCAGGGTCATCCCAGGAGCACGTGGCGAGGCGCTGCGCAGCCATGCGGGGCGAGGTGGCAAGCAGAGCTGATAGAGACGCCATCGTGGCAACCGGTGGCGCACCTAACTGTCGCTTCCTTACACTGTTGGGGCGACCGAACGGGCATTAAATGCCCTTGTCCCCTGCCGTCAGAGTTAGGTAGGGGACACTGTTGGACACTGTTGTACCAACCTGCATTTTTACTCTTTACCCCTCTTCCCTACGCCGCAACCTGTTGGTACCCCTTCAGACTATAAAGGGAGGCCCATGCGCACGAGAAGGGGTTCGGTTCATTCGACACATCCAACACCACCATACGCTCGCGCCTCGAGCAAGAACGAATACAAACACGGCAGCAGAGGAGTTTTATCTCTCGGAGAGCTCCGGCTGGGTAAAATCGCCCGCCTCCCCGCGCGCCGACCTCGATCTGCTCGCCGCGCCTCCGCTCCCTTGCCGGACTAGAAGGGCCCCCCGCCCCATAGGTGCTCGTGGCCACACGAGATCGCCCGACATCTTTGGCGCCTGTAGGTGCGCCGAGGTCGTGAGCATCCGATCCGGTCTCCGCGCCACATCAACGCTTTCATCAACATGCCACCAAAGAAGAAGCCTTCGAGGTGGCCGCCCGTTCACATCGATTCTACCACCACCGCCGAGCAAGCAGCGGTGGAGTGGACGCCGGCGGAGGAGCGGGCGCCGACGGTGGGATGCACGTCGTCACCAAATCCAAAAACAAGGCCCCGCAAGCGTCGGCGGCCGTGCAGACGCCGCACCCTTCCCAGGAGGTGCAAGGTCGACAACGCCCCGGTGCTCCTAGCACCGTGCTCGCATTGGAGCAAGGCCAAGCTGGTGGGTCGCGGGACGTTCGAGGCCAGCATGCACGCCCGCATGCTGGCGCGAGTGAGGTGCGGTCGCCAGGACGGGGTGTTGCTCCTCCCAATCCAATTGGGAGTCCGAGCACATCCCGCTCCTCGCGCCGCTCGTCACCACCGCCACCCAAGACTGCGGAGGAATCGCTGGCCCGAGCCCAACTGCTTCTAGATTATCCTCCGGCTCCACACAAGATCGACGACTGGAGGATGACCATTTACAGCCTCATCGGCTTCGCCAACGGCGACAAACCCCGGCAACCGGGGGCATCAAGGCCCCGGCAAGGCGCCAAGACGCAAGTCGACGCCGACAAGACCGCTGGGGGTACCACCACCGCGCACTCCCCGCCCCGAAGGCCGAGATCGCCGGCTTGCCGAGCTAACCCCGACGCCGACTCCACCGCGTCGTCGGACCCGCGAACTCGCCACGATCAACGCCAAGTTCTCCAAGAACGACGGCACGAAGACGCTCGCACTTGCATCGAGCGCAGAAGGGAAGCGCGACGTCAATCTGACCAGCGCGCTGGGCCCACTGTCGATGTGCATGCACCGGAGGAACCAGGCAACTTGCCGTACGCGGCAGGTTGCCCTGCGTTCACCCGTGAGCTGCGGCAGTGGCCCAAAACCAAGAACTTCAAGCCCGACGTGCCCGAGAAGTATGATGGCAGGATACATCCGTCGGAGTTCCTCAGCATCTACACCATCGTGGTGCAAGCTGCCGGAGGGCGCGACGATAAGATCCTCGCCAACTACTTCCCGCTGCTGCTCAAGCCCAACGTCAGATCTTGGCTCATGCACTTGCCGGACGGCTCCATATCTTCATGGGCGGACCTGTGTCATCAGTTTGTCGGCGCCTTCACAGGCGGCCACAAACCCCATGGCCAGGAGAGCGATCTGCATTTGCTCGTCCAGAAGGAGGGAGAGCCCCTGCGCAAGTACATACAGAGATTCAGCCAGGTGCAGCGCAACATCCCAGACGTCCACCCCGCCGCGGTTATCAGCGCGTTCCACCAGAACGTGCGTAACCGCAGGATGAGGGAGGAGATGGCGATGTGCAAGATCAAAGATGTCAGCGAGCTTTATGCTCTGGCCGACAAGTGCGCACGGGCTGAGGAGGGAAGGAAGATCCCCGGGGAGATCGCAGGAGCAGAAGGGTCTGACAATGAGGATGCTGCCCCGGCAAGGAAGAACCGGAGGCAGAACAACAGGAAAAGAAAAGCTAAGGATGTGCTAGCGGTCGAGCATTCCGGCAACGGAGGCGGCTCCGACAAGGCCAAAGTCGATGACCCCGGCGAGGCTGTGGTAGCCGCCGACAAGCAGGATGGCTCCACCCAGCGATATTGCAAGATCCACCGCACCAAGGGCCATGACCTCCAAACCTGCAAGAAAGTTGAGCAGATGGCGGAGATACAGAAAGCTGAGTACGAGCGCCGCGACAAGGAGAGGGCCCAGGGAGGCGGCGGAGGATCCGGCAAGAAGCTTCCCGGCTGGGGAGGGCACCGCGGCAAGGCCAAGCCGCGGCAAGGAGATAGGCCTCCCCGTGGCCGCGACAAGGACGAAGATGAAGATGAGGATGATGAGATGGAGGAAGATGAGACTGATGACCAATGAGACTGATGACCAAGAGTTTCAGAAGGCAACGGAGGTATTGTGCATCGACGACGGCGCCTCTCTGCACACCTCGCACCGTCAACTCAAGCAGTGGGTGCGAGAAGTGAACGCAGCGGAGCCATCCGTCGAGTCGTGCAAGCCTCTGAAGTGGTCCGGCACGCCCATCGTCTCCGATGTTGAGGACCACCCCGATCGCATCACTGCGGTCGGGTGCTTGCCGATGCTGGTCTCAACAACAATCCGTAACCTCAAGGTCACGAAGATGTTGGTTGACGGCGGGGCCGGCCTGAACCTGATTTCCTCCGTACTGCTCAAGAAGCTCCAGATCCCCGACAGCGAGCTCGAAGAGACTGGTACCTTTCAAGGAATAAACCCGGGAAGGAGCAAGCTGAAGGGGAAGATCACGCTGCCAGTCACCTTCGGCAGCGAGCTGAATTTCAGGACAGAGAAAGTCACATTTGATGTAGCTGATATCCCGTTGCCCTACAATGGGATACTAGGCCGTCCTGCGCTCGCCAAATTCATGGCAGCCTCTCACTATGCCTACAATGTGCTCAAGATGCCTGGTCCGATAAGTGTCATCTCTGTCCAAGGTGACAAGAAGGACGCACTTATCTGCACCGACAAGATCTACCGGGAAGCAGCAGCCGCAGCAGAGCGCAAGCCACTTGCCGCTGAAGCTCCCCGGGGGAAGAAGAAGGCTAAGTCCGGCAAGAGCAGCTCTGGCACCCACTCCGGCAAGCGCACCTCCCCGGAGTGCTGTGCTACCGTCGAGGACGCACCATCGAGCTCCACCGGCAAGGGCAAGAAGGCAAAGATAGCCTCACCAAAGACCAAGAAGGTGGCCGCCAAGGAGGACGGCACTGGTGGTACCTTCACCATCGATTGCCACGCTGACCCTAAATAGGAAAGCGCCGTTGCTTTCTGCTGGGCGAATGTCGATGTGTTTGCATGGCAACCATCTGACATCCCCGGTGTTCCCAGGGAAGTGATTGAGCACCACCTTGCTGTCTGCCCTCACGCGCGGCCCGTTAAGCAAAGGGTCAGAAAGCAAGCAGTAGAGCGTCAAGAGTTCATAGCAGAGGAGATCAGGAAGTTGGAAGCGGCGGGCCTGGTCCGAGGAGTACTCCATCCGACGTGGCTAGCCAATCCAGTAGTCGTGCGCAAGGCAAACGGGAAGTGGAGGCTTTGCATTGACTTCACTGATGTTAATAAAGCCTGTCCCAAGGATCCATTCCCCTTGTCGCGCATTGACCAGATTGTGGACTCCACAGCAGGATGTGATCTGCTTTCGTTCCTTGATGCATACTCAGGGTATCATCAGATCTTCATGGCAGAAGAGGATGAAGAGAAAACAGCATTCATTCCTCCATGTGGCACGTACTGCTTTGTACGGATGCCTTTCGGACTAAAGAATGCTGGTTCAACATTTGCAAGAGTAGTCAGTCATGCTTTTGAGCCACAGCTACATAGAAATGTGGAAGCTTACATGGATGACATAGTGGTCAAGAGCAAGAACAAAGAGACTCTGGTCCAGGATTTAGACGAAACTTTTGCAAATCTGCGCAAGGTCAACCTCAAGTTGAACCCCGAGAAGTGTGTGTTCGGAGTTCCCTCCGGCAAGCTTCTCGGGTTCTTCAGAAATGCAGAGGGGATTGAAGCCAATCCCGACAAAATCAAGGCCATTAAGCAAATTGAAGCACCAAAGCGCGTCAAGGATGTGCGAAAGCTTGCCGGCTGCATTGCTACCCTCAGTAGATTCATTTCCAAGTCTGCTGAACGCGCCCTGCCATTCTTCAAAATCTTGAAAAAGGCGGGTCCCATGAAATGGACTCCGGAAGCGGAGGCTGCGCTGCAAGACTTGAAGAAATATTTGTCCTCCACTCCAACACTTGCCGCGCCTAAGCCACAAGAGAAGTTGCTGCTATACTTGGCCGCAACCAATCAAGTGGTTAGTGCCGCGCTAGTGGCGGAGAGAGAGGCAGATGAGGAGCCAGTGACCGCGGCAAACGAGTCCAGCGACAAGCAGGGGGCATCTCCGACAAGCTCTGGCTACGCCAAGGATGGACCTGTGCAGTTGCCGGAAGAAAAACAGAAGAAGATGGTGCAGCGCCCAGTTTACTTCGTCAGCTCCCTTTTGCAGGGGGCTAGATCAAGATACTCTGGTGTGCAGAAGCTGCTTTTCGGCCTTCTCATGGCCTCGAGGAAGCTGCGCCATTACTTTCAAGCACATGAGATCACAGTTGTCACTCGCTTCCCGTTGAAGAGGATATTGCAGAATCCGGAAGCAACGGGCAGAATTGTCGAGTGGGCACTAGAGTTGTCGAGCTTTGGCCTCAAGTTTGAGAGTACCTCAACTATTCAGAGCCGAGCATTGGCAGAATTCATTGCGGAATGGACGCCAACACCCGATGACGAAACTCCGGAGAAGAGCATCCCTGTCAAAGAAGCAAGCAAAGAATGGGTCATGTACTTTAATGGTGCCTTCTCGCTGAAAGGCGCCGGTGCGGGAGTACTGCTTGTCGCACCCACCGGAGAACACCTCAAGTACGTGATCCAGATGCACTTTCCCAAGGAGCAAGCCACAAACAATACTGCAGAGTATGAAGGGTTGCTTGCCGGACTCAGAATCGCTGCTGAACTTGGTATCAAGAAGCTTATTGTCAGGGGTGACTCGCAGCTAGTCGTCCGCCAAGTGAACAAAGATTATCAAAGTCCGTTGATGGAAGCATACATCGATGAAGTGAGGAAACTAGAAGAACATTTTGACGGCCTGCAAATGGAACATGTTCCAAGAGCATAGAATGACATTGCAGATGGCCTGTCAAAGTGTGCTGCGCTCAAGTTACCTGTGGAACCAGGGACTTTTGTCTCAAGCTAACTCAGCCATCTGTAACACCATCAACCGGACAAAGCAAAAAGAGGAAGTTGGTCACTGGCGACTACTTTCCGGCAGAGCTCCCCGGAGCCGCCGCCAAGAAGGTCACCAGGACCGCCACAGAGAGCACTGAGGGGCAGTCTCCTCCGACAAGCCCTATGGTTTGCTTCGTTGAGACAGACGCTCCCGACAAGCCGTGTCCCGACACGCTTGCCGGGGAGCATCACGCTCCGGCAGGATCCTAGATCCTTGCCGTAGAAGCGGATGTTCCCGCAGCAGTATTTGCGCCTTTTGTCCTTGCCGCCGAGCCACAAGCTCCAAAGATGGGCACAAGAGATCGTCCATTTCACGCAAACAGAGAACTTCCCGAGGAGCAAGAAGCGGAGAAAGTAGCCGGCAATCGAGTATGTACCAGTTTGTCAATGACATCGCATGTAAGAAGATTCAACGGAGTGAAATTGAAGTGCATCTCCGGAAGAAGGACAAGAGCTGTTGGCGGAGATACATGGAGGCATATGTGGTCACCACATAGGCGCGAGAGCACTGGCCGGCAAGGCTTTCCGGCAAGGGTTCTTCTGGCCGACAGCCCTCCAGGATGCAACTGCACAAGTAACCAAGTGTGAAGCGTGCCAGTTCCATTCCAAGCAGATTCATCAACCAGCTCAAGCTCTCCAAACAATCCCTTTATCCCGGCGTTTTGATGCAGGGGCTCGACATCCTCGGCCCTTTTCCCCGGCGATCGGGGCTTTGAATACTTGTACGCCGCAATCGACAAGTTCACAAAGTGGCCGGAAGTGGAACCAGTGAGAAGGTGACAGCACGATCACCGTCAAGTTCTTCAGTCAATTGTCCGCGCTTGGGATCCCTAACAGGTAATCACCGACAATGGCACACAGTTCACGAGCCACGCCTTCATGCAATCGCCCAAGATCTTGGCACCAAGATCGCTTCACTCATTGCTCACCCAAGAAGCAACGGTCAAGCGGAGAGGGCAACGCTGAAGCATCGCGCGGGCTCAAGACCGAACTTTCGACAGGCTGCTGCAAAAGCGGAAAAAACTGGATCGAGCAGTTGCTAGTGGTTCTTTGGTCGATCAGGACGACGCCAAATCGAGCCACTGGCCAGACACCTTTTGCTCTTGTCTATGGAGCAGAAGCAGTTCTCCCCACGGAACTCGTATACGGATCACCACGAGTGCTCGCTTACGATGAGTTTGAGCAAGAGCAGCTGCGCCAAGATGACGCGCTGCTCCTCGAGGAGGATCGTCTTCAGGCCGATGTGCGAGCTGCTCGCTACCAGCAAGCTTTGCGCCGCTATCATAGCCGCAAAGTTAGCGCCAGAAGCTTCGAGGAAGGCGACCTTGTTCTTCGGCGCGTTCAATCCGCCAAGAATTCAAACAAGTTGACGCCAAAGTGGGAAGGCCCTTATCGGGTAAAACGAGTCACTAGGCCCGGTGCTGTCCGCCTTGAGACCGAAGATGGCATTCTGGTGAGCAACTCCTGGAACATAGAACATCTTCGCAAGTTTTACCCATAAGGCGCGGTTGCTGGACCCGTTCCGGCAACCACCTTTTGTACAAGCCTTGCCGCTGTCGCATGTAACACTTTGTACAAAGCCGGGTGCAGCTCCCGTGCGTAAATAAAGTTTATGTGCCCTGCACATCTTGTCAAAATCAGTGCATATTTCTTTTTCTTGCATATATATCTGACACTTTGTGCAGCACTTACCCCCGGTAAGCAATAAAGAACCTTACGGTTCCATATCATTATTTTCTCTTCTTTCTTATCAAAAAGAAGATTCCTCCGCCCACAAGTTCACCAGGGGGGGAGGAGGAGATAAAGGTCTGGACCAGGCATCGTTCAAAGGAATCTAGCCTTGCCAGGACGAAGACAACGGAAAAGCTAAGTTGCCGAAGTTTGAGCTTAATCAATTTTAAAAAAAATTCTTTAAGTTATACTCCTTGAACGTTCATGCCTTGTATGGAAAACCTGTGCGCGGAGGAACCAACTCGCGGCTAAGTTGCGCCCTTGCTTTGTTTCGAGCCCGCTCAACAATGAAGGTGCGCTACAACTGGCCCGACGAGGTTTCTTGCCGGAGGCCGCACCGCCCGCGGGCTGCTGATGTTCCACACTCAGCAAGTGTGTTTGCGCCGGCAAGTCCCCTTAAAGCGTAGGGTAAAAGCATACAAGGGATGTGACAGAGTAAAGGAAATAACATAGCAAGCAGTACCCAGAATTAAGTTATATTACAAGAATGACTTATTGTGGCACTGAACAAATTGTCCTCATAACCGAAACGGCAGCAGCAAGAAGAAGGGAGAAGAAGGGCGGCCTAATCCACGTGCCTGCCATTGACCCTCCTGACCTTGTTCACCTTGTCCATGATGGGTGCGACGATGGCCCTGAGCTCCTCAAGATCAGCGCCCTCCGGCAGCTTCTTGGTGACGCGGGAGAGGTCGATGCCCGGGTTGCGGAAGAGGACCTTCACCAACACCTTCTCCAAGACCCCGGCGCAGATCGCGCGCGACTCGTTGGCCAGCTGCTTCGGGATCCTTTCCCGGAGTTGCCGGAGAGCCGTCACCACATCTTTGAAGAAAAGCGTGAGCTTGGCGCTAGGCTGGAGATTCTCCTCGGCAGAGTACCCGAAGCCCGTCAAGTTCAGCTCCGCCAACTCCTCGTCGATGAGCGCGGCGATGTTGACGAGGCCCTCCGTCCAGAGCTCCACCGTGGTCTTGAAGGTGTTCTGGGCCTCGGCGGCCCTCGTCAGCAGCTCCACGTTGTCCTTGAGCTCCTTCCTCAAGTCGTCCTCTCGCTTCTTGGCGGCGTCCAGCGTCTCCGCCAAGGCAGCCAGCTTCAGCTCCAGATCGGCACTCGAGCCTTTGGCGGCGTTCAGCTCCTTGGTCTTCCCGGCAAGCTGGACTTGCAGCTCGCCATGGGTGCGTGCGTCCTTCTCGCGCTCGCGCTAGAGCGCGGCAAGCTCTTCGTTCTTTTTTCCCATGTCCGCCTCCAGTCGCGCCACCCTCTCCTCTAAATCCTTCTTGGCGGCCTCAGCGGCCGTGGCTGCGTCCTTTGCCTCCTTGAGCGTCCCGCCAAGCGCCTGCTCTCGTGCCTCGAGCTCCTCCTCGTGACTGTCCAGGTGGCTTTCTTCATGTCGGCTCACCTTCCCTTTGGACATCTCCTCGGCGGCGAGCCTCTGCTGCTCCTCGGCTTCAGCCTTCTCCAGATGAACGCCTCCTTTGCCTCGCCAGCTGCGCCCTCTCCGCTGCGATGGCTCGAAGGGCCTCCTGGTTGCGGTCCCGGAGTTCTTGCGCATGTTTCTCTATGTCGACTCCCGCTTGCACGACAAGCGCTTCCCGGGACTCGAGCTTCGCTCGCCGGGCGTGGTAGAGTGACACCAGCTTTCGGAGCAACTGCTCCTCCTCGGACTCGCCACTGCCGCTGCCTGGCCTGTCAACCACCGCCAGCCCAGCGGAGGCGAGTACTTCTCCATCAAATTCCTCTCCCTTGACCGGCGCCCTGGAGCTCGACGCCCAGGGAAGCTTGATGTACATGCCATCGCCAGCCTTCAAATAAGCACCTGGCTGGGGCTCCTCGGAGCCCGATGCCACATCCGCGGCGGAGGGGTCGGCGGTCGATGCAGTGCCTCGCGCTCCTGCGTCCTCCGGGTCGTCGGTACGGCCGCCAGATCCCTCGCCGGCTCCTCCACCAGCAGTCCTGGCGGCTTCCTCGTCGGCGGGCTCATCAGCGCCGGCCTCTTCCTCGTCGGCAGCGACATCCTCAGTGTTGCCGCGCACACCTTCCTCGCCGGTAGCCCCAGTTACCATCGGGTCCCCAAGAGGGGGGTCTGAAGACAGGAAGAGGAAGGGAAAGTCAAGCGAATACCCAAAAAGAAGAGAAAGAAGATCAGCAGAACCCAAGGGAAAGTTCCCGGCGAGAAGGGTCACCTGTGCTGGGCCTTGTGATCACGGGCTCCACCACTGGGGGCTCGCCGGTTCCGTCCCTTGCCGGAGATCCCCTCCTTGCCGGGGAGTGCTCCCAAATCGGGGAATCGGCCCTTGGTGGCGTAGTTGAAGCCGACGACACCTCCGGGTCGGCCTCCGATTGCTCCTGGTGGGATTGTTCTGCTCCTGTACAAATGAGCCAATGATCAAGATGTCAGCAAAAGAAGAAGCACCCGTACGCGCCCCATAACGCGAAGTGGACCAAGACACTTACGCTGGGGGCTGTGCTGGGGGCTGCCGCGAGGAGAAGGGATCGGGTCCGTCAAGGTGGTCTCGGACGTACCTTCCGTCGTCACGGCAGGGTCGTCCCCGATGTCGACCACAGGGATCTTGGCCCTCTCCGCCGCCCTCTCCGCCAAAGTCCTGACAAGAAACAGAAGTTCAGGGGGAAGCAAATTAAATACAAGACAAGCAACAAAGAAAGACAAGTGCAGTAAGGAGAAAGCCTTACTCCTCTTCATCCTCTTCCTCTTCATCGTCATCGGAGCTCAGCACGGAGAGGTCGAACTCCGGTACCCTCTCGGCGCGACGCGGCGGAGGATTAGGTTCCCTCCGGCGCTTGCCGAGAGCTGCGGCCGGATCAGGCGTGGCAGCCCGGGAAGACCCCGCCTCAGTTGCCGGCACAGCTTGGGACCCTCCCGCGGCAACGTTACTTGCCGCGGCAGAGCGTGTCCCACGGCGCCGCCGCTGCTGGACGGCTTGCTCCTCCGACGACTCTCCAACTCGACGGAGACGCCTCCTCGGTCGGAATTGGGGCTGTGCTGTGGGCTCCGCCTGTGGCAAGTTGCTCGAAGACGTCTGGCCGCTCGCGCCCTCAGCAGGCTCGCTCGCTCCAACCTTGGCCTCCTCTTCGCCCTCGGCTTCTCCGGCAAGATCTTCCCGGGTGGCAAGGCTTGCCGCCTCAGCTGCATCCGCCTCCGCCAGCGTGAAGCCAAACTCGCCTGCGGCAGCAGCTGCTGCCGCCTCTTCGGCCCTGCTAGCAATGTACGCCAGCTCATTGGTAGTTGTGGCGCGGGTGAGGAGCTTCTGCTCGTCGGAGTTGACTGCCACCTCCGATAAGTCATCGAAGAATTGTTGCACGACCTCGGCAGCAGGCTCTATCCAATTGGCGCTTATCCCATGCGAGTCGCACTCTGGCATCATTGCGCAGATGCGATCGCACTGGGAGTTGTTACACAAAGGGACGACACCCTGCGCCAACTGGAACCACTCTGGATGATTGGCGTCATGCTTGAACATCTCCCTCAGCATCGCGTCAAGCTCCATGACCGTGAAGTTGAAGTTGAGGCCTGGGCGCAACCTCATGAAATCCGCCGGGCCACTAAACAGCCATGCGGGCCTCTCCCTCTCCTGCAGAGGGGCGATGCGACGGCGAAGGAAATCCGCGCCAACTGCCCCTGTTGTGAGTCCGGCATGCCTGAGCCGAAGGATTCGGGTGGTGGCGATCGTCAGCTTGGCATCATCCGGCGACAGATTACTCCAATCGCTGCCGCGCACAACCCGGGTCCGGCGCAGCTTGGTGAATGGCGGCGGGTTGGCATCACAGATCCAGCACCACTCTGCCCTCCACTCGTCCCACTTGCTGCGGAGCTCGCCCGTCAAATACACCTCCTTCATGCCCATCTGGGAGGTCCAGGCGATCCCGCCAGCCAGTGGCTCCCCTTTTTCGGCCCGAGGGGAGAAATAATGGCGAAAAAGAGCAACATTGGGGCGGACACCAACAAAGTTTTCACAGAGGTGTGCGAAAACCGCCATTGTCAGAACGGCGTTGGGGGTGAAATCAAGCAGATGAAACCCGTAGGTGTTCATGATGTCACAAAAGAAATCGGAAAAAGGTGGGCAAAGCCCGCAATAGAAGAACACAGGGAAGAAGTAGTACCCTTTGGGGCACTTCTTCGATTTGGAGGCCTCCGCGGAAAGCACAGGCGTACGCGGATGCGCCCGCGTTTCTGTCGCCCAGAAGAGGTAGAACTCCGCCCGCAGCGCCTCCGGGGTGAGCTCGGGGAGGAAAAGCACATGTTTCTTGCGCAACGCCTCAAGCTCCAGCGCCTCGGCCGACTTCGTAGCCTTCGAAGCCTTCGCAGCCTTCGCAGCCTTCCCGGTCTTCGGAGCCATGGCGGAAGCAGCAGGGGAAGACGAGGGCGACGGCGGCGGCGACGACGAAGGACGGCGGAGCACGTTTCTCTTTCGACTTGGGAAGCGGAGGGGAGCGGCGGAGCTTTCGGAGGAAGGAACTGCAAGTGGCGGAAGTGGAGGAACGGCCCCGCTTCCTCTGCTTATAAGCAGGGGATGCGAACGTTACGCATTTCCTGGAGTTGGATATTGACCACGTTCTCTCCCACGACGCCGCAATCGACGCGTGCCGTTGCGAGAGGATGCGGTGGACACGGAGTCCGATTGTGTGTGGACCCAGGCCGTGCGTGCCCGTGCACTGTTTTGGGCCTGGCCCAACAGCGCTCGGCACCGTGTATGGCCCAGGCCCGGGGGCTCCTGTCGGTGTACTAAAGTAGGGGTACCTTAGTACCCCGAACTTGTGCACGGGCGGTCGCAGCACCCCGCGGCAAGGCTTGCCGGGCGCCCTCCAAGACCCTCCGTCGTTGCCTATCTACTACCATTCAAGAACAAAGTGTCAACCAAATAGACAAGACCCCAGCAAGAGGAGCTTGCCGGGAAGAACACGGACCCCGGCAAAAGGAGCTTCCGGGAAGGCTAAACATGGCGCCCCCAGAAGACTTGCCGCGACGCCCCGCGCGTCCCGGCAAGGCCCGGCGGCCGGCAAGCTTGCAGGCACAACAAGAGAAGGGCCGCGGCAAAGCACTTGCCGCGGCAAGGCTGCCACCCTACACCCAAATTCCAGCGCATCCAACAACGTGTCACCCCAGGGTCATCCCAGGAGCACGTGGCGAGGCGCTGCGCAGCCATGCGGGGCGAGGTGGCAAGCAGAGCTGACAGAGACGCCATCGTGGCAACCGGTGGCGCACCTAACTGTCGCTTCCTTACCTTTGTTAGCGATGGGACGGGCATTAAATGCCCTTGTCCCCGCCGCCGAGTTAGGTAGGGGACACTGTTGGACACTGTTGTACCAACCTGCATTTTTACTCTTTTACCCCCTCTTCCTACGCTGCCACCTGTTGGTACCCCCTTCAGACTATAAAAGGGAGGCCCATGCGCACGTAGAAGGGGTTCGGTTCATTCGACACATCCAACACCACCATACGCTCGCGCTCTCGAGCAAGAACGAATACAAACACGAAGCAGCAGTAGGAGTTTTATCTCTCCGGAGAGCTCCGAAGCTGGGTAAAAATCGCCCGTCTCCCCCGCGCGCCCGACCTCGATCTGCTCTGCTCGCGCCCTCCGCTCCCTTGCCGGACTAGAAGGGGCCCCCTGCCCCATAGGTGCTCGTGGCCACACAGAGATCGCCCCGACATCTTTGGCGCGCCAGGTAGGGGTGCGTCGAGGTCGTGAGCATCTGATCCGGTCTCCGCGCGCGCTACATCAACGCCTTCATCAACATGCCACCAAAGAAGAAGCCTTCGGAGGAGGCCGCTCCGTCTACATCGATTCTACCACCACCGCCGGAGCAAGCAGGCGGTGGAGTGGACGCCGACGGAGGAGCGGGCGCCGACGGTGGGATGCACGTCGTCACCAGATCCAAAAACAAGGCCCCGCAAGCGTCGGCGACCGTGCAGACGCCGCACCCTTCCCAGGAGGTGCAAGGTCGACAACGCCCCGGTGCTCCTAGCACCGTGCTCGCATTGGAGCAAGGCCAAGCTGGTGGGTCGCGGGACGTTCGAGGCCAGCATGCACGCCCGCATGCTGGCGCGAGTGAGGTACGGTCGCCAGGACGGGGTGTTGCTCCTCCCAATCTAGTTGGGAGTCCGAGCACATCCCGCTCCTCGCGCTGCTCATCACCACCGCCACCCAAGACTGCGGAGGAAGCGCTGGCCCGAGCCCAACTGCTTCTAGATTATCCTCCGGCGCCACACAAGATCGACGACTGGAGGATGACCATTTACAGCCTCATCGGCCGCTTAACGGCGACAAACCCCGCAACCGGGGCATCAAAACCCGGCAAGGCGCCAGACGCAAGTCGACGCCGACAAGACCGCTGGGGTGCCACCACCAAGCCTCCCGCCCGAAGGCCGAGATCGCCCGGCTTGCGGGCTAACCCGACGCCGACTCCACCGCGTCGTCGGACCCGCGAACTTCGCCGCGATCAACGCCAAGTTCTCCAAGAACGGCAGACGAAGACGCCTTCGACGCAGACGAGCGCAGAAGGGAAGCGTGACGTCAATCTGACCAGCGCGCTGGGCCCACTGTCGATGTGCATGCACCGGAGGAACCAGGCAACTTGCCGTACGCGGCAGGTTGCCCTGCGTTCACCCGTGAGCTGCGGCAGTGGCCCAAAACCAAGAACTTCAAGCCCGACGTGCCAGAGAAGTATGATGGCAGGATACATCCGTCGGAGTTCCTCAGCATCTACACCATCATGGTGCAAGCTGCCGGAGGGCGCGACGAGAAGATCCTCGCCAACTACTTCCCGCTGGTGCTCAAGCCCAACGTCAGATCTTGGCTCATGCACTTGCCGGACGGCTCCATCTCTTCATGGGCGGACCTGTGTCATCAGTTTGTCGGCGCCCTACACCCAAATTCTAGCGCATCCAACAACGTGTCACCCCAGGGTCATCCCAAGAGCACGTGGCGAGGCGCTGCGCAGCCATGCGGGGCGAGGTGGCAAGCAGAGCTGACAGAGACGCCATCGTGGCAACCGGTGGCGCACCTAACGGTCGCTTCCTTACACTGTTGGGGCGACCGACGGGCATTAAATGCCCTTGTCCCCTGCCGTTAGAGTTAGGTAGGGGACACTGTTGGACACTGTTGTACCAACCTGCATTTTTACTCTTTTACCCCCTCTTCCTACGCTGCCACCTGTTGGTACCCCCTTCAGACTATAAAAGGGAGGCCCATGCGCACGTAGAAGGGGTTCGGTTCATTCGACACATCCAACACCACCATACGCTCGCGCTCTCGAGCAAGAACGAATACAGACACGAAGCAGCAATAGGAGTTTTATCTCTCCGGAGAGCTCCGAAGCTGGGTAAAAATCGCCCGTCTCCCCCGCGCGCCCGACCTCAATCTGCTCGTGCCCTCCGCTCCCTTGCCGGACTAGAAGGGGCCCCCTGCCCCATAGGTGCTCGTGGCCACACAGAGATCGCCCCGACACCCCTTCCCCAGGAGATCGCCGGGCGCGAGCTGGACATGAAGGAGGCGGCGGAGATCAAGGAGCACCAGCCGGAGTAGTACTCTTTGTTTTGTTTAATTGAGAGCACTGGTCTTTAATTTGTGTTAGAGTAATGTTTTGGTCAGCTAGCTCTTTTTAATTGTTGAACTTGCCCAATTAAGAAGTGTGGGTGTGTTGTAATCTCCTTTGTGTGCCCAAATTATGCAATGATGTGGATGACCACTGTAACCAGGGAAATTAGAACCAAAATTTGCACGTTCAGGCTCATCACACACGAGGTAAGCTATACGAACTATTTGTGATGTTCACATATCATACATAGTTTTGAATAAGGGACTATGTCTGATGACACTTTGCATGCCAGTTTTTTCGTTGCACCGATCCAAAAAATTCGGATTCCGCGGAAATTTCTACCTCCCCGCCCCCTCTTACCAGAAGCCACATTTCCCATGTTTCCGCCTTCCTTTCCAAGTTGAAACCTTCGCTACTTGCTTGCAGTGCCGCCTCCTCGTCGGCGACCCTCCTTCATGCTGCTTCGCCTCGTCGATCCAGGCAGGTAATCCACACCCGACCCCCATCCTCCTCGTCCTTCCACATCCCACATGCCCCGATCACCGGCGCGACACCTTCCACCCAAATCATCGACCCCCTCCCACAAATAAGCACCGCCTTAAGCCATGGCGCATGCAGTATGGCCAGGAGCTCATGGAGCATTTGGTAGCGGAGAAGCAAATCGCGGCCGCACGCACGGATGAGGTCGCAATGGCCGCCATTCATGCCGACCCCCAAATCTTTGTGGAGCACCTCGCCGTCGAGGCCACCGTAGATGTTGCGACGTGGTTAGTTGCCTTAAACGATAGTTCATGGCGTTTTCTCGAGGCCACCATCAATGCCTTCGACGAAGACTACGAGGTGTTTTCTAAGCATGCCCGTGCTTACCTCAACTCGGGAGCCAGCAGGTTGGTGCCCGGAGCAGCGCAGACAACTCACCACTATGACGAGGGCACCCGTGATGTGGAGGCCTCGCCTCTTCCATGTCCAACTAGCCAATCATCATTGATATCTCCGGCGATAAGGAGTAGCCTGTGTTATTAGCTCACTATAAGGACCGATGTTCAGTTTGCTAGCTACGCCAGTTAAGCGTGCTCGGTTTACCCGTTGCATGTGCCGCTCCTACCTTTCCTTAGCAAATTCTAGTGAAGTGTCCTATCTACTTTTACCATGCAATCTGTTGCTCTAGTGTATATGTTCTATATGTCATGCAATGTGGTGCTCACTTTTTAACTGTTTGGTTAATTAGTTGTCGTGTTCAGTTAACTGTTTGGTCCAATTCTGCAAATGTGATGTTCAATTCTTTAGGGTGCAATTTTGTATTGTCCTCCATGTGAGAAATAAATCGAATTTGTCCTTACAAAATACATGAGAAACAAATACAATTGCTTTATTTCCTAGTTGTCAAGTATGCTTGGTTTGGTTAACTATCTGATCTTCTAGTATGTTATTATTGTGCAATGTGGTGCTCAGTTAACGTTTGGTTCATTTGTTGTGGTGTTTGGTTCAATTCTGCAATGCGTGTTCAATTGTTGTGGGTGTATTTTTTTATTGTATACCATGTGAGAAATAAATCGAATTTGGCTGTACTAAATACATGAGAAACAAATACAATTGCTATATTTCCAAGTTGTTAAGCATGCTTGGTTTGGTTAACTATCTAACCTTCTATTAGGAGTATGTTATATTGTGCAATGTGGTGCTCATTTAATGTTTGGTTCATTTGTTGTGGTGTTTAGTTAACTGCTTGGTTCAATTCTGCAATGCGATGTCAAATTGTCGTGGGTAGAATTTTGTATTGTTGTGCATGTGAGGAATGAATCAAATTTGGCTACACTTAATACATGAGAAACATGTATAATTGTTATTTCCTAGTTCTTAATCATGCTTGGTTTGGATAAATGGTGTTTCCATGTGGCTCAAATAAATCTGATGAATCAGCAATGTGCTTATTTTTCATCAACATATTTTACTGATAGAATGCGAACCCTCACTTAACCTGATCACTAAATACCTTATATGTGTTGCAGGGAAACAATGGGAAGCACTGAGGTTTACAATTGAGGTTCTCATATGCATGGTCCTTTGTGTAATAGCAAATTATTGTGCAATTGCATGAACCATTCTAATATCTAGGTTTTTAATAATTTGGTCTTGCACATGTAGGTCCTGCCGTCACAGGTTTTGACCCACTGTTCGACCCTTTTTGCATATGGGGAAATGAGTTGTCCATGAGTGTCAATCAAGTCAATAAACTCAGAAAGATTGTTAGGATAAACAAATTAGCGACAAAAACAGGAAGATCTTTGTCTGCACAATGAACAAGACATCAGTTCACTACATGATGGTACTAACTGTTATACCTAGTCTTTTTAATTCCTTTGCACCATTTCAAATCTAGAGAAGATATTTGTGCATATCCTTGTTTTCAGGCCTTTCCAAAGCAGTTCACTGATGATTACCTCTCAAAACACTTGTATGGTCAGGAGGCGAGGAAGGTATTCATGCAACACCCATGGTTCAATATTGAAGTGTTCATGAAGAGGACGAAGGATGGAAGCTCAATCATCCACAGTCACTGGCCTAAAGTTCCAAAAACTTTCAACATCAATGAAGGCTCAATATTTGCCTTTCGCTTCAGCAGTTTTCCAGATGAGATTCATCTGTCTATGTGCCGTCTATGATGCTAGTTTCGAAAGGTTATAGATGTTGCATGTGAAACTTGGTGCTGGTGCAGTTGGGTAATGGGGTAGCTGAGTGCTGAAGCTATATGATGTTGTACTCTGATGTATTTCAATTATGAAATCATGTTTCCTTAATACGAAAATGAAATATATTGTGTGCTTAATATGTAATGTTAATTAGAGTAACAAATGCATTATTAATACTAGGAAAATTAGCCTGCTAATGGCCGATTAGCCTCCTAATTGGGTTTTTCTATTGCAAACGGTTATTGAGAAAACACCGTGGGTGATGACCTCAGGCAACACACACAGTTTCTAGGAATAAACCGTGTTGGATCAATGAACAATCACACACACACGACTTCCTCTTGAAAACTATTTGTGTTAGGCCACCTTGCGCAAAAGTTTACCACATAAAAAGTGTGTGTGATGGACAGCCTATGCCACACAGTTTCTTCTACGCACCGTGTGTGATGCATTCAATAACGCAAATGGTAAAATTATTAATATCATTTGCAATGGAAACACTATCACAAACGATTAAATGGGGAAAATTGTGAGTGATCTACATGTGAATGGAAACGTTTTCCTTGGAGTGACTGTGTGGGATGTATATATGAATGGAAACGTACTTCTTGGATTGACTGTGTGGGATGTAAATACTAACGGAAACGTATTCCCTGGATTGACTATGTGGAATGTACATACAAACAGAAACATTTAGCTGGGACTGACTGTGTGGGATGTACTTACGACTAGAAACAATTTGGCCTGTATAATTGTATTTTTTTTAATACAACTATATGTATAGTCGTATTTGATCGCTCCCCGTCACACACGACCACATTTTGCCGAGCGTGCGTGACTGAAGGGCCTATCCCCAACGGTTTCTGGATAGTGTGGGAAGGACCCCCCTATCACCCACACTCACTTGGCGACGGTTCCAAATGTCATCGCGGAAATGGGTTAAAAACCGTTTGTATAGCACCTCGATGTACCAGTGTTTCCCCCTCCGGGAGGGTGCCGAAACAGGGCTCAGATGGTATTCCGAAGGTATAGAGGCGTGCGGCGGCGAAGTCAAACTTCTAGGGTTATTTCTGGTGGTTTTTCTATTTATAGGAACTTTTGGCATCAGTCTCACGCTAAGATGGGCTACACGGTGCCCACTACCCACCAGCCCACGGCCAAGGCCCCTGGCGCGCCCTAGTGGGTAGTGGCCACCTCCTTCACCTTCTGGTCCTCCCACGAAGCTTCTAGTACCTCTTTTGTTCCAAAAAATCGTCAAAAAGTTCTGTTGCATTTGGAGAACTTTTATTTCTGCACAAAAAACAACACCACGATGGTTCTGCTGAAAACAGCTTCAGTCCTGGTTAGTTCCATTCAAATCATACCAAAACCATATAAAATTGTTGTAAACATGGCATGAATACTTCATAAATTATAGATACGTTGAAGACGTATCAGCATGCCCAAGCTTAATTCCTGCTCGTCCTCGAGTAGGTAAATGATAAAATAAATAATTTATGAAGTGTGAATGCTAGCATAGTGCATAAGTTTGATCGATGATAATTTCAATCACTTTTCCTAGCATTATAGCAGCAACTCTTTCTCATAAAACTCATCATGATAAAATAGCAATTGAAAACAGAATTTTTGACGTGGAATGCTACCTATCATCATATACTGTTTTTTTTGTAGCATGGACATTTGGACTTGAATGATTCAAAGCAATAGTCTATAATTTGACATGAAGACATCAATACTCAAGCATACTAACAAGCAACAATGTCTTTCAAAATATCAACGCTAAAGAAAGCTATCCCTAGCCCATTATGTTCAATCCTTGATCCATTCATGAAACACACTCAAACATTAGCTACATCCAATGCACAAGTATGACAATAGTATTCCCTAGTTGGTGCTTTGTAAGAGAAGATGGAGACTCGAAATAAAAATAAAAATTGCATAAAATTAAATAGATAGTCCCTTCACAAAGGGAAGCAGAGATTTGCAGAGGTGGCAGAGCTCAAGGCTTAATTGTGAGATCAAATTATTTTGAGAGGCATGCTTTTCCTCTCAACGAAAACGACCAAGAATTTCCAATATCTTCCATGCTAGACAAATTATAGGTGGTTCCCAAACAGAAACTAAAGTTTATTTCCTTTTCACCATTCTTTCACAATCCATGGCTAGCTGTATCCATGGCTGCCTTCCATACCAATTCTTTCCAAGGAATTTATTATCATAGTATTTTTTCCGTTCGGGACTAGGCATCGCTATTACCTGCCACACTCTCGTGTAATGACAAGTGAATAAACACTCATCATGAGAATAAAATACCTAGCATGGGAAATATTGGCCACACTCTGCTGCTTCATGAGAGGTACGGGCACACAAAACGGAAATTCATTTTGAAAATTAGAGTTGGCACATGCAAATTTACTTGGAACAACATGGAAATACCGCTTATAGGTAGGTAGGGTGGACTCATATGGCCCAACTTTGGGTTTTAGGAGTTTGATGCACAAGCAGCATTCCCATTTAGTACAAATGAAGGCTAGCAAATAGATTGAGAAGCGGCCAACCAAAAAACGAAAACGGCCATAAACATGCATTAAACATAACTAACACTGAATAATGAACCATAAGTAGGATATAACTTCGTTGCATAACTATTGACTTTACGTGCTTGCATAGGGAATCGCAAACCTTAAAACCAATATTCCTACTAAAGCACAATTACTCACCAACATGACTCACATATTATTATCTCCATATCGCAAAACTATTGCAAGGAATCAAACTTATCTTATCCAATGATCTTTCACGAAAGTTTTTATTATATCACTCTTGGATATTCATCACTATGGGACCAATTGCATAGCTTGTGCAAATTTTCATCACTATTATCAACTCTCAAAATAATATAAGTGAAGCATGAGAGTGTTCGAAAAACTACTCTAAAAAGATCAAGTGAAGTTCAAATGAGTAGTTAAGTAAATATGTAGCTATGTGATGACTCTCTCTTATTTAAACATTTTAGATATTAATTATTTTATTCAAACAACAAACAAAACAAAATAAAATGGCATTCCAAGAATAGCACATCTCATGCAAAGAAGCAAAAACTTAGGCTCAACCGATACTAACCGATAATTGTTGATGAAGAAAGGTGGGAAGCCTACTGGGGCATCCCCAAGCTTAGATGCTTGAGACTTCTTATCTTGGGATGCCTTGGGCATCGCCAAGCTTGAGGTGCAGGCAAGGGAATAATATCACGAGTTTTCATACTGAAAACTAAGTTGTAAGGCATATCAATATCAGCCTAATCAACAACAATAAAATGGTGGTCCTCCATAGCCGCTCTATCAAAGCCATGGGCAAAGGATGATCATGCTGGCCTATCTGTACGTTAAAGTGAGTTGCCAAGCAGGTAGCGTAAATGCCCCCATGTATTTTACCATTAGATCTATTAAGGTGAAGGCGACGTGCCACAATAGCTCACAAGCTATAAGTGTTGTCATAATAAAGTGCATGACGCAAAACAGCAGAGTCTGGGGTGCTAAGTGCACCCACCTTCTCTCTAGCAAGTAAGCATTTTGCAATAAATATAGCAAAATAATGCACAACAGGAAAATGCAAACTAGCAGCGGTGGTACTTGACACTCCTCTCTCATCCCCCACTGTTAGAGTACGGTAAAAACCTTCAAACTCTGAGGGCTTAGGCTCTACCAAATCACCATCAGAAGGAAGCATGCAAATGTCACAAAATTCAATAAGTGGTATCTGGTGGTTTTCAGCATATAAATTAAATGACACCTCAGGGGGATTATTCCTAGAATGGAAATGGAAGTTTTGCACAAAGGAATTTGTGAGGAGATGATATTGTTCGCATTCAGCTATGATGAAGTCGGTGAGGTCGGCATTAGCAGCATATTGTGTGAACTCTTGAAGGATTCCAGCCCCTTCCATGAACGGTTTATGCGGCCACTCACACGGCCGTAGCTCCGCCAACCTCCATGGAGATCATTGTCAGATGACTCCCCAATAACCCCCTTGGAGTTCTTCTTGGAAGCAAACTCCCTAAAGAAACTCATCTTTTTCCTATGAACAAAATTCTGAAATTTTTAGTCCACAAAGTTTTTCTCAATAAAACTTCACAAAATGATAGCAACTACTCATATGGATGCATAGAGGCCATAGCAAGCATTCAAACTACTTAGAACTCTAAGAATTCGACATGCAAGCTCATCTACAACAGCACCAAGAGTAGCTAATTATTCAAAATATAAACCAATGAAACAAAAACTAAATGCACACATGGAGGAGTCACATACCAAGCAACAATTCTTCGAAACAGTTTTGAAATGGAACCTCGAGCAAAGAGATCGAAATCCGTGGTTTTGGGAGCAAGAATACGAGAGAGAGAGAGAGAGAGCAATGGTGATTTTTTTTCTGGATGAATGTGGTGATGTGGGAAGAAGAAGTAAGTGAGGGGGCCCATGTGGGACCACAACCCTCTAGGGCGCGCCTGGGGGTCCTGGCGCACCCAGGTGGGTTGTGCCCACCTGGTGCACCTCCCTCTGATATTATTTGCACCAGAAATTCAGAAATATTCAGGCAAAAATCGTATTAAATTTTCAGAGCATTCTGAGAACTTTTATTTTTTGGGTCATTTTTTTATTGCACGGAAAACTCAGAAAACAGACAAAGCATGGCATTTTATTTTATTTAACTAAGAAAAACAGAAAACAAAAGGTAGGGACATAAGGTAGTGCGTACTAAATTCATCAACTTCATACCTCTCAAAAATGATCCATTAATAAGGTTGATCAAGTCTTATTAACAACCATTTTCGATTAGCATGAAACTGAAGAACTTTCGTGAATCACTAAGTTACCTCAACGGGGATATGAATGTCCCCAACAATAAGCATTTCATATTTCTTTTTAACAATAGGTAGAGGTAGTTGAAAACTTCCAATAGTGATTGTCGGAGATTTTTCAATAACATTAATACCATTCACTTGGAATTGTTTCTTCGGAAAGTGCACCGTATGGTCATTACCATTGACATGAAAAGTGACCTTGAATTTATTGCAATCAATAATAGCCCCTGCAGTATTAAAGAAAGGTCTACCGAGGATAATTGACATGTTGTCATCCTCGGGAATCTCAAGTATAACAAAGTCAGTCAAAATAGTAACATTAGCAACAACAACGGGCACATCCTCACAAATACCGATAGGTATGGCAGTTGATTTATCAGCCATTTGCAAAGATATTTCAGTAGGTGTGTGTTTATTCAAATCAAGTCTTTTATATAAAGAGAAAGGCATAACACTAACACCAGCTCTCAAATCACATAAAGCAGTTTTCACATAGTTTCTTTTAATGGAGCAAGGTATAGTTGGTATTCCCGGATCTCCAAGTTTTTTAGGTACTCCATCTTTAAAAGTATAATTAGCAAGCATAGTGGAGATTTCAGCTTCCAGTATTTTTCTCTTATTGGTGATGATGTCTTTCATGTACTTTGCATAAGGAGGCATTTTTAAGATATCAGTCAAGCGAGTACGCAAAAAGACTGGCCTAATCATTTCAGCAAAGCGTTCAAATTCTTCATCATCTTTCTTTTTAGTTGACTTAGGTGGAAAGGGCATAGGTTTTGAACCCATGGTTCTCTTTCCTTACCGTGTTTTCTAGCAATAAAGTCTCTCTTATCATATCTATTATTCTTTGGTTGTGGGTTATCAAGATCAACACCTAGTTCTATCTCAACATCATTGTCTGGTTCTTTATTATTAGGTTGAGTGTCTTCATGAACCTCATCATTATCTTTTTCATTATCAGAAGGTGAGTGTTCACTACCAGGTTGAGTTTCAACATCAGAGATAGAAACTTCATTATCATTATCAGGAGGTTTCTCTATTTCAGGTTCACTAGAGGAATGCAAAGTTCTATTATTTTTCTTCTTCCTTTTCTTTTTAGAAGTACTAGGTGCATCAGTGTTAATTCTTTGAGAGTCTTGTTCAATTCTCTTTGGTGACCCTTAGGATAAAGTGGTTTCTGAGTCATTTTACCACCTCTAGTTGCTACTCTAACAGTAAAGTCACTTATATTATATTTCATTTCATCAAGCAAATCTCTTTGAGATTTAGCAACTTGTTCTAACTTAGTTTGAACCATAGAGGCATGCTTTCCTACACCTCTAACATCATTTGAGATTCTGAATAACAAGTCACTTAAGCGAGCAATCATATCATAGTTGTATTTCTATTGTTTCATAATATTTGCATTGAAGTGATCTTGCTTTCTAATGTAATTATCAAACTCGGAAAGGCATTGGCTAGGATGTTTATTACGAGGATCTTCACTATCATTGAATTTCATTAGAGATTTTACCTCTACCACCTTAGGTGGTGGTGGTGCTTCAAGCCCATGTATTTCTTCAATATGTGGTAAATTTTTGACATCCTCGGCTTTAATACCTTTTTCATTCATAGGTTTCTTTGCCTCTTGCATATCTTTAGGACTGAGATATAAGATACCCCTCGTCTTCGGAGTGGGTTTAATAGGTGTTTCAAGAGGAGTCCAATCATCATAATTTTACAATATGTTATTCAATAATTCTTCAGCTTGACCAATAGTTCGTTCCCTGAAAACACAACCAGCACAACTATCTAGGAAATCCCTAGAAGCATCGGTTAGTCCATTATAGAAGATATCAAGTATTTCATTTTTCTTAAGAGGATGATCAGGCAAAGCATTAAGCAATTGGAGAAGCCTCCCCCAAGCTTGTGGGAGACTCTCTTCTTCAATTTGCACAAAGTTAAATATTTCCTGCAAGGCAACTTGTTTCTTATTAGCAGGGAAATACTTTTCAGAGAAGTAATAAATCATATCCTGGGGACTACGCACACAACCAGGAGCAAGAGTATTGTACCAAGCTTTAGCATCGCCCTTTAATGAGAACGGAAATAACTTGAGAATATAGTAACTAAAAGGGTGGCTATGTCATTCAACTTAGTAAGATGTGCCACAACAGTTTCAGTTGCATAACCATGGAAAGGATCAGATTCAACCAAAGTGATTAACTCTGGGTCAAAATAGAATTCATAATCCTTATCATCAATAAAGATAGGTGAAGCAGCAAACTTAGGATCACATTTCATTTTAGCATTCAGAGATCTTTCTTTATACTTGCATAATAATTTCTCTAGATCATCTCTATCCTTACAAGCAAGAATATCTCTAGTTGCCTCCTCACTCATAGCATAACCTTCCGGTACCTTTGGAAATTCATATCTAGGAGGGCTAGTTCTAGTAGTTGTTTGAAGATTTTCAAGTTCAAACTCATCATCAGATTCAACAATATCATGTTGTCTTACTCTAGCAATTTGTTCATCAAGAAATTCACCTAGTGGCACATCATCATCAAGCAAGGTACTAGCATCATCATGAGTAACATTCATAGCAGAAGTAGCATCATCAATAACTTGGGACATATCAGAATTAATAGCATGTGGTGGTGTTGCAAGGTTACTTATAACAGAAGGTGAATCTAAAGCGGACCTGGATGGCAGTTCCTTACCTCCCCTCGTCTTAGAGGGAAAAATCTTAGTCTTAGCATCCTTTAGATTCTTCAAAGTGATAATATGATAATAATCCCAAGTGACTCAACAAATATAGCTATGCTCCCCGGCAATGGCGCCAGAAAAAGGTCTTGATAACCCACAAGTATATGGGATCACAACTGTTTTCGAGGGTAGAGTATTCAACCCAAATTTATAGATTCGACACAAGGGGAGCCAAAGAATACTTGCAAGTATTAGCAGCTAAGTTGTAAATTCAACCACACCTGGAGATTAATTATCTGCAGCAAAGTGATCAGTAGCACAGTAATATGATAGTTTTGATAATGATAGCAGCAACAACAATAACGGTAACAGTGATAGCAATGATTTGGTACCAGTAACGATAGCAGTAGCAGTAGTAGTAACTTAGCATGAATAATATAAGGTAAATTCGTAGGCATTGGATCAGTAATTCGTTGGATGATACTCACCATGAGACAGTCATAACCTACGGCGATATGGCACTAGCTCTAGTTCATAAATATAATGTAGGCATGTATTCCGTAAATAGTCATATGTGCTTATGGAAACAACTTGCATGACATCTTTTGTCCTACCCTCCCATGGAAGCGGGGTCCTATTGGAAACTAAGGGATATTAAGGCCTCCTTTTAACAGAGAACCGGAACAAAGCATTAACACATGGTGAATACATGAACTCCTCAAACTATGGTCATCACCGGGAGTGGTCTCGACTATTGTCACTCTGGGGTTGCCGGATCATAACACGTAGTAGGTGACTATAACTTGCAAGATTGGATCTAGAACATGGATATAATGGTGATAACATAAACGGTTCAGATCTGAAATCATGGCACCCGGGCCCAAGGTGACAAGCATTAAGCATGGCAAAGTCATAGCAACATCAATCTTAGAACATAATGGATACTAGGGATCAGGCCCTAACAAAACTAACTCGATTACATGATGAATCTCATCCAACTCCTCACCGACCAGCGAGCCTACAAAGGAATTACTCACTCCCGATGGGGAGCATCATGGAATTGGCGATGGAGAAGTGTTGGTGATGACGAAGATGCAAGATCCCCCTCTCCGGAGCCCCAAACGAACTCTAGATCTGGCCTCCCGATGAAGAACAGGAGACGGCGGCGGATCCATCTCGTGAAACGCAATAATTCTTTCTCCTTGATTTTTCTGGAAAAATAGGATTTTATAGTGTTGGTTTCAGGGTCTTTGGGGCCACCAGGTGGGGACAACCCACCTGGGCGCGCCTGGAGGGGGTGGCACGCCCTGGTGGGTTGTGCTCACCTAGGTGCCCCCCTTCAGTGGTTATTGGCTCCATATATTTTCTTTTATTGTATAAAAAATCCTCGCGAAGTTTCGTTCCATTCCGAGAACTTTTATTTCTGCACAAAAACAACACCATGGTAGTTCTAGTGAAAACAGCGTCAGTCCGGGTTAGTTTCATTCAAATCATGCAAATTAGAGTCCAAAACAAGAGGAAAATCGTTAGGAAAAGTAGATACGAGGGAGACGTATCAGTAATCATGATGTCTCAAGAAAACACCAAGTTGTGTGGTCTTTCCAATACTAATAACAAAGATTTTATTAGTACTCTGATTGCTCCTCCCGCCGCTAGTGCGGAGTCTTATGATATTAATGCGCTTTGTCGAATCTTGTTATGAAAGAGCAATTTTCCGGTACTCCTACACTACTAGGGAAAACATTATACACAGAATCTTACCAGTAGCATGGGTTAAAATGAGGCGCTACTGCTACTTAGCAGTGGCGCGTGGTCTCAATGGCGCTACTACTATCCACATAGCAGTAGCGCGTAGAAAAGGCGCTACTACTATAATTACCACGCCGTTACCGCCAGATTAGGTATAGTAGTAGCGCCCTTGCAAAAACAACACTAGTGCTAACAAGATAGTAGTAGCGCATTTTTACGGTAGGGCACTACGGCTAAGTTTGAACTTGGCCACATGGCTGGCCCTACTTAGCAGTAGTGCATCTCCCAGAAGGGCGCTACTGCTACATCTTTAGCTGCAGCACGTTTTCCATAAGCGCACTACTGCTAAAGCGCAACCACCACCTTTTCCTCCCCCTCCCCCATCCTCTCTTTCTTTCACTTTCCCCTATCCCCCACCTCATCTCTCCCTCAGTTTGCTTCTTCCTCACTACTTCTCCCCCATTACTCTCTTCTTCTACCTCTCTTTCTCTCTCTTTATTGCTCCTAGCTAACTACACCATCTCTATTAATGCAACTCCTTTCTCTTTTTCCTCTCCTCCACTAGTTAAAGTCATGTTCTTCCCCATCTAGCTAGGTAGATCTACCCATTTAATGAAGTGACCTATGTACCTCCCTAACTAGATCTAGCTATGTCAAGAAGTAAGCTTTCCCCACTTTTGATCATTCCCTAGGTGTGTGGCGACACCGATCGACATCATCATCACCGTGCTAGCTATATATCTCGAGATAGGTGATTAAAAATTTGTGCTTTTGCAAGAATGGAAATATGTGTATGTGTGCGATATGACATAATCGGGCTATATGATGGAAATTGTGTGTGTGGCATGAGTTGCCTATGTTTTGCCGAAATGTCGATATATTTCCATTTCGACGAATTCCTAGCAAACTCTATATGTCCTATTTTTAGGGAAGGTCATGCCAAATTTTTGTATGACTTTGATGCATGCATGCATTTTTATAATCAATTTGTTTATTATTACCACGCTGACGTTCATGATGGTCAGTGGAACGATGGTGGAAAGGTGGTTGCGGTCGGCGGTGCAGGACATGAATGAAAATAATTGAACAGAGATTTTATGTCCGCATCAAAGATGTAAAGGAGGAGTTTGGCTCGACCCCTATGAGGATGGTCGTTTGATGGCGCACCTGCTCATGACTGGTTTCACGGATGGCTATACTCGGTGGATAATTGAAGATGGTGATGAGGAGGAGGAGCACGCCGACGGGGCAGGCAATGACGACACGGGGCAAGATGAAGAGATGACCGATAATGGTGGCGGGGAAGGGGCCGGACATGGCAGCGGAGAAGAGGCCGGTGGACATGGAGGCGGATAAGAGGCCGGACATGGTGGCGGAGAAAACGTGGACACGCTGCAGACTTCATCGCTACTAAGTTCAATTGTGCGGGACCCTCATGTTTGAGAACTGCTTCGCAAGGAGACGAGTACTGATAGAGCTGCTTCTAGAGAGGAGGCCAAGCTGGAGCAACTGGTGGTAGACTCGAACACTCCATTGTATGATGGTGTGATCCCGAGGTGACCCGCTTGAGTTTCACGCTCGAACTTCTGAAGACGAAGGCTAAAAACAAATGGACCGACACTAGCCTCGATGAGCTTCTCAAGTACCTAAAGGATGTTCTTCCCACGGGTAATCTATGTCCTACTAGTGTGGATGAGGCCAAGAAGATTGTGTGCCCTCTTGATATGCCGCACGTTAGATACCATGCATGCATCAACGATTGCATAATTTATCGGAGGGAGCATGCAGAAAAAACCAGCTGTCCGGTGTGCAATGCTTCTTGATACAAGAAGGCCGGAAAGAAATCTCCCCAAAAAGTTGTATGGTACTTACTGATCACTCCCCGTCTGCAATGTTATTTTGTAGATCCCAAGAAAGAAAAGCTCATGCATTGGCACGCGGACTGGGAAAAGCCCGATGATGGAGATGATCCGAAGCTGAAACACCTCACGGATGCAAGCTAGTGGATATCGTTCAACGGTGAATGTTGATATTTCACATGTGATGCAAGGAAATTTGTGCTTGGCACGTGTACCAATGGCATGAATCCGTTTGGCAACCAGAACACCAACCATAGCACATGGCCCGTGTTTGTATGGATGTACAACATCCCCCCTGGGTGTGCATGAAGTCGAAGTACATACACATGCATGAGCATGTTGATTCAAGGGCCGAAACAACCGGGAAATAATATTAATTTGTATCTGGGGCTACTTCAAGAGGAGTTAGACACGTTATGGAAAACACCGGCCAAGACATGGGACGCCAGTAAAGGCGAGTATTCCAATATGAGAGCGGCGCTGATCATGGCGGTGCACGACTATCTCGGTTATGGATATGTTGCAGGCCAGGTGTGCCATGGATATTACGGATGCATGTGGTGCATGGATGATACAACGTCTCGACACCTAACATCAACGAAAGAAGGCGGGTCTGGGAAAATCGTGTACATGGGGCATCAAAGATGGCTCGAGAAGGACGACCCATGGAGAAACCATGGATATCTATTCAATGGTGACGCTGAGCATCGGGGACCTCCACGTAAGTGGAGCGGCGCCAAAATCGATGAGCTGTTGAAAAACTAGGAACAATGCCCCGCACTGGGAAAGATGATGAAAAAGGCAACGGAGCCGTTGCTAAAGGTATGGAAGACGAGCTCGGTTTTCTAGGACTTGGAGTACTGGCACAAACTCGACATGCCTCACTGCCTTGACCAAATGCATATCTGTAAGAATGTTGTAGGACCTTGAGAAGAGGTGTCCAGAGGGGGGTGATTAGACACTAAGTACCAAAGTTGCAGTTTTTAAGTTTCCTTAAGTTTAAGTGGAGTTCGGGCACAAGTTTAACATTCACAATACATATCAAGCAAGCATGCAAAGAGTATATGAGCAGCGGAAAGTAAAGCATGCAATTTTCAAGAAAGTAAAGGGAAGGGTTTGGAGGATTCAAATGCAATTGGAGACACGGATGTTTTTGGCGTGGTTCCGATAGGTGGTGCTATCGTACATCCATGTTGATGGAGACTTCAACCCACGAAGGGTAACGGTTGCGCGAGTCCACGGAGGGCTCCACCCACGAATGGTCCACGAAGAAGCAACCTTGTCTATCCCACCATGGCTGTCGCCCACGAAGGACTTGCCTCACTAGCGGTAGATCTTCACGAAGTAGGCGATCTCCTTGCCCTTACAAACTCCTTGGTTCAACTCCACAATCTTGTCGGAGGCTCCCAAGTGACACCTAGCCAATCTAGGAGACACCACTCTCCAAGAAGTAACAAATGGTGCGTTGATGATGAACTCCTTGCTCTTGTGCTTCAAATGATAGTCTCCCCAACACTCAACTCTCTCTCATAGGTTTTGGATCTGGTGGAAAGAAGATTTGAGTGGAAAGCAACTTGGGGAAGGCTAGAGATCAAGATTCATATGGTAGTAATGGAATATCTTGGCCTCAACACATGAGTAGGTAGTTCTCTCTCAGAAAATGTATGCTGGAAGTGTAGGTTCAGTCTGATGGCTCTCTTCGTGAATAAAGAGGAGGTGGAGGGGTATATATAGCCTCCACACAAAATCTAACCGTTACACACAATCTACCAAACTCAGTGGGACCGAATCGTTAAACTCGGTCAGACCGATTTAGCAAAAAATGTGACCGTTAGGGTTTTCGATGAGACCGATATGGTTAGGGTTAGGGCATAACGTAATCTCGGTAAGACCGATTACACAAACT
Organism: Aegilops speltoides; assembly: GCA_021437245.1. NCBI lineage: Eukaryota > Viridiplantae > Streptophyta > Magnoliopsida > Poales > Poaceae > Aegilops > Aegilops speltoides. Next base: position 187,241,512 of record CM038147.1, read on the forward strand.
CGGTGAGACCGATTTTGGTAATAAGCTTTCCAGAGAGTTGGTCAGGCAAACTCGGTGGGACCGATTACTCATGCTCGGTGGAACCGATTTTGGTAATAAGTTATCCAGAGAGTTTGCATTGTAATCTCGGTAGTACGGATTGCTCAAACTCGGTGAGACCAATTTTGATAATGGACATACATAGAGAGATTACAATCCAATCTCGGTGAGACCGAGATCCCTATCGGTAAGACCGATTTGCTTAGGGTTTGTGGCAGTGGCTATGACTTATGAAATCGGTGGCGCTGGATAGGAAGAATCGGTGTGACCGATTTTGGCTTTAGGTTTAGGTCATTTCTGGAAGTGGGAAAGTGGCTGAGGGTTTTGGAGCATATCACTAAGCACATGAAGCAAGAGGCTCATTAAGCAACACCTCATCCCTCCTTGATAGTATTGGCTTTTTCTATAGACTCAATGTGATCTTGGATCACTAAAATGTAAAATGAGGAGTCTTGAGCTTGAAGCTTGAGCTAATCCTTTGTCCTTAGCATCTTGAAGGAGTTCCCACATCCTTTAGTCCATGCCACTCCATTGTTGAACTTATCTGAAACATACTAGATAAAAGTGTTAGTACAACAAGAGATATGTTGACATTAATTACCAAAACCACCTAGGGAGCACTTGTGCTTTCAATCTCCCCCTTTTTGGTAATTGATGACAACATACATCAAAGCTTTAGATAAAGATATAAAGAGTAGCAAGTAAAGCTTTGGAAAGACATGTAACAAACATAGGATCCCCCTACATGTATGCAATCATGTGAATATGGAATGTAGAAGCATGTGAGAGCATAAACATGATAGAGCAGGCAATGTGTTACATGTATCTTGGCCATATGCATCAGAGCAAAGGATATTCAAATAAAATACCTTCATGCTCATGAGTCCTTCTTGCAAACAATATGTACATCAGCAAGAATTCCTCATACACATGATTGTGATGCATATACTTACCTTGTAATATTGAGTTGGCTTGAGATGGGATGAACCTGCGTAAACAAGGTTAGATAACACAGATACATCTACTAGCCAGAGCAAACAGAAGAAACCACAAGAATACCAAGACTGGGATGACATGTAGAGAGTGAGTACTAAGTACCACATTTGATTAGACATGTCCCCAAGAGTAAAGATATGCAATGAATTTAAATGATTTCTTTCCCTTAGATGTCTTGCTCCCCCTGAATCTAGCATGGGATACTGGGAGAAGATAGGGAACAGAAAATCAGAGCTGAAAAAATCAGAGCTAAAAGATATGAATGATGATTAGAGCTAATCAAAGCTAATGTATGCTAATGCAAATAAGCACAACAGATCATATGAACATGTCTCTCCCCTCAAGAAGACATGTGGGCATCTCTCCTCTTGAACACCAAGCATCTGGGATCCTTGAGAAATACTTTCTACTTAAGTATTCTCTCCCCCTAGAGATCTCTCTCTCCTCTTTGAGGGTCTCTCTACCCCTTTGAGGATCTCTCTCCCCCTTAAGTTAAGAAGGTGATAAACTCTTTCTTTGATGTGATCTCTCTCTAAATGATAAGCTTTGATGTTCTCTCTCTCCCCCTTTGACATCAATTTCCAAGAAGGGTTTTCTGGAATCCGTCGAATGGGTTTGGTCCTTGAGACACAGCAAAAAGCAATGATAAAAATGTGATGCTTGTAGAGGACAAGATTCATTAAGCGGAGCTGGATCAGAAGAAACATAGAATAAGTGGCAAACTGTTTTTCCTGATGTGAAATTGGTGGCACCGAGTGGTATGCTTCGGTTGTACCGATTCGGTTGGACCGAAAACAGCCAATCGGTGAAACCGAGTTCATCGCAAAAAAAACACTTGTCACCTCAGCTCACGAAACTAGTAAGATCTCACAAAGATTTGCAAGGAATTTACTGAAAGATGTGCAATGAATTGGATGCAGAAAATTGCAGAGCAAACAAAAAGAAAGCTAGATGAAGTTTTTTTTTTGAAAGGGGAAACAAATATGCATGAGACAAATGTAGAGACACAGAAAAGAACACAAGAGAACTTCATCTAGAGATGGTCGGCGACAAAGTCACCTATGTTAGAGTATATTGACTTAGGAGTCAAGTGAGATCACTTGATCATAGGTCATACTCATCGTTTAAGCTCAAAATGGGGTTGCCATTTTTCGTTTAAGCATCTTGATGTATTCACATCTTGTCGAGTTACTTTAGCTCATGACTTGGAGTAAAGCTTCTCTAAGATGGAATAACATACCTTGGTTGGTGGTGTTGTCCATGTAGTTGAACTTGTGTGGGTTGCTCAAGGTTGATGTAGCTCATCAAGAATTTGGAGCACCACTTGGAATTTGAGTCCATCTACCTACATGGGTTAGTTCTTGCAAGGAAGAGCACTTGTGTATAAAAAAATGACAATCATGAAGCTCAACATAGAATTTGTCAAGGGATATGTTTGAGTGGTTCCGTGCTCCCTTATCTTCAACCACCATAGTGTAGAGACTTGGTGATGTAGAGATTGCTCAAGATATGAGTAGATTACAACCTCATGGAATTGGATTCCACCAAGTACCTACATGGGTTAGATAACATGCAAGATGCAAATATATCCAAGACATAAGATTTTCATCATAAGAGAAATATCAAGGATTAGTCATAAGCTCATGTCTTGCATGTATTCAATGGAGTTTCTACTCCAAGTTTGAAGCATCAATGATGTTCAATTCTCCTCTTAACCTGCAAAACACTTTCTCATCAAGAGGTTTAGTGAATATATCCGCTAATTGCTTTTCGGTGCGAACATGCTTAAGATCAATGTCACCCTTAGCAACATGATCTCGAATGAAGTGATGATGAACTTCAATATGCTTAGTTCGAGAATGTTGCATAGGATTATGACCAATTTTGATAGCACTTTCATTGTCACAAAGTAATGGAACATGTCTCACATATATCCCATAATCTTTAAGAGTTTGGGTCATAAAAAGTAATTGAGCACAACATGAACCAGCGGCAATATATTCAGCTTCGGCAGTGGATAAGGATACCGAGTTTTGTTTCTTGGAGGACCAAGACACAAGAGATCTACCAAGAAATTGACAAGTACCCGAAGTGGACTTTCTATCAACCTTGTCTCCGGCATAGTCCGAGTCGGAATAGCCAACAAGATCGAAAGAGGCCCTCTTAGAATACCAAATGCCAAAGTTTGGTGTATGGATTAAGTATCTCACTATCCTTTTCACGGCCTTAAGATGACATTCTTTAGGAGTAGCTTGATATCGTGCACATATGCACACACTTAGCATGATATCGGGACGTGAAGCACATAGATATAATAATAAACCAATCATAGAGCAATAAACCTTATGATCAACCGGTTCACTATCTTTGGTCAAATCAAGATGTACACTAGTAGGCATGGGTGTAGACATACCTTTGCATTCTTGCATATTGAACTTCTTGAATAAGTCCTTGGTGTACTTCGTTTGAGAAACAAAGGTACCTTCCTTAGTTTGCTTGATTTGCAACCCAAGAAAGAATTTGAGTTCACTCATCATAGACATCTCAAACTTCTCCGACATTGGCTTCCCAAACTTTTCACTAAAATGAGGGTTAGTTGAACCAAATATAATATCATCAACATAGATTTTGCACACAAATAGTTCTCCATTAACCCTTTTAGTAAAAAGAGTAGAATCAATTTTCCCAATTTCAAAGCCTTTTTCAATAAGGAACTTGGTCAAGTATTTATACCATGCTCTAGGAGCTTGTTTAAGACCATAAAGAGCTTTGTGAAGTTTGTAAACATGATTGGGTTTCTTAGGATTGACAAAGCCGGGAGGTTGCTTAACATAAACTTCCTCCTCTATTTCACCGTTTAGAAAAGCACTTTTAATATCCATTTGGTACAAGGTGATATCATCATGATTAGCATAGGCAAGTAAGATGCGAATGGACTCAAGTCTAGCAACGGGAGCATAAGTCTCACCATAGTCCATACCTTCGACTTGTGTGTAGCCTTGGGCGACAAGACGTGCTTTGTTGCGAACTACTTGTCCATCTTCATCTTGCTTGTTGCGAAACACCCATTTGGTACCGATGACGTTGTGGTTGTTGTCGGGCTTCTCAACCAATATCCAAAATTGGTTCCTCTCAAAGTTATGTAGCTCTTCATGCATAGCATTTATCCAATCCGGATCTTCCAATGCTTCTTCAACCTTCATAGGTTCAATGATAGAGATGAAAGAATAGTCTTCACAAAAGTTAGCTAAACGAGTTTTAGAGCGAGTGATTCTCCCGGTTTGAATGTCATTGTAGATTTGCTCGACGGGATTATCTTTAGCAATTCTTGCTCAAACTCGTGAAAGCTTTTGCTTGGGTATTCGTTGAACATCTTCTTCATCTTGTTCTTCTTCTTGGCCTTCTTCATTGTTGGCGTTGTCGTTCTCTTGTCGTGGTGGAGAAGGAGGTTCTTGACGTTCATCTTGATGCACTTCCTCGTATTCTTCATCTTGGTGTGTCCCACTTGTGGATGCTTCCGTATCAACTCTTGGTTCACCTTGTCGTGAAGTAGAAGCTTCCACTTGGACGGACGAGGTGCTCTCCTTCACCTTCGTTGGACGAACCTTGCCAAAAGCCAAGTCTTGAATTGCTTCCGAAGGATCTTTGTCTCCTACATCAATTGGCAATTGCTCTACTTGCGAGCCATTAGATTCATCAAACTTCACATCTACCGTCTCTTCAACCTTTTGGGTGAAATTGTTGTACACACGGTAAGTGTGAGAGTTTGAGCCATAACCTAGTAGGAAACCTTCATGAGACTTAGGAGCAAATTTAGAGCGATGATGCTTATCAAGAATGTAGAACTTCGAGCCGAATACTCGAAAGTATCCAACTTGGGGTTTGTTACCGGTGAGGAGCTCGTATGCTGTCTTGCCGAGTAGCTTGTGAAGATACAAGCGATTTGTTGCATGACAAGCTGTCTCAACCGCTTCTGCCCAAAAGTGCTTCTGTGTCTTGTACTCATCAAGTATCGTTCCTGCCATTTCAATGAGCGTTCGGTTCTTCCTCTCAACAACTCCGTTTTGTTGAGGTGTGTACGTAGCCGAGAACTCGTGTGAAATCCCTTCTTCGTCAAGAAAGGTGTCCACATTTGCGTTCTTGAACTCCGTTCCGTTGTCGCTGTGAACCTTCTTGATCTTCACTTCAAATTGATTTTGGGCCTTCCTAGCGAAGTTTTTGAAGATCTTTTGGACCTGCGATTTATCAACGAGAAAGAACACCCACGTAAATCTAACTAGAGCAAAAGAATTTCCACCAAGACTCTTGTAAGAGTTGGGACCAAAGAGATCCTTGTGAAGCAGCTCGAGTGGCCTCCTTGTGGTCATGATGTTCTTCATGGGATGCCTTCCTCCAACCTGTTTACCTGCCTGACAAGCGCTGCAAAGTCTATCCTTATCAAATATGACATCATTAACTCCAAGGATATGATTACCTTTAATAAGCTTGTCAAGGTTTCGCATACCAACATGACCTAGTCTTCTATGCGATAACCAACCTTTTGAGGATTTAGCAATGAAGCAAGTTTTAGGTTGAGCCTTTTTAGTGAAATCAACAATGTATAGATCACCTCTACGCACACCGGTAAAGACCATTTTATGATTGTCTCGACGAAACACTTGGCAATCTATTTCAGTAAATAAGACATTGAAACCGAAATCAGCAAGTCTAGATACTGAAAGTAAGTTGTATCCAAGAGATTCAACGAGCATGACATTTTGTATGGAGCTATCATGTGATATGGCCACCTTACCAAGGCCAACCACCTTACCCTTTGAGTTGTCACCAAAAGTGACATACTTTCGAGGACTATCATTTTCAGCAAGCTCATGGAACATGTCTTTATCTCCGGTCATGTGATCGGTACATCCACTATAAAGAACCCATTCCTTTCCTCCTGACATATATCCTCGAAGATTTGCCATAAGACTAAGGTGTCTCATTGCATCATCAAGATCGAAGTCACTATCATCATCCTCATCATAGTATCCATGTTCAACATCGTCATGTGGTGGATCAAGTCCTAGAGAGGGTGATTCATTAGAATGAGTTTGACAATGATCTTGCTTATGAATTTTTATAGCTTCAGAAATAATATTACTAATAATAGCAACATTTCCTTTGGCACGCATAAGGTTTGTAAGCTCAAATAGACGATCACCAAACATAGGATCACTAGTATTCATCTTACTGAAGGCAATAGACTTATGAATAATTTCATCAAGATTTTTCAAGGAATAATCTGGAAATCGTTCCACAAGAAATTTCCATATAGTGTAGGCACACTTAAAAGTAGGCAAGCATCCAATCAAGTTTCTAGGCAATCCTCTAATGATAAGTTCGGCAGTTCTAAGATTCCTAATCATGCCAATCGACTCATCATGGGTAGGATGCATAGGATCAACATAAGGTGCACAAGGACTAGCAATGTACTTGTTCAAATGATATTGATTGAAAATAACAAGCATCTCATTTTTTCACTCATGAAAATCCTCTCCATCAAGAATAGGCACTCTATGTCTAAGACTCCCAATAGTAGACTCATACATCTTCCTCCAATGGTGATTAAACCAAAGCAATGGAGACCAATGATCTGATACCACTTGTAGGACCTTGAGAAGAGGTGTCTAGAGGGGGGTGATTAGACACTAAGTACCAAAGTTGCAGTTTTTAAGTTTCCTAAAGTTTAAGTGGAGTTTGGGCACAAGTTCAACATTCACAATACATATCAAGCAAGCATGCAAAGACTATATGAGCAGCGGAAAGTAAAGCATGCAATTTGCAAGAAAGTAAAGGGAAGGGTTTGGAGGATTCAAACGCAATTGGAGACACGGATGTTTTTGGCGTAGTTCCAATAGGTGGTGCTATCGTACATCCACGTTGATGGAGACTTCAACCCATGAAGGGTAACGGTTGCGCGAGTCCACGGAGGGCTCCACCCACGAAGGGTCCACAAAGAAGCAACCTTTGTCTATCCCACCATGGCCGTCGCCCATGAAGGACTTGCCTCACTAGCGGTAGATCTTCACGAAGTAGGCGATCTCCTTGCCCTTACAAACTCCTTAGTTCAACTCCACAATCTTGTCGGAGGCTCCCAAGTGACACCTAGCCAATCTAGGAGACACCACTCTCCAAGAAGTAACAAATGGTGTGTTGATGATGAACTCCTTGCTCTTGTGCTTCAAATGATAGTCTCCCCAACACTCAACTCTCTCTCATAGGTTTTGGATCTGGTGGAAAGAAGATTTGAGTGGAAAGCAACTTGGGGAAGGCTAGAGATCAAGATTCATATGGTAGGAATGGAATATCTTGGCCTCAACACATGAGTAGGTAGTTCTCTCTCGAGAAAATGTATCTTTGGAAGTGTAGGTTGGTCGATGGCTCTCTCATGAATGAAGAGGAGGTGGAGGGGTATATATAGCCTCCACACAAAATCTAACCGTTACACACAATCTACCAAACTCGGTGGGACCGAATCGTTAAACTCGGTCGGACCGATTTAGCAAATAATGTGACCGTAAGGGTTTTCGGTGGGACCGAAATGCAACTCGGTGAGACCGATATGTTTAGGGTTAGGGCATAACGTAATCTCGGTAAGACCGATTACACAAACTCGGTGAGACCGATTTTGGTAATAAGCTTTCCAGAGAGTTGGTCAGGCGAACTCGGTGGGACCGATTACTCATGCTCGGTGGAACCAATTTTGGCAATAAGTTACCCAGAGAGTTTGCATTGTAATCTTGGTAGTACCGATTGCTCAAACTCGGTGAGACCGATTTTGATAATGGACATACACACAGAGATTACAATCCCATCTCAGTGAGACCGAGATCCCTATCGGTAAGACCGATTTGCTTAGGGTTTGTGGCAGTGGCTATGACTTATGAAATCGGTGGCGCCGGATAGGAAGAATCGGTGTGACCGATTTTGGCTTTAGGTTTAGGTCATTTCTGGAAGTGGTAAAGTGGCTGAGGGTTTTGGAGCATATCACTAAGCACATGAAGCAAGAGGCTCATTAAGCAACACCTCATCCCTCCTTGATAGTATTGGCCTTTCCTATAGACTCAATGTGATCTTGGATCACTAAAATGTAAAATGAAGAGTCTTGAGCTTGAAGCTTGAGCCAATCCTTTGTCCTTAGCATCTTGAAGGAGTTCCCACATCCTTTAGTCCATGCCACTCCATTGTTGAACTTATCTGAAACATACTAGATAAAAGTGTTAGTCCAACAAGAGATATGTTGACATTAATTACCAAAACCACCTAGGGAGCACTTGTGCTTTCAAATGTCCTTAAGAGCTTGCTTGCAACACTGATGAACATGCCGGATAAGACCAAGGATGGGCCGAAGGCAAGAAAAGACTTGCAAGATTTGAAAATCAGGGCAGATCTGCACATCCGCCCCGTAAAAAGTCAGAGGGGACAGAGACAAAGATGGAGGCGCGGGAGAAGAAGGCAAAAAAGTGAAGGAAGAGGATTATTGCGCCCCTTCCTGCTTCACCTTAAGTCCAACTAAGCTCGATCAATTCTTCAAGTGCCTTACCGGAATCAAAGTTAGTTCCGGTTACTGTGGGAAGATAAGCAGATTTCAAGACACGAAGAAGAAAGGTTCAGCAGGATGAAGCCCCATGACTGTCATGTGATGATGACGCAGATACAACATGTTGCCCTTAGAGGGATAAGGACAAGCACATCCGTGACACCCTTATTGGTCTCTGCAACTTTTTTGATGTCATCTCTCGAAAGTCGATCAGTGTGAAGAAGCTCCAAAGGCTACAGGAAGAGATCCTTGTGATACTAAATGAGCTTGAGGTGTACTTCCCGCCCGGATTCTTTGACATCAGGGTGCAGTGTCCACATTGTGGGCGACATAATAGACGTGGGGCCATCATTCCTGCGCAACATGATGACGTTCAAGAGGATGAATGGGGTCATCAAAGATTCGTACGTAACATGTCCCGTCTGGATGGAAGCATCGTCCAGGGCCATCTGACACAAGAGTTCATATCTTTCTGCGAGAATTATCTATATGGCGGAGACCGGCCTGGTGTTGGTTTGTCCATTAAGAAGCACCTTGGGAGGCTTGAAGGAGAAGGTCACTCCAATGGTTACAGGGAACTGCATGTGGCCTAATCGGATCGACACAACAACTTTGACAGAGCAAACTTAGTAGTGCTACAACACCTAGACGAGGTAGATCCTTTCGTGACACTGCACAAAGAAACCATCGCAAAGAAGTATCATGACCGGGGGCTATGCAGGACGAACGCCAAAGTTACTAAAGAGCACAACTCCACTTTCCTGCATTGGTTCAAAGAGAATATTCTTGCTAATCCCCCCGAAGAGGGCTCTAAGGACGGATTGCTCATATATGCCTTAGCACATGGACCCTCGGCTAACCTCACGACCTATCAGGCATACTATATCAACGGATACATGTTATACACGGAGGCCAAAGATATGAACAGTGATTTTCAGAACTTAGGGGTGACGATGGAATGCATGACTGGCGACAACATCAGTGCCGCAACTAAGAGATTCTAGGGAAGGGTCGAGGAGATCTGGGAGCTTGACTACTCCGGACTGCACAACATGAAGATGTTCCGTGTCAGATGGGCTAAGAATGTCGAAAGAGAAAACCAGTATTTCACTACCATGTATATACCCGACGCCAAGAGCGCTACCATGAACGCCATCGCAAAAAACAAGCCATGGGTACACGTTAAGCACGTGACACAATGCTTCTTCATAACCGACCCGAGCAATCTCAGCCGTGGTCGTGAGGAGAGGCAAAAGGAACACCATTGGAATGGATGGAGTCACCAACGAGGAAGACTACGACCAGTACGGCAACCCGATGAGGGAAGATGACGATGACGATGAAGTATACATCAAAATAAGAATCAATACTACATTACCTAAGAAAGATCATACTCCATGGACAAGTAAAAGTCACAATGAGGGACTCAATTATTCGCCAACGATCAAGAAGGGAAAGAAGCTCACTCAAAAACAAAAACATCAACGCTGAGAAACCGTTATTGGCAAATGATGTAATATCTTTCGCATCCTATTTTGTGTACACACTTAACCGTTATGCATGGGTCAAATGATATAATATATATGTTCCTATTTTGTATACACACTTAACCATAATGGGTCAAATGATGCAATATATATCGCCTTTGTTATATACATATATTGTATCACCATCCCTTCGTTCCAGCTCTCGGAAAAAAGGAAAAGAAAAGGAAAAGAAAAGGAAAATAAAATTGAAGAAACAAAAAGGAAAAGAAAAGAAAAAAAGAAATCAAAAAAAGAAAAGAAAAAGAAAAAATGAAAACAATAGAAGGAGCATTGGTTGAAGAAAAGCGCTATAGCTACTTTAGATAGCAGTAGCGCTCTTTCAGAAATGCACTATAGCTACATTAGATAGCAGTAGCGCTGTTTCATAAAACGCGTGATAGATACCTTAGCTATAGCGCGTTTTTTGGAACCGTGCTACTGCTATTTTGACATAACCCCCTATACGGGCTTCCCTCCTCTGCTTCCTCCCCCAATTCCCCACTCTTCCCTCCCCCCACCCTCGTTGCCGGCCGCCGGAGCCCCTGCCTCTCCCTCGCCCTCGTCGGAGCCCACGCTGTCCGCCGGAGTCTGCCCTCGACGTCACCACATGCATGTGCCTCCTCCTTCTCGACCTCGCCGGAGCCCCTGCCCTCACTCTCCGCTGTTGTCTCCCTCAACCCCGCCTCATCACCGTCTCCCCCGACCCCGCCTTGCCATGCCTCGGTGCCACCGTCTCCCCTGACCCCATCTCTCTGTCCGCCCTCTGTAAGCACTCTCCCCTTCCCTCTTCTCTGCTCTCTCTCTCTCTCTCTCTCTCTCTCTCTCTCTCTCTCTCTGTTAGTATGAACCCTAGCTATTTAGTGCTAGTTAGTATGAACCCTAGGCTATTTTTAGTGCTAGTTGGTTAATTAGAATTAGTATGAACCCTAGTTAATTAGGTAGTATGAACCCTAGTTAAAAAACCTAGGACAGATTAATGGCTATTTTTAGTGGTAGTTAGCATGAACCCTAGGTTTCAAACTATTGCTATTTTTTAGTTAAAGCAATTGTTGCTATTTAATTTTTTAGGTAAAGCAATCGTTGGAAGGGGAGCCTTGGCGCAGTGGTAAAGCTGCTGCCTTGTGACCATGAGGTCACGGGTTCAAGTCCTGGAAACAGCCTCTTACAGAAATGTAGGGAAAGGCTGTGTACTATAGACCCAAAGTGGTCGGACCCTTCCCCGACCCTGCGCAAGCAGGAGCTACATGCACCGGGCTGCCCTTTTTTAGGTAAAGCAATCGTTGGTATTTAAAAAACAGAATTAGTATTTTTTTTCGAGGGTACGCCAAAGGCGTACCATAGCTTTATAGAAGAGAGGGAAATATGTACAAGAAAGTTTTTGGCTAGTCACGAGGCCACAAGCCAACCCGGACATCGCCTCCACTCCAACTCCAAACGCAACACTCTATATGCTACTCAACGGCATGCTCCACTCCATTCGCTCCGGCCTGCACCCAGGTGGCCAGCTCTCGGAAAATGGCGTCTGTGACAGCAGTCACATCTAACTTATCGCTCCTCCCAAAGACTCTCGCGTTCCTCTGCTTCCACAAGGACCAGCAAATTAGCATAACCACCGTGTCGAAACCTTTCCTGCTAGTCTTGTCAACCCGCTTCCTAGCTTGACACCACCAAGCCTCCAAGTGGGACCGTGCCGTGGGGCATAGACGATCAACTCCAAGTCTAGTAAGGCAGAGAAACCACACATGTCGAGCATACATGCCTTTGAAGCAGGATGTGATCCACATTGTCCTCGTCCTGATCACAGAAGTAGCATGTGGATGTTTGTTCCTGAAGCCCATGCCGGGCTCTCCTGTCAGAGGTCCAGAGACGGTATTGCACCGCAAGCCACATGAAGATCCGACATGACAGCGGCGCCCAACACTTCCAAATGGCCGCGAAAGAACGGAACCGAATGCCTCCCATGCAAAGCATCCTATAAGCCGATGCTACAGAATAGACTCCGGACTCATTCCAAGCCCAAACAGGTGCATCGTCCATCTCCAAGTCCAAGTGCACCTCAACAAGAAGCTCCCACAGCCGAATGAACTAGGCTAGCGCGTCAGTGTCAAGGGATCCGGTTATATCATTAGTCCAAGCATGTGAGCAAAGCCCCTCACAGACGAGTCGTTTGTTTGCCACTTGCGTCTTGACGTTAGCCGCCACCAGGGGCGCAATCTCCGCGACCGTGCTTCCATTTAGCCATCTATCTTTCCAGAATAGGGCATGCCCTCCATTCCCAATACGCCACTGTACTAAACTCCGGAAGGCGAGCGTCACATGTTTGTCCGCGGTGAGATTTAGACCCTGCCATGGCCTGGTCGGATCCGTCCTCTTGAGCCATTCCCATCTAAGCCTCAGGGCGATGCCATGCTTGTGAAGGTCGATGATGCCTAGTCCTCCGAGCTGCTTAGGACGGCAAACTCTCTTCCAAGAAACCACACATTTGCCGCCATTGACGGCCTCCGTTCCCGCCCAGAAAAATGCACGGCATCCCTTATCCACTTGTTCTAGAGCCCACTTTGGCGCCTCAGCAACCATGAGGTGGTGCGTAGGCCTTGCTCTCATGACCTGGTTAACCAATATCAGCCGTCCGGGCCTGGTGACCAGCCCGCGCTGCCAGCCAGGCATGATGTGGAGCGCCGCATCAACAATCGGTTGCCATTCATTGCGTTTGAGTTGCTTGATGCTTAGTTGTAATCCCAAATATTTGCACGGGAAAGAGTCAATCTTCCAAGGTAGAGCACTCCTGACCCTCTCCACGTCCTCCTCATCGGATCTTATGAGTATAGCCGCAGACTTTGCATAATTTACTTTCAGACCCGACGCCGCTCCAAAAATGCCCAGAAGTTCCTTCACAAGTTGCAGCTCCGACCAAGAGGGCCTAATGTAAAGGACAACGTCATCCGCGTACAGAGAGAGCCTCTGCATGGGGGTGGAGCTGACAATGGGCATGAGGATCCCGTGCTCGTGCGCTTTGATGACAAGAGAAGTGAGGACATCCATGGCCATGATGAAAAGCAGGGGGGAGGCCGGGTCACCCTGCCTTAGCCCCTTTGCATGCATGAACTTTGGGCCGGCACAACCGTTCACCATAACTCTCGAGCTTGCAGTCGTAAGCAAGGTACTAATCCACGATATCCATCTGTTTGTGAACCCTTTTGCCCTAAGCACCTCAAAAAGGAAGGGCCACGAAAGGGAGTCAAACGCCTTAGAGATATCAAGCTTGAGCATCACTCCTTTGGCTTTCCGCTGATGCAACTGCCGCGCCATTTGCCTAACAAGCAGGAAATTGTCATGGATGCTTCTACCCTTGATGAATGCCGATTGGTTGATGTGAACTAACTCGCCCATCCGAGGTCTAAGCCTATTTGCCAAAAGTTTTGAGGCGATCTTCGGGAGGCTGTGCTCCAAGCTTATAGGGCGATAGTCAAGCGTAGTTGACGCCTCCGGGGTTTTAGGAATAAGGGTGATCAATGTTTGATTGAGCCTGCCGAACCCACGCCCATTTCCGATGAACAACTTTTGCAAGGCCGCGATGACATCCACTTTAATGATCGACCATGCCTTCTGGAAGAAGAGGCCAATGAACCCATCCGGCCCCGGTGCGCGATCCGCCGGCATGCTCCTAATCACATCCCAAATCTCCTCATCCGTGAAGTGTAGCTCCTGATCCGAAAGGTCAAGACGCTGTATGCCAAGCTTGTCAAGATCAAGGGTGTACTCACGAGCAACATCCTTCCCAAGCAACTCCTTATAAGTATCATAGAACGCAGCCTCCTTCCCAGCTTGATCCGTGACCAAGCTCCCATCAACTACAAGCGACGGGATGTAGTTTTTCATCTTTCTGCCATTCGCAACCAGATGAAACAGCTTGGTGTTAGCGTCCCCTTCCCGAAGCCAAGATATGCGAGATCTCTGGCGAGCTATCGTTCGCTCCAACGAGGCAAGACCGAGAACGAGCTGCTTGAGAGAACGCCTAAGCCACCTCTCCTCCATCGTGAGCGCCCGAGATTCTTGTGCACGATCAAATCTCAGGATGACCAAGTTGGCCACAGCTAATTGCACCTTAATGTTACCAACTCTTTTTTGGCCCCAGATCGCTAGAGTTTTCGCCGTGTTCCTAAGGAGGATGTCGAGCCTCCTGAATGGGTCCGTTATAGCCTCATCACAAGTCCAAGCCTCTTGCACCACATCCAAAAACCCGTCCATCTTGACCCAGAACTTCTCGAAGCGAAAACGCCTCCTCAGCCCCAAATGATCCTCCAAAGCCAAGTGGAGGGGGCAGTGGTCAGACATCGCCATGGATAGAGCCTGAAGGAGGCAGCCAGGGTGTTCAAGCTCCCAATCAATGGAGACAAAAGCATGGTCAATCTTCGTCATCGTGGGGTTTTCACGCTCATTGCTCCACGTGTAGTTGCGCCCGTGAAGGAAAAGCTCTTTGAGAGCATTATCATCCACGAAGATTTTGAAACGTCTCATCATTCGCCTGTCGATCAAAGAGTTGTTTTTATCATGCGCGTGGAGTATTAGGTTGAAATCTCCAATAAGTACCCAAGGCCCGGGGCACAACAGTCTACGTTCCGACAATTCGTGCAGAAACTCAATTTTCTGCACATCCTCCTGGGGGCCGTATACCACAGTCAACCACCAAGGTGGCCTACCGACAGGAGACACGTAAGAAGAAATGGAGTGGGTGTCATTGACATGGTTCGACAGGAGGACCCTGGTGGAGTCCCACGCAATGAAAATCCCACCCCTAGTTTCGGTCGCCGGAAGGTAGGTGTAGCCATCGAAACATGGCCCTAAACATTGCATGATAGTATACTGGTCCACCCTCTCTAGTTTGGTTTCAAGGATACAACAAATCGCCACATGCAGCGAGCCTACAAACTCACGTAGAGAATTCCTCCTAGCTGGCCCATTGAGGCCGCGCACATTCCAACAGACTAACTCCATTCCTGCGTACGACATGGTACCGATCGTCTCCATGCCGATGAACCCCTCTTCAGCTACACCAAGATCGGTGCAGCCAACTCCATGTCAGCTCCAAGGTCTAGGGGTATTGCCTTCCCAAAGATTGCGGCAATAGCTCTGAGTTGTGGCTCCTAGAGCGGTGAGTCGAAGACCGTGCGGAGCTGATCTAGCGCGTCATCCGAGACCGCCAGATCATCACAAGCGAAGCCCAGGGCCTTTAGGAGAACTGATTCAGCAGCCGACGCCTTAGATTTCATCTTTTGCCCAATGGCACGCCCGGACCTGGTAGCACGACGCGGCGTAAAGGGATCCTGGCCAACGCGGGCACCACTGAGCCCTTCGAACTCCTTAAGCAGCGGCGAGGCGAGCTTCTTGAGCAAACCTGCGCAGAAAGTCTTGATGTTGCTGATGGCAATAACCTCCTTGTTAGATAAGGTAGTAACCGGCGCACAAGGTGTTGCCTGATCAATCCGCGGCTCCGCGATGAGAGGCGCATCTACGTGCATGCATGCATGGGACGTGGTCACGTCCGTGGTAGGTCCCACAGCGTCCAACTCCTGTAGCGCCTCATGCCTCGTCTGCCCCCCTTCCTTGTCCTGTGGTGCAAAGGACACGACCGGTATGTCAACATCCGAGCCCACCCCCACCTCGCCCTGTGGCACCGGATCCACCTCGGGAGAGGCGAGCAGGGGATCCGAGGCAGACTCCAGTACAGCAGCGCAAAGCGCCAAATCCTGCACGAGTGGCCCCGCATCCTTTATTGGCTCTGACGCGGCCTCTCCACCAATCCCCTCCTCCTGTCTTTGCGCACCTGGCAAGCCGCAAATCCCCAGGGCCAGCGTGCCTTCGCCCAACCCTGTAGGAGGCGACACCGACAGGTCCTCGGGATTCCCCGGCCCAATTGGAGCATCGCTGGCAACCATGGTGGGTCCCGATCCGGCTGGCACCAGGGCAGCGTGCCCATCTTTACGCATGTCATTCGTCTCCGCCTCCCTGATTTGAATTAACAGAATTAGTATGAACCCTAGTTAATTAGGTGGTATGAACCTTATTTAAAAAAACAGAATTTGGACATGTGATATATTTTTCTTCAAGTTCTAAAAAGACAAAATTTAGACATGTGATATAATTAGGTGGTATGAACCCTATTTAAAAAATTTCTTGCATTTTTCTTCAAGTTCTATATTTTTCTTCCTGTTATATGCAAATTTGAAGTGGACATGTGATATGTGGACATGTGATATTTTGAATTTGGACATGTCATATTTGGACATGTGATGTTTTGGACATGTCATATTTGGAAAATGATGATTATGTGCAGGGTAAATGATCTGAGTGGCCTATGTTTTGCTAGAATGTTGATTCATTTCCATTCCAGTGAATTTCAAGCGCTTGATATGTCCACTTTTTAGCAAATGTCATGCCGGAATTTCCCGTGAATTTTGGCACGACTTGTGCTAGAAAGTAGGCATATTGAGTTCCGAGATTTGCTGCGACAGGAATGAAACGACATTCCGGCAAACCATAGACCTTTTTATTATGTCATTACTCATTTTTATTATAGTTTAAGAATTAAACAAGGAGACTTAATTGTAGGAAACATGTCGAACAATGAAGAAACCGGGCCTTCTGACCACGATGCAGACGAGATGGATTATGAGGGTGAACAAAAGTACCTTGACTATTTGTATGCTAAGCACAGTCAAGGTTTGCAGGGCGGCCTCGATGGTGGTACTGACACCGACATCGACACTGATGGCACTGGCACCGACGGCGGCGCCGAGACCGGCGGGGAAGGTACCGGCGCCGAAGCCACTAAACAAAAGAAGAAGCAGAAGAAGCAGAGGATATGAAAACCTAACAAACTCGGCATCGGGCGACTAGTGATCATAAATATGGCCCTTGGCAAGTTTGAGCCATTAGAGCCGGAAGAACCTCGCAAGTGCTACGGAAACCAAGTCAGATGCATCCTATGGGAATGCGTGAGCATCAACGACGATGACTTAAGGGGTAAAGAACATTTGAAGGATTTGCTCCTAACAAAGTTGCATAAGAGATTCTAGTTCCCTGACCGGGATGACCGCATAGAACACCCGTGGGATGATCCATGAAAAAGATTAACAATCATGCCATGGGCATGTTCAGCAATGATTTGGTCTGCTGGAAAGGGAGGGTGAAATGAGCTATTGAGGCTAACGAACCCCTGTCCAAGATTTTGGAGGGAAATCCGACACTTGTGGAAGAGGAGTTCCAAAAGTTCAAGGACACTTGCGCTATCGAGGTAGCCAAGGCTAAGGTTGTGAAATTCAAGAGCCTTCAGCAAAGGAACACGGGGAACCAATGCCTCGGAAGGTATGGCTACCTTGGCAAAAGGCCCATATGGGATAAGGAGGACACGGAACATGAAGCCGCGGGTCTCCCAGACCCCTTCGCAAAGTTCACCTCCCTCTTGGAGTGTGACTTCATCAGGGCCCACTACAAGTGGGATAAGGAAAATAAGGTTTTTTACATGGACCCGATCACAAGGAAATTGATTAGAATACTGGTAATTATTATTTTACCACCTTACATTTAGCTTCTGATCAAGTTGACTACACATTCATAAATAGTTTGTGTTCCTTCTATAGGAGAAGCAACACAAGCTTATAGCCGAAAGCGAGTCTTCGTCGATGAGGCCCAAGTGGGACACCCCTCTCAACCGGGCCTTGAACAAACTTAAGGGACTCCCTTTGGACCAACGGCCGCAATATGGATGTGTTCTCCGGCGCCACGTGGAAGATCTTTTACAACAAGGTCCCAAAGGCCAAGAAGCAAAAAAAGAAGTTCAGTCAGGCGGACATCAACGAGAAGGTGAAGCTTGCGTTCGAGAAAAAAGAAGCTAAGGACGCGAAAAAAGTAGCTTGGGAGAAAAATGCGTTGGTCCAGCAGGCAGTCGCTGCAGCTGTAGATGCCTGCAAAAATGATTTCGCTACTAACTTGATCCCGACTATCATCAACTTGATGAAGAAAAATCCATACAAGATAGTTCATGATTTCCCCATGCCCAGCTTTGTCAGGAGCAACTCCATGAACATCACAACCGCACCATCACCTACTCACGCGCCCGCACCCGCACCCGCACCCACTCATAGCAACCCGTCCTTAGTCTCTGGTGTACTAGGCGGGCCTTCATCTTTGGATGAGCTCGATGCCCTCACAGTAATTACACGTCGCACCAACATATATCTAGAATATTCTGTTTTCGTTGCCTTTCGAAAGTTTTATGCCGCAGACATGTCTTTGCAGGCCGATGAAACCCGTGCATCATACTCTACTTGATCAAAGGCCAGAAGGTGGACGTGGGAAAGGTGGTGATAACGAAGCCCTTGGAACTCATGTTCCACAGTGAGCCGATCCCCGGTGGCCACTTTAGGGTTACCTTGTCGAGTGCGAAATCGGGCACGAGGATTTGCCTCCTCTAGTATGGCTCAGGGGAGAGGACGATGAGACCCGCTGTGGCTTGGAAACTACAAGGGTTGCATGTTGCTATGGCTGAAGAATCTACTTCGTCTGTAGGCGGGCGAGAGCACACCAATAACCACACATCAGCAAGGGGTATGAACACCACCACCCCGCCTATGCAATTACCAGCACTTGTAGTGTCAGGTGATAGCGGCGGACGACGCGAGGAAGGGGGTCCAATAGTGGATGATGTAATTGCCCTTGTAGAACAAAGATTGGATGATGATATGGACGAGGATGACCCTCTTTAGGTTCCTCAATACAGGCGCCTATGACGACGACGTGGAAATGATGAGTCAACCATATGACGAGTTGGGCTATCAGCATGCTGATGAGGAGATGGATGATGTGGCCGGGCAGGAATGTCATCCTAGCAGGGATTCCAAGAAGTCTCTCTTCATACAATCCTCACAGGACACGTGAAAGTGCAACTAATCCCCAGGTGGTTTTGGTAATTCATAACAACATATAGCTCAATAAAATAATATCCATTCAAGTTAAATATTTCAGAAAGTTCAATGATTGGCATGGCATGGAATAGAGATGTGGACCCTTCAAAATGCTAAGGACAAAGATTGGCAAAAGCTCAAGACTCTTCATTTTCATTTTAGTGATCCAAGATCACATTGAGTCCATAGGAAAGCCAATACTATTAAAATGGGATGAGGTGTTGCTTAATGGTCTACTTGCTCAAAGTGCTTAGTGATATTGCTCCAAAACCCTCAACCACTTTCCCACTCCAAATATGTCCAAAACCCAAAGTCAAACTCGGCCCCATCGATTTGATCTATCCGGCGCCACCAAGTACATTTGGCATAGCCACTGCCAGAAACCCTAGACAATTCGGTCTCACCGATACGGCTCTCGGTCTCACCGAGATGGCATTACAAACTCTCTGTTTCCGTTTGTAACATTTTGGTCTCACCGAAATGAGCGATCGGTCCCACTGAGTTCGCATTGCAAACTCTCTGTTTCCCTTCGTAATGTTTGGTCGCACCGAATGAGCGATCGGTCCCACCGAGTTTGCTTGACCAACTCTCAGTTTTCTCATTGCTGAAATATGTCTCATCGAGTTCATGCAATCAGTCTCACCGAGATGAGGTTTTGCCCTAGCCCTAGAACATCGGTTCCACCAAGTTGATCATGTCGGTCCCACCAAGATTCCTAACATTCACATTTTAAACTGAATCGGTCTCACTGAGTTCTTCTATTCGATTGGTTTGACCGAGTTGGGTCAAATGTGTGTAACAGTTGGATTTTGTGTGGAGGCTATATATACCCCTCAACCCCATCTCCATTTGAGAGAGAGTCATTAGAACATGCTTACACTTGCACTACTCATTTTCTGAGAGAGAACCACCTACTCATGTGTTGAGACCAAGACATTCCAATCCTACCACTAGAATATTGATCTCTAGCCTTCCCCAAGTTGCTTTCCACTCAAATCTTCTTTCCACCATAGCCAAATCTGTGTGAGAGAGTTGATTGTTGGGGAGACTATCATTTGAAGCACAAGAGCAAGGATTTCATAATCAACACACCGTCTATTACCTTTTGGAGAGTGGTGTCTCCTAGATTGGTTAGGTGTCACTTGGGAGCCTCCGACAAGCGATTGTGGAGTTGAACCAAGGAGTTTGTAAGGGCAAGGAGATCGCCTACTTCATGAAGATCTACCCGAGTGAGGCAAGTCCTTCGTGGGTGATGGCCATGGTGGGATAGATAAGGTTGCTTCTTCGTGGACCCTTCGAGGGTGGATCCCTCGGTGGACTCATGCAGCCATTACCCTTCATGGGTTGAAGTCTCCATCAACGTGGACGTAAGATAGCACCACCTATCGGAACCATGCCAAAAATCTCTGTGTCTACATTGCGTTTGCCTTCTCCAAACCCTTCCCTTTACCTTCATATGCAATGTTTTACTTTCGACTACTACACTCTTAGAATTGCATGTGTAGGTTGATTGCTTGACTTGTGCTAAGTTGCTAAAATCTGCCAAGACTTAAAATTGGGAAAAGGCTAGATTTTTATTTGGTCAAGTAGTCTAATCACCCCCCTCTAGACCTAATTTCGATCCTACAAGTGGTATCAGAGCTTTGGTCTCCATTTTCCTTGATTTCCGTAGCTTTTGGTGATCATAGCCTTGGTTTCACAACCTAGGAGAGTATGGCGTCTAGCGAGGGAAATTACCACTGTAGAGGTCCTTACTCTGATGGTACTAATTTTGCTAGTTGGAATCATAAGCTGAAAATGCATATTTTTGGTCATGACCCCGCCATTTGGGCTATTATACGTATTGGTTTGCAAGGTGAATACTTTGAGGATGGAAGAGAACCGGATCGTGAAGCAACCGCGGAAGAATTGAAGATGTTGCAGTATGATGCTCAAGCTTGCGATATCCTGTTCAACGGACTGTGCCCCGAAGAATTTAACAAAATCAGCCGTCTTGAGAATGCAAAGGAAATTTGGAATACTTTGGTTGATATGCACGAAGGTATAGAGTCCGTTAAGGAATCCAAATTGGATGTGCTTCAAAGTCAACTTGACAAGTTCAAAATGAAGGATGGTGAAGGAGTCGCTGAAATGTACTCTAGGCTTGCTCTCATCACAAATGAGATTGCCGGCTTAGGAAGCAAAGAGATGACTGACAGATTCATCATCAAGAAGATCCTAAGAGCCTTGGATGGAAAATATGATACCGTGTGCACCTTAATCCAAATGATGCCCAACTACAAAGATCTCAAGCCAACAGAAGTCATTGGTAGAATTGTTGCTCATGAGATGTCATTCAAGGAAAAGGAAGAGCTTCACAACAAGTCTAGTGGTGCTTACAAAGCTTCATGTGATGCTCCTACAACATCAAGTGAAAAACAAGTCTTCAATGAAGAATTGAGCTTAATGGTGAAGAACTTCAACAAGTTCTACAAGAGTAGAAGCAAAGAGAGAAGTTCCAAGTCAAGGTCCTACAATGACAAAAGATCTTCTAGTCGAGATCGCAATTGCTACAATTGTGGAAGACCCAGACACTACTCCAATGAGTGTACGGCTCCCTACAAAAGAAGAGAAGACTCACCTAAAAGGAGAAGTAAAAGAGATGAATCACCACTGAAAGAGAGAAGGAGTAGAGATGATCGTTGTGAATGAATACCCTCTCATAGAAGCAAGGATTCGTAAAAGAAGGACAAGTCATCAAAGAGCTACACAAGATGAAGACATCAAGCTCACATTGGTGAATGAGTATCTGGTTCCGACTCCGACAACTACTCCGAGAGAAATTATCTCTCCGACTCTGAATATACTCAAGATGAAGGTGTTGTCGGTCTTGCACTTGTGTCATCCAACTCCTATGACATATTTGACTCACCAAATGAAGGTATTGGAATATGCTTCATGGCTAAAGGCCCCAAGGTATCACACCCCAAGTATGTTTATTTCAATAGTGATGAAGATGATTTGCTAGGTGATGATGATTTACTTGTTGACAACACTAGTGATAAAAACTATGATGAAATTGCTATTAATCATGCTAATCAAGATGAAATGAATGACAATGATGAGAAGGAGATTGAGCGTCTAACTAAATAACTAAACACTCTTAAGTTAGCTCATGAAACTACTTTAGAGGATCATCAAGAGCTTTTAAAGACTCGCGAGAAGCTACACTTTGAGAAGCTCAATTTAGAGCAAGAGCATGGATTCTTAAAATCAATCAATGATGATCTTCGAAAGAAAAGTTCTTTCTTACATTGCCAAGTGTTTACTCTTGTTCTTACATGCCACAAGTAAAATCTACCAACAAGAGCAAGAAAGATTCTTCTTCTAGTAGTAACAATAATCATGCTAAATCCAATATTGTTGCTTCTAGTAGTTCTATTGATTCCACTAATGATTCTCTTAGCCAATTTACACTTGAGCAAGAAAATAGCTTATTGAAGGGAATTATAGAGAAAGGTGTTTACAAGAGCCTTGCCAGAAGTAAGCAATTTTAGGAAATTGTATGCAAGCAAGGAAGGCACCGGAAGAATCAAGGTGTTGGTTTTGAACGAAAGTTCAATGCCAATGGAGTTGAGTGGGAAGAAGTTCAATACCCCAAGATGAAGTTTGTTCCTCAACAAGAGAACTATGACCCTACTTGTTTCAAGGGGACACACGCTCAAGATGCTCTTCCACCACAATACCAAAAGCTAAAAGGCAAGGATAAGCTTCAAGAGGAGATTGATGCATTTGAAGAAGCTCCTAAGGCCTTGGTCAAGTGGGTTCCCAAGACTACATCAAGTTCTACTTCATCAAGTACGACTACAACTCCAAGGATTCCCATCAAGTTGATGTGGGTCCCAAAGAAGAAGAACTAGAGAGTTCTCGAGGGTGACTCCGCCAACATACTTCACTCATATTCATTTTGGCAAGGACAAGTGCAATCAACTTCTGTATCTTGCACTAGTTCAAGGAGTCACAAACCCTCTTGTTGGTAAGTCAAGGGACAAGGTAACCAAATGCTTCCATGGACAACATCTATGTGTACTTAACTCTATGCCCATGGATATCCTTATTTGTTCCTTGTGGGACTAACCCATGTAGGTATTGAAAGTGCAACTCACTCCAATGGATTGCTCCAAATGATCTACATCAACATTGAGCATCCACATCTTCAACATCTACATGAAGTCATCATCGACAAAACCCAAGGTTAGTTCATCCATCTAAGGGGGGATATCACATCTAGGGGGAGCTTTACTCTAAGAATTGAGCTAAAGCAACTCTAATGGTGTGAACACAACAATGCTTTTATGTAAAAGTGGTAACCCCACTTGTGCTTAAGCGATGAATATGACCTATGATAAAATGTTCACATTTGACTCCTAAGTCAATATACTCATATATAGATGACCTAGTCATCGCCAATTGCTTGATAGATGCTAGAGTGTTTTTGCATTCTTTGCCGCATATTTCATTTGCTATCTTATTGTGTGAGCATGTTGGTTGCATAATTTTCTCCATTCGAGGACATCCATTTGTTCCTTTGATTGTTTGGTTTTTCTTTTTGCCAAATGGATGGACAAGAATGCTTAAGTACTCCCTCTGGCTATCTATGCTTTTCTCGTCTCAAACTCTATTCATGCTACATCACAAAGCTTGAACAAGTCGAATTCGGACCCTCCGGGTGAGGAGCACTTGGAGCCACCAATCCTTCAAGGGCTTAAACTTCCAAAACCTCTTAATGCATCTCGGTCTGACCAATTCACTATACTCGGTCTCACCAAATTCATTAAGTTGATCTAGGTTTTCACCTCGGTGCAACCGATTTGAACAATTCGGTCACACCGAGTTGCAGTAACTGCTAGCAGTTTTGCATCTCGGTGCCACCGAGTTGTTCCACTCAGTCACACTGACAGTGACTGGGTATACATACCGTGGGTTAAAATTTGGAAACTCCTCCAAAACACTCGTTCACGCCTCCCAGCTCTGCTTGACTTGTGCTAAGTTGCTAAAATCTGCCAAGACTTAAAATTGGGAAAAGGCTAGATTTTTATTTGGTCAAGTATTCTAATCACCCCCCTCTAGACCTAATTTTGATCCTAAAACATGTCTGAAGATGTCGCCTCAATGCAGGCTCAACTAGCCGAGGCTCGTACAGTGCATAGCCCGACAACACTGGGGCAGGGGTTAAGGAAGGGTCTGGAAGGTCAGCCCAAGAAAAGGGAGAGGAAGAGACCGCCGAAGAAAGGCTCTGCTGCCTACAAACAAGCCAGAGCACAAAGCAGCTAGAGGGCAGATTTTGCAGAGTGTGGACCCGTCAAAGGTGCAGCCATACGGCATGTCGCGGGCGAGCCGATACTACCGCCAGAATCGCTGCAGGCCATATCAGGGGATGTCAAGAGACTGCACGACCATGTGTTGTCAACTGAGATAAGCCTACTAGCCTCGAATGATCTAGGATATCTGACATATGCGGTTCGTGTGCCTGAGGGGAATGGCTATGTCGACACACGGCCCGCGGAGGTGTTCTTCCTGCAGTTTGAACATATCTTCGAGATGTTTCCGACAAGACGACTCGATTTTACAATTGTCCACCTTTTTGCGCTACATATGCACTCCATCATGAAGAGAGAACAAGTCTCACAAATCTGTGTGGAGAATCCATACTACATGCATGAGTCATTCTTGAGTCTTGGCGACTTTGGGCATAAAACTGCTAGGGAGTACCTCGAAAACTTCATGACAAGGAATAAGGACAACGAAATTGTCCTCCTGCCTTATCATCCAAAGTAAGTCAGTGTCGGACAACCCTTAAGTACATTTGAATCATTCCTTCTCGCTCATATGGAGAATAATTTGAGGTGTTCTTTTCCCCGTAGCAACGGGCGCGCCATCCTTATCGTTCTTTACCCGCGAGTCTCCCATGCCGTGTATTTCGACCCTACTAGAAACTAAGATAAGAAGGACTACACCCACATAATGAATATTCTAGATGATGCTCTCCACGGCTTCAGCTTGAGGGGTGGCCACCTGCAGATCAGGAAACAAAGGAACCGCAAGCCGAGTTTCTCACATAAAACTAACTTCTGCTGCATCCATGTCCCGAAACCAAGCAGGGACGATGGATTCTACCTCCTCCATCTCATGATGGAGTTCAGAAGGGATCACCAAAAGCTTCACATGACAATCAGAAGCGATGAGCATATCCACAAGTGGGTATAATCCCAATATGAAGCGGATTATAAACTTAGAGATGACTTCTTTCACATCCGGAGAGACATTGCGACGATCATCATGAAAGAAGTCGTCGAAGAGAAGGGGATGTTACACCAAGGCCCTATATCGTGAGATGACTTCCGAACTCGCATATGCTGTTGGGTTCTATAGTAGGGTGCGTTGACTGCAAATTAAATTTTCCTATGCGCAGAACAACCAAGAACATGCTACGGGAATGGATCACAGATCATTACCACTAGACGCGGAGTGCCGTGCAACGGAAGTAGAGTTGAGGCAGCGCGTTCCCGGAGGTCGCCTCGCGTTCCCAGAGTCGTCTCCTCCTTGCCGGTCTCCCACGTAGCCGATCGGACCCCGCGAATAGGTTCGCCGGAGCGGCGCAAGTGCACCGCCTCTAACGTTATCCACGCGTGCAGGACGAACATCGTGCGACGGACTGCTAGGTCCGATCACACAACCGGCAGCGAGTGGAGGTGGCTAGTTGCAACACATGCAAAGCCCTAACAACGACGCCGAAGCGATCAACTGAACAAGTGTGACGCACCTCCACTATTTATAGGCATCCATCGCAGGCTCAACACTTGGGCCTTGCATGGATCCTAAAGCCCAAAGTCTACTCGGTCGCATTCCAAGTCCAGCTCGGATCACATCCGACCAGTGTCTTACGAACTGACCTCGTAGGTTCCTTCCCTTAAGCACGCAACCCCTTAGGTTCAAGTCGGCTTGGTCACAGTTCGGATCACCTCCGACCTGCACGGTTGGTAGCGGCCTCTAGCAAGGCGTGTCGACCACCAAGTAGACTATGAAGCTGGTTAGGCGAACCTGTACAACGTGTCACACTTCAGTTCTCTTTGCCACACGATATATGTTGTCGGGCTCAAGGTGAGTCTGTCATCCTTGTGCTAGCCCGACCTCTTTCTCGTTCCAGTGATGCCGACCACAAACTGGATTATCTCATAATCCTTGTCGCATGGCCATGCTTATCCTGGTCGGATCACACGAGGGGCCCAGAGTATATCTATCCTGATTAGAGGGGCCAATCCCATCTTGCTCGACCATGTCTCGCAGCATGGGACTAGACAAACCCGAAACCTACCTTTGTAACTACCCAGTCACGGAGTAGCGTTTGGTTGGCCCAAAGCAAGTCTGTCACCATCCCGAGTACATGCGGCAACTCAGGTCTTAGGACATAGAATGTATGTCGTACTAGAGACTCACAGATGACATATCTCTGCGTCTCATAGTTCGGTCTGTCCGACTCGAACCTTATCTCGACTCGAATTCAACATGTCAAATACGACCAGATCCTTCTGAGTCCATATTATCTGGTTAGCATCCAATGCTCCATGGCTAGTGAGACTGAGCCATCCACCGTGTCATATGCTAGTCTAGTCCGACGTGTGCCCACACATCACTTGCGACTAGGGAAAATTTAGGATGTATCATTCAACACAAGATCTCACAAACAAGTCACGTACTTGCCAACAAGTATCATTGATCGCATACAAGGACTATCTTTATTCATAAACACATAGGAAATATCATAATACATGATTGCCTCTAGGGCATATCTCCAACATATGCATGCAATGACAGGACCTCACGCCGTTCAAGAAGCTA
Source organism: Aegilops speltoides (assembly GCA_021437245.1). NCBI lineage: Eukaryota > Viridiplantae > Streptophyta > Magnoliopsida > Poales > Poaceae > Aegilops > Aegilops speltoides. The sequence goes on from CM038147.1 coordinate 187,268,493, forward strand.
GGGTGCATCTTTAATGATATGGATGGATGGAAATTCTAGTGATTTACGATGTCGATGATGATGATATGTGTTGGTTGAACTTGTATAATTTCTGTAGCGATGAAACTTTGTGATGTCCACGGTCCTTGCTGAACTTGCGTAACGCTACTTTGTTAGTTTGGGTACGATGGCCTGCGTACCTCTAGTTAATTAGTTGGCTTACGATGAAACTTCGTTCATTATTTATGTTTACTATATGTTGGATCTATTTGTATACCCTTTCTTTTCGTGTTGCTCCAGTATATTTTGTTGCATATGATTGTGCATTCTCTTTAAGAAGATGCATCTCTAACAGGTACCTAGATCCTTGATGGCGAAGAAGCGGTGTTATGTCGTGTACACAGGGAAGGTTCCGAGAGTGTACGAAGAGTGGCCCGAGTGTCAGGCGCAAGTGGAGCGGCTCTCGGGCGCCAGCCATAAAGGGTTCAAAAGCTGACAAGAAGCTAGTTACTTGCGGATCAACTACAAGATGTAATCAACAGTACTAGTCACCCACAAGCACCAATCTAAGGTTCCAGTACAAAGATTGAACACAAGAGATGAACTAGGGTTTGAGAGGAGATGGTGTTGTTGAAGATGTTGATGGAGATTGCCCTCCCCAAGATGGGAGAGTTGTTGGTGATGACGATGACGATGATTTCCCCCTCCGGCAGGGAAGTTCCCCCGATGGGATCGCTCCGCTGGAGGGCAAAAGTGCTCCTGCCCAAGTTCCGCCTCGAGACGGCGACGCTTCGTCCCGAAAGTCCTACTCTTATTTTTTTTTCTAAGTCAAAATTACTTATATACCAGAAGATGGGCGCCCGAGGTGGGACGAGGAGGGCACAACCCACCAGGGTGCGCCTGGGCTCCCTGGCGCGCCCAGGTGGGTTGTGCCCACATGGTGGGCACCCTCTGGTAGTTATTTGCTCCAATAATTCTTATTTATTCCATAATAAATCTCTATGAAGTTTCAACTTATTTGGAGTTGTGCAGAATAGGTAGTTTTGATGTGTTTTTTCAGGTCCAGAATTCCAGCTGCCGGTATTCTCCCTCTTTGTGTAAACCTTGCATATTATGAGAGAAAAGGCATTAGAATTACTCCCAAAAGCATTATTATGCATGAAAACATTATAAATAACAGTAGAAAAACATGATGCAAAATGGATGTATCAACTCCCCCAAGCGTAGACCTCGCTTGTCCTCAAGCGAAAAACCAAAATCGAAAAACATGTCCACATGCTTAGAGAGAGAGGTGTCGATAAAAACAAAATACGGACATAGATGCATCATGCACATTATTATAATAGAAAGGATCTTAAACATAGGGTTTTTATCACATAACTTTTATCATATAACTTCTTATGAACAATTAACAATTCATCACTACATTGAATTATAAAGCATAAACCTTATTGAAAACCAACAAACTATGTTCTCAGTCAACTTTGCAACTACAATTCATCATATTTTCAGGAAGGGTCACGTGTCGGAGCCTTTAGGCAAGTCCACATACTCAACCATCATATAATCTTCTATGATTGCTAACACTCACAGCGTACCCATGAACAAAAAGTTTCAACCAGACACATAGAAAGATAGGGGCTTATAGTTTCGCCACCCAACATATTCACCTCAAGGGTGATGTCAACAATAATAACTCATGCCTACTCATATCCAACTGGATATATGTGCCTAGATCTTTCCTCACAACATGATGCTTGCCAAAGGAGAAAAATAAAAAGGAATAGGGAGAAAACTTTGACTCTGCATAAAAGTAAAAGAAAGGCCATTCGCAGAGGGAAGCAGAGGTTGCCATGCGCTTATTTGTTTGTATGCCAAATCCCTTAATGCAAAAGAATGTCACGTTGTACTGCCCCTTATGATAGCAACCTTTATTATGCAGTCTGTCGCTTTTATTCTTTGCCATCACAAGTTCATACAATGCTCAATTTTCTCTTACACTAAATGATCCAACACATTTAGAAGCAATTTTTATTGCCTTATGCACCGATGACAACTTACTTGAAGGATCTTACTCAATCCATAGGTAGGTATGGTGGACTCTCGAAATAAGATTTGGGTTAAGGGTTTTTGGATGCACAAGTAGTTTCTCTACTTAGTGCGGAGCTTTTGGCTAGAAAAGATATTGGGCAAGCACCACATGCTAAAGGATCTAATCAATATACCTTCTATGTGAATATGAACAAACATGAATCATTACGTTGTCTTCCTTATCCAGCGTCAACTATTTTAAAATAAAATATTTAATGAGGGCTCATAATCATAAAAGATGTCCAAGATAGTGTAGTTGCATGTGAATCTTCTCTTCCCTTATTAATTCTTTCATGAGTTGCATCATTGACCAATGTTATGTTTGTCAATCTACAACAAATTATACCACTTATACTTTTCTTTATGTGATGTCATTACTTACCATAAGATTAGCATATGATCTTATTTATTTATTTATCCCTTTCCTTTTTCTTGAAACATAAAGTGCAGAAAGCAAAACTTGAACTAATCTTTATTATATAACTTGCACACGATTACATATATAGATCACTAAGCAAACACTCGAATAGAAAGGATCGAACTAAGCTTTTATTCAACTAGATCAAAAGATAACTAAGGATCAAACTAAAAATAGATAAAAGCAAGGATAGTGGTGGTGATACGATACCGGGGCACCTCCCCCAAGCTTGGCACAAGCCAAGGGGAGTTCCCATACCCGATACTCAAGTCTCCTTTGGTTATGAAGAAGGTGGTGGTGGTGATGAGGTAGTGATCTTATATTCAGGTTTCCATGGCAGAGGCTCACCATCATAGGAGGAAGAGTGAGTCTCCCGAGTCCTGCAACTAGCAGCCAAACTCATACCTTTAAACCTTGCCTCATATTCAAAGACTTGGTTTGGAGATCGTAGACCTGGCTTTGGAGAAAGTTGATTTGCTCGTTGAAGGTGAAGATGATGTCCTTCATGGACTTGCCATCCACCTCGAGATCACGGGTGTAGTCCGCGATCATGAGGTGATTGACATTGAGTCCGTGTTCCACCAACCCCTTGCACCTGAAGACCTCCTGCTCCATATCTTCGAGCCTGGCCTCCACGGTTCCCGTCCTTTGGGGCCCTGGATGTTATAGATGTGGAGCACCCCCTCCCGCATCTCGATGGCTTGAGGGTGCTGAATCACCTCCCGCAGGTACAGGTTGATGATGTTCTCGAAGAACTTGTCCTTGGAGGAGCTTGAAGCATCCATGGTGATCTAGATCTGTCAGGAAATAGCAAGAAAAGAAAACAGAAGATTTCTCCGCAATACGGTGGTCAATACAGGAAACAAGCAAACGGGAGAAAAACAAAGTACGAAAGGCAACCGAGGTGGGCACAACCCACCTGGGCGCGCTAGGCGGCCCTGGCGCGCTCTGGTGTCTTGTGCCCACCAGGGTTGCCTTCCTGGTTATTTCTTATTTTCCTAATTTTTGATATATTCCAAAACTGACAAAAAATATTTTTGTGGATTTTTCGGAGTCCGTTTACTTACCGTATCATGTACCTCCTCCTTTTTAATTATTCTAGAGTATTTCAGAAGGTCTCTTTTATGTGTTCCTCAGGTGTCATGGTTTGGATAATATTGCTTTCAACATTAATAGGCGTACCTAAGATATAGTGTTTAATTCTTTGACCATTAACCACCTTTGGGTTGGTACCTTCGGCATTATTTATTTTGATGGCTCTAGAGTTATAAACCTCCTCGATAACATTCGGCCCTTCCCATTTGGAGAGAAGTCTTCCTGCAAAGAATCTGAAACGAGAGTTGTATAGAAGAACATATTCCCCAACTTTGAATTCCCCTTTTTGGATTCTCTTGTCATACCATCTTTTAACTTTCTCTTTAAATAGTTTGGCCTTTTCATAAGCTTGGGTTCTCCATTCATCTAGTGAGCTAATATCAAATAACCTCTCTTCACCTGCAAGTTTGATATCATAGTTGAGTTCTTTGATTACCTGATATGCTTTATGTTCTAACTCAAGAGGCAAATGACAAGCTTTTCCATAAACCAATTTATAAGCAGACATACCCATAGGATTTCTATATGCTATTCGGTAGGCCCAAAGTGCATCATCTAATTTCTTAGACCAATACTTTCGGGACCTATTGACAGTTTTTTGTAATATTAGCTTTATTTCTCTATTGCTAAGTTCAACTTGAGCACTAGACTTAGGATGATATGGAGATGCAATTCTATGGTTAACATCATACTTAGCAAGCATTTTTACAGAAATCACCATGAATAAAATGTGAACCACCATCAGTCATCAAATATCTAGGGACTCCAAACCTTGGGAAAATAAATTCCTTAAGCATTTTAATAGAGGTGTTGTGATCAACACTACTAGTTGGAATAGCTTCTACCCACTTAGTAACATAATCAACAGCAACCAAAATATGTGTGTACCCATTAGGGGAAGGAAAAGGTCCCATGTAATCAAAACCCCAAATATCAAATGGTTCAACGGCAAGAGAATAATTCATAGGCATTTCTTGACTCTTACCAATATTACCAATTTGTTACATTCACCACAAGATAAAACAAACTTACGAGAATCCTTGAAGAGAGTAGGCCAATAAAAACCATATTGCAATACCTTGTGAGCAGTTCAGTCTCCTGCATGATGCCCTCCATAAGCTTCAGAGTGACATTTCCATAGCATTTGTCCCTATTCATGCTCGGGTATACCATCTACGACTTCTTTATAAAGATGTGGGTCATCCCAATAGTAATGTCTTAAATCATAGAAGAACTTTTTCTTTTGTTGATATGTGAAACTAGGTGGTATATATTTAGCAACAATGTAATTAGCATAATCAACATACCAAGGAGTGTTATGAGAAACATTTATTGTAGCCAATTGCTCATCAAGAAAACTATCATTAATAGGTTGTGGGTCATCAAGAATATTCTCTAACCTAGACAAGTTATTAGCTACGGGGTTCTCAACTCCTTTTCTATCAGTGATATGTAAATCAAATTCTTGTAGCAAGAGAACCCATCTAATGAGTCTAGGTTTAGCATCTTTCTTTTCCATAAGATATTTTATAGCAGGATGATCAGTGTGAACAACCACTTTAGAATCAACAATGTAAGATCTGAATTTATCACAAGCAAACACAACTGCTAAGAATTATTTTTCAATAGTAGCGTAATTTCTTTGGGCACTGTCTAGAGTTTTACTAGCATAATGAATAACATTTAATTTATTATCAATTCTTTGTCCTAAAACAACACCAACAGCATAATCACTAGCATCACACATAATTTCAAAAGGCAAGTTCCAATCAGGTGGTTGAACAATAGGTGCAGAAATTAAGGCTTTCTTAAGTGTTTCAAAGGCTTCTACACAATCATCATCAAAAACAAATGGAACATCCTTTTGTAAAAGATTTGTAAGAGGCCTAGAAATTTTAGAGAAGTCTTTAATAAACCTCATATAGAAACCAGCATGACCGAGGAAACTACGAATACCTTTAATATATTTAGGACATGGCATTTTCTCAATTTCATCAACTTTAGCTTTGTCCACCTCAATACCTCATTCAGAAATTTTATGTCCCAAGATGATACCTTCATTAACTATAAAGTGACACTTCTCCCAATTCAAGACAAGATTAGTTTGCTCGCATCTCTGCAAAACTTGATCAAGGTTGCTTAAGAAATCATCAAAATAAGTACCATAAACAGAAAAAACATCCATGAAAACCTCAACAATATTTTCACAAAAATCAAAGATTTTAGCAGTCATACATCTTTGAAAGGTAGTGGGTGCATTGCATAAACCAAAAGGCATATGTCTATAAGCATAAGTTCCAAAATGACAAGTAAATGTGGTTTTATCTTGATCAGGTTGCGAGACAAGTATTTGGGAAAAACCAGAATATCCATCAAGGAAACAAGAGTGTGTGTGCTTTGATAGTCTTGCTAACATTTGATCAATAAAAGGCAAGGGATAATGATCTTTCCTAGTTGCTTTATTTAATTTTCTAAAATCAACCATCCTATAGACAGTAACAATTCTTAGTGGGATAAGTTCATTTTTATCATTAGGAACAATGGTAATACCTCCTTTCTTAGGGTCACAATGAACAGGACTTACACATCTACTATCAGCTATGGGATAAATTATACCTGCTTCCAAAAGCTTTAGTATTTCAGTTCTTACCACTTCTTTCATTTTGGGATTCAATGGTCATTGATGATCAACAACGGGTTTAGCATCAGGTTCCATATTAATCTTGTGCTGACAGAGAGTAGGACTAATGCCCTTAAGATCATCAAGAGTATATCCAATAGCAACTCGGTGCTTCTTCAGAACTTTCAATAATCTTTCTTCTTCATGTTCTAAAAGGTTAGCACTAATAATAACAAGATATATCTTTTTCTCATCAAGATAAGCATATTTCAAAGTGCCTGGCAATTGTTTCAATTCAAACAAAGGATCACCTTTAGGTGGAGGAGTACCTCCTAGAGTTTCAATAGGCAAATTGTGTTTAAGCAGAGGTCGTTGTTCAAAGATTTTTTTTATCTATTTCACTTCTTTCATGCATATGCATATCATTTTCGTGGTCTAGCAAATATTGTTCTAGTGGATCAGTAGGAGGCACATCAATGGAAGCAAGACCAATTATTTCATCCTTACTAGGTAATTCTTTCTTATGATGCTTTCTACTAAACTTAGAAAAATTAAACTCATGAGTCTCATCACCAAAACTAACACCGACCGTTTGTTTCTCACAATCTATTTTAGCATTAACAATGAAAGGTCTACCGAATATAATGGGACAAAAGTCATCTTGTGGGGAACCAAGAACAAGAAAATCAGTAGGATATTTTATTTTCCCACACAATACTTTAACATCTCTAACAATCCCGGTGTGATGGTGTCTCTATTAGCAAGTTTAATAGTAACATCTATGTCTTCTATTTTAGTGGGTGCTATGTCATTCATAACTTCTTGATATAAGGTAAAGGGAATAGCACTCACGCTAGCACCTAAGTCACATAAACCATGATAACAATGATATCCTATTTTGACTGAGACAACAGGCATGCCAACAACAAGTCTATGTTTATCTTGTTCATCTGGTTTGACAATTCTAGCAGCTTCATCACAAAAGTAAATAGCATGCCCATCCATATTTTCTACCAATAGATCTTTAACCATAGCATAGCATGTTCCTTTATCCTAACAGGGAAAGGTGGTTTTTCAATATAAGCGGTAGGAACAACTGGGTCAACATTATAAATGATAGTTTCTTCTTTAGCTAATGCCGGTTATTTAATTTCCTCTTTAATAGGTGGGTGATATTTAAACCATTTCTCCTTAGTAAGATCAACATGAGTAGCGAATGATTCACAAAAGGATGCTACTATCTCAGAGTCAAGTCCATATTTAGTGCTAAACTTTTGAAAAGCATTGGTATTCATAAAATATTTAACACAATCATACTTAAGCTTAATACCCGACTCTTTACCGTCGTCAAGTTCCCGATCTTTAGAGTTGCATTTAATTCTTTATAAAAGACCCCCCTGAATTCAATAGTCTTCTTCATAAAAGAACCAGTAAAATAAGTATCGAGCATGGATTGATCATCACGAGAAAGTCGAGCATAAAAATTTTGAATATAAATTTCCCTTGAGAGCTCATGATTGGGGCATGAATATAACATTGACTTAAGCCTCTCCCAAGCTAGAGCGATACTTTCTCCTTCACGAGGCCAAAAACTTATATATGTAATTCCGATCACGATGAACTATATGCATAGGATAATTTTTTGGTGAAATTCCAGTTTCAATCGATTCCAATTCCAAGATCCAATATCATCGCATAGCCTATACCATGCCAATTCTTTTCCCTTCAAAGACAAAGGTAAACCCTTCTTCTTAGCTTCATCTCTAGGTAAACCTGCAAGCTTAAATAATCCACAAATTTCATCCACATATATTAACTGCATATCAGGATGTTCGGTTCCATCTCCTGTATAAGCATTAGCTAGCAGTTGTTCTATCATGCCCGAAGGAATTTCATAACCAATATTTTCAGTAGGTGCAGTAGGTTGAGGGGTAACTAATTGTGGTTCCGGTCGAGGTGAAGATACCCCAAACAAATCCCTCAAAGGATTCTTCTCCATAGCAGCAAGTGACAACAAATTTTAGCACGTAGTAATAATTTTTCCTTACCGATTTCCACTTACCAAGAGCGCTTCACTCCCTGACAATGGCGCCAGAAAAGAGCCTTGATGACCCACAAGTATAGGGGATCAATCGTAGTCCTTTCGATAAGTAAGAGTGTCGAACCCAACGAGGAGCAAAAGGAAATGACAAGTGGTTTTCAACAAGGTATTCTCTGCAAGCACTGAAATTATAAGTAACGAGTAGTTTGATATTAAGATAATTTGTAATGAGAAAGTAACGGTAACGGTAACAAAAGTGCAGCAAGGTAGCCCAATAATTTTGAGGCAAAGGACAGGCCAAAACAGTCTCTTATGATAAGCAAAGTGTTCTTGAGGGTACACGAGAATTTCATCTAGTCACTTTTATCATGTTGGTTTGATTCGTGTTCGCTACTCCGATAATTTGATATGTGGGTGGACTGGTGCTTAGGTATTGTTCTTACTTCAACAAACCTCCTACTTATGATTAACCCCTCGCAAGCATCCGCAACTATGAGAAAAGTATTAAGATAAAATCTAACCATGGCATTAAACTTTTGGATCCAAATCAGTCCCTTACGAAGTAGTGCATAAACTAGAATTTAAGCTTATGTCACTCTCACAACCCATCATCTAATAACTACTCCACAATGCATTCCCTTAGGCCCTAATAAGGTGAAGCGTCATGTAGTCGATGTTCACATGACACTACTAAGGGAATCACAACATACATACCACCAAAATATCAAACACATATCAAGTTCACATGATTACTTACAACAAGATTTATCCCGTGACCTCAAGAACAAAAGTAACTACTCACAAATGATAATCATGCTCAAGGTCAGAGGAGTATTAAATAGCATAATGGATCTGAACATATAATCTTCCATCAAATAAACCATATAGTAATCAACTTCAAGATGTAATCAACACTAGTAGTCACCCACAAGCACCAATCTAAGGTTTCGGTACAAAGATTGAACACAAGAGATGAACTAGGGTTTGAGAGGATATGGTGTTGTTGAAGATGTTGATGGAGATTGCCCTCCCCAAGATGGGAGAGTTGTTGGTGATGACGATGACGATGATTTCCCCCTCCAGGAGGGAAGTTCCCCTGACGGAATCGCTCCGCCGAAGGGCAAAAGTGCTCCTACCCAAGTTCCGCCTCGAGACGGTGGTGTTTCGTCCCGAAAGTTCTCCTCTTATTTTTTTTCTAGGTCAGAATGGCTTATATACCAGAAGATGGGCACCAGAGGTGGGCCGAGGAGGGCACAACCCACCAGGGCACGCCCAGGTGGGTTGTGCCCACCTGGTGGGCCCCCTCTAGTAGTTATTTGCTCCAATAATTCTTATTTATTCTATAAAAAATCTTTGTGGCTTATTTGGAGTTGTGCAGAATAGGTAGCTCTGACGTGCTTTTTCAGGTCCAGAATTCCAGCTGTCGGTATTCTCCCTCTTTGTGTAAACCTTGCATTTTATGAGAGAAAAGGCATTAGAATTACTCCCCAAAGCATTATTATGCATGAAAACATTATAAATAACAGTAGCAAAACATGATGCAAAATGGGTGTATCACGTTGCTTATGGTAAAGCGCTACAGCTATTAACAGTAGCGCGTTTCAGCGAAGCCCACTACTGCTACCCATGTATAGCAGTAGTGTAGTTCAACCCGCGTTGTTGCTACAAGTTAGCTGTAGCGCCGTATCAGGAGCGCGGGACCCTGCGCTACTGATACACCTAGACCGTGCTACTGCTAGGCTTTTCCCTAGTAGTGCTAATGAGGATGTCGCGTCCCATCTAAACACTTTATTAGAATTGTGTGATATGCAAAAGAAAAAAAGATGTGGGCAATGATATTGTGAAACTAAAATTATTTCCGTTCTCTTTGCATGATCGTGCTAAAATTTGGTTTTCATCTTTGCCACGAAATAGTATTGATTCTTGGGGTAAGTGCAAAGATGCTTTTATCACGAAGTATTTTCCTCCAGCGAAAATTATTTCTCTTAGAAATCAGATTATTAATTTTAAGCAACTTGAGCATGAATATGTTGCCCAATCTTGGGAAAGAATGAAATTGACGATTCGAAATTGCCCAACTCATGGTTTAAATTTGTGGATGATCATACAAAAAAATTATGCGGGATTGAATTTTGTTTCTAGAAATATTTTAGATTCCATCGCGGGTGGTACTTTTATGGAGATTACTTTGGCCGATGCTACTAAATTTCTTGATAATATCATGGCTAATTATTGCAATGGCATAACGAAAGAGCACGTAGTAGTAAAAAAGTCAAAGAAATTAGCACTTTGAGTGAAAAGGTTGATGCACTTATGAAATTGGTTGCTAGTAAAAATGCTCCTATTGATCTTAATGATGTGCCTTTGTCTACTTTTATTGAGCAAAATAGTGACCCGTAGATGTGAACTTTGCCTCACAAAACAATTTTAATAACAATGCTTATAGAGGCAATTTTAATCCTAGGCCTTTCCCTGGAAATTCCTCTAATAATTATGACAATTCCTATGGTAATTCTTATAATAATACTAATAACAATAGGATTCCCTCTGATCTTGAGAATAATATTAAAGAATTTATCAATGCGCATTTTTTTTCAATACTATGATAGAAGAAAAGTTGAATAAGATTGATGATTTGTCTAGAAGCATTGATAGAATTACTCATGATATAGAAAATCTCAAGATTAAATTTTTTTTCCACCTAAGGTTGATATTAATGAATCAGTTAAAGCTTTATATGTTTCTATAGATGGAAGTAACAAAAGAACGCTATACTTGGAGCTAAAAGAGAATTTTTGGAAAAAAGCATTTTCTTCCGATTGCTTTCATAGTAATGATGAAGAAATTAAAATGATTGGTGTTTCTTCTATTGGTTCCTTGTTTAGTAATATTAAAATTGATAATAAGAGGACTGAAGAAGAGTCAACTTTAGCTAGAAGGCGTCCTCATAATTCGGAGGGTGAAAATCTTATTGAAAATTTGATAAAAGTGGGTTTGGAGAGGTCAAAACTTTAACTAGTGATGTGACCACTCTTTTGGATTACAAAGACTTTAATTATGATAGTTGTAGATTGAGTGTATTTCTTTGTTGCAATCCATGATAAATTCACCGTGCTTATGAACAAAATATAGCTCTTACTAAACATATTGTGGATGCCATGCTAAAAGATTTGGAAGAAAATATGGAGTTAGAGATTTCAATTCCTAGAAAGTTATATGATGAATGGGAACCCACCGTCAAAGTCAAGATAAAAAATTATGAGTGCAATGCTTTATGTGATTTGGCTGCTAGTGTTTCCACAATTCTGAAATCTCTATGTGATGTGCTGGTTTTACCAATATTAAAGAATTCTTAATTTGCACTTGGCGGATTCTACTATCAAAAAGCCTTTGGGAAGAATTAATGGTGTTCTTGTTCTTGCAAACATGAACTATGTGCCCATAGACTTTATTGTGCTTGATATTAATTGCAATCCATCTTGTCCTATAATACTTAGACCATTTTTGTGAACTACAGGTGTCGTGATTGATATGAAAGAAGGGAATATTAAATTTTAGTTTCCTCTAAAGAAGGTTAGGGAACACTTTCCTAGAACTAAAATTAGGCCATAATATGAATCAATCATGAGGACAACCTATGGATCAAAAACTAAAGATGACAATACTTGAATCTATGCATTATGCCTAGTTAGGGGCATAAAACGATAGCGCTAGTTGGGAGGCAACCCAATATTTATCTTTCTTTTTTTTCTTTCTATTCTTCAATAAATATACAATTATGCCTTTGATTAGAGTGTGTTTTTGTGTTTTAATTAGTGTTGTGCCAAGTAAAGCCTTTAGGATCATGTTGGGTGATAGTTGATTTGATCTTGTTGGAAAATAGAAACTTTTGCTCCCAGTAGCAGAATTTTAAAAAATCACAGAAACGTGATCTAAATTTTCCACGTTGTCCTAATTTTTCAGAACTTTTGGAGTTACAAAAGTATGGTCAATGTTCAGATTGCTACAGACTGTTCTGTTGACAGATTCTATTTTTGTTGCATTGTGTGCTTATTTTGATGAATCTATGGATTGTATCGGGGGGGTATAAGCCATGGTAAAGTTACAATACACTAGGTGTAATGAACTAATAAAATATGAATGGGTTTTCAACAATACTTGAATTGGTGATTTTCTTTGTTATACTAGTGGATCTCACGAAAGTTTTTGTTAAGTTTTGTGTGTTTGAAGTTTTCAAGTTTTGTGTGAGATCACGATGGATGAAGGAATAAGGAGTGAAAAGAACCTAAGCTTGGGGATGCCCATGGCACCCCAAGATAATATTCAAGGAGTACCAAGCAACTAAGCTTGGGGATGCCCCGGAAGGCATCCCCTCTTTCTTCTAACGATCGCCGGTAATTTTACTTGGAGTTATATTTTTATTCGTCACATATCATGAGTTTTTCTTGGAGCATCTTGTATTATATGAGTCTTTGCTCGTTTTTCTTTTTAGTTTGTCACAATCATCCTTGCTGGACACACCTATTTGAGAGAGCCATAATTATGCTATGATTCATTACAATCGCTCTCTATGCTCCACTTAAATTTTTTTGAGCCATGGAATTGCTCTAGTACTTCACTTATATTTTTTTTGAACACGGTGGTGCTGTTATTTTGAAGAAATATGCTCTCATGTTTCACTTAGATTATTTTGAGAGTTAGTAGAATTTTTGAAGAAATTCTCTCATGCTTCACTTATATTATTTTGAGAGTGAAATTTTGAAGAAATATGTGCTCACTTAAATTTGTTTGAGAGCTTGTTATTAGCAATGACAATTTGCTTTAAAAGAATTTGGTCCCAAAGTGATAGACATTCAGGAGGGATATAGTAAAAACTTTCATGAAGATCATTGGATGTAAAAACTTGATTCCCTACAATAGTTTTGCGATATGGAGATAGTGATATGTGAGTCATGTTGGTGAGTAATTATGCTTTAGTAAGAATATTGGTATTAAGGTTTGTGATTCCCTATGCATGCACATTAAGTCAATAGTTATGCAATGAAGTTACATCCTACTTGTGTGGCATTATTCGGTGTTAGTTATGTTTAATGTTGGCTTATGATGGTTTTTCATTTTTTGGTTGGTTGCTTCTCAATCTATTTGCTAGCCTCCATTTGTAGTAAGTGGGAATACTACCTGTGCATCCAAATTCCTTAAACCCAAGTTGTGCCAAATGAGTCCACCATACCTACCTATATATGGTATTTCCATGCAGTTCCAAGTAAATTTGTATGTGCCAACTCTAATTTTCAAAATAAGCTTCTCTTTCGTGTGCTCTTACCGCTCATGAAGCGACAAGGGGTGGCCGATATTTTCCATGCTTGGTATGTTATTCTCAAGATGAGTGTTAATTCACTTGTCATTGCATGAGAGTGTGGCGGTAATAGGTATGTCCAGTCCCGAAATGCAAAAAAATACTATAATAAATTCCTTTGGTATGTGTTGGTATGGAAGGCACCAATGGATATGGCTAGCCATGGATTGTGAAAGAATGACGGAAAAGGAAATAAACTTTATTTTATGTTTGGGAGCCGCCTATGATTTATCTAGCATGGAAGATATTGGCAACACTTAGTCATTTTCGTTGACAAGAAAAGCATGCCACCCAAAATAATTTGATCTCTCAATTTAAGCTTTGAGCTCTAACACCTCTACAAATCTCTGCTTCCCTCTGCGAAGGGCCTATCTATTTACTTTTATGCAATTATTATTTTTATTGAGTCTCCATCTTATCTTATAAAGCACCAACTAAGGGGCACTATGATCATATTTGAGCATTGGGTGTAGCTAATATTCGAGTGTGTTTCATGAATGGATCAATGATTGAGCATGATGGGCTAGGGATAACTTGCTTTAGTGTTCATATTTTGAAAGACATGGTTGCTTGTTGGTATGCTTGAGTATTAAATTCTTCATGGCAAAACTAGACTATTGCTTTGAATCATATAAAAGTCCATATGTCCATGCTATAAAGAAAAGAAATGCGATGAACATGTTAGGCAGCATTCCACATCAAAAATTCTGTTTTTATCATCTATCTACTCGAGGACGAGCAGGAATTAAGCTTGCGGATGCTGATACGTCTCCAACTTATCTATAATTCTTGATTGTTCCATGCTGTTATATTATCATTCTTGGATGTTTTATAATCATTTTCTAGCAACTTTATATCATTTTTTGGGACTAACCTATTGACATAGTGCCCAGTGCCAGTTGCTATTTTTTTGCTTGTATTTTACTTCGCAGAAAATCAATACCAAACGGAATCCAAATGCCACGAAACTTTTGGAGAATTTTTTCTGCCTAGAAGACACCCAGGAGGCCCAAGAGTTGCACTAGAGGAAGCCCGTGGGGCCCACTAGGAACCAAGGCGCGCTAGAGGCCCCTGGCACGCCCTGGTGGGTAGTGGGGCCCATGGGAGTCCTTTCCACCGATCTCAGCTCTATAAATACCCAAGTATTCCAGAAACCCTAGGGGAGTCAACGAAAAATTGTTTGAGCCGCCGCAAGTTCCAGAACCGTGAGATCCAATCTAGAGCCCTTTTCCGGCACTCCGCCAAAGAGGAACACAATCACGGAGGGGTTGATCATCCTCATTGGTGCTCCTCTGATGATGCGTGAGTAGTTTACCTCAGACCTACGGGTCCATAGTTAGTAGCTAGATAGCTTCTTCTCTCTCTTTTTGTTCTTCGATACAATGTTCTCTTCGGAGATCTATTCGATGTAATTCTTTTTGTGTGTGTTTGTTGGGATCCAATGAATTGTGATTTTATGATCAGATCTATCCATACATGATTATTATAGCCTCGTATTTCTTCTCCGATATTTTGGTTTTGTTTAGCCAACTTGATTTATTTATCTTGCAATGGGAAGAGGTGCTTTGTAATGGGTTCGATCTTGCAGTGCTCAATCTCAGTGACAAAGAGAGACATGACACGCATGTATCATTGCTATTAAGGATAAAAAGATGGGGTCTATTCCTACACGAATGGATCTTGTCTACATCATGTCATCATTTTTATTGCATTACTCCATTTCTCCATGAACTTAATATACTAGATGCATGTTGGATAGCGGTCGATGTGTGGAGTAATAGTAGCAGATGCAGGCAGGAGTCGGTCTACTAATCTTGGACGTGATGCCTATATACTGTTGGGGAACATAGTAATTTCAAAAAAATTCCTATGCACACGCAAGATCATGGTGATGCATAGCAACGAGAGGGGAGAGTGTGTCCACGTACCCTCGTAGACCGAAAGCGGAAGACTTAGCACAACACGGTTGATGTAGTCGTACGTCTTCACGATCCGACCGATCAAGTACCGAACACACGGCACCTCCGAGTTCAGCACACGTTCAACTCGATGACGTCCCTCGAACTCCGATCCAGCCGAGCTTTGAGGGAGAGTTCCGTCAGCACGACGGCGTGGTGACGATGATGATGTTCTACCGACGGAGGGCTTCGCCTAAGCACTGCTACGATATTATCGAGGTGGATTATGGTGGGGGGGCACCGCACACGGCTAAGAGATCCAAGGGATCAATCGTTGTGTCTATGGGGTGCCCCCCTCCTCCGTATATAAAGGAGGGGAGGAGAGGGCCAGCCAGGAGGAGGAGGCGCGCCCAAGGGGGGGAGTCCTACTCCCACCGGGAGTAGGACTCCTCCTTTTCCTATTTGGAGAGGGGGAGGGAAGGAAGAGGAAGGAGGGAGGAAGGAAATGGGGGGGCCGGCCCCCCTCCCAATTCGGATTGGTCTTGGGGGGGCGCCCCCTCCCTTACTCCTTTCCCCTCCTTTGCACTAAAGCCCATTAAGGCCCATATACCTCCCGGGGGGTTTCGATAACCTCCCGGTGCTCCGGTATTACCCCGATCTCACCCGGAACCATTCCGATGTCCAAATATAGTCGTCCAATATATCGATCTTTATGTATCGACCATTTCGAGACTCCTCGTCATGTCCGTTCACATCCGGGACTCTGAACTACCTTCGGTACATCAAAACACATAAACCATAATATAACCATCATCGAACTTTAAGCGTGCGGACCCTATGGGTTCGAGAACTATGTAGACATGACTGAGACACGTCTCTGGTCAATAACCAATAGCGGAACCTGGATGCTCATATTGGCTCCCACATATTCTACGAAGATCTTTATCCGTCAAACCGCATAACAACATACGTTGTTCCCTTTGTCATCGGTATGTTACTTGCCCGAGATTCGATCGTCGGTATCTCAATACCTAGTTCAATCTCGTTACCGGCAAGTCTCTTTACTCGTTATGTAATGCATCATCCCTTAACTAACTCATTAGCTACATTGCTTGCAAGGCTTATAGTGATGTGCATTACCGAGAGGGCCCCGAGATACCTCTCCGACAATCGGAGTGACAAATCCTAGTCTCGAAATACGTCAACTCAACAAGTACCTTCGGAGACACCTGTAGAGCACCTTTATAATCACCCAGTTACGTTGTGATGTTTGGTAGCACACAAAGTGTTCCTTCGGTAAGCGGGAGTTACATAATCTCATAGTCATAGGAACATGTATAAGTCATGAAGAAAGCAACAGCAACATACTAAACGATCAAGTGCTAAGCTAATGAAATGGGTCAAGTCAATCACATCATTCTTCTAATGATGTGATCCCACTGATCAAATGATAACTCATATCCATGGTTAGGAAACTCAACCATCTTTGATCAATGAGCTAGTCAAGTAGAGGCATACTAGTGACACTATGTTTGTCTATGTATTCACACATGTATTATGTTTCCAGTTAATACAATTCTAGCATGAATAATAAACATTTATCATGATATGAGGAAATAAATAATAACTTTATTATTGCCTCTAGGGCATATTTCCTTCATATACATGGTCATTGCCTTGGATATGTCATAATTATTTGCTCTTCTATCAATTTCCCAACTGTAATTTGTTTACCCACTTTATGCTATTTTCTTGAGGCAAGCCTCGAGTGAAATCTACGACCCCGGGTCTATTTCGTATCATATTGTTTTCAGATCTATTATTCCAAAAATCCAAAAATACCTTGCTGCAATTTTTCTTTATTTAGTGTTTTTGTTAGATCTATTTATCCAATCTCATACAATTTAATCTATCTCAATAACGAGGAGGGATTGACAACCCCTCTTACGTGTTGGGTTGCAAGTTTTTGTGGTTTGTGTGTAGGTGTTGTTTACGAAGTGTTGCTTGGTTCTCCTACTGGATTGATAACCTTGGTTTCATAACTGAGGGAAATACTTACCATTGTTGTGCTGCATCATCCTCTCCTCTTTGGGGAATTACCAACGCAGATACAAGCAATCACGGGCTAAACCCCATAGCTTATATACACGCCAGGTAGGGCATCTAGGGTTACATGGTCGGTATCCAGGGGAATGGCGGGATATGTCTTGGAGTATAAGTCAAGCCTTCGGCGGATGTAGTCTTGGATACATCCAGGCGTATAGCTTCCGGAGTCCGCCTGAATGAGGCTGAGGGCATGCGGGCCCAGCCCAAGGACTATGGGCTGACTAGGTTGGTACCCCATAGTCCAGGACACTGTCACCCCCCAAAAAAAGAGGTGTTATAGTTCCAAACTTTCATAAAATGGGGCAAAAATTAACATTCATCACATTCATACATAAAAATTGATGAGTTCCATACAATCTATCCCATTCGTCATCACATCCAAGCATGCATTTTGTTGACACATTCATAAGATTCATCATTCATCCATGCATACGTTCTGAAACATTTGCCGAGGTTCACCATAATAACAACATAAAGTGGCATAACACATAGCTTGTGAGAAACCACCAGAAGTATCAACAACTACTTTTCCTGGCCACTAGCCTGCAACAAAGAAGAACCCTAAAAAAGCTTGTCGACGGCAACAACGATATCAACTTGTCACTAGGTTCTGGTCTTGAAGGAGATCAACATAGCCTTGTCAACCTTCAGGTTACTCCCTGATGCAAAGAGACTCCAACATTTTTTGTTGAACACTATGCGCCCATCGTTGCAAGTGCTATAAGTTGCCACTATCACTGGTCCATCATGTAGATGAATGCCAGCAGCTCCTTGCTTTGGAATGTCCAGGCTCTTAGCAACCAACTTTGGGATTCTCTATGTACAAAAAATGTGCGAAAAAACTCATAGACAGAAAAAGGAAAAACACACATATTTCAAAAAATTAATAATAATGAAGAACGAATAGGAACAAACACATACAATGATTCCAGTTTCTATGTTAGTTTTGGTAAGGCAGTGCGCGAAAGGGATGCCACTGTGCTCTTTGTTGAATGGTGTTAGTCCTTCAAGCTCCAACTGCTCACTCTCATTAAGACGGGACCCCCTTGTGTAAAAAATGCATGCTTCATCTTTTATGGGGGCATCTTCCTTCGCGTCACCATCATCTGAGCCTTCATCATCATCCTCGTTCTCGAAGGGGGATGTTTCATCTTCAGACCCGTTACCAATCTGGAAAGCAATGTAAACCTCTGGCATGGGCATGGTCATGTCGAAAGAGACCATCTCTCCACCCCCCAGGTGGTTGTCACTAAAGAACTTTGCCCATTCACCCCCGAATATTGAAGTCTTATGGGCCTCCTTGTGCAGCTTGATAGTGTATACATGGCCACTAGCCATGAACAACATAGAGTTCTTGGTTAAGGTGTTGAAATGAACCCTCACACTGCATGGGACAACCTTGATTTCTGAAAAATAAAAAAATCACTCTTGTACTAAACTCATCACTCATTGATAGAGGAGTAAAAAATCAGAAAAGGTGGAAGTAGCTAAATGTGTTGGTCAATGTACCGCAGAAGTCTTGAACTCGTTCCATGCAAAAATGTTGAAACTATTACCACTTTCATCACCGCAGTAGTTCAGACAAACTGCACACAACTTTTCCTACAACAAGTAAAAATAAATGAAATGCAATATTTTGGATAGTGAAACACTAGTGCAACAACATGAAAACTATATAGGCATACCATGGGCATAACTTCTTATGACAAAAACCAACACAACTATCAATAGGGTTACATTTAACAAAACCATACAAGAGATAAAACAATTGAAGACATGAACAACAAGCCATCTTTATATATGAAAAACAGAAAAATGTAAATCTACAATTAACAATGATATAATGAAAATTAAAGGGCCAATACATGATGTAGAAAGCAGCTCTGGGAGAAAAATTGTCACAACAAAAACACTATATGACTTGCAAGGTGAAAAAAACTTAATTATTTGATGCGGCAATTAGCTTTTGTAGCACAACATAGGTGAAAAAAAGACTATTACTGTTAGAATATACAAAAACAGGAAGGGAGAATACACTACCTACACCTAACTATCACAGATGACATGAACAAAATTGCATCAGAGATGCGTATAAAAAATTATGATGAGTCACCTTCTCATACTACCATGGAGCGAATAAACAAAAAAGTGAACAAATTCATATGTTAACAAATAGGTATCAAT
Organism: Aegilops speltoides; assembly: GCA_021437245.1. NCBI lineage: Eukaryota > Viridiplantae > Streptophyta > Magnoliopsida > Poales > Poaceae > Aegilops > Aegilops speltoides. The sequence continues at coordinate 187,288,281 of CM038147.1, forward strand.
CCCATGTTTGGCATATGGAACGATGCAACAAGGAACAAACAGTTCGGCAGGCCAGTAAGGCAAATGTGACGCAGTTCTTGGCCAAATATGTGATGCAATTCTTAGCCATAGTTATGCAAAAAAAACCGCATATAATCATTTGTCCCACAAAAAGAAATGTAAGACGAATTGTAGAAAAATAACATCACAACACACTTTTGGATCTTTTGAGAGGCATGAATAATTGGAAATGCCATCAGTTAGTTATATATATTATCTTCACACTCTAGGAAAACTTTCAACCCCAGTAGGTTACTAAAAACAGGGAACAATAGGTAAAATTCAAAGTAATGCAGCCTAAAAACACACTACATTACAAACTACAACACAAAAAACCTACAACTAAAAACACAAACATGGGATCACCCTACCTACACCCGGAAAACTCACACAAAGGGGAGAATTGACCTATACCCTTTAAATCAAGTCTACTGAAGACACATACAACATGACATACATGTTTTTGTATATTCTACTAGCATCAACTTAAGAAAACTTAAAGAATCAACTTAAAATTATAGGGCTCCATGGATAAAAATGGATATAGGGTGTTTCCAATGAGTTATAAAACCCCTCAATAATGGGTTTCCAAATGGGTCTAACCATGCATCTGTTTGAGACCTCGTGATTTTCCAATAAACACTATGCCACCCCTATCCTGCACCCCCTACCAAGAACACAAACCAATCCAGACGGTCGATGGGTCCGATCTAACAAATACAAACAAGGAGATAGAGGATCTAAAAAGCCTAATAAAAGCAGGAAGGGAATAGTGTGGATGGAGCTAATCTACTTGAAATCTAGGGTTATACCTCAAATCAGGAAAACCTAAAAAAGACAGGGGGGCAAAAAGCTCACTTTATCACCAGTGCTAGCCATTTCTTCACCTGCGGGAGCAAACTAATCGTCGGTCGACTCCTTCCTGCTCACCTCGACTCCTTCCTACTCACGATGACACAAATGGAAGACAAAAGGGGAATGGGGAGAGGAGGAACAAAGAGAGGTGGCCGCGGAATGGAAGAAATAAAAGAGGAAGGGAACAAAGCACCCTGTCCCCTCCACTTCTACAAAAGGCAGGTTGTAGGATTGAAAGTAGGTCTAGAGGGGAGGGGTGATTAGACTACTTGACCAAATAAAAATTTACCCTTTTCCCAATTTTAGTTGTAGGCAAATTTTAGCAACTAGCACAAGTCAAGCAATCAACCTACACATGCAATTCTAAGAGTGTAGCGGCGGAAGATAAAGCATTGCATATGAAAGTAAAGGGAAGGGTTTGGAGAAGGCAAACGCAATGTAGACACGGAGATTTTTGGCGTGGTTCCGATAGGTGGTGCTATCATACGTCCACGCTGATGGAGACTTCAACCCACGAAGGTATGGTTGCGCGAGTCCATGGAAGGCTCCACCCACGAAGGATCCACGAATAAGCAACCTTGTCTATCCCAACATGGCCATCGCCCATGAAGGACTTGCCTCACTCGGTTAGATCTTCATGAAGTAGGCGATCTCCTTGCCTTTACAAACTTCTTGGTTCAACTCCACAACTTGACAGGGGCTCCCAAGCGACACCTAACCAATCTAGGAGACACCACTATCCAAAAGGTAATAGATGTTGTGTTGATGATGAACTCCTTGCTCTTGTGCTTGAAATGATAGTCTCCCCAACACTCAACTCTCTCTTTCTCACAGATTTGGATATGGTGGAAAGATGATCTGAGTGGAAAGCAACTTGGGGAAGGCTAGAAATCAAGATTCTTGTGGTAGGATTGGTATATCTTGATCTCAACACATGAGTTTGTGGTTCTCTCTCAGAAAATGTATGTTGGAAGTGTAGGCACGTTCTGATGGCTCTCTCACAAATGGAGATGGGAGTGGAGGGATATATATAGCCTCCACACAAAATCCAACAGTTACACACATTTGACCCAACTCGGTGAGACCGAATAGATGAACTCAGTGAGACCGATTTAGTTCAAAATGTGAACGTTAGGAATCTTGGTGGGACCGACTGGAACAACTCGGTGTGACCGATGTGCTAGGGCTTAGGGTAAACATCAACTTGGTGGCGCCGATTGCATCAACTCGGTGAGACCAAAGTGCAACAATAAGGCAACAGAGAAGATGTCAAGCAAACTTGGTGGGACCGATTGCACATTTCGGTGAGACCGAAATAAGTACAACAGGCAACAGAGAGGTTGCAAGGCCATCTCGGTGAGACCGAGATCCGTATCGGTGTGCCCGAACTGTTAGGGTTTCTGGCACTGGCTATGTCATATGAACTCGGTGTTGCCGGATGGTAAGAATCGATGGGGCCGAGTTTGACTTTAGGTTTTGGATATATTTGGAATGAGAAAGTGGTTGAGGGCTTTGGAGCAATATCACTAAGCATTTGAGCAAGCAACCCATTAAGCAACACCTCATCCCCTTTTAATAGTATTGGCTTTCATATGCACTTAATGTGATCTTGGATCACTAAAAGTAAAATGAAGAGTTTTGAGTTGTTGTCAATATGTATCCTTAGCATTTTGAGGGGCCCACATTCCTAGTCCATGCCATGCCATTCGTTGAACTTCCTGAAATATTTATCTTAAAAGGGTATTAGTTCAATGAGCTATATGTTGTTATGAATTACCAAAACCACCCGGGGATTAGTTGCACTTTCACAGGCCAATACCAAACCTCAAAAAAGCCCGTGAAAACGGCCAGCAACACAATAAACAGAGGTTGAAAAAAAATGGACCTAACAAAAAAAGCGTGGCTGACTCGAACGGGCCAGCAACCGGACTCGAACTGGAAACGCGGCCGCGGGACAAAAAATCAAAGCAGGATCAAGTTTACGTGAAGACTACAACAATAAATTGAACGGACCACAAGTTAAATGAGACATTGTTAAATCTCATTTAGATGAGATTTAGCAGATCCCTTTTTTCCCGTGGATATGTGTATACTTATATTTGCATGCTAAAAAACATGTCGATGCCCATAACATCGTGCATTTTGCAACGTATTGAGCAGCTACCAGTTTTGAAATTTTCAGATACCTAGCGCTGGATCCTAACCTTTTTCTTCCAAGAAAGAACAGCAGGTCCTGTTTATTGGTTTATTTCCTCATTTAGAACAGTAGCAGATTAAAACCAAATAGAACGACGGCAGAGGGCCTACATGTCATACCCACACAGAGAGGGCCCGCGAGCCGTGGTGGTATATCCAGGGACGGTCTCCGCGCATCCGACTCTAGGTCTGAAAGCAAGGAGCCATGGAGAAGAAGCCCCGCGCCGCCGGCGACGGCCAGGGCGGCGGCGAGGCCTCCGGCAGCGTCGGAGGAGGCCTGGTCGACATCCTCCCCGAAGCGCTCCTGGTGGAGGTTGTTGGCCGGGTGGGGCTAGAGGCCGCCTGCTCCGCCGCCGCATCCTGCCGCGCCCTCCGAGGCGCCGCCGGCGCCGCCTTATCCTCCGTCGCATCCCTAGACCTCTCGGTGAGCCTCGTCGCTTCTTCCTCTCTCGCGCTCCCCGCCTCCCGCCAGAGATGGTCTCCCTTTAATCTGGGGTTTGGTCGCTGTTGCAGGCGTTTACGCCGACGAATGCTATCGCGAATAGGATTCTTGCCGGTAATGGCAGGCTCCGCAGCCTCGCCGTCAATTGCAGCCTACTCAACGACTCCGCGGTCGCTGCTATTGCGAAGGAGAGCCTCCGCGAGCTCTCGCTGCTCAAGTGCTCGTCCTTCTCCCCGTACCTCTTTGTGGTGATTGGTGAGAGGTGCACCAATTTGAGGTATGCCTCTTCAGCAATTTCTTGTTTGCTTATGCTATGGGTTAGATTACAGTTGGACTTGTGATAGTATTAGCTGATATGGTTTTAAAAAACGTATATTGAGTCGAACAGATAGCAGCCAGGGCCTCAACAAGTACAAGGGGCAGTGTTGTGTGTAACCGAGAGAATCAAGATGGACTCCGTGCGCTGCACGGAGGGAGTGGTCTGACTTGCCATTTCAGGCGGTCTGACCAGAGTCTCTCGTGGGTGTCGAGTTTGTCGGGATATCAAATACTCCCTCCGTCCCATAATGTAAGACGTTTTTTGACACTACACTAGTGTTAAAAAGCGTCTTACATTACGGGGCGGAGTAGTAGTATCAGGGGATCCCATGGGGGATGTAGGTTTTGGCTGAACCTTGTCAACAAATAGCGCTGTTAATCAAGCAACATATCATATATTGGGTTTGTATATCGGTTTGGCTTGAACATATCGGATGTCAGACGATACGTAGATATATTGAAGAAAATATATATGGAATTTTTTCAATATCCCTGTTCAAAGAAAACAAAATGTATGGTGTTAATGATCTACTCCCTCCGTCCCATAATATAAGAGTGTTTTTGACACTAGTGTAGTGTAAAAAAACGCTCTTATATTATGGGACTGAAGGAATAGCATAATAAATTTAGATTCCTAGTTTATGAACTTGTTAATTAAGAAACTATTTAATACATATTCACAAAATCCTCACTCTAAGATTAAAAACAATACCTTACATATGTGTTTCTACAAACATTACGCATGACTTTGATACTACGATGAAGTTGTAAATACATTAAAAAAATCACTGATTTGTGATAAATAATTGTGTTCATTGATGTACCGGTCTATATCAATGGGCATATCGGGTCAGATATCGGCCATATTGTCGATATTTCGGTCCACATCGGATCATATGTGAAAATGATATATTATGTTTATATCCGTACAGCCCCAAAACTGATATATCGGCCTACATATATCTACGCTGCATGAGCTGGTACTGTGACTAGTGGAACCAAGCAGGCATGGTATTAGTTGTGGAAGTTAGCATTGGCACTAAGCCATGGAGGCTAATTTCATAACAGTATATTTCTTGAGAAATTGGATTAGGCGCTATGAACTGTTGCCTAGTATCATTGCATTGTAAGGTTTATTGTTGTCCAGGTGGGATGGGCATTGGGAAAATTTGATTTGTACCTGGCATAGTGATTGATTATGTTTCTGTTCTCTAAAAAATGATTTGTTTTCATCTTGACCCAAATTGTGGGAAGTCTGAGCATATTGTATTTATATTCAGATCAATTACACTGGAGATGGCAAACTTGAATGGCAGTGAACATTTTGTGATCTGCAGTAAGTCCATAGCACATATGTTCAAAGGATGTGATTACTTGGAGGTGAGGTGTCTTTGTCACATATGAACACGATACCCTTCTTAACTTAAAAAGATGGAAACGACGTTGCATGTTTGAATAGTTTTTAGATTAGTATCTTTTGAGTACAGTTTAAGTAAAAAACAACCTTCGAGTACTAAAGCATATATATAAAAGTTCAAGTAATATTAGCCATGGATTTTGAGTAATTAGCTATTGGAATAAGTTCATTTGGCTGCTGTGTGCCTGTGCCTAATCTGTGTTTTCAAATCTATCAATGCAGAATCTGTCGCTGAAATTTCCTCTCCTAGCTCCAGGCTCTGTTGATTTTGATTCTTTGGTGCCTGTTATGCCTAGTACCATCAAGGTACTATTGCTAATGCCTGTGGCCAATTGGCAAGCAAAGAAACTCTTCCCCATAAGCGCATCTCTGAAGACACCCTTCAGTGACAGTCTAGAATCACTGTCTTTAGTTCTGGACATAATAACAGATGAACTTGTTACCTTCATCACTAGAAGTCTCTCAAACTTACTTGAGCTCTGCCTAGAAGACAACCCTGGAAGTGAAGCAGATCTGGACAATGATCTGACCAATATTGGGCTGCAAGCACTTGGCTTATGCCAGAATTTGACACATTTATCTCTTACACGCGGTAAGCAGGGTTGTTCTTCCACCTTTAGAAGGGTAAATGACTTTGGGCTACTGATGCTTGCTGAAGGATGCAAGCAACTCCAAACCATTAGGCTTGGTGGGTTTTCTAAAGTGAGAGATGCTGGATATGCAGCCCTTCTCCACTCTTGCAAGGACCTGAGGAAATTCGAGGTCAGTACTGCCTCATGTTTGTCAGACTTGACGTGCCTCGATCTTGATGAGGCAGCAACAAAGATCACAGAAGTGAGGTTGCTGTCCTGCGGTCTCTTAACCAGTGAGACAGCAATATCTCTGTCATCCTGCACCAACTTGGAGGTTCTTGATCTGTCAGGTTGCAGGAGCATTGCAGACTCTGGCCTGTCCTCCATCTCGCAGCTTTCCAAGTTAACTCTATTGGACCTTGCAGGAGCTGACATTACCGATGCAGGTTTGTCAGCACTCGGTAATGGGAGCTGCCCAATATCTTCCTTATGCTTGAGGAGTTGCAGAAGGATCACCAACAACGGCATAGCCTCATTGTTGTGTGGGAGTGGCACCATCAACAAAACCTTGGCCGCGTTTGACATTGGGAATGTACCAAGGATATCAGGTAGAGCCGTCACATTGATCGCCAAGAACTGCGAGCGGATAAGCAGCCTGTGCCTCCGAAACTGCGTCCTCATCACCGATCCATGCCTCGAGACTCTAGGTTTGGACCGGCATGGCTCTGGCAAAAGCACCCTAAGAATGCTTGATCTCTCCTACTGCACTAGGCTGTCCCGCAACTTCCTGAGGCTGTTCGATCCGCTGGTTGACCCACCGCTGTTCCGAGGCCTGCGGTGGCTTGGCGTCGGGAAGAATGTGCTGGAACGTCGCGGGGGCAGTCCGACTGTCGCAGAGATCCTGGAGCGGAAGCCAGGGCTGACGATATGTGGCAGTAACTGCGAGATGGGTTGCAGGAACCAATGCCATCCTGACGTTCGCACCCTGTAATATGCATTGTTCATGGCATTCCGGTTGGTGTTGTAATGCTCTGTTCCATGATGTAACAACACAATTCTTTGGACCGTTTGGTTTTCTCATGTTGTAATTCTTATGATTTGTTTTCTCATGTTGTATTGTAATGAACGGATGGGTTTGTACTACTTCGTCCATTCCTAAATATAAGTCATTTTAGAGATTCCACTATGGACTACTCCCTTCGTTCCGAATTATTTGTTGCACGTATGGATGTATCTAGATGTATTTTAGTTCTAGATATATCCATTTCAGCGATGAGTAATTTGGAACGGAGGGAGTACATACAAAGTAAAATGAGTGAATCTACACTATATACATCCGTATGTAGTTTGTAGTGGAATCTCTAAAAAGACTTATATTTAGGAACAGAGGGAGTAGGAGTTTAGATAATGCAGCTTTCGCATACTATTTTATACTAGTACAAGTGGTAGCTTTATTCTAGTAGTCCAACGTGAGGAAAGATATGATTTACAGCTACCGAGTTGATTTTGTTGTTTGCTTGGTATTTTTTGCTATTGGCAATTTACTTGATTTATGTTGGTTGTTTAGGGGTTAAATAATGAGGGTTATCATGTGGTTCAGAGAAAAATCGATCGAAAAAGGCAATATCAATCCAAGGAAAGTGAAACAAACAAACTACACGAGGAAAGCTGATTGGATCAGCAAAATACTTGTCATCAAAATGAACAAAAAGGGATGTATCTAGAACTAAAATACATCTAGATACATTTCCTTTTATTTTGATGACAAGTATTTCCGGACGGCGTAAGAATCACGCTCATCAGTCCATCACAGCACACCAAAGAAGCGCTGCCAGTGCTGAAGGACTTGCCTATGGCGCGACAGTGCCACAACCTCCACGATAGCAAAGCTTTAATGAGCTGTGATACATACCAAGAAACTAACCCCTCGTGTCACCAACCAAGATGGATTGGAATCAAACCCTTGTTTCAAGCAGCGTATACATGGACATGCTGCACTAAGTATTTCTCAATAAAACAATACCAATGACGCAGCTTGAGAATTTTCAAAGATTTTGCTAAGCATGACCAATTTCAAGAAGACAGGATAAGACCCAGATACGAGTTAACTTGAGCAACATCTATTAAGTCGAACTTTACACGTCAACTCCGGGACAAGAGGGATAATCAATCACCCAGGCACGTCGCGTCACTGATCCAACCCAGAGAGGATAAGAAGATTGAAAAGTCTCGGATACTGCCGGAAGATAGAGCACCTAACTGATTGCACGCAAAATTTGCGTCTAGATATGAGAACTATTTTCAAAATCTCAGCAGCACGGATAACCAGCACCAAAACCTCAGCAGCAGCAGGGCGGCTGGAACCCATCTACATGAAAGCGCCTCGGCCTCCTCTCCTGGCAGGGGATCTCTCATAGGTGGTGTTAAACTTCTCGACCAACTCGTTCATTGTGCTACAAGTCATCAAAGAGTACCATCAATACCAACATCAACACCGGTGCAAGCACAGCAAATTATATGATTTGAGGATACAGAGGAATACGATGTCCACAAAAGGAGCATCTGACAGACAACTTCAATGTAGATGTAAATCCATTTATTCTACTCTGTTGTTCCATACGTATGCAACATTCTTTCTTATCAGAAGGTTTCATGAAAGAAACTGAGGCATACCTTGAACAGTTTGTGAACATTGCAAGGTAAGTCATGAGGAGGGTGTCATTGTATTCCTGGAAACAAAGAGAACATCATCATGTCATAAGATTCAAGGTGAAGTTAAGCAGTTAAAAGTACACAACAAAATGGAGAATAAACCTACCGTTAAGAAGTCATCTTGGAATTTCTCCGATTCCATAGCTGGTAGTCTTCTTACGAGGCTTGAGACTTGCCTAAGAAGTGAATTGTCCAGTGGCATATCACCTGCAGTGATTGACAAGTACTTACACAAATAGTTCGAAGATGCTGCAAATTCTGGCGAAAAAATATGAGGGAACATCAGATCAGTGGCAAAAGACAAACCTTTTTGCATGGCACCGAGGTATTGCTGGATAACACGAACCCTGCTATTGAGCATCTTGATGGCACTGTGTATTCCTGTAAGATGAGCAGCCACTGCTCAAACATGTCAGTGTTAGTATTTTGACCGAAAATGGTACCTTCGTAGTACAAGTACTGAACAACTCTATGACCTTATCCAAGATGCTACAATGATGTTGAACAAAGGATCCTTACATTGAGTTGCTGCAGAGCCACCATCAGATGGTTTCAGATGGGCAACATGATCTACAGATATCCTCTCTGCTTCTACAGTCTAAATCAAATGTACATGTGAATAAGTGTAAATAAAAATAAATCAGAACTAAAAAAACAAATTCAGAGCTAGATCAACCCAAAGAGATTAGAGAATGAAAAAGCCAACCTCAATTGTGTAATTTGATTTGACAAAGATGAGCTGGGGGCCACCATCGATAACATGCAACTCTTGAATTTTGCAATGGCGATAAACAAAGAATTAGCAGCACAGACAGGAAAGTGAACAGGATAAGAGCATTAATGCAATGAAAAACTCAAAACTAGTTACAGAAATATCAGAAGCGAGAAACTTAAGGGCTACCCATACTATAATAGTGATGGCTATAAACTGTTATTTATATTAAAAAAACACTACATGCATAGTTGATGTGCACCCTAAAGCAAAGCTCAATACAACGAACATAAAAAAAACATGATTCATGATCAATTGAACAAGGGCAATGGCCCTGTTTTCCAGAATACACAAAAAACCATGAAGTTGACATGGTTAAGTTAGGTGAGTGCACACAGCAGCAGCAAATGGCACTAGCTCATGGCTTGGCAGGTGTATGGCTCATGGAAACAAACACCAACAACAGCTACCAGAACTCGTTACCCAGGACAATTATTAGGAGTTAAAGCATGCTGTTAATAATAATAGTATGTTACATTGGGTTGATTGATAGGGGTCTAGTCCACAAAGGAATAAGAGTTGTGTCATAGGTAATTTAGTTCAGTCATTTCGATGCAGGCATCTGTTCCTCCAGAGAAATAGCAAAGAGATAGAAGATGAATTGAGTTTGCTTCCAAGTTTTCAAGTCTTGGGAGGTTGGCTAGATATTTCTCTCATCTACTTGTATTTGGTATCTCCAAACCTCTCTTAGTCCTCTCATATTCTTTTTTTTTTCTGTTAGCAGGAAATCTGTAAATTCAACTGTCCTCTCATTAGTCTCATTTCAACATGTTCCTATCTTTCCCTTCCGAAACCCTAATCCCGTGGAAGCCACTCCATCTGCCACCCTATGCATGTTAGTTGTTTCAACGTGAAACCAAGGTGTTCACATCATACATAAACAAATTTTGTAGAACCAAAAAGAAGACATGCCAATAGCATCACTTGAATAATAATACAAATTGTAGATCAGATTAACCTACCACTCTCATAAATAGTCACAGGGAGATCCTTCTGGGAGTGGTTGATTGCAGGATTCAAGAGAAGATAAACAGGGCTTTCATTAATGTCCATCAGCTGGATCATAGAAAAACAAAGTTACATGGAGGCAAATGAATATTACATACAGCAGATCATATCCATGTCGAAAAGCGATATTCCTCTCAAAAGCAAGTTTCATATGGTCTCTAATTATTTGGTGTCGCACTTGAACAAAACCGACCAATGTACCAGAGTTTGAGAGTAGCTCTGCATCATGTCAACATAGGTAATGTATGTTGCTGCGGGCCATGACATAGGCCGTGCACCATTTTGACATAAAACATGTTCGAAAAATACTTTACATCTAGTGTTAAGTTGATTCGGTTTCAAAGGTAATGCTGGTCCATACATGTGATTTAAGAGTTCGCAACAGTTGCATAGGCTTTGATTGAGAACAGATGTAATATGCACTCTGCACAAAAGATGAACAAAATTATCTAGTTTATCCTACAGACAAACTGAACCTCATCAGAAGCATAACCGGGCCTTGGTTTATGGGTAGCAATAATTACCTATCATCTGTTCCACCACCCATTTTTAACACTACAACAAGAGAACTCTCAGACTTCCATAGGCACTAGGCAACTTATTTCCACAATTTTGCAAGTACATACATGGATGGAATGCAATGACGCACAGTAAATCACTTCCAAACACTTTCAAACAAATAAAAAACAAAATCGTTCTATGCACAACAATACAAGAAACCATGTTCTCTACTCATCTTCTACCTCCTCTTTCCACACGACACTAAAAACCAACCAACGTTCAAGAGTAGTACATCACACCAGATCACAATTGCACCTTTTTTTTTGTAACAAGAGCAGGAATCAAGCACATTGTCAGTCTCGAGGATTAGGAACTTGAAAAAAGGATTGTAAGTACTCACAGCCTTGTGGATTAGGATGTCAGTATCCTGCACATCGCTCCCAGTCGAGTACCAGCCCAGCACATAGAACTCAGGGAACACCTTCTTATCTGCAGAGGCACAATTGCAGCACGAACTAATCAGACCACGCACAAACCCCAAATTATATTCCTACTATGCGCACCAAACCCTAGAAACAGATGTGCGGTCGGCTTACAGAGCTCAAGCTTCTTCTCCAGGAAGGCGCGCTCGAGCGTGCCGGTAACGGGGTCGAGGACGAGCTCGAAGCTGTTGAAGATCTCGACCGTCCGGCCGCGCTGCACCCCGATCACGCACCCGAAGACCCTAGGCGGCTCCGCGGGCGCCGAGGAGCCTTCGGCGGAGCAGGAGGCCTGCGCCTTGCCAGGCGACGGGACTTCAGCGGGGAAGGAGGCCTGGGCCTTGACGCGGGTGTAGTGGTCGGAGACGTTCACGATGACGAGGGGGTGGAGCTTGAAGGTGAGGCCGCTGCTGGAGGTGGCCGCGGTGGAGGGTGGCTGGGCGGACGCCGCTGGATCAGAGGGCGTCGACATCGTCGGAGGGGGAGGGCGACCGGTGCCCTAGCTAGCGCCGGCGAGATGGGAGACAGCGACGGCGAGGGTCCGTGGTGGGGTTTTGCGCTGTTGTCCTTTGGTGTGCCTGCTTAGGTTTCGGGCTTGTATACAGTATACGTGGTGACCCGGGTGGATAACCTGGGCTCGCTGGGCCGAAAGAAAGGTGTGGTTAAGTTAAACGGGCCTGCGAGTTAAACGGACCCACCCTGCGCTCCGGCGGCCGCACCCAGCCCAGAGAATAATTCAGTTAGGGCCTCTTTGAAGGATTCAATGGCTGACAGAGGGAGATAGTAATACGCAGTTTTTTCAGAAAAAAGCAAGTGCGAGGAGGGCAAAGAACAAAATTATACAGCTTCAGAAGGAGGATGGTTCACTGACTAGTGATCCGGAAGAGATGGCACAGATGGCCAGTAGCTTTTATGCGAACCTTTATGCATCTGAGGGCACTATTGGGATGGAAGAGGTCCTCTCCCACATACCTACAAGGGTTGATGGAGCGATGAATGCGGCCCTGAACAAAGCATATAGCAATGAGGAGGTGAAGAATGCTCTGTTTCAAATGTTTCCCACCAAATCCCCGGGGCCTGATGGTTTTCCCGCACATTTTTTCCAGCGACATTGGGAGCTTTGTGGTGATGAGGTAACCAGTATGATCATTCGAGTGCTGAATGGAGAGGACTCACCGGAAGAAATCAACAGTACGTTCATTGTGATGATTCCCAAGATAGCAAGTCCAAAACTTCTAGGACAGTTCCGGCCGATAAGTCTTTGTAATGTGATCTTCAAGATTGCTTCAAAGGTCTTAGCAAACAGGCTGAAACTCATTCTTCCTGAGGTCATCTCCGAGGAGCAATCGACGTTCGTTCCAGGACGGCTCATCACCGATAACTTTATAACTGCCTATGAGTGTTTACACTATATGAAAACAAGGAGAGTTAAGGGAAACAGATTCTGTGCATTGAAACTGGACATGATGAAAGCGTATGATCGGTTGGAATGGTCATATCTTAGGGCTGTGATGCTCAAACTTGGCATAAGCCCTCGCTTCACGGAAACAGTAATGAGGTGCGTCACATCGGTATCGTTTTCAGTACTGTTTAATGGTGGAGTTTTAGACTCTTTCAGGCCTTCCCGTGGTGTCAGACAAGGAGACCAGATTAGCCCTTATCTTTTCCTATTGGCGGCCGAGGGATTATCGTGCTTGCTTAAAGGGACGGAGGGAGTCAGAGGCATCAAAGTTGCTCCGTCAAGCCCGGAGGTGAATCACCTACTGTTCGCTGACGACAGTCTTCTGTTCTTTGAGGCAAATAGCACGGCAGCAAACCGGGTTACAGAGTTGCTGCACAAATATTGCAATGCATCGGGCCAAAGAATCAACATGGATAAATCATCAATCTTTTTCAGTAAAGGGGTGTCGGAGAATACCCGGGGGGGTAAAGAATGTTCTCAATGTTCATAATGAGTCTTTGTCAGAAAAGTACCTTGGCTTGCCTTCGGACGTTGGAAGATCAAAAGAGGGGTGTTTCAAATACCTTAAAGATAGGGTGTGGAAGCATGTCCAGGGGTGGATGGAGAAATGCCTGTCCGCCGGAGGTAAAGAGGTTTTGATCAAATCGGTAGCCCAAGCCATTCCGACTTATTCTATGTCATGCTTTAAACTACCCCGTGGACTTTGTGAACACATCAACGGTCTTTTGAGGAAATTTTGGTGGGGAAGTAAAAGGGGGGAGAGGAAGACGGCTTGGGTATCATGGAGGACGATGTCAACGTCTAAGCATATGGGCGGCATGGGCTTTCGGGATATAGAACTCTTTAACTTGGCACTTCTCGCCAGGCAAGTCTGGAGATTAATGCAAGAGCCAAACCCCCTAAGTGCTCGAATTATCAAAGCAAGGTATCATCCAGATAGTGACATATTAACAGCAAGCGTGGGCTCCAACCCGTCGCAAGTTTGGAGATCTTTACTGGAAGGAAGAGATGTGCTAAATTTGGGCTTGATAAAGCGGATTGGCACGGGGCAGGAGACGTGGATCTGGCATGATAACTGGCTTCCAAGGGACTTTAAGCTTCGGCCACTTTGCACCATATCACAAAACCCGCCACAGTTGGTGTCTGAATTGATCGATAGTGCATCAAAGACGTGGAATGTTCAGAAGCTGTATGATCATTTTGTCGGCCCGGATGTTGATGTCATTAAAAACATCCCGCTAAGCTCTCGTGCACAGAACGATTACTGGTCCTGGCATTATGATAAACGAGGGGTGTTTTCCGTCCGGTCGGCATACTGTGATGATTACCGCATCCGGAGCAGCGGAGGCGTGGTGGAGCAAATAAGTGACATTCCAATCCAGAGGCGCATAAGAAATCATGGTCGTGCTTGTGGAAGGTGAAGGTTCCAGCCAAGGTGCGTGTGTTTACATGGCGGTTGGCACATACATCGCTACCGACTGGAACGACGAGGCATGAACGGAAGATGGCGGATACAAACGTGTGCTCAATCTGTAATTCAGCTGAAGATACATGGAGGCATTCACTTTTTGAGTGTCGGATGGCGAGGTGTGTTTGGGCATTGGTAGATGAGGATACCTTGGAGCATGTGATTTCAACCCGGATACAAGACGCGCGTCTATGGCTTTTTCGGTTGTTTGAGGCCCTGAATCAACAGGAATTAGCTTGGGTATTGGTAACCATGTGGGCCATTTGGTGGGCACGAAGACGAGCCATTCATGATGGGGAATTTCAGAGTCCTTTGAGCACTATGAGCTTCATAAACCGATATCTTGAGGACCTGAATATAGCCTCTGCCCGCGGTCGGAACAAAGCAACGACCACAGCGCACACCAAGAGGTCTAGCACATGGCTAAAACCGGCCACTGGTAACGCAAAGATGAATGTAGATGGTGGTGTCTCGAGGAATGGAGCACGAGGAGCAGCGGCTGTTATATGTAGAGATGAAGCGGGAGTTTTTTTGGGAGCTTCTGTAGTTGTTTTTGATGGCCTAGTGGACCCACCAAGTTTGGAAGCACAAGCATGTAATGAAGCTCTATCGTTAGCCAAAGATCTGAATTTGCGGCGAGTTCAGGTGGCCTCGGACTGCTTGGAGGTTGTGAACAACATCAACAAGGGTGGAGCGCCTGTGTATGGCCCGGTCTTGCATGAGATAAAGGAGCGGGTGAATGATCTTGAGTTTGTCAATTTTTCTTTCGAATTTCATGAGTCGAACCATGAAGCTCATGCTTTGGTTAAGGCTGCTACTTCCTTGGCAGTCGGGCGCCACGTGTGGCTAGGGATTACACCCAATATAGTTTGTATTCCGCACACTGTGATGAATGAATAAAATCCCTTTTGCCCCTAAAAAAGGATTTATTTTTCTATGGAATCCTTTGGATCATAGGATTGAGTCTACCAAATTCCTATGCCCCCATCCTATAGGCAAACCTTTTTTTTATTTTTCCTTCGGAAGGTACGATGCACCTCACTCAATCTCTCCCTACTCTCTCTCATCAGCCCCCCTAGAATTCCTATGTTTCATTGTAATGCACCATCCAAAGACACTTAGGCTGGTCATAGTGGGGAGTAACTTAGACTAGTAACATACATATGTTACTAGTCTATGTTACTACCTTCATAGTGGGTAGTGTCATAGGTGTGGTAACATAGTTGCCTTCATTTATTACTTTGTAGACTCATTATGCATTGGAAACCGCTATGTGATGGTAACATATTATGTTACTCTATTTGCCTCTCTCCTCATTAACTACTTGCCACATCACCATTTTTGCTTATGTGGCATCTATGTTACTACTTATGTTACTCCCACTATGACCAGCCTTAGGGCTTCTTTAGATCACAGGATTAGAAAACAAAGGAATTTGACGGGATTGTAGGTGCAAAACAGAGGAAAACTGCAAGAATGGTCATTTGGATGGAACACGGGAAAAACACGTAAAAGTGCCTCGATCCTACGCGAATCAGTGTAAAAAAGAGGTTATAGTGGATGTTGAAATTCCTACAGGATTGAGGTGTAGGAATGCAATCCATAGGAATTTTGGAGGTGTCGTTCTTTTGATCCAAAGGGCTTCCTTAGGGGGGGGATCCAATGGATTGGAATCCTCCAATATTCCTATGAAAATCCTTCAATCCAAAGAGGCCCCTACTCCAGGAATCCTGTGTTTTAAAATTCTGTAGGATCCTACGGTACATGTCATCTCAATCTTGCGATTTTTCCTATTCCTGCAGTCCAAAGAAGTCCTTATTGTTACCAACTTTTTGTAATTTTAGTTTTCTTAGTTTTATTATCCAATGACCATCTGACATGTCTTGCATTTACATCCGACTTACAACAACGGGGACATTTCAGTTCCTTGGGTGCTTAGCCATCCAACCTTCCAATCTTGAATGCTGCCATCCCTATCTTATGAACAAGTTTGCATCTTCATATATGGCTATCTTTCTAGCCTTTAGAGGTTTAGTTGTCATCTACGACCGACACTTATGTACATGCAATAAACATTAATTTAAATGCTTACCTTGGTAATCACTTATCAGTCATACTACTGAATTAAGATGTACAGTCAAAAATGAATCCCAACTAAGTAACAATAAATTAATGAAGTGTTCAGATCCTCTAGATTATCAGGGTTAGTTATTGGAGGCCCCAGCTTGTTGAACAAACATGATCACTATCGGCCTTCGTCCAGACTTTAGGGAGTTAATAAAGTTGAAGCAAAAGCGTGAAAAAAAAAACATAATTTGTTGTAAATCCTAGAGCATACCGAATACTATTCCATTGGCATGTGAGACATATTGCACCATACATAGAGAAAATATCGAAAGTGTTTGACTTGTGGGGTCGAAGAGATAACATCATTGCCTAGGTTCGATGCAAATGTTCCAAGTTGTTTGTTAGATATGTGTTGAATCATTTGTATGATATAGGTCACAATTGGACTTGGAATTGTATGACATGTAGATAGAATATAATGACACAAAAAAACACAACTTTTCCAATCTGGAAATTTGTAGTAGGTTAGCCCAAACAAAATTAGAACATTGCTTATTTTGATAAAAATGTGGCATGAAACTTCAAAATTTACACATATCAAGGATCCACGTGATGTTGATGTCACATTCACCAGAATATGCAAATGAGGCATGTCCTTACTGGATCCCGACGACACCATGTAAGGCACTTAACCTTGTCCCGCTAAGACAGATGCATAGTGCGGAGGCATGGCCCATTATATTAAGTGAGTCCACCTTTCACTCTGGTTTTTGGTAGATTTCAGGGAAACCACTTTCGTTTCGGTTTGGGCTGAAATTGGGGAATTTTTCTCGGGGTTCTCTCTATGTCTATTATATGAGTTTTCTCTATGTGTAGAGCCAAACAAGAAAAGGAGATGTGCGGTAGGGTTCATATGTTGATGTTGTGTGCTGATTAGAGGAGCATGAACAGGGGTGGGGACTAAAGGAAATATGCCCTAGAGGCAATAATAAAGTTGTTATTTTATATTTTCTTATATCATGATAAATGTTTATTATTCATGCTAGAATTGTATTAACCGGAAACTTGATACATGTGTGAATACATAGACAAAACACCGTGTCCCTAGTATGCCTCTACTAGACTAGCTCGCTGATCAAAGATGGTTAAGTTTCCTAGCCATGGACATGTGTTGTATTTGATGAACGGGATCACATCATTAGTGGAATGATGTGATGGACAAGGCCCATCCATTAGCTTAGCATAATGATCGTTCAGTTTTATTGCTACTGCTTTCTTCATGTCAAATACATATTCCTCCGACTATGAGATTATGCAACTCTCGGACACCGGAGGAATGCCTTGTGTGCTATCAAATGTCACAACATAACTGGATGATTATAAAGATGCTCTATAGGTATCTCTGAAGGTGTTTGTTGGGTTGGCATAGATCGATATTAGGATTTGTCACTCCGAGTATCGGAGAGGTATCTCTAGGCCCTCTCAGTAATGCGCATCATATGAAGCCTTGCAAGCAATGTGACTAATGTGTTAGCTGCGGGATGATGCAATACAGAACGAGTAAAGAGACTTGCCAGTAACGAGATTGAACTAGGTATGAAGACACCGACTATCGAATCTCGGGCAAGTAACATACCGATGGCAAAATGATGACCCACAAGTATAGGGGATCTATCATAGTCCTTTCGATAAATAAGAGTGTCGAACCCAACGAGGAGCAGAAGGAAATGACAAGCGCTTTTCAGTAAGTTATTCTCTGTAAGCACTGAAAATATCAGTAACAGATAGTTTTTTGATAAGGTAATTCGTAACGGGTAACAAGTAACAAAAGTAAACAAGGTGCAGCAAGGTGGCCCAATCCTTTTTGTACCAAAGGACAAGCCTAGACAAGCTCTTATATAAAGCAAAGCGTTCCCGAGGACACATGGGAATTATTGTCAAGCTAGTTTTTATCATGCTCATATGATTCGCGTTCGTTACTTTGATAATTTGATATGTGGGTGGACCGGTGCTTGGGTGTTGTCCTTACTTGGACAAACCTCCCACTCATGATCAACCCCTCTTGCAAGCATCCATAACTACGAAAGAAGAATTAAGGTATACCTAACCACATCATGAAACATATGGATCCAAATCAGCCCCTTACGAAGCAACGCATAAACTAGGGTTTAAGCTTCTGTCACTCTAGTAACCCATCATCTACTTATTACTTCCCAATGCCTTCCCCTAGGCCCAAATCATGGTGAAGTGTCATTTAGTCGACGTTCACATAACACCACTAGACGAGAGACAACATACATCTCATCAAAATATCGAATGAATACCAAATTCACATGATTACTTATAACAAGACTTCTCCCATGTCCTCAGGAACAAACGTAACTACTCACAAAGCATATTCATGTTCATAATCAGAGTGATATTAATAAGCAATAAGGATCTGAACATATGGTCTTCCACCGAATAAACCAACTAGCATCAACTACAGGAGTAATCAACACTACTAGCAACCCACAGGTACCAATCTGAGGTTTTGAGACAAAGATTGGATACAAGAGAGGGTTTGAGAGGAGATGGTGCTGGTGTAGATGTTGATAGAGACAGACCCCCTCTCGATGAGAGGATCGATGGTGATGACGATGGCGACGATTTCCCCCTCCCGGAGGGATGTTTCCCCGGCAGAATAGCTCCACCAGAGCCCTAGATTGGTCCTGCCCAGGTTCCGCCTTGAGACGGCGACGCTTCATCCCAAAAGCTTCTCTATGATTTTTTCTAGGGTAAAAGACACAATATAGCAGAAGATGGGAGTCGGGGGCCTGCCAGGGGGCCCACGAGGCAAGGGCGCGCCCAGGGGGGTAGGGCGCGCCCTCCACCCTCGTGGCTGGCTGGTGGCCCCCTCTGGTGCTTTCTTCACCAGATATTTGTAATATATTCCAAAACTGATCTTCGTGAAGTTTCAGGACTTTTGGAGTTGTGCAGAATAGGTCTCTAATATTTGCTCCTTTTCCAGTCCAGAACTCCAGTTGCCGACATTCTCCCTCTTCACGTAAACCTTATAAAATAAGAGAGAAAAGGCATAAGTATTGTGATATAATGTGTAATAACAACCCATAATGCAATAAATATCGATATAAAACATGATGCAAAATGGACGTATCAACTCCCCCAAGCTTAGACCTTGGTTGTCCTCAAGCGAAAGTCGATATCGAAAAATATGTCCACATGTTTAGAGATAGAGGTGTCGATAAAATAAAATACGGACATGAGGGCATCATGATCATCTTTAGAACAACAACATATATTGTCACGTGATTTCTTATGCTAAAGTAACAATCTATTCACAATGTAAAGTATGAATCTGAAACTTCATTGAAAACTAACAAACTATGATCTCAAACATTGAAGTAATTGCAATTTAACATAACATCAGAAAGAGTCAATATAAGAGCTTTTCAGCCAGTCCACATACTCAACTATCATTTAGTCTTTCACAATTGCTAACACTCACGCGATACTTATGGGTACAAATTTTCAATCGGACACAGAGAAAGATAGGGTTTTATAGTTTCGCCTTCCAACCTTTTACCTCAAGGGTAATGTCAACAATAATACTTTATGAAAACCTACATCCAAGTGGATATATATATCAGGATCTTTCCAACACATAGTTCTTGCCAAAGGATAAAGTGTAAAAAGGAAAGGTGAAGATCACCATGACTCTTGTATGAGGGTAGAAGGTAAAAATAAAAGATAGCCCCTTCGCAGAGGGAAGCAGAGGTTGTCATGCGCTTTTATGGTTGGATGCACAAAATCTTAATGCAAAAGAACATCACTTTATATTGCCACTTGTGATAGGGACCTTTATTATGTAGTCCGTCGCTTTTATTTCTTCCATATCACAAGCTTGTATAAAGCTTATTTTTTTCACAGTAATAGATCATACATATTAAGAGAGCAATTTTTATTGCTTGCACCGATACAACTTACTTGAAGGATCTTACTCAATCCATAGGTAGGTATGGTGGACTCTCGTGGCAAAACTGGGTTTAGGGATTTTTGAAAGCACAAGTAGTATCTCTACTTGGTGCAAAGAATTTGGCTAGAATGAGGGGGAAAGGCAAGCTCAACATTTTGAATGATCCATGCCAATATAACTTATTCGGATATATAAGGAAACATAACCCATTATGTTGTCTTCCTTGTCCAACATCAACTTTTTAGCGTGTTTAGTGCTCACAATTACAAAAGATGTCCAAGATAGTATATTTATATGTGAAAGCCTCTCTTTCTTTATTACTTCCTATTAATTGCAACGATGACCAAAACTATGTTTGTCAACTCTCAACAACTTTTATTCATCATACTCTTTATATGTGAAGTCATTACTCTCTATAAGATCAATATGATCTATTTATTTCTTTTTATTCTTTCTTTAATTCCCTCAAGATCATAGCAAGAAGGCAAAGCACTCAACTCAAAACTACTCTTTATTATATAACTCGCGAACTCGATTACATAGATAGAGACTAAAACAAAACTCAAAGCTAGATCATACTAAAACTTTATTCTACTATCAAGATATAACCAAAAGGATTGAACTAAGAAAAATGATAAAGATAGAGGTGTGATGGTGATACGATACCGGGGCACCTCCCCCAAGCTTGGCAGTTGCCAAGGGGAGTGCCCATACCCATGTATTTATGTCTCTTTCTTTGGAGGTGGTGATGTGATATTCTTGGTGATGATGCCCCTTAGGATATGATTCTCTTCCTCGAGCTTATTAACTTGCTGCTTCAGATCCATTATTTCCTTACGGAGTTTACCCATAATGATTAAAGAGCCATTCACCCATGGATGTTTGATAGCTGCGGGAGAAAAGGCAACACTCTTTTTCATGTTTTCATAAGAAAGAAATCTAGCATTGGGAGGGATGACCGAATTGGGAATTGCTGAGCTCTGAAGTTCCTCCAGCATGAATCTGGCTTGAAGACGAGAGGTACCTTCTTGATCCTCCTCCATGGCATTCACCCTTTTCAAGTCGGCTCCATCTCTTCCTCCTTTGATGGCCCAAAGTGATCAGATTCGCTGTTTGCTCTTGGCCCCGGTGTCGGATGAGATACCCGACTCTCCCCAACTAACTCTTGAGAAGACATCCTGCTCTGGCAGAAATAGCTCAAAACAAAAACAAAGGATTTCGTCGTGGTACGGTGGTCAAAACCTTAGGGAGAATATATAATGATTTTTTACCGACCACAAGAAGTAGCGTGCAAGAAAACGGAGTCCAGAGGGCACACGAGGTGGCCACGAGGCAGGAGGCGCGCCCAGAGGGGTAGGGCGTGCCCTACACCCTCGTGGCTGCCTCGTGTCTCTTTCAGACTACTTTTAATTTTCCTAATTTTTTAAATATCCCAAAACGGAGAAAAAATGCTATTAGAACAGTTTTGGAGTCGGTTTACTTACCGTACCACATACCTATTCCTTTTCGGAGTCTGAAATGTTCTGGAAACTGTCCCTTATGTACTCCTCCGCGGTTACGGTGTCAATTATATTGGTTTCAACATTTATGGGATTACCTGAGATATAATGTTTGATTCTTTGACCGTTTACCACCTTCGGATTTCTGCCTTCGACGTTAATGATTTTGATGGCACCGAAACGATAGGCCTCCTCGATAATGTAAGGACCTTCCCATTTAGAGAGAATTTTTCCTGCAAAAAATCTTAAACGAGAGTTGTATAGCAAAACATAATCACCTACGTTAAACTCACGCTTGTGTATCCTTTTGTCATGCCATCTTTTAACTTTTTCTTTAAACAACTTGGCATTCTCATAGGCTTGAGTTCTCCATTCATCAAGCGAGCTAATGTCAAATAACATTTTCTCACCGGCAAGTTTGAAATCATAATTGAGCTCTTTAATAGCCCAATATGCCTTATGTTCTAGTTCAAGAAGTAAGTGACACGCTTTTCCATAAACCATTTTATACGGAGGCATACCCATAGGATTTTTATAAGCAGTTCTATAAGCCCATAATGCATCATCAAGTTTCTTGGACCAATTCTTTCTAGATCTATTAACAGTCTTTTGCAAAATCAATTTAATCTCTCTATTACTCAATTCTACTTGACCACTAGACTGAGGATGATATGGAGATGCAATTCTATGATTAACATCATACTTAGCAAGCATTTTACGAAAAGCACCATGAATAAAATGTGAACCACCATCAGTCATTAAATATCTAGGGACTCCAAACCTCAGAAAAATTAACTTCTTTAAGCATCTTAATAGAAGTGTTATGATCAACACTACTAGTTGGAATAGCTTCTACCCACTTAGTAACATAATCAACAACAACTAAATATGTGTATACCCATTGGAGGAAGGAAAGGGTCCCATATAATCAAAGCCCCAAACATCAAATGGGTTCAATAACAAGTGAATAATTCATAGGCATTTCCTGACGTCTACTAATATTACCAATTCTTTGACATTCATCACAAGACTAGACAAACTTTGAGCATCTTTGAAGAGAGTAGGCCAATAAAAACCAGATTGCAATACCTTATGTGCAGTTCTATCTCCAGCGTGGTGTCCTCCGTAGGCCTCGGAGTGACACTTGCGTCGGATCTGTTCCTGTTCATGCTCAGGTACACAACGTCTAATAACACCATCTACTCCTTCTTTATAAAGGTGTGGGTCATCCCAAAAGTAATGTCTTAAATCATAGAAAAACTTTTTCTTTTGCTGGTATGTGAAACTAGGTGGTATAAATTTAGCAACAATATAATTAACATAATCAGCATACCATGGAGCAGTACGAGAAGAATTTATGACAGCTAATTGTTCATCAGCAAAGCTATCATCAATAGGTAGTGGGTCATCAAGAACATTTTCTAACCTAGACAAGTTGTCTGCAACGGGGTTCTCAGCTCCCTTTCTATGAATAATATGCAAATCAAATTCTTGTAGCAAGAGAACCCATCTAATAAGTCTAGGTTTAGCATCTTTATTATCCATAAGATATTTAATAGCAGCATCACTAGTGTGAATAGTTACTTTGGAATCTACAATATAAGGTCTGAACTTATCACAAGCAAATACAACTGCTAAAAATTCTTTTTCAGTAGTAGCATAATTTCTGTGGGCGCTGTCTAGAGTTTTACTAGCATATTGGATAACATTTAATTTCGTATCAACTCTTTGTCCTAGAACAGCACCACCGACATAATCACTAGCATCACACATAATTTCAAAGAGTAAATTCCAATCAGGTGGCTGAACAATAGGTGCAAATCAAGGTTTTCTTAAGTATTTCAAATGCTTCTACACAATCATCATCAAAAAAAATAAAGGAACATCTTTTTGCAAGAGATTAGTGAGAGGCCTAGAAATTTTAGAGAAGTCTTTAATAAATCTCCTATAGAAACCAGCATGACCAAGGAAACTTCTTATACCTTTGATATCTTTAGGACACGACATCTTTTCAATAGCATCTATTTTAGCTTTATCAATTTCAATACCTTTTTCAGAAATTTCATGCCCCAAGACAATACCTTCATTATTAAGAACAGTAAAACTGCACCTAGTCCTGCAATCTCAGGAATTAGGCGTTTTTGGCTGTTCGATTTCGTTGGTTAAACGTTATTGATCGTTCGATCTAAAGTAAATGCGATGTTTGCCGCGAAGTGGGCCTGAAGTCGCGAGGGAACCTACCCCCATAGCTATTTTGGAGCCTAGTGGTTAATTGGGCCAGTTTTTCATACTCGGCCCAAGGCAGCGAAGCCCACTTAACGTTGTAGAAAATGAAAACCAGCGAACGAGCACCAAGACTCGTCGCTGCTCATGCTGCCCGTTCCTCTCCCCACCGCCGCACACGATGACATCTCCTCTCTCCTCCCTTCCCTGCACACCGCTGTCGCTGCCTATGCCTCCGCATCCCTTGGCCATCTCGTGGCAGACCCCCGCCACCGCCGACTGGAACCCTGCCACCGCGGCCGTATTCCCGACATTTCGCCTAGATCCCGCCGCGTCCAGGCCATCCACCGTCCCGTCGTCAACGCCTTCACTCACCAAGCGCCTCCCCATCCCTCCTCTGCATTCTTGGCAGCGCAAGCCGGCCCCTCGAACTTCGGTTCTGGCTCTCTTCGAACGGATCGGATACATGTGCGGTGGTTCATGCGTGAGCGATCTTAAACTATGTCGCCTTTTTGAAATGGAATCCAACAACTAGACCGCAAGAATCAAGCAGCAGCTCACCTCCATAGCCTACAGTGACGGCAAGGTCCATATGCTCATCTCAACCCCTATGTTTTCTCTGCATTTTATTTATACCTGCAGCACCTACCAGTTATGTATGATGCTAAATTTTGGAGACTGAAATACACTGAACAAGTGCTACTTTCTATTCATGGATCTGTCGTGCTTGATTCCATCCCCTGGATGTGCTTTGGCAAAGAGTTTTATATAATATATTAATACTCACAGATGATCTATTAGTGTATGTGCTTTGACGGTTGCATTGGATACAGGTTTGTTGATCCACTAATAGACGGACAGTACTCCTGATCAAGCTAAAGTGGTCAAGGGCTCACCAGACTATATCAGAGTCAATCAATACAAAACTAACATTGCAAAGGGGCAAAAATTGATGCAGCGGGTTATGTGAGTTTCCTGTCTTAAGCTGCAAGTTTTACATCAATATATATATTGCGCCTCATCCTTAATTTATAGCCAAAACTTTGCAGTTGAGTGAAATGGCAAACCGATTGGACCAAGGGTATGAACCTCTTAGCTGAAACCTTTCTCAACTTTACTTTCTCCGAGCATAAGTTCAAAATTAACATGGTAAATCCTTTTCGGTTCGTGAATTCTTACAAGCGAAATCTAAATGGCTTTATATCATCCTGAGGGTAATGTACTGATGTGTGCACTACATCAGTCAGAAGTATGGAAACCCAGGGATTGTCATAACTGAAAATGGTACTGGAGCTCCATATCTCTTTGTTCTGTCTCGTGCCTCTGAATCATCTTGTCATGCGTATATACTAATGTCGTTGTCATGTTGCCAGGAATGGAACAAGCAGGGAACCATAGCTCAATGGAGGAGGTGAGGCGATTGGCGTGACATGCAACCAGATGGCCCTCCAACTTGGCCAAGCTGATACAGTGGCAGGTTACTGGGCCTCGGAGGGAAGCTGTCGGAGGCCGCCAGTCCTCGCTGCTGAAGTCGAACACCAGTATGTCGCGTGCGTACACCTCCTTGAACTTGGCACTGGCATAAAGGGCCAGAAAGTAGGCGACCCCATTGATTACAGCGACGCCGTCGCTGTTGGGCACCATCTTTAACGAAGCGCTCCCCGTATCCCTCCAGCCACTGTCACTGAGGCCAAGGGTGAGGATCTTGCAGATTTCCGGCTCATGGTACCTACCCGAAGTGTTCTGGCAGAGTCTGACAAAGCGCTCCCTGTATCTATATGTTCTGGCTAATCTCGACCTAATCCAGGTCATCTATGGAATGGAACTGAAAATCCAGAGTCATTTGAAATAACAGTTGAGGAACAAAAGAAGATACTACTTCAAAGGTCAGTTAGCCTCAACTCTCTGGAGTTCGCTTTTTCCTTTTTCCTGTTGTTAAAACTGATGTTGAGTATTTTATGGCTTTTTCTTGGTCAGTTTTGTATTTGTTCACTACAGGATGAATCACATATCTAGAGATAATGTTGTGGAGCAACTTCTACTTTGCCGGGCATGTTACAGAAACATTTTGCTTAGTTGAATTTAAAATCATTTTTTAAAATTTCCATCTGAATTAGTTGTACAACTGAGTTTCCAACTTGACTTTGCTTATCTAAAGCCCTGCTATGCACTCCATAATTAATGGGTGTACTTTCTAGAGGGCCAATGATCCTTATTTTTTTTTGCAAATGGCACTTATTGTGAAGTTTTGTCCAATCGTCACACATGTTTTGGTTGACGCACTCATATATTTGCAGAAATTTGAACATGTATACATTTATTTCATTTTTTAAGTGAACAATATTTCTTTCCATTTGCATCAAGTGTTAGTGCCAGGCCGCATGACCTCCATTTCCATCAAGTGTTAGTCCCAGGCCGCATGATCTCAATTTGAGAAAGAGGTACACCATCTATGCAGCATTGCATTGTCGTAACCTCTTTCTACTGAGTGTAATGTGAATCTGTGATGGATGCAAAAATATGATAATGGCCTACCCTTTATAAAGATAAAGGATAATTATTGCCATGAAGTATACGTAACGAATATGAATGATTCCATAATAATGATGCGTTTCACCTATAGTTTTACTACCCATTCAGTGTTGGCATTTATGCACTTAAAACCAACGTTCCTCTCCTCTCCCCAACTGTCCACCTTACTCTGTAATTCTGTATATAAAAAAACTCAAACAAAATTTGGTCCAACGAAAACATAGCCCTGAATGCCAACGGAGCAACTTACACTTCATTACGGTAACTTTTAACCAACAAAGCACACCTACAATAGACAATATGCAACAAAATTCACAATCAATTAATTATCTTCTTCCAAAAGATTACAGAATTCAAGGGAGAAAATTTATAGCAAATTTAAAATATATAATCGTACCTATGACCGATCACTTAATACAAGAAGTTTCAATGGAGAATGTAACCACTGACTACAACA
Organism: Aegilops speltoides; assembly: GCA_021437245.1. Classification (NCBI taxonomy): domain Eukaryota; kingdom Viridiplantae; phylum Streptophyta; class Magnoliopsida; order Poales; family Poaceae; genus Aegilops; species Aegilops speltoides. Next base: position 187,315,276 of record CM038147.1, read on the forward strand.
AGCAAGAAAGACCAAAGGATACTATAAATAGAGAGGAAGTAAGGTACTAACGTACCACTACTTAATTCCACTATTTAGAAACAGAAGGGTCAATGAATTTATAACTAAGTCCAAAAAACATACAGCTGTTCCTGTCGTACTTAAGGCTTAAGACTTAAAGATGCCTCCCTGAAAAGCCTTTTTAAATCCAAAAAATCCAACTTTAGAAAGGTTTTAATCACCAAGCTAACACAGAAAAAAACAGAGTTAAGACGACAAGGGGCTCACAATGGGCCTCAAATAAGGAAATTCTATTATGTGGCCCATACCAGCACAACAATTATTTAAAAATAAGACAAACTACATGTTTTTACAAAAACATTGCAAACCTATTTCATACCAAATTCCTAATACATGGGCGCGGCAACGCGCGCCATTCATGATCTAGTTAACCTTAAAGTGGCACTTCTCCCAATTCAAGACAAGATTAGTTTCTTTACATCTCTGCAAAACTCGATCAAGGTTGCTTAAGCAATCATCAAAAGAAGTTCCGTAAACAAAGAAATCATACATGAAAACCTCAACAATATTTTCACAGAAGTTAGAGAATATAGCAGTCATACATCTTTGAAAGGTAGTAGGTGCATTGCATAAACCAAAAGGCATACGACTATAAGCAAAGGTACCGAAAGGGCAAGTAAAAGTGGTCTTTTCCTGATCCTCTTTTGACACAGGTATTTGAGAGAAACCAGAATAACCATCTAGAAAGCAAAAATGTGTATGCTTGGATAGTCTTTCTAGCATTTAATCAATAAAAGGCAGAGGGTAATGATACTTTCCAGTAGCTTTATTTAGTTTGCGGAAATCAATTACCATTCTATAACCTGTAACAATTCTTTGTGGGATCAATTACTAGCATCTTCATCACTAGCATCACACATAATGATCTTTTCTAGTAGCTTCTTCATCACTAGCATCACACATAATTTCAAAGGGTAAATTCCAATCAGATGGCTGAACAATAGGTGCAGAAATCAAGGCTTTCTTAAGTATTTCAAATGCTTCTACACAGTCATCATCAAAAACAAAAGGGACATCTTTTTGCAAAAGATTAGTCAGAGGCCTAGAAATTTTAGAGAAGTCTTTAATAAACCTCCTATAGAAACCAGCATGACCAAGAAAACTTCTTATACCTTTGATGTCTTCAGGACATGGCATTTTATCAATAGCATCTAATTTAGCTTTATCAACTTCAATACCTCTTTCAGAAATTTTATGCCCCAAGACAATACCTTCATTAACCATAAAGTGGCACTTCTCCCAATTTAATACAAGATTAGTTTCTTCACATCTCCGCAAAACTCGATCAAGGTTGCTTAAGCAATCATCAAAAGAAGTTCCATAAACGGAGAAATCATCCATGAAAATCTCAACAATCTTTTCAGAAAAGTCAGAGAATATAACAGTCATACATCTTTGAAAGGTAGCAGGTGCATTACATAAACCAAAAGGCATACGTCTATAAGCAAAGGTACCGAAAGGGCAAGTAAAAGTGGTCTTTTCCCGATCCTCTTTTGACACAGGTATTTGAGAGAAACCAGAATAACCATCTAGAAAGCAAAAATGTGTATGTTTGGATAGTCTTTCTAGCATTTGATCAATAAAAGGTAGAGGGTAATGATCTTTTCTAGTAGCTTTATTTAATTTGCGGAAATCAATTACCATTCTATAACCTGTAACGATTCTTTGTGGGATCAATTCATCCTTATCATTAGGAACAACGTAATACCTCCCTTCTTAGGGACACAATGGACAAGACTTGCCCACTGACTAGCAGCAACAGGATAAATTATACCTGCCTCCAGAAGCTTTAGTATTTCATTTCTTACCACTTCTTTCATCTTAGGACTTAACCATTGTTGGAGATCAACTGGTTTAGCATCTTTCTCCAGTTTTATTTTGTGCTGGCATAGAGTGGGACTAATGCCCTTAAGATGATCAAGAGTATATCCAATAGCAGCACGGTGCTTCTCCAGAGTTTTCAATAATTTCTCTTCTTCATGCTCTGTAGGATCGTTGAAGGCAAGAGTGTCTAGAGGGGGGGTGATTAGACAACTCGACAAGATAAAAGTTTATGCCTTTTGATTAACATAAGTTCTTAGTAAGTTCATAATGAAGACCAAGTCAAGCATCATGCATACAAGTCGAGCAACATACTAAACATGCAATTCTAGAGTATAGGGCAGCGGAAAGTAAATTGCACGAATAGTAAGTGAGAGATTGTGAAGAGCAAACGCAATTTGGAGACACAGAGATTTTTCTCGTGGTTCCGATAGGTGGTGCTATCGTCAATCCACGTTGATGGAGACTTCAACCCACGGAGGGTAACGGCTGCGAGAGTCCACGGAGGGCTCCACCCACGAAGGGTCCACGAAGAAGCAACCTTGTCTATGCCATCATGGCTTACGCCCACGGAGGACTAGCCTTACTCGGGGTAGATCTTCACGAAGTAGGCGATCTCCTTGCCCTTACAAACTCCTTGGTTCAACTCCACATCATGACGGAGGCTCCCAAGTGACACCTAACCAATCTAGGAGGCACCACCCTCCAAAAGGTAATAGATGGGGTTGGTGATGATGAACTCCTTGCTCTTGTGCTTCAAATGATAATCTCCCCAACACTCAACTCTCCTCACTGATTTGGCTGTGGTGGAAGAAAGGATTGAGTGGAAAGCAACTTGGGAAGGCTAGAAATCAAGTTTCATATGGTGGGAGTGGAGCAACTTGATCTCAACACAAGGGTAGGTAGTTTTCTTCTCGAAATGTAAGGTAGGAGTGGTAGTTCTTTCGATGGCTCTCTCCACGAATGAAGAGGAGGTGGAGGGTATTTATAGCCTCCACACAAAATCCAACTGTTACACACATTTGACCAATCTCGGTCGGACCGAAGTTGACAACTCGGTGAGACCGAAAGTTCAAATCTTGTGAACGTTGGGATTTTCGTGGGACCGAAAATACAATCTCGGTTAGTCCGATTCTTCCAAAGTCTAGGGTTTGCCAATCTCGGTGGGACCGACTTTCTCATCTCGGTGACACCGATTTGAGTACGTAGGTTCTGAAGCTTGGCAACACCAATTTCGTATGACCGAGTTTGGAATCGGAAAATCCGAAATTTTAGGGTTTGGCTATATGGTGAGGTGGTTCATCTCGGTGTGGTGGGTTTGGAATCGGTGGGACCGAGATTACTTATGAGTTTATGTTGGAATGAAAGATTGCTGATAGTTTGAGAGATAAATCACTAAGCACTTAGAGCAACCAGATCATCATCATAACCTCATCCCTTTTAATAGTATTGGCTTTCCTATGGACTCAATGTGATCTTGGATCACTAAACCAAAAATGGAGTCTTGAGCTTTTGCCAATGCTTTCCTTAGCATCTTAGGGGTTCACCTTTCTAGTCCTTTTGCCATGCCAGAGTGATTGACTTTCTGAGACATACTTGATAAAAGCATTAGTCCAACCACAAAGTATGTTGTCATTAATTACCAAAACCACCTAGGAGCAAATGTGCTTTCAATCTCCCCTTTTGGTAATTGATGGCAACACACAGAAAAAGATATCAAAGCTTACTGAAAGAAAGATAGGATTATCATTAAAGCTTTGACAAACATGTAGTACACAAGCTCCCCCTACAAGTGTGCAAGATTTTAGATTTTGGTTTTGGACTGCCACAAGCACACATGAGAGAAAAGCAAGATGTGCTACATGCAGCTTGGCTATATGCATCGAGCGAGATGAAGGTAAATGAGAGATGATACATATGTGCATGGTGATTTCTTGCAAACAAGTATTCACAAGCAAGTCACCATCATGCACATTCTGCAAGATGCATATACTTACCTTGGAGTTCCTTGGTATTGCACCTGAAGAAATAAACTTGGGAAAACAAGGTTAGATAACACAAGAGTAGTTCTTCAACCAATAGCAAGAACATCAAGAGTACCAAGCCAGGGATGACATGTATAAAGAGTGTCTCATGTTGAGCATTAGTTTGAATCAGCCAACATGTCTCCCAAGACTAAAAGATTTTCAATGAGCTCTGAGAGATTTTGCTTTTCATAAGATCCCAATTGTATAAGATACCAATTGTACTTTTCAGAAGATACCCATAGTGAGAGCAAGAGAAGCAAAATCAAGAGAATAATGCCAAATGTATTATCACAGTGAAATATATGGCAAAGCTTTGATGTGATCCTCTCCCCCTTAAGGTAAGATTGTTCTTCTTCCTTTAAAATATCTTTTCTCCCTTATCCTCCAATCTAAGCTCCCCCTAAATCTTCTCCCCCTTTGACATCAAGTGCCGAAAAGGACAGTAAACCAGGAAGGGCAGGAAAGATGGAAGGAAAGAAGTGGGTTCCTTAAGAATCACAACTGAGCAAATTAAGTATGCAGAAGAAATCATTTAGATGAGCTGTAGAAGATGATATCCTGGAGAATGTAAATCGGTGACACCGAATTGATATGGATCGGTGAGTCCGAAAGTCAGAGACTTAGGGCAGATCCTTTTTCGGTCAGACCGAAGTGATTGAATCGGTGACTCCGAGTTTAATTCCAAGGAAATACAGAAATTATTCAGCTCACTTTGCAAGGAATGTTTTAGAAGATTTGCAATGAATTTGGAAATGATTTTCAGAGAATTTATCAGAGCTAAAAAAAATATACACAAGAACAGAAGAAACAGAAATGGAAAAAGATTGCTAGATGAAGTTTTTTTTTTTCTTTTTCTTTTTTTTTAAAAGAAAAACTCAACAAGAGAATCAAAAAAGACAATAGCAAAACTCCAAAACATATGTACTTCATCTAGACAGGGGTCGGCGACTAGGTCACCTATGTTTGAGTATATTGACTTAGGAGTCAAATGAGAACATTTGATCATAGGTCATACTCATCGTTTAAGCTCAAAATGGGGTTACCATTTTTCGATTAAGCATTTGATGTGATCAAATCTTTTGAAGCTGCTTGTACTCATGTCTTTGAGCAAAGCTCCTTCAAGATGTGAAAAACATACCTTGGGTTTGTTGTTGCTTATACTCATGTAGGTGAACTTGATGTTGATGCTCATAGAATGTGAAGTTGGAGCACCATTCCAAGTGTATAGTTCATCTTCCTACATGGGTTAGGCAAGCAAGGAAATACTCAAGAATATCCAATATGACATGAGTGAAGTTCTAGACGTATGTGATGTCAAAAAGGATATGTGGAATTTTGTTCCTTGAACTCAACATCCCAAAGAGCTAGATACTTGGTCAATGACAAGATTACTCATGATTTGAGTGAGTGTGATAATCTTGTAGAATGTAGTCCATCCAAGTACCTGCAAGGAGTTAGATGCAATACAAGGAGGCAAATGTGTCCAAGACATATGATCATCATCATAAGAGAAATATCAAGGATTAGTCTATTAGGCTCATGCCTCGCATGCATCGATGGAGTTTTCACTCCAAGTTTGAAGCATCGATGATGTTCAATTCACTCCTTAAGCGACAAAACACTTTCTCATCAAGTGGTTTTGTGAAGATATCTGCAAGCTGTTTGTCAGTACGAACATGTTTAAGATCAATGTCACCCTTAGCAATGTGATCACGAATAAAATGGTGACGAACTTCAATGTGTTTCGTGCGAGAGTGTTGCACGGGATTGTGTCCAATCTTAATCGCACTCTCATTGTCACAAAGCAAAGGAACATGTCTCGCATGTATCCCATAGTCCTTAAGCATTTGTTTCATCCATAGCAACCGAAAGCACAACACGAACCAGCAGCAATATATTCTCGCTGCGCAGAGATAAAGATATCGAGTTTTGTTTCTTGGATGACCAAGACACAAGGGATCAACCGAGAAATTGACATGTACCCGAAGTTGACTTTCTATCTATCTTGTCTCCGGCATAGTCCGAGTCGGAATAGCCAACAAGATCGAAAGAGGCCCTCTTAGGATACCAAATGCCAAAGTTAGGTGTGTGTATCAAATATCTCACAATTCTTTTAACAGCTTTAAGATGACATTCTTTAGGAGCAGCTTGATATCGAGCACACATGCATACACTCAACATTATATCAGGACGAGAAGCACAGAGATATAGTAGAGAACCAATCATGGATCGATAAACCTTTTGATCAACAGGTTCTCCATCTTTAGTCAAGTCATTATGTCCATTAGTAGGCATGGGGGTTCTCATACCTTTGCTCTCTTGCATGTTGAACTTCTTGAAGAGATCCTTAGTGTACTTAGTTTGTGAGACAAAAGTACCCTCCTTAGATTGCTTGATTTGCAACCCAAGGAAGAACTTGAGTTCACTCATCATGGACATCTCATACTTCTCCGACATAAGCTTTCCAAACTTCTCACTAAAATCAGGGTTAGTTGAACCAAAGATAATATCATCGACATATATTTGGCACACAAATAGTTCACCGTCAACCCTTTTGTGAATAGCGTTGAGTCAATTTTACCAATCTCAAATCCTTTTTCAAGAAGAAAGCTAGTCAAGATTTGTACCAAGCTCTAGGAGCTTGTTTAAGACCATAAAGAGCTTTGTGCAATTTGTAAACATGATTGGGCTTTTTAGGATTCACAAACCGGAGGTTGTTTCACAAAAACTTCCTCCTCAATTTCACCATTTAGGAAAGCACTTTTAATGTCCATTTGATAGAGAGTAATGTTATGGTGGTTGGCATAAGCAAGAAGAATGCGAATGGACTCAAGTCTAGCAACGGGGGAGTAGGTCTCACCATAGTCCATACCTTCGACTTGTGTGTAACCTTGTGCTACGAGACGAGCCTTGTTGCGGACGACTTGTCCATCTTCATCTTGCTTGTTTCGAAACACCCATTTGGTTCCAATGACGTTTTGGTCATCATTGGGCTTCTCTACCAAAGACCAAACGTTGTTCCTCTCGAAGTTGTGCAGATCTTCATGCATAGAGTTCACCCAATCCGGGTCTTCAAGCGCTTCTTCTACCTTCATAGGTTCAAGACTAGAGATAAATGAGTAGTGTTCACAAAAGTTAGCTAAACGAGTTTTAGAGCGAGTGATTCTCCCGGAGTCGATGTCATTCATCATTTGTTCCACGGGATGGTCCTTCTTGACTCTTGCTCGAACTCGGGATAGCTTTTGTCGTGGTCGTGGCTGAGCTTCCTCATCATCCTCATCTTCTTCTTCATCTGTGTTGTTGGTGTTGTCTTGAGGTGGTGGAGAAGGAGGTTGTGGTGGATCTTCTTGTCGCACTTCCTCATCTTGGTGAGTTCCACTTGTGGAAGCCTCCATGTTGCCTTGAGGTTCACCTTGCCGTGAGGTAGGGGGCTCCACATATGTAGATGAGGTACTCTCCTTCACTTCCATGGGACGAATCTTTCCAATGGATAAATCTTGTATGGCTTCCGATGGGTCCTTGTCTCCTACATCAATAGGCATTTGCTCTACTTGCGAGCCATTAGATTCATCAAACTTCACATCTACCGTCTCTTCAACCTTTGGGTGAAATTATTGTAGACACGGTAGGTGTGAGAGTTTGATCCATAACCGAGGAAAAAGCCTTCATGAGTTTTAGGAGCAAATTTAGACCGACGATGCTTATCAAGAATATAGCACTTTGAACCAAAGACACGAAAATATCCCACTTGGGGTTTGTTACCCGTAAGGAGCTCGTATGAAGTCTTGCCGAGGAGCTTGTGAAGATAAAGTCTGTTGATGGCATGACAAGTGTCTCGACGGCTTCACCCCGAAGTGTTTTGGTGTCTTGTATTCATCAAGCATTGTCCTCGCCATCTCAATGAGCGCTCGGTTCTTCCTCTCAACAACCCCGTTTTGTTGAGGTGTGTACGTAGCTGAGAACTCATGTAGAATCCTTCCTCATCGAGAAAAGAGTCCACATGGGCGTTCTTGAACTCGTTCGTTGTCCTCCGAACCTTCTTGATTTTTACTTCAAACTGATTCGAGCCTTTCTAGCAAAGGTTTTGAAGATTTTCGAACCTGCGATTTGTCATCAAGGAAAAATACCCACGTAAATCTGGAAAAGTCATCAACAATAACTAGACCAAAGGAGTTACCACCAAGGCTTTTGTAAGCATTGGGACCAAGAGATCCATATGAAGAAGCTCAAGCGGTCTCCTTGTGGTCATGATATTCTTCACGGATGACTTCCACCTACTTGTTTTCCTGCTTGACATGCGCCGCAGAGTCTATCTTTGTCAAAGAAAACATCTTTAACACCAAGAATGTGATCACCTTTGATTAGCTTATCTAAATTTAGATACCAACATGTCCAAGCCTTCTATGCCAAAGCCAACCTTTAGCAGATTTAGCAATAAAGCAAGTTCTAGGTTGAGCTTTCTTAGTGAAATCGACAATGTATAGGTCACCTCACGAATGCCGGTAAAGACCATGTTATGATTGTCACTACGAAAAACTTGGCAATCTACTTTGGTGAATAGCACGTTGAATCCAAAGTCACTAATCTAGACACGGAAAGTAAATTGTATCCAAGAGATTCAACAAGCATGACATTTTTAATGGAGCTATCATGAGATATGGCCACCTTACCAAGGCCAAGTACCTTACCCTTGGAGTTGTCTCCAAAAGTCACATACTTGCGTGGACCATCGTTCTTTGCAAGCTCTCGAAACATGTCTTCATCTCCGGTCATGTGATCGGTGCATCCACTATCAAGAATCCACTCTTTTCCACCGGATATGTAGTCTCTCATATTTGCCATAAGATCGAGACTCTTCATGATCTTGTCTAGTTCGTGTCCGAATCATCATCATGCTCATGCTCATCATCATATTGACCCATAGATAATTCATCATCAATACCTAGGTCAATTTGACAATGACTTGCATCAGTTTTATCAACGTGATAATAATCATCGAATGCAATACAAGAGCATTCCTAACAAGAACATTGATAAGTCCGGAATCACCCTTCCGTTTCATAAGATCACGAAGCTCAAAGAAGCATTTATCAAAGTTGGGATCATTGGGCGCAACATATCAAATTCAACAGTCTTGTATAGAATTTCATCAAGACCTCTCAAAGAGTAGTCCGGATAAAGTTCTTCCAAGAACTTCCACATAGCATGGGCGCACTCAAAGTTTGTGACAAGCTTAAGCAAGTTATCCGCAAGCCTCTAATGATAAGATTGACAGTTCTAAGGTTACTGAAGCAAATCAAGCTCTTCATCCATAGTGGGGTGCAAGGGGTCAAATGGTGGTACATATGGGGTTTCAACATATTTGCAAGTTGTACATCTTAAAGATAGCAAGCATTTCAATCCTCCACGAGTTATAAAACACTCCATCAAGAATAGGCACTCTATGACTAACACTCCCAAACGTAGACACGTCCATCTTCCTCCAATGGTGTGCAAACCAAAGCAATGGAGACCAATGCTCTGATACCAATTGTAGGATCGTTGAAGGCAAGAGTGTCTAGAGGGGGGGTGATTAGACAACTCGACAAGATAAAAGTTTATGCCTTTTGATTAACATAAGTTCTTAGTAAGTTCATAATGAAGACCAAGTCAAGCATCATGCATACAAGTCGAGCAACATACTAAACATGCAATTCTAGAGTATAGGGCAGCGGAAAGTAAATTGCACGAATAGTAAGGGAGAGATTGTGAAGAGCAAACGCAATTTGGAGACACGGAGATTTTTCTCGTGGTTCCGATAGGTGGTGCTATCGCCAATCCACGTTGATGGAGACTTCAACCCACGGAGGGTAACGGCTGCGAGAGTCCACGGAGGGCTCCACCCACGAAGGGTCCACGAAGAAGCAACCTTGTCTATGCCATCATGGCTTACGCCCACGGAGGACTAGCCTTACTCGGGGTAGATCTTCACGAAGTAGGCGATCTCCTTGCCCTTACAAACTCCTTGGTTCAACTCCACATCATGACGGAGGCTCCCAAGTGACACCTAACCAATCTAGGAGGCACCACCTCCAAAAGGTAATAGATGGGGTTGGTGATGATGAACTCCTTGCTCTTGTGCTTCAAATGATAATCTCCCCAACACTCAACTCTCCTCACTGATTTGGCTGTGGTGGAAGAAAGGATTGAGTGGAAAGCAACTTGGGAAGGCTAGAAATCAAGTTTCATATGGTGGGAGTGGAGCAACTTGATCTCAACACAAGGGTAGGTAGTTTTCTTCTCGAAATGTAAGGTAGGAGTGGTAGTTCTTTCGATGGCTCTCTCCACGAATGAAGAGGAGGTGGAGGGTATTTATAGCCTCCACACAAAATCCAACTGCTACACACATTTGACCAATCTCGGTCGGACCGAAGTTGACAACTCGGTGAGACCGAAAGTTCAAATCTTGTGAACGTTGGGATTTTCGGTGGGACCGAAAATACAATCTCGGTTAGTCCGATTCTTCCAAAGTCTAGGGTTTGCCAATCTCGGTGGGACCGACTTTCTCATCTCGGTGACACCGATTTGAGTACGTATGTTCTGAAGCTTGGCAACACCAATTTCGTATGACCGAGTTTGGAATCGGAAAATCCGAAATTTTAGGGTTTGGCTATATGGTGAGGTGGTTCATCTCGGTGTGACTGGGTTTGGAATCGGTGGGACCGAGATTACTTATGAGTTTATGTTGGAATGAAAGATTGCTGATAGTTTGAGAGATAAATCACTAAGCACTTAGAGCAACCAGATCATCATCATAACCTCATCCCCTTTTAATAGTATTGGCTTTCCTATGGACTCAATGTGATCTTGGATCACTAAACCAAAAATGGAGTCTTGAGCTTTTTGCCAATGCTTTCCTTAGCATCTTAGGGGTTCACCTTTCTAGTCCTTTTGCCATGCCAGAGTGATTGACTTTCCTGAGACATACTTGATAAAAGCATTAGTCCAACCACAAAGTATGTTGTCATTAATTACCAAAACCACCTAGGGAGCAAATGTGCTTTCATGCTCTGAAAGGTTAGCACTAATAATAACAGGATATATCTTCTTTTCATCAAGATAAGCATATTTAAGAGTATCAGGTAATTGTTTAAGCTCAAACACGGGATCACCCTTGGGTGGAGGATGATCTCCTAGGATTTCAACAGGCAGGTTGTGTTTCAAAATAGGTCCCTGTTTAAAGAATACTTCATCTATTTCCCTTCTTTCATTCATAAACATATCATTTTCATGGTCGAGCAAATATTGTTCTAAAGGATCATTAGGAGGCACAACAATAGAAGCAAGACCAACATCTTTACTAGGCAATTCTTTATCATGGGGTTGTCTACGAAATTTAGAGAAATTAAAATCATGAGACATATCCCCTAAACCAACAGTAACAATATCCTTTTCACAGTCTATCTTAGCATTAACAGTATTCAAGAAGGGTCTACCAAATATAATGGGACAAAAGTCATCTTGTGGGGAACCAAGAACAAGAAAATCAGTAGGAGATTTGATTTTCCCACACAAGACTTCAACATCTCTAACAATCCCAATTGGTGAAATAGTGTCTCTATTGGCAAGCTTGATAGTAACATCAATACCTTCTTTCAGCAGGTGCAATATCATGCGTAATTTCTTTGTACAAGGAATGAGGAATTGCACTCACACTAGCACCCATATCACATAAGCCATGATAACAATGATCTCCTATTTTAACAGAAACAACAGGCATGCCAACAATAGATCTATGTTTATTTTTAGTATCGGGTCTAACAATTCTAGCAGCTTCATCGCAGAAACAAATAACATGCCCATCACTATTATCGACCAAGAGATCTTTAACCATAGCAGTACTAGGTTCAACTTTAATTTGCTCAAGGGGTGTAGGTGTTCTAGTATTACTCTTACAAACCATAGTTCAAGCTTTAGCATGATCCTTTATTCTAACAGGGAAAGGTGGTTTCTCAATACAAGCAATAGAAAAAATAGGATCAACATTATAAGTAATAGTTTTTTCTTCAACTTTAATAGGTTCTACTACTTTCACTTCAATGGGAGGATTGTATTTAAACCACTTCTCCTTAGGGAGATCAACATGAGTAGCAAATGATTCAAAGAAAGAAGCTAGTATCTCAGAGTCAAGTCCACATTTAGTGCTAAATTCACGAAAAGCATCGGTATCCACAAAAGACTTAACACAATCAAACTTAGGGGTTATACCTGACTCCTTACCTTCACCGAGTTCCCAATCTTCAGAGTTGCATTTAATTCTTTCCAATAAATCCCATTTGAATTCAATAGTCTTCATCATAAAAGAACCAGTACAAGAAGTATTGAGCATGGAGCGATCATTATGAGAAAGTCGAGCATAAATTTTTTTGAATAATAATTTCTCTTGAGAGCTCATGATTGGGGCATGAATATAACATTGACTTAAGCCTCCCCCAAGCTTGATCGATACTATCTCCATCACGAGGCCAAAAATTATATATATAATTTCGATCACGACGAACCAGATGCCTAGGATAAAACTTCTGATGAAATTCCAATTTCAATCGGTTGTAGTTCCATGATCCAATATCATCACATAGCCTATACCATGTCAACACCTTTCCCTTCAAAGATAAAGGGAAGACCTTCTTCTTGACAACATCCTCGGGCATACCTGCAAGCTTAAATAATCCACAAACTTCATCCACATAGATTAGGTGCATATCGGGATGTAACATTCCATCTCCTGTATAGGGATTAGCTAGCAGTTTATCTATCATACCCAAAGGAATTTCAAAGTAAATATTTTCAGTAGGTTCAGTAGGTTGAGGAGCAACTCTTTGCACTTCTGGTCGGGGTGAAGATACCCCGAACAAGCCCCTCAAAGGATTATTGTCCATAGTAACAATTGACAGTAAATTTCAGCACACTATATAAATGTTTCCTTACGAAATTCCACTTACCAAAGGCGCTCCACTCCTCGGCAACGGCGCCAGAAAAGAGTTTTGATGACCCACAAGTATAGGGTATCTATCATAGTCATTTCGATAAGTAAGAGTGTGAAAGCACAAGTGCTCCCTGGGTGATTTTGGTAATTAATGTCAACATATCTCTTGTTGGACTAATACTTTCATCTAGTATATTTTAGATAAGCCCAACAGTTGAGTGGCATGGACAAGAGGATGTGGAACCCCTTCAAGATGCTAAGGACAAAGGATTGTGTAGGATCGAAAGTATGTCTAGAGGGGGGGTGATTAGACTACTTGACAATATAAAAATTATGCCTTTTGACAAAGACAAGTTTTTGGCAGATTCACGATTATGATCAAGTCAAGCATCACCCTACACATGCAATTCTAGAGTATAGGCAGCGGAAAGTAAATTGCACATGTAGTAAAGAGAGGTGGAGAAGAGCAAACGCAATTTTGGAGACGCGGTGATTTTTCTCGTGGTTCCGATAGGTGGTGCTATCGTACTTCCACGTTGATGGAGACTTCAACCCACGGAGGGTAACGGCTGCGAGAGTCCACGGAGGGCTCCACCCACGAAGGGTCCACGAAGAAGCAACCTTGCCTATGCCATCATGGCCTACGCCCACGGAGGGCTAGCCTTACTCGGGGTAGATCTTCACACAGTAGGCGATCTCCTTGCCCTTACAAACTTCTTGGTTCAACTCCACATCTCGTGGAGGCTCCCAAGTGACACCTAACCAATCTAGGAGGCACCACCCTCCAAAAGGTAATAGATGGTGTTGATGATGATGAACTCCTTGCTCTTGTGCTTCAAATGATAATCTCCCCAACACTCAACTCTCCTCACTGATTTGGCTGTGGTGGAAGAAAGGATTGAGTGGAAAGCAACTTGGGAAGGCTAGAGATCAAGCTTCATATGGTGGGAGTGGAGCAACTTGATCTCAACACAAGGGTAGGTAGTTCTCTTCTCGTAAATGTAAGGTAGGAGTGGTAGTTCTTTCGATGGCTCTCTCCACGAATGAAGAGGGGTGGAGGGTATTTATAGCCTCCACACAAAATCCAACCGTTACACACATTTGACCAATCTCGGTGGGACCGAAGTTGTCAACTCGGTGAGACCGAAAGTTCAAATCATGTGAACGTTGGGATTTTCGGTGGGACCGAAAATACAATCTCGGTTAGTCCGATTAGTGCAAAGACAAGAGCTTGCCAATCTCGGTGGGACCGACTTCATCATCTCGGTGACACCGATTTGATGATGAAGGATTCTGAAGCTTGGCAACTCAAGTTTCGTGAGACCGAGTTCGTAATCGAAAATCCGAGATTTCTAGGGTTTGGCTTTATGGTGAGGTGGTTCATCTTGGTGTGACTGAGTTTGGAATATCGGTGGGACCGAGATTACTTATGAGTGTCTATGGTAGTGAAAGTTGCTGATAGTTTAGGAGATGTATCACTAAGCACTTGAGCAACAGATCATCATCATAACCTCATCCCTTTTAATAGTATTGGCTTTTCCTATGGACTCAATGTGATCTTGGATCACTAAACCAAAAATGGAGTCTTGAGCTTTTGCCAATGCTTGCCTTAGCATTTTGAGGGGTCCACTTCTTCAGTCCTTGCCATACCCATATCACTGAACTTTCTGAAATGATTCTCAAGTAACTATTAGTTCAATGATATATATGTTGTTATTAATTACCAAAACCACCCGGGGATTAGTTGCACTTTCAGATTGGCTCAAGCTCAAAGCTCAGGACTCTACATTTTCTATTTCAGTGATCCAAGATCACATTGAGTCCATAGGAAAGCTAATACTATTAAAAGGGGATGAGGTGTTTCTTAATGGCCTGCTTGCTCAAAGTGCTTAGTGATATGCTCCAAAGCTCTCAGACACTTTCTCACATCCACATATGTACCAAACCAAAAGTCAGACTCGGCCCCACCGATTTGATCCATCCGGCGCCACCGAGTTCATTTGACATAGCCACTGCCAAAACCCCTAATCAGTTCGGTCACACCGATGGGATCTCGGTCTCACTGAGATGGGCTTGCAAACTCTTTGTTGTCTATTGCAACATTTTCGGTCCCACCGAGAAGATGTAATCGGTCACACCGAGTTTGTCTGACCAACTCTCTATTTTACTTATTACCAAATCGGTCTCACCGAGTTGTGTAATTGGTCAAACCGAGATGAGGTTCTACCCTAACTCTTGCACATCGGTCCCACCGAGTTGATCATATCGGTCCCACCGAAATTGCATAACGATCACATATGTACTAAATCGGTCCGACTGAGTTTTCTGATTCGGTCCCACCGAGTTTGGTATAATGTGTGTAACAGTTAGATTTTGTGTGGAGGCTATATATACCCCTGCACCCTCTCCTCATTCGTGAGGGAAGCCATCAGATTGTGCCTACACTTCCACTACCCATTTTCTGAGAGAGAGCCACCTACTCATGTGTTGAGACCAAGATATTCCAATCCAACCATATGAATCTTGATCTCTAGCCTTCCCCAAGTTGCTTTCCACTCAAATCATCTTCCCACCAAATCAAATCCTATGAGAGTGAGTTGAGTGTTGGGGAGACTATCATTTGAAGCACAAGAGCAAGGAGTTCATCATCAACACACCATCTATTACCTTTTGGAGAGTGGTGTCTCCTAGATTGGTTAGGTGTCACTTGGGAGCCTCCGAAAAGATTGTGGAGTGAACCAAGGAGTTTGTAAGGGCAAGGAGATCGCCTACTTCGTGAAGATCTACCATAGTGAGGAAAGTCCTTCGTGGGAGACGACCATGGTGGGATAGACAAGGTTGCTTCTTTATGGACCCTTCGTGGGTGAAGCCCTCCGTGGACTCGCGCAACCGTTACCCTTCGTGGGTTGAAGTCTCCATCAACATGGATGTACGATAGCACCACCTATCGGAACCACGACAAAAACATATGTGTCTCCAATTGCGTTTGCACACTCCAATCCCATCCTTTACTTTCTTGCAAGTTGCATGCTTTACTTTCCGCTGCCCATATACTCTTTGCATGCTTGCTTGATTTGTATTATGAATGGTTAAACTTGTGATTAAACTCCACCCAAACTTGAAAAAACTTTAAAACTGTCAACTTTGTTTGTTGAGTGTCTAATCACCCCCTCTAGACACCTCTTCTCGATCCTTTCAATTGGTATCAGAGCTTTGGTCTCCATTGCTTTGGTTTAAACACCAATGGAGGAAGATGGATGAATCTACTTTGGGGAGTCTTAGACATAGAGTGCCTATACTTGATGGAGAGTACTTTCATGAGTGAAAAAAATGAGATGCTTGTGATTTTCAGTGAATATTATTGAGCAAGTACATTACTAGCCCTTGTGCACCTCATGTTGATCCTATGCATCCTACCCTTGATGAGTCAATTGACATGATTCGCAATCTTAGAATTGTTAATCTTATCACTAGAGGTTTGCCTAGAAACTTGATAGGTTGCTTGCCTACTCTTAAGTGTGCCTACACCATATGGAAATTTCTTGAGGAACAATTTCCAAATTATTCCTTGCAAAATCTAGATGAAATTCTCCATAAGTCTATTGCCTTGAGTAAGATAAATTCTAATGATCCTAAGTTTGGTGATCGTCTATTTGAGCTTACAAATCTTATGCGTGCCAGAGGAGATGTTGGAATTATTAGCAATATTATTTCCGAAGCTATTAGAATTCACAAAGAAGATCATTGTCAAAATCATTCTAATGAATCACCCTCTCTAGGAATTGATCCACCACATGACGATGTTGAACATGGATACTATGATGAGGATGATGATAGTGACTTTGATCTTGATGATGCAATGAGACACTTTGGTCTTATTGCAAATCTCGGGGGATACATGGCAGGAGGAAAGGAATGGGTTCTTGATAGTGGATGTACCGATCACATGAACGGAGATAAAGATATTTTTCATGAGCTTGCTGAAAACAACGACCCTCGAAAGTATGTCACTTTTGGTGATAACTCAAAGGGTAAGGTGGTTGGCCTCGGTAAGGTGGCCATCACACATGATAGCTCCATACAAGATGTCATGCTCGTTGAATCTCTTGGCTATAATCTACTTTCTATTTCTAGAGTAGCTGACTTTGGCTTCAATGTTCTATTTACCAAAGTAGATTGCCAAGTGTTTCATGAAGATAATCATAAAATGGTCTTTACCGGTATACACAAAGGTGATCTATACATTGTTGATTTCACTAAAAAGGCTCAACCCAGAACTTGCTTAATTGCTAAATCCTCTAAAGGTTGGTTGTGGCATAGACGGTTAGGGCATGTGGGCATGCGAAACCTTGACAAGCTTATTAAAGGTGATCATATCCTTGGTGTTAAAGATGTCATATTTGATAAGGATAGACTTTGCAGCGCTTGTCAAGCAGGTAAACAGGTTGGAGGAAGCCACCCCGTGAAGAACATCATGACCACAAGGAGGCCGCTCGAGCTGCTTCACATGGATCTTTTTGGTCCTAGCGCTTACAAAAGTCTCGGTGGAAACTCATTTGGTCTAGTTATAGTTGATGATTTTTCAAGATTTACATGGGTGTTCTTTCTCGATGATAAATCGCAGGTCCAAAAGATCTTCAAAAACTTTGCCAGGAAGGCCCAAAATCAGTTTGAAGTGAAGATCAAGAAGGTTCGCAGCGACAACGGAATGAAGTTCAAGAACGCAAATGTGGACACCTTTCTTGACGAAGAAGGGATTTCACATGAGTTCTCGGCTACGTACACACCACAACAAATTGGAGTTGTTGAGAGGAAGAACTGGATGCTCATCAAAATGGCAAGAACGATGCTTGATGAGTACAAGACGCCAAAGCACTTTTGGGCGGAAGCAATTGAGACAGCTTGTCATGCGACAAATCGCTTGTATCTTCACAAGCTACTCGGCAAGACGGCATACGAGCTCCTCACCGGTAACAAACCCCAAGTTGGATACTTTCGAGTATTTGGCTCATAGTGCTACATTCTTGACAAACATCGTCGTTCTAAATTTTCTCCTAAATCTCATGAAGGTTTCATACTTGGTTATGGCTCAAACTCTCACACTTACATGTCTACAACAATTTCACCCGAAAAGTTGAGGAGACAGTAGATGTGAAGTTTGATGAATTTAACGGCTCGCAAGTAGATCAATTGCCAATTGATGTAGGAGATAAAGATCCTTCGGAAGCAATCCAAGACTTGTCTATTGGCAAGGTTCATCCAACGGAGGTGAAGGAGAGTACCTCGTCCGTCCAAGTGGAAGCTTCTACATCACGACAAGGTGAACCAAGAGTTGATATGGAAGCATCCACAAGTGGGACACACCAAGATGAAGAAAACGAGGAAGCACACCAAGATGAACCACATCAACCTCCTTCTCCACCACGACGAGAGAACGACAACGTGAAAGTGCAACTAATCCCCGGGTGGTTTTGGTAATTAATAACAACATATATATCATTGAACTAATAGTTACTTGAGAATCATTTCAGAGAGTTCAGTGATATGGGTATGGCAAGGACTGAAGAAGTGGACCCCTCAAAATGCTAAGGCAAGCATTGGCAAAAGCTCAAGACTCCATTTTTGGTTTAGTGATCCAAGATCACATTGAGTCCATAGGAAAAGCCAATACTATTAAAAGGGGATGAGGTTATGATGATGATCTGGTTGCTCAAGTGCTTAGTGATACATCTCCTAAACTATCAAGCAACTTTCACCGTCATATACACTCATAAGTAGTCTCGGTCCCACCGATATTCCAAACTCAGTCACACCGAGATGAACCACCTCAGCCATAAGCCAAACCCTAGAAAACTCGGATTTTCCGATTCTGAACTCGGTCTCACCGAAACATGAGTTGCCAAGCTTCTGTAACCTTCTGTCATCAAATCGGTGTCACCGAGATGATGAAGTCGGTCTCACCGAAACTTGCTTGCTCTTGTCATTGCACGAATCGGACTAACCGAGATTGTATTTTCGGTCCCACCAAAAATCCCAACGTTCACATTATTTGAACTATCGGTCTCACCGAGTTGTCCACTTCGGTCCCACCGAGATTGCTCAAATGTGTGTAACGGTTGGATTTTGTGTGGAGGCTATAAATACCCCTCCACCCCCTCTTCATTCGTGGAGAGAGCCATCGAAAGAACTACCACTCCTACCTTACATTTTCGAGAAGAGAACTACCTACCCTTGTGTTGAGATCAAGTTGCTCCACTCCCACCATATGAAGCTTGATCTCTAGCCTTCCCAAGTTGCTTTCCACTCAATCCTTTCTTCCACCACAGCCAAATCAGTGAGGAGAGTTGAGTGTTGGGGAGATTATCATTTGAAGCACAATAGCAAGGAGTTCATCATCATCTACAACATCTATTACCTTTTGGAGGGTGGTGCCTCCTAGATTGGTTAGGTGTCGCTTGGGAGCCTCCGTCATCGAGATGTGGAGTTGAACCAAGAAGTTTGTAAGGGCAAGGAGATCGCCTACTTGTGAAGATCTACCCGAGTAAGGCTAGCCCTCCGTGGGCGTGAGGCCATGATGGAATAGACAAGGTTGCTTCTTCGTGGACCCTTCGTGGGTGGAGCCCGCCGTGGACTCTCGCAGCCGTTACCCTCCGTGGGTTGAAGTCTCGATCAACGTGGAAGTACGATAGCACCACCTATCGGAACCACGAGAAAAATCACCGCGTCTCCAAAATTGCGTTTGCTCTTCCCACCTCTCTTTACTACATGTGCAATTTACTTTCCGCTGCCTATACTCTAGAATTGCATGTGTAGGGTGATGCTTGACTTGATCATAATTGTGAATCTGCCAAAAACTGTTCTTTGTCAAAAGGCAGAATTTTTATATTGTCAAGTAGTCTAATCACCCCCCCTCTAGACATACTTTCGATCCTACAAGTGGTATCGAGCATTGGTCTCCATTGTATTGGTTTCCATTGCATTGGACTCCATAAGCTTGGTTTCACAACCTAGGAGAGTATGGCGTCTAGTGAGGGTAATTTTCAGAGAGGTCCTTACTTTGATGGTACAAATTTTGCTAGTTGGAAGCATAAAATGAAAATGCATATTCTTGGTCATAACCCAGCCGCATGGGGCATTATTTGTGTTGGTATGCAAGGTGAATTCTTGAGGAAGGAAAAGTTTCGGATCGCGGCTTACAACGGAAGAATTGCGGATGTTGCAAAACAATGCTCAAGCTTGTGACATTCTCTTCAATGCCTTGTGTCCCGAGGAGTTCAACAAAATCAGCCGTCTTGAGAATGCAAAAGAGATTTGGGATACTTTGGTTGAAATGCACGAAGGTACCGAGTCCGTGAAGGAATCAAAGCTAGACATTCTTCAAGGTCAACTTGACAAGTTCAAGATGAAGGATGGCGAAGGAGTCGCTGAAATGTACTCTAGGCTTGCTCTCATCACAAATGAGATTGCCGGCTTAGGAAGCAAAGAAATGACCGACCGATTCATCATCAAGAAGATTCTCAGAGCTTTGGATGGAAAGTATGACACCGTGTGCACTTTGATCCAAATGATGCCAAACTACAAGAATCTCAAGCCAACCGAAGTCATTGGAAGAATTGTTGCTCATCGATGACACTTAAGGATAAGGAAGAGCTTCACAACAAGTCAAGTGGTGCTTACAAAGCTACAAGTGATGCTCCCACAACCTCAAGTGACAAGTTAGTTTCCAATGAAGAGATAAGCCTAATGGTCAAGAACTTCAACAAATTCTACAAGAATAGAGGCAAAGAGAGAAGCTCAAAGTCTAGATCATATGATGAAAAGAGATCTTCTAGTCGTGATCGAATCTGCTACGATTGTGGAAGACCGGACACTACTCAAATGAGTGTACGGCTCCCCACAAGAGAAGAGAAGAATCTCCAAGAAGAAGAAGCTCAAGAGATGAGTCACCTCGGAAAGAGAGAAGGAGCAGAGATGATCGTTATGAACGAAGACCCTCTCGGAGAAGCAAGGATTCGGAGAGGAAAGACAAGTCATCAAGGAGCTACACAAGAAGAAAACATCAAGCTCATGTAGGTGAATGGGTCTCGGCTCCGACTCCGACAATCAATCCGAAGGAAGCTATCACTCCAACTCCGACTACAGATCAAGATGAAGGTGTTGCGGTCTTGCTCTCGTATCCTCCAACTCCAACTTCTACGACTTATTTGATTCACCAAATGAGGGAATTGGAAGATGCTTCATGGCTAAAGGCCCCAAGGTATCACACCCTGAATTCATTGACTTCAATAGTGATGAGGATGACTTGCTTGGTGAAGATGAGCTCTTACATGATAAATCCAAATGAGCCTAGTAATGATAAACATGCTAGTAGTCTTTATAGTCGAGAAGAGTCGAATGACAATGCTATGAAGGAGATTGAGCGTCTAACTAAAGAACTAAACACTCTTAAGTTAGCTCATGAAACAACTCAAGAAGATCATAGAGAGCTCCTAAGATCTCATGAGAAGCTACGCTTCGAGAAGCTCACTCTAGAGCAAGAACATGAGTTTCTAAAAGCAATCAATGACGATCTTCGAAAGAAGAGTTCTTCATATCTTGCCAAACGACTTCTCTTGTCTAATTTCTTGCCACCCATTAAGACTAAGCATGACAAGCATAAGAGAAATTCTTTCTCTAGTAGTAACAATAACCATGCTAAATCAAATGTTGTTGCTTCTAGTAGTTCTCTTGATTCCACTAACAATGTTTCAAGCCAAGTTACACTTGAGCAAGAAAATAGTTTATTGAAAGGGATTATAGAGTAAGGTGTCTACAAGAGTCTTGCCGGAAGCAAGAACTTTGAGGAAATTGTTCGCAAGCAAGGAAGGCACCGGAAGAATCAAGGAATTGGTTTTGAGCGAAAGTTCAACGCCGAAGGTGTTGAGTGGGAAGAAGGTCAATATCCTACTCCACAGTTTGTTCCTCAAAAGGAGAAGTATGATCCTACTTCTTCCAATGTGGAACAAGCTCAAGATGACCTTCCACCACAAGACCACAAGCTAAAAGGCAAGGACAAGCTTCAAGAGGAGATTGATGCATTTGTTGAAGCACCTCAAGCCATGGTCAAGTGGGTTCCCAAGGAAACGTCAAGTTCTACTTCGTCAAGCTCAACTACAACCCCAAGGATTCCCATCAAGATGATGTGGATCCCGAAGAAGAAGAACTAGAAAGTTCTTGAGGGTGACTCCGCCAACATACTTCACTCACATTCTTTTGGCAAAAACTTGTGCAATCAACTTCCACATCGTGCACTAGTTCATGGAGTCACAAACCCTCTTATTGGTAAGTCAAGGGACAAGGTAATCATTGCTTTCATGGACATCATCTATTGTGAACTTCAATCTATGTCCATGGATATCCTTGTTTGTTCCTTGTGGGACTAACCCATGTAGGTATTGAAAGTGCCCGAATCCAAAGGATAGCTCCCAACTCTTGATGATCTCCATCAACATTGAGCATCCACATCTTCAACATCTACATGAAGTCTTCTCGACAACCCAAGGTTAGTTTGACCCTTTAAAAGGGTTCTCACATCTAGGGGAGCTTTGCTCTAAAAATTGAGCTAAAGCATCTTCAAATGATGTGAACACATCAATGCTTTATGTAAAAGTGGTAACCCCACTTGTGCTTAAGCGATGAGTATGACCTATGATCAAATGTTCTCATTTGGCTCCTAAGTCAATATACTCATATAAAGATGACCTAGTCATCGACAAACTGTGTGTTAGTTGCTAGAGTTTTGGTTATGCATGTTTGACACATATTTCATTTGCTATCTTATTGTGTGAGCATGTTGGATGCATGATTTTATCCATTCGAGGACATCCATTTGTTGTTTTGGTCGTTTTGATTTTTTCTGACCAAATGGATGGACAAGAATGCCTAAGTACCTCCCCTAGCTATCTATGCTTTCTTGTCTCAAATTCTATTCATGCTTACATCACAAATTTTGAACAAGTCATTTTCGGACCCTCCGGGTGAGGAGCACTCGGAGCCACCGATCCGTCAAGGGCTAATTTCCAAAACCTTCTAATTGATTTGGTCGGACCAACTCACTCAAACTCGGTCGAACCGAAAGCATTTAGACTGATCTAGGTTTTCATCTCGGTGAAACCGAGTTGTGATTTTCGGCGTGACGAAGTGCATAACGCCTAGCAGTTATCCATCTCGGTGCCACCGAAGTTTTACAACTCGGTCCCACCGACAAGCAAGGGGTATATATTACGAGGGCGCGCGCTGATTCCTCCTTCAAACGTTTCGCCCCACACCCCTTGCTGCTGCCGCCTTGGTCTCCGGATCATCGCCGTTGTCGCTTTGGCGCCGCCGCAGAGTCTCCGTCGCCGTCAGCGGACATCTCCTCCGAGCCGTTGCCGCCGAGAAAAACTCCACCAAGTTAGGGTGAGTTTGATCCCACTCGTGCTCCCATCTCCGATTCATTGCACGTTTGGATTGCCTAGTATCTTGCCACGATTGAAATCCTCCTGTACACCAGATTAGTTCGTTTGGACTAGATTCGAGTAAAAGTTTTAGGGTTAGGTTTCCGCGAACACATCTCGGTGAGACCGACTTTATATTTTCCAGATGACCGATTTGGCCTATGGCCATTGACTGCACCCTTCGGTCCAACCGAAGTTGTGCAAAATCGGTGTGACCGAAATGAAGATTCTGTGAAACCCTAGTGTTTTCGGCAGATCGAAACCCACTTCGGTCAAACCGAAAGTGGTGTGCCAAGCTTCATTTAACACTTCGGATTCACGAACCTTAAACTTCGGTCGACCGAAATGTCTTCGTGAAAACTTAATACTAGAATTTGAACTCAATTTTTTTGCAAAAACTTCTGCAGTTTGTGATGACTCTTCTTCTCTGCCTACACCTTATCTATTCACGGGTTGTCACCATGTCGATGCCGGTGCAATGAACAGGTCGAGACACCCATTGAGACATTCCAGAGGCGGCACTAGTCCCGATCCTAGTAGCTCATCTGATGATGGTGAGAGGAGTACACCAAGTGGCTTGCCTCCTGCAGCCACCAGAGCTAGAAAGAAGAGGAATTCAGATGATGAGGATTCAGATTTCGTTGTTGAGGAAGAGGTAACCTCAAAGCCCAAAGGAAGGTTGTTGCCAAAGAGCAACAAGGTCAACAAACTAAGAAGGGCACCAAAGAAAGTCAAGCGATCAACTGTTGCTAAGAAGCTGAATTTGGGAGAGGCAGCTGCAAGCAAAGTGAAGAAAACCTCCAAGAGAAAGAGGATAGTGCATGATGCAGCAGAAGAAGATGAGGATGAGGAAGCACCCCAGCCTACTCCTCAGAAGCCGAAGTTCATGGATGATGCCATTAAGGCTGGAGCCACATCAAAGCCCAAGAAATCTGCTCCAGCTAAGGCAGCTCCAGCAAAGCCTGCTGCCAAGCCCAAGAAGACCGTCAAAAACATTCCAGCGTCTGAGAAGAACAAGGATGATGTGCCACCAGCTGAGTCAGACGATGAAGGACCAGTTTTGCTGAAACTTCGTCCAAAACTGCCAGTCCATAATGATGCTCATCCACATGCTGAGGATATGAAGGCAAGGAGAGATAAAGGTCTTAGGCTATGGAGACAAACTGACCCATATGCCGTGAGGAGAAGAACTGCTGTAGATCCCAGATTTCACACCAGAGAGCAGCAGGACTTCTATGAGACCGTGCTGATGGACAAGAAGCCCATAGTCGCAGACACCCGATATGTTGACTGGAAGTACATTGACAGTGAAGAGCACAGAGATTTCTTTCCACATGTGCATGAAAGTTTCACTGCATGTGGTGTTGCAGATTTTGTAGGTCGAAATTGACCAATTGGAACGATGAGATGATAATGCAATTCTATGCCTGACTCACTTCTACCCCGATGGAAAGATTACATGGATGACTGAAGGTCAAAGATTTTCTTCTTCAGTTGAAGAATGGGCAGAAATTCTGAATGCTCCAGTGCAACGAGACGATGATATTGATGTATACGGGATTCCAAAGAAGAATCATGAATCCATGAAGAACATGTATAAAGAGATTCCAGCAGAGGATTTGGGAATCTGGAAGCTCGGCTCAGTCTACTATCTCCAGGCAGGCTTACCTACCACTAATACCATTTTGAGGCACACCTTGATGCCCAAATCTGGAGATGATCGCATGATCAGAGGATACTCTATCAACATGCTGCACATACTTGATGAGAAAGCACCTTTCAAGGTGATGGACTTGATGGTAGAGACCATTAAGAGGACTGCGGTGACCGTAAAAGGTCGTGTGGATTTGCCCATGATTCAGATGCTTATCAATGCCAAGTTTGGCACGGGCACATTCTTGTTGGATAGAGAACATTTACCGCTGCAGCTAGAGCATGAAGACAATGTTGTTGTGATGGATGAGGAGTATCCGACATCTGTTGAAGGTCAAGCCAAGATCGAAGCTGCTAAGAAAGCCAAAGTCGACAAGGAAGCAAAGCAAGAAGAAGCAGCTAAACCAAAGAGTTTGGAGAGCAAATTCTTGAAGCTACCCAAAGGATTGAACAACGCTCGCCAGCATTGTGCAGTCTCGGAGAGCTTAGAGAGGATTGTTGAGGACAAGATCCACGCTCGGACGTGAAGTCGATCAAGTACAAGTGACCGTCAACAAGCTCGAGGCGACATTGAGGAAGCAAAGCGGGAGAAGGAAGAGCTTATGCGTGAGATGTAGGATGACTTAGTCCAGATTCTCATCAACAGATCGCTCCGATTCCCAAAGGACCCCGATCATTGCTATTCCAATGGATCGACACGGGACTACAGCTTCAAGACCTCCCAGCCCCAGTAGTTGCTCCTACTCCAGCTCCAGCTCGGTGACCACTCCTCCAAAGCCTGAGACATCAGCTAAAGTCTTCGCCGATGTTGTCATATCCACTCCGACATCAACCTGCACGGAGCCGCCGGCAGAGTCCACAGTGACGCTTAGCTCTATGCTTTTGAACTTTTGGTAACTTGTTGCCAAAGGGGAGAAATTGTATAGATCATAGGACTTTGAGAGAGAGAGTGCTGTTGTCTTTGCGCTTTTGCTCTTTCGTTCTTTTGCGGTTTCTTTGAGATACTTTTGGTTTTCGAGACATTCAGTGTGTTTGATACTACGTTTGATTCTACCTTAATGAGTGCTTGGTCGTACTATGCTTTAATGTGTGCTTAATGCTTATCATATGCCATTTCTATCTCGTATGACCATTTACTCATGTCTTGGTGATTGGGTGCATGCTGTTCATTCTTATCATTTTGTGCGCTCCACCAAGATGTATGTGACATGGAAGAGTGACCCATGATCCTAATCGATTGTGCATTTGCATTCAAACGCAAATCTTAAATAATGCACAAATTTAGGGGGAGCTCTTACTTATCACATACTTCTCAAAGCGACGATATTATTCATTGATTATATCCTTTGTCGAAGCTTTGATCTATATGTTGTCATCAATTACCAAAAAGGGGGAGATTGAAAGTGCAACTAATCCCCGGGTGGTTTTGGTAATTAATAACAACATATATATCATTGAACTAATAGTTACTTGAGAATCATTTCAGAGAGTTCAGTGATATGGGTATGGCAAGGACTGAAGAAGTGGACCCCTCAAAATGCTAAGGCAAGCATTGGCAAAAGCTCAAGACTCCATTTTTGGTTTAGTGATCCAAGATCACATTGAGTCCATAGGAAAAGCCAATACTATTAAAAGGGGATGAGGTTATGATGATGATCTGGTTGCTCAAGTGCTAGTGATACATCTCCTAAACTATCAGCAACTTTCACTGTCATATACACTCATAAGTAGTCTCGGTCCCACCGATATTCCAAACTCAGCCACACCGAGATGAACCACCTCAGCCATAAGCCAAACCCTAGAAAACTCGGATTTTCCGATTCTGAACTCGGTCTCACCGAAACATGAGTTGCCAAGCTTCTGTAACCTTCTGTCATCAAATCGGTGTCACCGAGATGATGAAGTCGGTCTCACCGAAACTGGCTTGCTCTTGTCATTGCACGAATCGGACTAACCGAGATTGTATTTTCGGTCCCACGAAAATCCCAATGTTCACATTATTTGAACTATCGGTCTCACCGAGTTGTCCACTTCGGTCCCACCGAGATTGGTCAAATGTGTGTAACGGTTGGATTTTGTGTGGAGGCTATAAATACCCCTCCACCCCCTCTTCATTCGTGGAGAGAGCCATCAGAAAGAACTACCACTCCTACCTTACATTTCGAGAAGAGAACTACCTACCCTTGTGTTGAGATCAAGTTGCTCCACTCCCACCATATGAAGCTTGATCTAGCCTTCCCAAGTTGCTTTCCACTCAATCCTTTCTTCCACCACAGCCAAATCGGTGAGGGAGTTGAGTGTTGGGGAGATTATCATTTGAAGCACAAGAGCAAGGAGTTCATCATCATCTACAACATCTATTACCTTTTGGAGGTGGTGCCTCCTAGATTGGTTAGGTGTCGCTTGGGAGCCTCCGTCATCGAGATGTGGAGTTGAACCAAGAAGTTTGTAAGGGCAAGGAGATCGCCTACTTCGTGAAGATCTACCCGAGTAAGGCTAGCCCTCCGTGGGCGTGAGGCCATGATGGAATAGACAAGGTTGCTTCTTCGTGGACCCTTCGTGGGTGGAGCCCTCCGTGGACTCTCGCAGCCGTTACCCTCCGTGGGTTGAAGTCTCCATCAACGTGGAAGTACGATAGCACCACCTATCGGAACCACGAGAAAAATCACCGCGTCTCCAAAATTGCGTTTGCTCTTCTCCACCTCTCTTTACTACATGTGCAATTTACTTTCCGCTGCCTATACTCTAGAATTGCATGTGTAGGGTGATGCTTGACTTGATCATAATTGTGAATCTGCCAAAAACTGTTCTTTGTCAAAAGGCAGAATTTTTATATTGTCAAGTAGTCTAATCACCTCCCCTCTAGACATACTTTCCATCCTACACAACGTCAACAATGATGAAGGCCAAGAAGAAGAACAAGATGATGAAGAAGATGTTCCACCCCGATCAAAGCAAAAGCTCTCACGAGTTCGAGTAGGAGTTGCTAGAGACCATCCCGTCGAGCAAATCTACAATGATATCCAAACCGGGAGAATCACTCGCTCAAAATCTCGTTTGGCTAATTTTTGTGAACATTATTCATTCATCTCTAGCATTGAACCTATGAAGGTTGAAGAAGCATTGGAAGATCCGGATTGGATAAACACCATGCACGAAGAACTACACAACTCTGAGAGAAACCAAGTGTGGACATTGGTAGAGAAGCCCGACAACAACCACAACATCATCAGTACCAAATGGGTGTTTCACAACATGCAAGATGAAGATGGACAAGTGGTTTGCAACAAAGCACGTCTCGTAGCCCAAGGCTACACTCAAGTCGAAGGTATGGACTATGGTGAGACATATGCCCCCATTGCTAGACTTGAGTCCATTCGTATCTTACTTGCCTATGCTAATCACATTATACCAAATGGACATTAAAAGTGCTTTTCTAAATGGTGAAATTGAAAAGGAAGTTTATGTTAAACAACCTCCCGGCTTTGTTAATCCTAAGAAACCCAATCATGTTTACAAGATTCACAAAGCTCTTTATGGTCTTAAACAAGCTCCTAGAGCATGGTATAAATGCTTGACCAAGTTCCTTATTGAAAAAGGCTTTGAAATTGGAAAAATTGATTCTACTCTTTTCACTAAAAGGGTTAATGGAGAATTATTTGTGTGCCAAATTTATGTTGATGATATTATATTTGGATCAACTAACCCTCATTTTAGTGAGAAGTTTGGGAAGCTTATGTCGAAGAAGTTTGAGATGTCTATGATGAGTGAACTCAAGTTCTTTCTTAGTTTGCAAATCAAGCAAACTAAGGAAGGCACCTTCGTCTCTCAAACGAAGTACACCAAAGACTTGTTCAAGAAGTTCAATATGCAAGAATGCAAAGGTACATGGATGGATCTAAATCTATGAGATTGCAACTCATTCACATCTTGAGCAATCTCTACATCACCAAGTCTCTACTTTACGGTGGTTGAAGACAAGGAAGCATGAAACCCTTCAAATATATCCTTTGACAAATTTCTATATCAAATTTCATGATTGTCATTTTGGATACACAAGTGCTTTTCCTTGCAAATCTAATCCATGTAGGTAGATGAACTCCACTTACAAGTGGTGCTCCAAATGAACTACATCAACATTGAGCATCCCACACAAGTTCAACTACATGACCAAGTTCAACACCACCACCCAAGGTATGTTATTCCATCTTAGAGAAGCATTACCCCAAGACATGGGTCAAAGAAACTCAACAAGATGTGAATACATCAAGATGCTTAAACAAAAAATGGCAACCCCATTTTTGAGCTTAAATGATGAGTATGACCTATGATCAAGTGTCCTCACTTGACTCCTAAGTCAATATACTCTAACATAGGTGACTTTGTCACCGACCAATTCTAGATGAAGTTCTCTAGTGTTTCTTCTTGTTCTTGCATTTTGTCTCATGCATATTTGTTCCCCTTTCAAAAAAAACTTCATCTAGATTTCTTCTCTTTTAATTCTGTTTTGCATTTCTCTGCACCCAATTCGCTGCACATCCTCTAGTTTAATTCATTGCAAATCCTTGTGAGATCTTTCTTTCCTAGTGAGCTGAGGTGACTAGTGTTTTCTCTCTGATGAACTCGGACAAACCGATTTGCCTCTTTCGGTTAAACCAAAATTTTTCGGTGCCACCGAAGAAAATAACTCGGTTGAGCCGACTTCAACACTGAGAATATCACTCTGTCACTTGCATTCTGCACATTTTGTTTCAGCTCCTCTCGGTGATTCTTATCCTCTACCAGCATCATATTCTATGTGTTGCTTTGCTCTGAGACTCAAGGACCAAACCTATTTTGACTCACACTCCAAAAGACCCTTCTTTGAAATTGATGTCAAAGGGGGAGAGAGAGTTCACATCAAAGCTTAATCACTCCAACAGGGGGAGAGACCAACAGGGGGATAGAGACATTCTCTTCAGAAGAGAAACCCCAGT
Source organism: Aegilops speltoides (assembly GCA_021437245.1). NCBI lineage: Eukaryota > Viridiplantae > Streptophyta > Magnoliopsida > Poales > Poaceae > Aegilops > Aegilops speltoides. The sequence goes on from CM038147.1 coordinate 187,345,253, forward strand.
TGCTTGGTATTCAAAGAGGAGAGAAGTTACATGTCTTTAGAGGGGAAAGACATGTTCATGTTGTTTTGTGTTTGCTTTGCTTTGATTTTCTTTTCCTTATCTTCTCCCAATATCCATTATAAGATTCAGGGGGAGCAAGACTTCTAAGGGAAGGAAATCTTAAAATTCCTTGCATATCTTTACCTTTGGGGACATGTCTACACTCAAATAGAGTACCTAGTACTCACTCTATACATGTCATCCCAGATCTTGGTACTCTTGTGGTTTACTGCTCTTGCTTTGCTTAGTAGATGTTTCTTTGTTGTCTAACCTTGTTTACTCAGGTTCATCTCTTCCAAAGCTAGTTCAAGACCACAAGGTAAGTATATGCATCACACTCATGTACATGAGGATTTCTTGCTGATGTACACATTGTTTGCAAGAAGGACTCATAAGCATGAAGGTACGTTTTCCATGTTCACACCATTTGCTCTGATGCATATAGGCAAGATAAATGTAACTCATTGCTTGCTCTGTCATGATTATGCACTCACATGATCTTATGTTCTATATTTACATGATTACATACATGTAGGGGGAGCCTATGCATGTTACATGTCTTTCCAAAGCTTTACTTGCTTTTCTCTATATCGTTATCTAAAGCTTTGATGTATGTTGTCATCAATTACCAAAAAGGGGGAGATTGAAAGCTCAAGTGCTACCTGGGTGATTTTGGTAATTAATGTCAACATATCTCTTGTTGGACTAATGCTTTCATCTAGTATATTTCAGATAAGTCCAACAGTGGAGTGGCATGGATAAGAGGATGTGGAACCCCTTCAAGATGCTAAGGACAAAGGATTGGCTCAAGCTGAAAGCTCGGGACTCTACATTTTCTATATCAGTGATCCAAGATCACATTGAGTCCATAGGAAAGCCAATACTATTAAAAGGGGATGAGGTGTTTCTTAATGGCCTGCTTGCTCAAAGTGCCTAGTGATATGCTCCAAAGCTCTCAGCCACTTTCTCACATCCACATATGTCCCAAACCAAAAGTCAGACTCGGCCCCACCGATTTGATCCGTCCGGCGCCACCCAGTTCATTTGACATAGCCACTGCCAAAAACCCTAATCAGTTTGATCACACCGATGGGATCTCGGTCTCACCGAGATGGGCTTGTAAACTCTCTATTGTCTATTGCAACATTTTTGGTCCCACCGAGAAGATGTAATCGGTCACACCGAGTTTGTCTGACCAACTCTCTATTTTACTTATTACCAAATCGGTCTCACCGAGTTGTGTAATCGGTCAAACCAAGATGAGGTTCTACCCTAACCCTTGCACATAGGTCCCACTGAGTTGATCATATCGGTCCCACCGAAATTGCCTAACGATCACATATGTACTAAATCTGTCCGACTGAGTTTTCTGATTCGGTCACATCGAGTTTGGTATAATGTGTGTAACGGTTAGATTTTGTGTGGAGGCTATATATACCCCTCAACCCTCTCCTCATTCGTGAGGGAAGCCATCAGATCGTGCCTACACTTCCACTACCCATTTTTTGAGAGAGAGCCACCTACTCATGTGTTGAGACCAATATATTCCAATCCAACCATATGAATCTTTATCTCTAGCCTTCCCCAAGTTGTTTTCCACTCAAATCATCTTTCTACCAAATACAATCCTATGAGAGTGAGTTGAGTGTTGGGGAGACTATCATTTGAAGCACAAGAGCAAGGAGTTCATCATCAACACACCATCTATTACCTTTTGGAGAGTGGTGTCTCCTGGATTGGTTAGGTGTCACTTGGGAGCCTCCAACAAGATTGTGGAGTGAACCAAGGAGTTTGTAAGGGCAAGGAGATTGCCTACTTCATGAAGATCTACCCTAGTGAGGCAAGTCCTTCATGGGCGACGACCATGGTGGGATAGACAAGGTTGCTTCTTCGTGGACCCTTCGTGGGTGGAGCCCTCCATGGACTCGCACAACTGTTACCCTTCGTGGGTTGAAGTCTCCATCAACGTGGATGTACGATAGCACCACCTATCGGAACCACGACAAAAACATTTGTGTCTCCAATTGCGTTTGCACACTCCAATCCCATCCCTTTACTTTCTTGCAAGTTACATGCTTTACTTTCCGCTTCCCATATACTCTTTTCATGCTTGCTTGATTTGTATTATGAATGGTTAAACTTGTGATTAAACTCCACCCAAACTTGAAAAAACTTAAAAACTGTCAACTTTGTTTGTTGAGTGTCTAATCACCCCCCCTCTAGACACCTCTTCTTGATCCTTTCAGAGTGTCGAACCCAACGAGGAGCAGAAGAAAATGACAAGCGGTTTTCAGTAAGGTATTCTCCGCAAGCACTGAAATTATCGGTAACAAATAGTTTTGTGATAAGGTAATTCGTAACGGATAACAAGTAACAAAAGTAACTAAGGTGCAGCAAGGTGGCCCAATCCTTTTTGTAGCCAAGGACAAGCCTGTACAAACTCTTATGGAAAGCAAAGCGCTCCCGAGGACACATGGGAATTACTGTCAAGCTAGTTTTCATCATGCTCATACGATTCACTTTCGTTACTTTGATAATTTGATATGTGGGTGGACCGGTGCTTGGGTACTGCCCTTCCTTGGACAAGCATCCCACTTATGATTAACCCCTCTCGCAAGCATCCGCAACTACGAAAGAAGAAATAAGGTAAACCTAACCATAGCATGAAACATATGGATCCAAATCAGCCCCTTACGAAGCAACGCATAAACTAGGGTTTAAGCTTCTATCACTCTAGCAACCCATCATCTACTTATTACTTCCCAATGCCTTCCCGTAGGCCCAAACAATGGTGAAGTGTCATGTAGTCGACATTCACATAACATCACTAGAGGAGAGACAACATACATCTCATCAAAATATCGAATGAATACCAAATTCACATGATTACTTATAACAAGACTTCTCCCATGTCCTCAGGAACAAACGTAACTACTCACAAATCATATTCATGTTCATAATCAGAGTGATATTAACATTCATTAAGGATCTGAACATATGGTCTTCCATTGAATAAAGCAACTAGCATCAACTACAAGGAGTAATCAACACTACTAGCAACCCACAGGTACCAATCTGAGGTTTTGAGACAAAGATTGGATACAAGAGATGAACTAGAGTTTGGGAGGAGATGGTGCTGGTGAAGATGTTGATGGTTATTGACCCCCTCTTGATGAGAGGATCGATGGTGATGACGATGGCGACGATTTCCCCCTTCCGGAGGGATGTTTCCCCGCCGAACAACTCCGCCGGAGCCCTAGATTGGTCCTGCCCATGTTCCACCTCGAGATGGTGGCGCTTCATCCCGAAAGATTCCTTCTGATTTTTTCCAGGGCAAAAGACACCATACAACAGAAGATGGGCATCGAGGGCCTGCCAGGTGGCCCACGTGGCAGGGGAAGAAGAAGGTCTTCCCTTTATCTTTGAAGGTCAAGAAGAAGGTCTTCCCTTTATCTTGGAAGGGAAAGGCATTGACATGGTATAGGCTATGTGATGATATTGGATCATGGAACTACAACCTATTGAAATTGGAATTTCATCAGAAGTTTTATCCTATGCATTTGGTTCATCGTGATTGTAATTATATATATAACTTTTGGCCTCATGAAGGAGAAAGTATCACTCAAACTTGGGGTAGGCTTAAGTCAATGTTATATAAATGCGCCAATCATGAGCTCTCAAGAGAAATTATTATTTAAAAATTTTATGCTTGGCTTTCTCTTAATGATCGCTCCATGCTCGATAATTCTTGTAGTGGTTCTTTTATGATGAAGACTATTGAATTCAAATGGGATTTATTGGAAAGAATTAAATGCAACTCTGAATATTGGGAACTCGGCGAAGGTAAGGAGTCAGCCCCTAAGTTTGAGTGTGTTAAGCCTTTTATGGATACCGATGCTTTTCATGAATTTAGCACTAAATATGGACTTGACTCTGACATAGTAGCTTCTTTCTGTGAATCACTTGCTACTCATGTTGATCTCCCTAAGGAGAAGTGGTTTAAATATCATCCTCCCATTGAAGTGAAAGTAGTAGAACCTATTAAAGTTGAAGAAAAAACTATTACTTATAATGATGATCCTATTGTTCCTACTGCTTATATTGAGAAACCACCTTTCCCTTTTAGAATAAAGGATCATGCTAAAGCTTCAAATGTGGTTCGTAAGAGTAATACTAGAACACCTACACCCCCTGAGCAAATTAAAGTTGAACCTAGTATTGCTATGGTTAAAGATCTCTTGGTCAATAATAGTGATGGGCATGTTATTTGTTTCTACGATGAAGCTGCTAGAATTGCTAGACCCGATACTAAAAATAAACATAGACCTATTGTTGGCATGCATGTTGTTTCTGTTAAAATAGGAGACCATTGTTATCATGGCTTATGTGATATGGGTGCTAGTGTGAGTGCAATTCCTCATTCCTTATACAAAGAAATTATGCATGATACTGCACCTGCTGAAATAGAAGGTATTGATGTTACTATCAAGCTTGCCAATAGAGACACTATTTCACCAATTGGGATTGTTAGAGATGTTGAAGTCTTGTGTGAGAAAATCAAATCTCCTACTGATTTTCTTGTTCTTGGTTCCCCACAAGATGACTTTTGACCCATTATATTTGGTAGACCCTTCTTGAATACTGTTAATGCTAAGATAGACTATGAAAATGATATTGTTACTGCTGGTTTAGGGGATATGCCTCATGATTTTAATTTCTCTAAATTTCGTAGACAACCCCATGATAAATAATTGCCTAGTAAAGATGAAATTATTGGTCTTGCTTCTATTGCTGTGCCTCCTAACGATCCTTTAGAACAATATTTGCTCGACCATAAAAATGATATGTTTATGAATGCAAGAAGGGAAATAGATGAAGTATTCTTTATACAGGGACCTATTTTGAAACACAACTTGCCTATTGAAATCCTAGGAGATCCTCCTCCTCCCAAGGGTGATCCTGTGTTTGAGATTAAACAATTACCTAATACTCTTAAATATGCTTATCTTGATGAAAAGAACATATATCCTGTTATTATTAGTGCTAACCTTTCAGAGCATGAAAAAGAGAAATTATTGAAAACTCTGAAAAAGCACCATGCTGCTATTGGATATACTCTTGATGATCTTAAGGGCATTAGTCCCACTCTATGCCAACACAAAATAAAACTGGAGAAAGATGCTAAACCAGTTGTTGATCACCAACGAAGGTTAAATCCTAAGATGAAAGAAGTGGTAAGAAATGAAATACTAAAGCTTCTGGAGGCAGGTATAACTTATCATGTTGCTGATAGTCAGTGGGTAAGTCCTGTCCATTGTGTCTCTAAGAAGGGAGGTATTTCTCTAAGAAGGGAGGTATTACTGTTGTTCCTAATGATAAGGATGAATTGATCCCACAAAGAAACGTTATAGGTTATAGAATGGTAATTGATTTCCACAAATTAAATAAAGATACTAGAAAAGATCATTACCCTCTACCTTTTATTGATCAAATGCTAGAAAGACTATCCAAACATACACATTTTTGCTTTCTAGATGGTTATTCTGGTTTCTCTCAAATACCCGTGTCAAAAGAGGATTAGGAAAAGACCACTTTTACTTGCCCTTTCGATACCTTTGCTTATAGACGTATACCCGTGTCAAAATAGGACTAGCCACCACCATAGAACGGGGACAGAACCAAGTCAAGTAGAACTGGCACACACCACACCAGCTAATGAACACCTCACCTCCTGAGGCTCATTCATCCACTGCACTAGTTCATCCTCAGCCCTTCGAGGCAATCCACCAAAACGCTGGAGTAGGGTATTACACCACAAGGTGGCCCGAACTAGGATAAACTGTTGTGTCTCTTTGTCTCTTTGAGCTTGACGCGCTAGGTTTAGGAGGATCGCGAGTAGGCAGGCTGGGTAGGTTGAGATCTCCGCACGCACCCTAGAGTTTGAACCTCCCAAGGGTTTGCGGATCCCATAATCCGACATTTGGCGTGCCAGGTAGGGGTGCACATGATCTTCTCTTCCGTCACCAGTCCTCTGCCGCTCCACCGATGCCATGGCCGACACCTCGAGAGCGCATGTCGAGCACTAGGTCATCCAGGCCTCCTCGGCAGCGCCCGCCGACGAGGAAGACCTCCACTCCGCTCTGCTCACGACCCGTGTTCCACCGGGGGCGACCGGACGCGGGGGGCGCGCGGCGCAACCTTCTCCACTGGCGCCACGCTGCAGCCGTGCCGCCGCACGATCTGCGAACTACGCTGCAGCAACCGCTCCACACACGCGCAGGGAACAAGCAAACATGCGGGAAGCGATCATCATGGCCCGAGAGCTCTTGCGATGCATGCTACTGGAAAGTGGTCATGACGCCCTGCTGGAACGGGTCGCCGAGCTGCTGGATGCAGCGTGCAGGGGGGCGACGCCATTCTGCACCCTGCCCACGTTGCAAGCGGTGGTGGTGGTGGTGGGAGGGGGGGGGGCGCTCACCCCCGACACAACCGCACGCCCTCTCCCAGGGCCCCTGGAGAGCCTCTTGATGCCGACCAGCCCTGCGGAGCAGCGCGCGCCGCCTCGAACGTGCGCCCTCGACGCGGGGCTGCTCTAGGCGACATCACCAGGGGCCACGCTGGAGTGCCGACCCCTGGCCAACAAGACCAGAGGGCAACTGAAGAAGGCGGGAACGTGAGGCAGCCGGGCGGCGCTTCTGGTGCGAACAGCCCGGAAGCCTACGTCCACGTCGCGATGGATCCAAGGCGCGCGTGGGGAGAGGGCCCCAGCCGACCCCCCACACCAGGCTGGGCGCTGGATATACACGAGGCCGTGCTCTCCTTCGAGCCGCCACCAAGCCCTGCCAACATCTCCAACAGCGACAACCTCTGGGTACAGCTAACGCTGCAGGAGCATGCTTACGCTGACCATGGATCGCAGGTGAACCAGGGTGCAGCTGCCACCAGAAGTCTCAGGACGGCGGATCCCCCACAGGAGCGCGAAGGACGTCGGGAGCAACACGGGGGAAGCCCGACGGCAGGGCCCTCCTCGCGCCGCACAGAGCAGGGCCCTGCCTGGAGGTAGGTTCCCCACCGGGGAAGGCGCCGACGAGCCCTTCTCCCTGGTGGGGGGCCTACAGTCGCCGAGGACGCCGCCAACGTCCCCCTGGCCCCTTGGTCTTGTCCTGGTTTCCGGTCTCCCCAACGGTGGCCAGGGGTGGCGCACGGCGGGGTCCTCGTCGGGCGACATGAAGCAAGGCTCCGGCCTGTGAAGGTCTCCGCTCGTGACACTCTCGCGTAATAATGAGTGGGGCTGTACATGCCCCGGAGTCTCCTGAGTGTTGCCCAGGGGCCTCACGGGGGCTCCCGCCCACGTCCTAGTGGAAGCACCATGCTCTGCGCTGGCCGTCAACACTGTCCCCAATGACTATGCCCAGCCAGTGGAAGCACTTAGCTCCACGCTGGTGAGAAGACTGAAGACTAAAGACTGAAGACTAGCTAGGCGCCGGACGCGGCCGTCTGCTTTTTGCCTCCTTTTTGTACTTGCTTGCCGACTTTTTGAAGCAGTTTTTTCATGCGTTTATAAAAACGGGGGGACTTTTCTCGTTTCGTGTCGCTCTCTTGCCTTCAGTTCTTGCGTTCTTTCCGGAGCTCGTGACCGCTACTCTGCCCTCAAGCACCTCGCGAGCGGGGGTCGGGTACGGTTTACGTGCTGGTGCCGATCGCTCCCTCGGGGGGCTCGAGGGTGCGGCCGCCTCGCGCGCCCACCTTGTCACGGTCTGGCAGTTGGCTTCTCACGAGGCGCTCTACGGCAGGCCGGCAGGCCCCTCGAGAGGCACAGAACCTTGCGAGCCCGCAGCAGGCTTGCCTTAGGAGAAGGAGCAGAGCTGCGACGCTAGGCCTCACTCAAGACCCGCGAAACCAAAGATAAGTCATAAACAACTACCTCACTCAGCGACCCGTAGCCCTGCGGGGCCCCGCTCCGGATGCCACTTCAAAAGCATTTAGCGGTCTCACACATCATAAGGGGCACCCCATTTCCAAAATGCTCTCACCAGGATGCGTTCAAGTTTTCGTTATACAGGTCTAAGAAAGAGAAACACAGGCCTAGCTGGACGCCCCTTCTTCATCACCTCTGTTCGTGCTGCTTGCATCGAGGTTGCCGTCCTCCTCGTCATCACCATCCGCGCTGACTTCTTCGGCCGTGATCATGACCGTGTCATCCTCCAGGGCGAATTCTGCTACCAAGGCGTCCGCATGGTCATCCACCCACCCAGCCAGGTTGTCCTGGACAACCGGGGGCACGGGGACTAACATAGCATCAAAGTCAAAGTGAGGATCGCGGCTGAGGAGGTGGCCGAAGACACGCGAGAATGCATGCCCCAGAAGACCACGACTCCTCTCCACTACAAGCTTGCGAGACCTTGCAGCTCGAGCCTCCAAGCGGGTCATGATGTCTGTGAAGAAGTTCAAGTGGCTGGCATAGTCATTCTCGTGCGGGTGAGGAGTGCTCTAGTTGCAGATGGTACCCAAGGCAGAATTAGCTCTGAGCCTGAGGCCCTGAAGCATTGAGGCATGCTCGTGCTGCAGCGTGATCCGTCTCTGTCATATCTATATTTTTTGATTGTTCCATGCCAATATTATTCAACTTTCATATACTTTTGGCAACTTTTTATATTATTTTTGGGACTAACATATTGATCCAGTGCCCAGTGCCAGTGTCGGTGTACAAAAGTAGGGGCTCTGCTTTTGACCCCTTTACTTGTGCACGGGCAGTCAGCGCCCACGCACAGAGATGGCAAGAAAGGGAAGCCGGAGAGGAGCCGAAGCCACAAAACGAACGAAGCAACAACAAGGACCAAGGCCACGAAGATCAGATGGGCGAAGCAGGTTCTCCCGGCAAGGACCCTTGCCGGGGGGCCTCAGCGGCCCCGACAAGACCTTTGCCAGGGCAGCTCACCCACGCCAACCAAGTAAGCCACCCTTGAGCCCACCGACGCTTGGCAAACGCGTCGGGACAAGGATCGGGAAGCACCTCTGTGGTGGGATGCAGATCTTTGTGAAGACATAGAATGCTCGAGATCAAGTAAGGATAGGAAGGCAACCATCCTCACCAAAGGAACCCACAAGACCCCCAGCAAGACCCTTGCCGGGGACGCCAGTGCGCCACGGCAAGACCCTTGCCGGGCCACCCGGCAAGACCCTTGTCGGGCCACCCGACAAGGCCCTCGCCAAGCGCATCGGCAGGGCCGCTGCCAGGCCCGCGCCAGCTAAGTCTTCACCGCCGTTCGCATACAGCTGCCGACCCAACCAGCTGGGCAGGCACCTGCATGGCAGCATGCAAACCTTTGTGGAGGCTCCACCACCACGCCACCTCAACTGCCTGCCTGCCTACATGGCACCGCATGCATCGCTGGCCAGGGCACGTGTCGAAGCGAGGGGGAGCGGTGACGGACGGGACGGGCCCCGCCCCCATCCCCGATAAACTGGAAGGACACCTAAGCCTTGCATTTAATGCACCTTGTCCTGTAATACGGGCGATAAGCTCGTGCTACTATATCACTTTCCACCTCCTGTGTGCCACTGTGGCAACCCCTTTCGCCTATAAAAGGAGGCCCATGGCACACAGAGAAAGGATTCGGCTCTTTCGAACCCCACAGCACCCAGAGCTAGTTCGAGAGCCCAAGAACACTAATACATCCACCAAAGCAGGATCGTAGGGTTTTACGCGTCATTGCGGCCCGAACCTGGGTAAATCCCCCTTGTGTTGTCTGTTAGTCCCGCTCTTCTCATGATCCCCGCGCCCTGCAAACGTAGAAGGGATTCCAGTGATCCCATAGGTGTCGTTTCCCACCGACATCTTTGGCGCACCAGGCAGGGGGTGCTATTGTGAGAATCTGGTCTAGCAGTTGGCCTAGCTGTTCTTCATCGCCATGGCTCCTAAAAAGAAGGCGACCACAGCGATCGGTCATCCGGGACCAAGTTGCCGGCACCGGTGCGGACCAGTAGCGAGCCAGTCGCAGAGAGAACCCGTGGTGTGACCCGCGAACATCCACATCACCCTAGTGGTTCAGGCCTGGCGAGTGGTGCCGTTCGCGCGCCAGGTGACGAGCCAATAGTCGCGGGCTCCAGAGACGGAGTCAGGCCCCCCGCAGGCGGCACGAGGCCCCTCAGGGGTGCCGCCGTCCTGCCAAGCGGCGGCACGGCGACCTCCAAGACGCCAACACCGGCACCCACAGTGCGCTCCTCTCAGGTTGTGCGTGATGAGCAGCATCACCCTGCTGGTGACCCTGGGAAGAGTCCCGTGCACCCATCACATGAAGAGGAGGGCCAGCGTGCGCGCCGAGGTGCTGATGGAGGTGGCGAACGGCTGCGGAGCCGTGATGCAGCTCCTTCTAACATGGTTAGGAGTCGAGGCGCATCGCGGTCCACCCACCTTTCGCCGCCACCCACGCTAGCGGAAGCCCTAGTGCGCGCACAGCTGCTCCTCGATTTTCCTCCCGCCGCGGAGAAGCTTGACGAATGGAGGGCCACCGTCCGGAGCCTCGCCGGCATCACCAACAATGATGGGCTGCGGCCGGCGGAACCCGTCGGCCGTCGCTCCGCCGGGCTGCCACGTGCCAGCGGAGGCCATGCCGGAGGTGACGCGGCCACGGTGTATTCCCCGCCTCCATCGCGACCGCCCTGGGCGTCGGCCCGTCATGGCGACGCTTGTGATGATATCTCCATCACGTTGTCCGACCCGCGAACCAACCGCGATCAGCGCCAGGTCCTCCGGGAGCGGGCTCACGAGGATGCTCAAACTACGATCGAGCACCGACGTGACGCACGCCACCAGTCGGACAGGCGGGCAGGGCCCGCTATGGACCATCCAGCGCCGGGAGGCCGCGATGGCCTACCTTATGAGGTGGGTTGTCCGGCCTTCACACGTGAGCTGCGGCAATTCCAGTGGCCCTCCCATCGTACGTCAAGCCCGATGTTGGCGAGAAGTACAATGGCAAGACTCACCCGTCAGAGTTCCTTAGCATCTACACCATCACGATGCAAGCTGCTGGGGCCCGCGACGATAAGGTGCTTGCCAATTACTTCCCGTTGGCACTCAAGCCTAATGTTATGTCATGGTTGATGCACTTGCCGGTGGATTCCATCTCTTCTTGGGCGGATCTGTGCCATGAGTTTGTTGGCGCCTTTACTGGAGGTCACCAAGCTCATGGCCAGGCGAGTGATTTACACATCATCCCCCAGAAGGAAGGAGAAAACCTGCGCAAGTACATCCAAAGGTTCAGCCGGGTGCAGTACAACATCCCCGATGTTCATCCCTCCGCCGTGATCAGCGCATTCCACCAGAACGTGCGCAATTGCAAGATGCGTGAAGAACTGGCGATGAACAAGGTTAAGGATGTGGCCGAGCTCTATGTTCTAGCCGATCGGTGCGCTCGTGCTGAGGAGGGAAGGAAGTACCCTGGCGAATATGCCGGTGCGGAAACCGACTCCACTGGCGATACCGCCACCCCAACAAAGAAAGGCCGACGCTGTAATAGGAAGCACAAGGGCAAGGCCGTGCTTGCCGTTGAGGGATCCGACGACACCGGTACCACCAAGAAGACCAAGGCGAGCGACCCCGGCAAGGAGGTTGCTGGATGTGACGCTTGCCGGGCCTTGGCGGCTACCGACAAGCCAGGAGGCTCCGACAAGCAGTACTGCAAGATCCACCGCACCAAGGGCCACGATCTCCAAAACTGCCGGCAGGTAGAACTGCTCGCCGAGAAGCAGAAAGCCGAGTATGAGCGGTGGGACAAGGAGAAAGGCCCAGATGGTGCCGAGGGATCCGGCAAGAAACGTGGTGGCCAAGGAGGCCACTGCAGCAAGGATAATCAACAAGAGAGCCCGCCCGGGGCCACAACAAGAAGCAGGAAGACGATGATCACGATGAGGATGACGAGTCCGGCGACCACGAGTTTTAGAAAGCCACAGAGGCCATGTGCGTCGATGGTGGTGCCTCGCTGCATACGTCTCACCGCCAACTCAAGCAGTGGGCGCATGAGGTAGCAGCGGTGGAACCATCATTCGAGGCACGAAAGCCGCTGAAATGGTCCAGCACTCCCATCATCTTCGACACTGAGGACCACCCTGACCGCACCACTGCAGTCGGGTGCTTGCCATTGTTGGTTTCGCCAACAATCCGCAACCTCAAGGTGACGAAGATATTGGTTGATGGCGGGGCCGGCCTGAAGTTGATCTCGCCCGTTGTGGTCAGAAAGCTGCAGATCCCTGATGGAGACCTCGAGGAGACGGGTACATTCCAAGGGGTCAACCCGGGGAGGAGCCAGCCGAAGGGGAAGATCATGCTGCCCGTGACGTTCGGAGGCGAGCTAAACCACAGGGCAGAGAGGATTATCTTCGATGTGGCCGAGATCCCCTTGCCTTACAATAGGATCCTCGACCGCCCGATGCTAGCCAAGTTCACGGCGGCTTCACGCTACGCCTATAACACGCTGAAGATGCCCTGGCCGATGAACATCATCACCATCCCCTCTGACAAGAAGGACGCGCTGATCTGCGCCGACCAACTCTACCAGGAAGCAGTTGCAGCAGCTGCCGCTAAGGCACCTGCTCCTGCCGATGGAGCCCCGGAGGAGAAGAAGACCGGCGAGACCCCTCGCACCCACTTCGGCAAGTGCACCTCTTCAGGGTGTTGCGCTTTCGTTGACAACGTGCCAGGAAGCTCCGCCAGCAAGAGCAAGAAGTCCAGAGCTACACCACCAGAGACCAAGAAGGTGCCCATTGAGGAGGACGGCACAGGAGGAGATTTTACCATAAGCTCCACCCTCGACGGCAAATAGGAAAGCGAGCTCGTCACCTTCCTGCGGGCAAATGTCAATGTGTTTGCATGGCAAGCCTCCGACATCCCCACCGTTCCCAGGGAGGTGATTGAGCACCACCTTGCTGTCTGTCCTCATGCGCGGCCCGTCAAGCAGAAGGTCAGGAAGCAAGCTCTGGAGAGGCAAGAGTTCATTACGGAGGAGATCAGAAAGCTAGAGGCGGCAGGTTTGGTAAGGGGAGTACTCCATCCGACGTGGTTGGCCAATCCGGTAGTGGTGCGCAAGGCAAATGTGAAATGGAGGTTGTGTATTGACTACACAGACATCAATAAGGCATGTCCAAAGGACCCTTTCCCGTTGCCGCGCATCGACCAGATTGTTGACTCCACGGCTGGGTGTGACCTCTTATCGTTCCTCGACGCCTACTCAGGATACCACCAGATCTTCATGACGAAGGAAGACGAGGAAAAGACAGCATTCATCACCCCATGTGGTACATATTGCTTTTTACGGATGCCTTTCAGGTTGAAGAGTGCTGGCTCGACCTTTGCAAGAGCAGTCCAAATTGGTTTTGAGCCCCAGCTACATAGAAATATGAAAGCTTATATGGATGACATAGTGGTCAAAACCAAGGACAAAGCAACCCCTGTACAAGATCTGGAGGAAACGTTTGGGAACCTGCGTAAGATCAACCTCAAATTGAACCCTGAGAAGTGTGTCTTTGGCGTCCGGTCCGGCAAGCTTCTTGGGTTCTTTGTGTCCCAGCGCGGGATTGAAGCAAACCCAGACAAGATCAAGGCCATCGAGCAGATTGAGGCACCCAAGCGGATCATGGATGTGCGTCGGCTCACTGGCTGCGTTGCTGCCATGAGCCGGTTCATCTCCAAGTCCGCAGAGCGTGCCCTTCCTTTCTTCAAGATCTTGAAGAAGGCAGGGCCAGTGGAGTGGACGCCAGAAGCCGAGGTAGCACTGCAGGATTTGAAGAAATACCTCTCTTCTACCCCAGTGCTGGTTGCACCTAAACCACACGAACCATTGCTGCTCTATCTAGCGGCAACGAACCAGGTGCTTAGCACCGCACTAGTGGCGCAGAGAGAGGCCGACGAGGCAGCGACAGCGACAGAGCCAACAGATGGCGGACCGAAACCCTCTCCAGCAGGGCTTGGTCCCGGCGAGATCGAGTCCTCGGCAGGGGCTGACGACAGCACAACAGGACCCATGCAACCGGGTGAAGAGGCGCAGAATAAGAAGATGGTGCAACACCCAGTGTACTTTGTCAACTCCCTCTTGCAGGGGGCTAGGTCGAGGTACTCAGGTCTGCAAAAGCTGCTCTTCGGCCTCCTTATGGCCTCGAGGAAGCTGCGCCACTACTTCCAAGTGCATGAGATCATGGTGGTCACCCGCCTCCCATTGCAACGGATACTACACAACCCAGATGCAACGGGGAGGATCGTGGAATGGGCCCTGGAACTGTCAAGTTTCGGTTTGAAGTTTGAAAGCACCTCAATGATTTAGAGCAGAGTCTTGGCGGAGTTTGTTGCCGAATGGACCTCGACGCCCGATGAAGAGGTACAGGAGACCACTCTCCCCGGCAAGGAAATGAGCTACAACTGGATCATCTACTTTGATGGTGCCTTCTCGCTGCAAGGCGCCGGTGCTAGTGTGCTGCTTGTCACACCCACCGGAGAGCACCTCAAGTACGTCATCCAGATGCATTTTCCCCGGGAGATGTCAACCAACAACACCACCGAGTACAGGGGTTTGCTTGCCGGTCTCAGGATCATGGCAGGCCTCGGAGTTAAGAAGCTCATCGTCAGGGGCGATTCACAGCTCGTCGTCAGGCAGGTCAACAAAGATTATCAAAGCCCGTTGATGGAAGCTTACGTAGATGAGGTGAGGAAACTGGAGGAGCGCTTTGACGGTATACAAGCGGGACATGTCCCTCGGGCGGAGAACGACATCGCCGACTACCTGTCAAAGCGCGCTGCCCTCAAACTACCTGTGGAACCAGGTACCTTCGTGCTTTAGTTAACCCAACCATACGTTGAGCCGTCGACTGGGCAGAGAAAGCGGAGGAAGCTAGGCCCCGGCAAGTACTTCCCCACCGAGCTCCCTGGAGCCGCCGGTGAAGATATTGCCGTGGATGCCGATCCTGCCGCGGGGCAACCAACTCCGGCAGGACCTCAGGTCATGGCCGTGGAGGCAACCGCTCCCGCGGCAGAAGAGATGCCTTTAGTCCTTGCCATCGAGCCTCAGGCTCCGGCATGGGCGCAGCAGACCGCCCGTTTCCTTCAAAAAGGAGAGCTTCCTGAGGAGCAGGAAGAGGCAGAAAGAGTAGCCCGCCGGTCTGCTCTGTACCAATTCTTTGATAACGTGTTGTACAGAAGAAGACCGAATGGGATGAAATTGATGTGCATCTCCCGAGAGGAAGGGCTAAAGCTGTTGGCAGAGATACATGGAGGCATATGTGGCTCCCACATAGGGTTGAGGGCCCTTGCCGGCAAGGCCTTCCGGCAAGGTTTCTTCTGGCCCACCGCCCTCCAGGATGCAACGGCACTAGTGACCAAGTGTGAAGCGTGCCAGTTCCATTCAAAGAAGCTTCATCAACCAGCTCAAGCCCTTCAAACTATCCCTCTCTCCTGGCCCTTCTTGGTCTGGGGGCTCGACATACTGGGCCCTTTCCCCCGCGCTGTCGGAGGCTTTGAGTACTTGTACGTCGCAATCGACAAGTTCACAAAGTGTCCAGAGGTGGAAGTAGTGAGGAAGGTGACGGTGCAGTCAGCCATCAAGTTCTTCAAGGGGCTAGTGTGCCGCTTCGGGGTGCCCAACAGGATCATCACCAACAACGGCACACAGTTCACAAGCCATGCCTTCATGCAATACATCGAAGATCTCAGCAGCAGGGTCTGTTTTGCTTCCATGGCACACCTACGGAGCAACGGCCAAGCGGAGAGGGCAAATGCTAAAGTCTTGCGAGGCTTAAGGACGAAAAATTTTGACAGACTGCGCAAGAGTGGAAGGCGCTGGATTGATGAGTTGCTGACGGTTCTTTGGTCGATCAGAACGACACCAAATCGAGTCACCGTCCAGACACCCTTTGCCCTGGTTTACGGGGCAGAAGCAGTTCTCCCCATAGAACTCATATACGGGTCACCTGGAGTGCTCGCTTATGATGAGATTGAGCAAGAGTGATTGCGGCAAGATGACGCGATGCTCCTTGAGGAAGATCGTCTCCGGGCGGCTGTGAGAGTAGCACGCTACCAGCAAGCCTTGCGTCGCTACCATAGCCGCAAGGTTCATGCCCGGAGCTTTGAGGAAGGCGACCTTGTTCTTCGGCGCGTTCAGTCGGCCAAGAATTCCAACAACTTGACGCCGAAGTGGGAAGGCCCTTATCGGGTAACATGAGTCACCAGGCCCGGCGCAGTCCGGCTGGAGACCGAAGACGCCATTCCAGTGAGCAACTCCTGGAACATCGAGCACCTTCGCAAGTTTTACCCATAAGGCGCAGCTGCCGGGCCTCCCGGCAAGCCACCCTTTTGTACAAGCCTTGCCGGCAAGGCATGTAACCCTTTGTACAAAGCGGTAGCAGACCTTAGCATAAATAAACGAAGCGCTGGTGCCCCAAGTTATAGCATGCATGCTAGGTTGAGTCTCTTCCTTGGTTAGGGTTGATAGTGCTTAGTTGCGGCTAACCCCTAGCTTAGAGGTCGAGTACGCGTCTCTCTGTTCCATTCTGTCTTTCTTTGGTTCGCAGGGCACGTAAGTATTCTTGCCGAGCTGTTTTGAAAGAAAACGAACGGACCGGCGCCCGGGCACCGGCAAGGCAGAGTTGCCGGGGGCTGCAAGAACAAGGATCCTTCCACGGCAAGCCAAAATCGCCGAGGGCTGCAAATCCAGATAAGTCCTTTATCCTCTATCATGCATTTCGTTATGAACTGGGATGCGTGAAACCCCGTTCTATCTCTAAGCTACCGTGCTCCCTTTTTAAGCACCCAAGGATTATTTCCTGGGTCTGGATCTGGTCGTAGCCGCGGCAGCAAGGAAGGGGAACGAGGGGCCTAAACCCACCTCATCCCTGCCTCCGCCAAGAGCGTGAGAAAGGTTGAGCGAGGTGGGAGACGGCAAGGCCTGTTGCCGGGCGAAAAAAACATTTGTCTTAAAGATGACAAGGGTTCACCCCTTCCGTGGGTTCTTCCCACGAACGAAAATCCCGGCAAATACCCCTTTTTCATTAAAAAACATCCCGTACAGGTACCGTTCATACGAAATGAAAAACATGAACAAGGGGATTACAAGTTCTAAATATAACAAAGGCCCAAAGGCTTACAAGACTAAAAAGATATAAGGTGCCCGTAATCCCTTTCTTCTCCCTCTCCTCAGGAAATGGAACAAGAAAGCAAAAGGGGCGCCTAGGCGAGCTACGGGCGACAAAAGACACCAAAAGAACATCCCGGTGGCTGTCCAAGGGCTGGATGGTGATGGCGACGCCGGAGGCAGAGCTCGAAGATGATGCTGCAGGATGCCAATGTGCGACGAAGGCGTCGGTGCCCGCGTACTCCGACTTGATGGCCTTGCCGCTCGTCCTCTTCCTCTTTTGCAGCCTCCCTACGCCAGCCACCCAAGGAGACGACCCCGAGAAGTTAAGGAGCCGGTGGCACGGATGATGGGGTTGCCGGTGCCGCTCGGAGCGGCGCCCGACACCTAGTCGGACCCGTCATCCTGCCGCCCGCTGCCATCGTCGTTGCTGCTGTTGTCTTCCTCGCCACTCTCGCTTGAGGAAAAGTCTTCATCGTCGGAGGAGCTCTCTATGCAGCACCTCACGCGGGTCCTGAAGTGCCCGAAGATCTTGACGGAGACGAGGCCGCCCTCCATTAGTTTGAAATGGAGAGCGAGCCCATCCGTCAAGTTGTGGAGGCGAGCAAAAGTCTTCCACCCTCGGTGAAGATACATGACGTGAGGGGCGGGGAACTCGACGTCGACCCACGTGCCACTTTCCCACAACCCCTCATGTGCAGCCGCAGCGCCTGTGGTGGATCCAGCTCCATCTCTCGCGCAAACGGGGTCTGGAGGCGAAGGCGACGTTGTGGCGGATGGCGCAGCCTGACAAAGAATTCACAGGGGTTGTCCCTGGCATAGCCCTCCATCGGAGGGAGGGCTGTTGGAGGGGGCGAGGCGGAACTGCCGCCCTGTCCTCCTCTCCCTCGAGCACCATGGTGACCTCGACATCGCCCCCTCCCCCTTCCTCTAGCGGCTAGCTCCGCCGCTACGAGCTCTTGGGGAGGATTGATGCGCTGTCTGGCCGAGACCCTCGCCGCCACTGATGAAGCGTCGCCGCGCCCCCTCGCCATGGCGGAAGAAGAAAGGAAGCAGGGATGGGAAGAGGCAGATGGCGAAAGGATTGAGAGGCACCGTCCCTCCCGCGCCCCTCTTTACAAAGGGGCAGGGGCGAGGCTCGGCCGCCCCCTCTCGGCCAATCCGGTCTCTTGAAGTGACAGCGAGCGGGGTCGTCGACCGCCCTCCCCGCTCCATTCAAGGCGCGTGGGAATCAACCCGCACGCACGCGACTACCCACGACTCCTGCGCCTGTCATTCGCTCTGCATGCAGCGAACATGGCACAAAGGGCGGGCGCAATGGGGCGCGTGGAACGACGGTTCCCGAGCGAGGGCAGTAAATGGGAGGCGGCCCTGCGGTCTCAAAGAGACACGCAAGCCGCCTCTTTACTGTCCACCACAAGGTGATGCCAGCATACCCACGTCATGCGCGCGCACGACCCCCACGTTACGTGTTCAACGCGGGTCATGGGAAGCGCGGCAGACGGAACAATGGCATGTAAAATCTGCCCCAATCGCCACAAGACCGCTCGGGCTGGCCCAACAACGTGTTGCGCTTATGTATGGCCCAGGCTCGGGGGCTCCTGTCAGTGTACAAAAGTAGGGCTCTGCTTTTGACCCCTTTACTTGTGCACGCGCAGTCAGAGCCTCCCGCCGTGGCCACGCACAGACACAGCAAGAAAGGGAAGCCGGAGAGGAGCCAAAGCCACAAAACGAACGAAGCAACAACAAGGACCAAGGCCATGAAGATCAGATGGGCGAAGCAGGTTCTCCCGGCAAGGACCCTTGCCGGGGGGGCCTCAGCGGCCCCGGCAAGACCCTTGCCAGGGCAGCTCGCCCACGCCAACCGAGTAAGCCACCCTTGAGCCCACCGATGCTTGGCAAACGCATCGGGACAAGGCTCGGGAGGCACCTCTGTGGTGGCATGCAGATCTTTGTGAAGACATAGAATGCTCGAGATCAAGTAAGGATAGGAAGGCAACCATCCTCACCAAAGGAACCCACAAGACCCCCGGCAAGATCCTTGCCGGGGACGCCAGTGCGCCATGGCAAGACCCTTGCCGAGCCACCCGACAAGACCCTTGCCGGGCCACCCGACAAGGCCCTCGCCAAGCGCAACAGCAGGGCCGCTGCCAGGCCCGCGCCAGCTAAGTCTTCACCGCCGTTCACATAAATCTGCCGACCCAACCAGCTGGGCAGGCACTTGCGTGGCAGCATGCAAACCTTCATGGAGGCTCCACCACCGCGCCACCTTAGCTGCCTGCCTGCCTACATGGCACCACATGCATCGCTGGCCAGGGTGTGTGTCGAAGCGAGGGGGAGCGGCGACGGATGGGACGGGCCCCGCCCCCGTCCCCGATAAAGTGGAAGGACACCTAAGCCTTGCATTTAATGCACCTTGTCCTGTAATATGGGCGATAAACTCGTGCTACTGTATCACTTTCCATCTCCTGTGTGCCACTGTGGCAGCCCCTTTCGCCTATAAAAGGAGGCCCATGGCACACAGAGAAAGGATTCGGCTCTTTCGAACCCCACAACACCTAGAGCTAGTTCGAGAGCCCAAGCACTAATATATCCACCAAAGCATGATCGTAGGGTTTTACGCATCATTGCGGCCCGAACCTAGGTAAATCCCCCTTGTGTTGTCTGTGAGTCCTGCTCTTCTCACGATCCCTGCGCCCTACAACCGCAGAAGGGATTCCAATGATCCCATAGGTGTCGTTTCCCACCGACAGCCAGTTCTTGTTTGTTGCATATTTTATGTTTCACAGAAAACCCATATCAAACGTAGTCCAAACGGGATAGAAACGGACGGAGAATTATTTTGGAATATTTATGATTTTTGGGAAGTAAAATAAACGCGAGACGGTGCCCGAGGGGGCCAGGAGATAGGGGCACGCCCTAGGGAGGCAGGCGCGCCCTGGACTCTCCTGGGCCCACCGTAAGGCGGTTAACGCTCTTATTTTGCCGCAAGAAAGCTAATTTTATGAGAAAGATCTGGGCGAAAGATTCACCCCAATCGGAGTTATGGATCTCCGGATATAAAAGAAACGGTGATAGGGGAGAATCTGGGAACGCACAAACAGAGAGAGACAGAGAGATATATCCAATCTCGGAGGGGCTCTCGCCCCTCCCACGCCATGGGAGCCAAGGACTAGAGGGGAAACCCTTCTGCCATCTAGGGAGAAGGTCAAGGAAGAAGAAGAAGAAGGTGGGCTCTCTCCCCCTGATTCCGGTGGTGCCGGAACGCTGCCGGGAGCCATCATCATCACCGCGATCTTCATCAACAACTTCACCGCCTTCATCACCAACTCTTCCCCCCTCTTTGTAGTGGTGTAACCCCTCTCTTACCCGCTGTAATCTCTACTTAAACATGGTGCTCAACGCTATATATTATTTCCCAATGATGTATGGCTATCTTATGATGTTTGAGTAGATCCATTTTGTCCTATGGGTTAATTGATGATCATGATTGGTTTGAGTTGCATGTTTTATTATTAGTGATGTCCTATGGTGCTCTCCGTGTCGCCCAAGCATGAGGGATCCCTGCTGTAGGGTTTGCAATATGTTCATGATTTGCTTATGGTGGGTGGCGGAGGAATGAAGCCTGCATCTTAGTAAGTAGGTTGTTTGCATATGGGATAAAGGGGACTTGATACTTTAATGCTATGGTTGGGTTTTACCTTAATGATCTTTAGTATTTGCGGATGCTTGCTAGAGTTCCAATCGTAAGTGCATATGATCCAAGAAGATAAAGTATGTTAGCTTATGCCTCACTCTCAAATAAATTTGCAATAGTGATTACCGGTCTAGTTATCGATTGCCTAGGGACAAATAACTTTCTCATGACAAAAAGCTCTCTACTAAAACTAACTTAGTTGTGTCTTCATCTAAACAGCCCCTAGTTTATATTTACGTGTTCTTTATTATCTTGCAAACCTATCCAACAACACCTACAAAGTACTTCTAGTTTCATATTTGTTCTAGGTAAAGCGAACACTAAGCGTGCGTAGAGTCGTATCAGTGGCAGATAGGACTTGAGAGAATACTTATTCTACCTTTATCTCCTCGTTGGGTTCGACACTCTTACTTATCGAAAGAGGCTACAACTATCCCGTATACTTGCGGGTCATCAAGACCTTTTTCTGGCGCCGTTGCCGGGGAGTCATAGCGTGGGGTGAATATTCTCGCGTGTGCTTGTTTGCTTTATCACTAAGTAATTTTTTATTTGTTGTTCTTAGTTGTTTTCTATCTTTAGTTATGGAGATGGAACACGAAATACCAAAAAATTTAGGTGTACTTGCTACTCATGGAGATGGGGAACCTCCTAAAACCCCCGATGCTCGTTATGTGACAGAAATTATGTCCTACTTTGATAATCCTGAGAAAACCCCATTCAACTTTGTTATGGGAGACACGTTGGATCAACGTGAATACTTTAGGGATTATCGCTTGACACAAAAGGGGAAACTATTATGGGATCAAATTAATATGTTGTGTTTGTATGCTCGAGATCTATGCTTGAGACATGATTATACTTGTTGTTCTAGGATGAAGGCTCCACACCTTCCCTTTTCATGCAAATTTAATGATGATAAAACCTTAGTTTCTTATGCTAATGGAATATATGATTACTATGATGTGGAAAATATGGAAGAATTCGTTGCTTTTATTGGTGCCTATGAGATTGAATCTATGTTTAAAACGTTTGAAGATTTTGATGATTCAGTTTACAGACCTGAAAATCTTGCTATACTTAGATATTGCTATGAAAATTATGAATTCAATTCCAATATTGATGCAATTATTGAGAAAGTCTCCGCTGTCCAAGAAGAGACTAATATTTTGCAGGAAGCTATGGAAGAAGAAATTGATGAAATTGTGAGCTCATTGGATGAAAAAGATGATGAGGAGAGCGAAGAACAAAAGGAGGAAGAGCGGATTAGCTACCGGTGCCCACCTTCTAATGAGAGTAACTCTTCAACTCATACATTGTTTAATTTCCCTTCGTGCTTACCAAAGGATGATTGCTATGATGATTGTTATGATCCCGTTGATTCTCTTGAAATATCCCTTTTTGATGATGCTTGCTATGCTTGTGGCCAAGACACCAATATGAATTATGCTTATGGAGATGAACTTGCTATAGTTCCTTATGTTAAACATGAAACTGTTGTTATTGAACCCACGCATGATAGTCCTATTATCCTTTTGAATTCTCCAAACTACTCTATATTGGAGAAGTTTGTGCTTATTAAGGATTATGTTGATGGGTTGCCTTTTACTACTACACATGATGATTTTGATGAATGTAATATGCATGTGCTTGCTGCTCCTACTTGCAATTATTATGAGAGAGGAACTATATCTCCGCCTCTTTATCTTTCCAATATGATAAAATTGCAAGAAACTGTTTATACTATGCATTGGCCTTTACTTGGTGTGCATGAATTGTTCTTTTATGACATGCCGATGCATAGGAAGAGAGTTAGACTTTGTTGTTGCATTATATATGTTACTTTGTGCTCACTACTAAATTATAAATCATTGTTAATTAAAATTGGCTTTGATATACCTTGGGATCCGGGTGAATCCATTACTTGAGCACTATATGCCTAGCTTAATGGATTTAAAGAAAGCGCTGCCAGGGAGACAACCCGGAAGTTTTAGAGGGTCATTTATTTCTGTTGAGTGCTTTCATATAGTTTAAAAAAATAAATAAAGAGGGGAACCCAAAACTTTTCAAAAAGGAAAGTGAAAGTGAGAAAGACAAGCATTGTTGAAGTGGGAGAGCTCCTTGAACTTTGTTCATGCTCACGGAAACTTTGTGAATCTTAATTACAGAAACTTTTCATCAAAAATAATTATCACCTTTTACAATTATATTGTATTATAAAAATAATGTGCCAAGGTTTGCCTTTAGGATGTTTACAATGCTTGTTGGTTTGTGCGGTGCAGGACAGAAACTTTGGCTGTAGTGCGTGATTTTACATTTTTAACTGGAACGTTAAACGGTTCTGATTTTTTTGCACTGTATTTCTATACAATTTTTTTTCTCCTTTTTGTAGAATTTTTGGGGTACCAGAAGTATGGTGAATGTTCAGTTTTCTACAGACTGGTCTGTTTTTGACAGATTCTGTTTTTGATGCATAGTTTGCTTGTTTTGATGAAACTATCAATTTATATCAGTGGATTAAGCCATGAAAAAGTTATATTACAGTAGACACAATGCAAAAAAAAATATGAATTGGTTTGCTACAGTACTTAGAGTAGTGATTTTCTTTATTATACTAACAGATCTTCCCGAGTTTTCTGTTGAAGTTTTGTGTGGATGAAGTGTCTAATCGAGGAGGTCTCGATATGAGGAAAAGGAAGAGAGGCAAGAGCTCAAGCTTGGGGATGCCCAAGGCACCCAAAGTAAATATTCAAGGATACTCAAGCGTCTAAGCTTGGGGATGCCCCGGAAGGCATCCCCTCTTTCTTCAACAAGTATCGGTATGTTTTCGGATTCATTTCGTTCATGCGATATGTGGAAGTCTTGGAGCGTCTTTTGCATTTAGTTTTCACTTTTATTTTATGCACCATGCTGGTATGAGATAGTCCTTGGTTGATTTATAGAATGCTCATTGCACCTCACTTAAATCTTTTGAGTGTGGCTTTATAGAATGCTTCACGTGCTTCACTTATATCATTTGAAGTTTGGATTGCCTGTTTCTCTTCACATAGAAAACCGCCATTTGTAGAATGCTCTTTTGCTTCACTCATATTTGTTAGAGCATGGGAACATCTTTTTTAGAAAGAATTAAACTCTCTTGATTCACTTATATCTATTTAGAGAGATGACAGGAATTGGTCATTCACATGGTTAGTCATAAAATCCTACATAAACTTGTAGATCGTTGAATATGATATGTTTGATTCCTTGCAATAGTTTTGCGATATAAAGGTGGTGATATTAGAGTCATGCTAGTGGGTGATTGTGGATTAGTAGAAATACTTGTGTTGAGGTTTGTGATTCCCGTAGCATGCACATATGATGAACCGCTTTGTGATGAAGTTGGAGCACAATTTTATTTATTGATTGTCTTCCTTATGAGTGGCGGTCGGGGATGAGCGATGGTCTTTTCCTACCAATCTATCCCCCTAGGAGCATGCGCGTAGTGATGTCTACTACACAACCTTCTTCTTGTAGATGTTGTTGGGCCTGCAAGTGCACAGGTTTGTAGGACAAGAGCAAATTTCCTCAAGTGGATGACCTAAGGTTTATCAATCAGAGGAGGCGAGGATGAAGATGGTCTCTCTCAAACAACCCTGCAACCAAATAACAAAGAGTCTCTTGTGTCCCCAACACACCCAATACAATGGTAAATTGTATAGGTGCACTAGTTCGGCGAAGAGATGGTGATACAAGTGCAAAATAGATAGTAGATATAGGTTTTCGTAATCTGAAATAATGAAAACAGCAAGGTAACTAAAGATAAAAGTGAGCGTAAACGGTATTGCAATGATAGGAAACAAGGCCTAGGGTTCATACTTTCACTAGTGCAAGTTCTCTCAACAATAATAACATAGATAGATAATATGACAAGCCCTCAACATGCAACAAAGGGTCACTCCAAAGCCACTAATAGCGGAGAACAAACGTAGAGATTATGGTAGGGTACGAAACCACCTCAAAGTTATTCTTTCGGATCAATCTATAAAAGACTTCGTACTAGAATAACACCTTAAGACACAAATCAACCAAAACCCTAATGTCACCTAGATACTCCACTGTCACCTCAAGTATCCATGGGCATGATTATACGATATGCATCACACAATCTCAGATTCATCCAACCAACATAAAAGTACTTCAAAGAGTGCCCCAAAGTTTCTATCAGAGAGTCAAGAACGTGTGCCAACCCCTATGCGTAGGTTCCCAATGTCATGAAACCCGCAAGTTGATCACCAAAACGTACATCAAGTGGCACATGATATCCCATTGTCACCACATATAATCACGGCAAGACATACATCAAGTGTTCTCATAAAAGACTCAATCCGATAAGATAACTTCAAAGGGGAAACTCAATTCATCACAAGAGAGTAGAGGGGGAGAAACATCATAAGATCCAAATACAATAGCAAAGCTTGGGATACATCAAGATCGTGCCATAGAGGGAACACGAGAGAGAACACGAGAGAGAGAGAGAGATCAAACACATAGCTACTGGTACATACCCTCAGCCCCGAGGGTGAACTACTCCCTCCTCATCATGGATAGCGCCAGGATGATGAAGATGGCCACCGGTGATGGGATCCCCCTCTGGCAGGGTGCCGGAACAGGGTCCCGATTGATTTTTGGTGGCTACAGAGGCTTGCGGCGGCGGAACTCCCGATCTATCTTCTGTTCTGGAAGTTTTAGGGTACATAGGTATATATGGGTGCAGGGGGTACGTCGGTGGACCTCCGGGGTGCTCACGAGGTAGGGGGAGCGCCCAGGGGGGCGCCCCCCACCCTCGTGGGCAGTCCGGGACTCCCCTGACATGCACTCCAAGCCCATCAGGTTGGTTTCCTTCCAAAATTAACTTCTCCAGTTGATTTCGTTCTGTTTTGACTCCGTCTGATATTCCTTTTCCTCGAAACACTAAAATAGGCATAAAACAACAAATCTGGGCTGGGCCTCCGGTTAACAGGTTAGTCCCAAAAATAATATAAAAGTGGATAATATAGCCCAATATTGCCTAAAACAGTAGATAAAGTAGCATGGATCAATCAAAAATTATAGATACGTTGGAGACGTATCACGTAGTACTTTGTTTTCAATGTCGTGTAGATTTTTGCAATAAGTATATGAGTTCTTTATGACTAATGTTGAGTCCATGGGTTATACGCACTCTCACCCCTTCCATCATTGCTAGGCTCTTCGGTACCGTGCATTGCCCTTTCCCACCTCGAGAGTTGGTAAAAACTTCGCCGGTTCATCCAAACCCCGTGATACGATACGCTCTATCACACATAAGCCTCCTTATATCTTCCTCAAAACAGCCACCATACCTACCTATCATGGCATTTCCATAGCCATTCCAAGATATATTGCCATGCAACTTCCATCATCATCATATACATGACTTGAGCATTCATTGTCATATTGCTTTGCATGATCGTAAGATAGCTAGCATGATGTTTTCATGGCTTGCCCGTTTTTTGATGTCATTGCTGCGCTAGATCATTGCACATCCCGGTACACCGCCGGAGGCATTCATATAGAGTCATATCTTTGTTCTAAATATCGAGTTGTAAGTAAATAAAAGTGTGATGATCATCATTATTAGAGCATTGCCCCAGTGAGGAAAGGATGATGGAGACTATGATTCCCCCACAAGTCGGGATGAGACTCCGGACTTTATGAAAAATAAAATAGGCCAAAGAAGCCCAAATAAAAAAAAGGAGGCAAAGAAGGAGTGCGGCGTTTCGGTGCCCGGGTGCATCTGCACCCGTTCAAAAAAAATTCGTAAAAAATTCAAAAAATTCCGAAAAAATTGAGGTGGTGGACAATTTGATGCGTGAGGTGCGCCCAAATTTTCAAAACATTTGGAATTATGTGCAGCTCTCAGCAAAAAAGACAAATCAGACCAAAACAGTATATGAACAATACACATTTTTACAGACCTCCGATTTGTCTTTTTTGCTGAGAGCTGCACATAAGTCCAAATGTTTTGAAAATTGGGGCGCACCTCACGCATCAAATTGTCCACCACCCCAATTTTTTTTGGAATTTTTTGAATTTTTTTAGTATTTATTTTGATTTTTTTAGTGAGCGCAGGTGGATATATATATATATATATATATATATATATATATATATATATATGTATTTACCTAATAATAAAGCAAATTGGGTTTCTTTCGTCCGTCATGACATTTTTACACAAAAGTCCTTGTGTTTTGTTGAAATTAACCCGCAGTCCGGATTTAAGTCACACCCGAACCGTTATTTTACATTTTTCGAACCCCCCCCTGATGTTTTAGGTAATTCATCCGCGGATCTTATTTAAGTCAAACAATGTTTATAAAATCATCCATATTTTTTAAACCGTAACTCCGATTTGAACATGTTATATATGAAATTTGATTAGAAAAATTTGTAGAATATGAATATGAGATTATTTTCACCTATTAAGTATTTTTAAATATTATTTTGAAATATATTTAAGTCAAACAAATGATTTTCTAAATTATCTGTATCTTTTAAACCGTAACTTCGATTTTAACATATTATATATGAAATTTTATTAGAAAAATATGTGGAGTCTAAATATGATGTTAATTTTACCTGTTAAATATTTTAAAATATCGTTTTGGGAGCAAACTTATAATTTATAGCGTAAGATCTGTTTTCCTTTCGTACCGGCGGCGACTCGGATTGCAAATAAATACCCTACTATAACAATATAGAGAAAAGAAAACATCGATAACTACACATGCATACCTCTGAAAAATGTCACAGGGGAAAACAACAAATTTTGCGAGAGTGAGAGAAAGTGAGCGAGAGAGAGAGAGGGAGGGAGGGAGGGAGAGGGAGGAGAGAGAGACACCTTAGGATTAAACATATTCAAACACGTTTTTTTGTTTTGTGTGAACACCAAGGCCATCGCCGACGAGGGTAAGAAGGAGGATAAGTGGCAACACAAATATGTTGCCTCGCAAAAATAAAGGAGATGGACCTATTGTGGTCTTGAGTGATGGTTGTTGGGTTAAGAGTGTGTGTTATGTTTTCTCTCCCTTTGCAACGCACGGGCTCTTTTGCTAGTATATATATATAATGAGAGAAAAAGAGAGAAGGGGCAATGTTACTATCCTTTTACCACACTTGTGCTTCAGAGTAGCACCATGTTCTTCATATAGAGAGTCTCCTATATTGTCACTTTCATATACTAGTGGGAATTTTCATTATAGAACTTGACTTGTATATTCCAACGATGGGCTTCCTCAAATGCCCTAGGTCTTCATGAGCAAGCAAGTTGGATGCACACCCACTTAGTTTCAGTTTGAGTTTTCATACACTTATAGCTCTTAGTGCATCTGTTGCATGGCAATCCCTACTCCTCGCATTGACATCAATTGATGGGCATCTCCATAGCCCGTTGATTAGCTGCGTTGATGTGAGACTTTCTCCCTTTTGTCTTCTCCACATAACCTCCACCATCATATTCTATTCCACCTATAGTGCTATATCCATGGCTCACGCTCATGTATTGCATGAAAGTTGAAAAAGTTTGAGATTACTAAAGTATGAAACAATTGCTTGGCTTGTCATCGGGGTTGTGCATGATTAAATATTTTGTGTGATGAAGATAGAGCAACAACCATACTATATGATTTTGTACGGATAACTTTCTTTGGCCATGTTGTTTTGAAAAGACATGATTGCTTTATTGGTACGCTCGAAGTATTATTGTTTTTATGTCAAAAGATAGACTATTGCTTTGAATCACTCGTGTCTTAATATTCATGCCATGATTAGACATATGATCAAGATTATGCTAGGTAGCATTCCACATCAAAAATTATCTTTTTAATCATTTACCTAGTCAAGGACGAGCAGGAATTAAGCTTGGGGATGCTGATACATCTCCGTCGTATTTACAATTTTTGATTGTTCCATGCCAATATTATTCAACTTTCATATACTTTTAGCAACTTTTTATATTATTTTTGGGACTAACATATTGATCCAGTGCCAGTTCCTATTTGTTGCATGTTTTATGTTTCACAGAAAACCTATATCAAACGGAGTCCAAACGGGATAAAAACAGACGGAGAATTATTTTGGAATATTTATGATTGTTGGGAAGTAAAGTCAACGCGAGACGGTGCCCGAGGGGGCCAAGAGATAGGGGGCGCGCCCTAGGGAGGCAGGTGCGCCCTGGACTCTCCTGCCCCCCCTAAGGCGGTTGACGCTCTTCTTTTGCTGCAAGAAAGCTAATTTTATGAGAAAGATCTGGGCGAAAGATTCACCCCAATCGGAGTTATGGATCTCCGGATATAAAAGAAACGGTGAGAGGGCAGAATTTGGGAGCGCAGAAACAGAGAGAGACAGAGAGATAGATCCAATCTCGGAGGGGCTCTCGCCCCTCCCACTCCACGGGAGCCAAGGACCAGAGGGGAAAACCTTCTCCCATCTAGGGAGAAGGTCAAGGAATAATAAGAAGAATGGGGGCTCTCTCCCCCTTGCTTCCGGTGGCGCCGGAACACCGCCGGAGGCCATCATCATCACCGCGATCTTCATCAACAACTTCACCGCCTTCATCACCAACTCTTCCCCCCTCTATGCAGCGGTGTAACCCCTCTCTTACCCGCTGTAATCTCTACTTAAACATGGTGCTCAATGCTATATATTATTTCCCAATGATGTAGGGCTATCTTATGATGTTTGAGTAGATCCGTTTTATCCTATGGGTTAATTGATGATCGTGATTGGTTTGAGTTGCATGTTTTATTATTGGTGCTTGCTACGTCTTGAGCTTGCGTTGGTTTTCTTTGACGAGGAAAGGGTGATGCAGCAATAGTAGCGTAAGTATTTCCCTCACTTTTTGAGAACCAAGGTATCAATCCAGTAGGAGGCTCCTCAAAAGTCCCACACACCTACACAAACAAACAAAGAACTCGCAACCAACGCAATAAAGGGGTTGTCAATCCCTTCACGGCCACTTGCAAAAGTGAGATCTGATAGAGATAATATGATAAGATAAATATTTTTGGTATTTTATAATATAGATTGGAAAAGTAAAGATGCAAATAAAAGTAGATTGAAAGCTTATATGATAAAAGATAGACCCGGGGGCCATAGGTTTCACTAGTGGCTTCTCTCAAGATAGCATAAGTATTACGGTGGGTGAACAAATTACTCTCGAGCAATTGATAGAAAAGCGAATAATTATGAGATTATCTAGGCATGATCATGTATATAGGCATCACGTCCGCAACAAGTAGACCGACTCCTGCCTGCATCTACTACTATTACTCCACACATCGACCGCTATGCAGCATGCATCTAGAGTATTAAGTTCATAAGAACAGAGTAACACATTAAGAAAGATGACATGATGTAGAGTGATAAACTCAATCAATATGATATAAACCCCATCTTTTTATCCTCGATGGCAACAATACAATACGTGCCTTGCAACCCCTGCTGTCATTGGGTAAGGACACCGCAAGATTGAACCCAAAGCTAAGCACTTCTCCCATGGCAAGAAAGATCAATCTAGTAGGCCAAACCAAACTGATAATTCGAAGAGACTTGCAAAGATAACTCAATCATACATAAAAGAATCCAGAGGAGATTCAAATATTTCTCATAGATAAACTTGATCATAAACCCATAATTCATCGGATCTCAACAAACACACCGCAAAAAGAGTTACATCGAATAGATCTCCACAAGAGAAGGGGAGAACATGGTATTGAGATCCAAAAAGAGAGAAGAAGCCATCTAGCTAATAACTATGGACCCGAAGGTCTGTGGTAAACTACTCACAACTCATCGGAGGGGCAATGGTGTTGATGTAGAAGCCCTCCATGGTCGATTCCCCCTCCGGCGGAGTGCCGACAAAGGCTCCAAGATGGGATCTCGCAGATATAGAAGGTTACGACGGTGGAAATTGTTTTTCATTCGCTCCCTGGATGTTTTCGGGGTACGTGGGTATATATAGGAGGAAGAAGTAGGTCGGTGGCCGCCCGAGGGGCCCACGAGATAGGGGGCGCGCCCAGAGTGGGTGGGCGCGCCCTCCTATCTCGTAGCCACCTCGGCTACTTCTTGGCTTGCACTCCAAGTCCTCTGGATCACGTTCGTTCCAAAAATCACGCTCTCGAAGGTTTCATTCCGTTTGGACTCGTTTGATATTCCTTTTCTTCAAATATGAAATAGGCAAAAAACAGCAATACGGGCTGGGCCTCCGGTTAGTAGGTTAATCCCAAAAATGATATAAATGTGTAAAATAAAGCCCATAAATATCCAAAAGGGGTAATATAATAGCATGGAACAATAAAAAATTATAGATACGTTGGAGACGTATCAAGCGTCCCCAAGCTTAATTCCTGCTCGTCCCCGAGTAGGTAAATGATAAAAACAGAATTTTTGATGTGAAATGCTACCTAGCATAATTCTCAGTGTAATTTTCTTTATTGTGGCATGAATGTTCAGATCCAAATGATTCAAATAAAACTTCATATTGATAAAAGAAATGGAAATACTTCAAGCATACTAATCAAAGCAATCATGTCTTCTCAAGATAACATGGCTAAAGAAAGTTCATCCCTACAAAACCATATAGTTAGGCTATGCTTCATTTTCGTCACACAAAAATGTTCCCAAATTCTACACCCCCGATGACAAGCCAAGCAATTGTTTCGTACTTAAATAATCTCAAACTTTTTCAACTTTCACGCAATACATGAGCATGAGCCATGGATATAGCACTATGGGTGGAATAGAATATGATGATGGGGATTGTGTGGAGAAGACAAAAAAGGAGAAAGTCTCACATTGACGAGGATAATCAACGGGCTATGGAGATGCCCATCAATTGATGTCAACATGAGGACTAAGGATTGCCATGCAACGGATGCACTAGAGCTATAAATGAATGCTCAACAAAAGAAACTAAGTGGGGTGTGCATCCAACTTGCGTGCTCACGAAGACCTAGGGCATTTGAGGAAGCCCATCGTAGGAATATACAAGCCAAGTTCTATAATGAAAAATTCCCACTAGTATATGAAAGTGACAACATATGAGACTCACTATATGAAAAACATGGTGCTACTTTGAAGCACAATATATGAGACTCGCTATATGAAGAACATGGTGCTACTTTGAAGCACAAGTGTGGAAAAAGATATAGTAGCATTGCCCCTTTTTATTTATTTTCCTTTTTTTCTTTTTCTTTTTTCCTTTCTTTTTTTCTTTTCTTTTTTTTCTTTTTTTTCTTTGGCCTTTCTTTTGTTCTTTTTAGCCTTTCTTATTTTTTTCTTTGGGACAATGCTCTAATAATGATGATCATCACACTTTTATTGATTACAACACATGAATTACAACTCAAAACTAGAACAAGATATGACTCTATATGAATGCCTCCGGAAGTGTACCGCGATGGTGCAATGAACATGCATGAAAAATTATGCATGGTGGCTTTGCCACAAATACGATATCAACTACATGATCATGCAATGGCAATATGACAAAAGTAATGTATGTCATGATGATAAACGGAACGGTGGAAAGTTGCATGGCAATATATCTCGAAATGGCTATGGAAATGCCATAATAGGTAGGTATGGTGGCTGTTTTGAGAAAGATATAAGGAGGTTTATGTGTGATAGAGCGTATCGTATCACGGGGTTTGGATGCACCGGCGAAGTTTACACCTACTCTCAAGGTGAGAAAGGGCAATGCACGGTACCGAAGAGGCTAGCAATGGTGGAAAGGTAATAGTGCGTATAATCCATGGACTCAACATTAGTCAAAAGAACTCATATACTTATTGCAAAAATTTAGAAGTCATCAAAAACCAAGCACTACGCGCATGCTCCTAGAGGGATAGATTGGTAGGAAAAGACCATCACTCATCCCCGACCGCCACTCATAAGGATGCACAATCCAGGTACACTTCATGTTTCAAATTTGTTACACAACTTTAACCATATGTGCATGCTACGGGACTTGCTAACTTCAACACAAGCATTCTTTAAATTCATAATCACCCAACTAGCATGACTTTAATATCACTACCTCCATATCTCAAAACAATTATAAAGTATCAAATTGATCATAGCATCCAATTCACTTCCTATGATAGTTTTTATTATACCCAACTTGGATGCCTACCATTATAGGACCAATTTTATAACCATAGCAAATACCATGCTGTTCTAAAAGACTCTCAAAATAATATAAGTGAAGCATGAGAGACTAGCAATTTCTACAAAATTAAGCCACCGCCGTGCTCTAAAAGATATAAGTGAAGCACTGGAGCAAAAACTATCTAGCTCAAAAGATATAAGTGAAGCACATAGAGTATTCTAATAAATTTCAATCAAGTCGGCTTCTCCCAAAAGGTGTGTACAGCAAGGATGATTGTGGTAAACTAAAAAGCACATACTAATATCATACACGATGCTCCAAGCAAAACACATATCATGTGGCGAATAAAAATATAGCTCCAAGTAAAGTTACCAATGAACGAAGACGAAAGAGGGGATGCCTTCCCGGGGAATCCCCAAGCTTAGGATTTTGGCTATTCTTGAATATATTAGGGTGCCATGGGAATCCCCAAGCTTAGGCTTTTGCCACTCCTTATTCCATAGTCCATCAAATCTTTACCCAAAACTTGCAAACTTCACAACGCAAAACTCAACAGGAAATCTTATAAGCTCCGTTAGTGAAAGAAAACAAAACCACCACATAAGGTACTGTAATGAACTCATTCTTTATTTATTTTGGTGTTAAACCTACTGTATTCCAAGTTCTCTATGGTTCATACCACTTAATACTAGCCATAGATGCATCAAAATAAGCAAACAACACACGAAAAACAGAATCTGTCAAAAACAGAACAGTCTGTATAAATCTGTAACTAACGCAAACTTCTGGAACTCTAAAAATCCTACCAAAATAGGAAGTCCTGGAAAATTTGTCTATTGGTCAGAATAAAAAAGAGTCAACGCGAAAGCACGTTTCTGTGATTTAACAAAACTAATTTCGTGCGTGTAAAGTTTCTGTTTTTCAGCAGAATCAAATTAACTATCACCATAGGTTATCCTATAGGTTCTACTTGGCACAAACACTAATTAAAACATTAAAACACATCTAAACAGAAGGTAGATGCAAAATTTATTACTAAACAGAAACAAAAAAACACAAATAAAATTGGGTTGCCTCCCAACTAGCGCTATCGTTTAACGCCCCTAGCTAGGCATAAAAGCGAAGATAGATCTAAGTAGTGCAATCTTTGGCACTAATTTCATAAGTAGCCCGCATGATAGATTCATAAGGTAATTTAACTTTCTTTCTTGGAAAGTGCTCCATGCCTTTCCTTAATGGAAATTGGAATCTAATATTCCCTTCCTTCATATCAATAATCGCGCCAATCGTTCTAAGGAAAGGTCTACCAAGAATAATAGGGCAAGAAAGATTGCAATCTATATCAAGAACAATAAAATCTACGGCACCAAATTTCTATTTGCAACAATGAGAACATCATTGATCCTTCCCATTGGCTTTTTAATGGTGGAATCCGCAAGTTTTTCATCATAAGATTGCATCAAGGCATCAACTATATGTTTGGTAAAAGCTTTATTTTGACTATAAGCATGAGGAGAATTAACAACAGATTGCAACAAGGAAATACAACCTTCTAAAAAACAATTATCATAATCAAATTCCTTGAAATCCGAGATAGTGGGTTCAATGCTATTTAAAGTCATGACCTCTCCAATCCCACTTTTATCAAATTTAGCATCAAGATCTAAAAACTCCGAATTATTGGGACGCCTTCTAGCTAAAGTTGACTCATCTCCAGTCCCATTATTATTAAGATTCATATTGCAAAACAAAGATCTAATAGGGGACACATCAATAACTTTAAGATCTTCATCATTATTTTCACCTAATTTTTCTGGTTTGGCAGCCATCTTATTGACTAAGGTAGTTTGTTTATCAGAAATTTTGGCTATAGAATTTTCAAAACGGGTAATTTGAGAGTTCAAACCATAAATTTTTTAGACATATCATCAAGCTCCTTATTCATAAACCCCAAAAGACCCTTTTGTTCTTTAAGCTTTTTTCTGAAGAAATTATTATGCTCAAATTGCAAAGTCATAAAGCTTCTAATAGTTGATTCAATCTCCTCCAACCTTCTAAGAAGGAGGTCGGTACTCTTAGGCAAAGCCACAAGGACAAACATGCACACAAAAAGACAAGCGCGCGAGAGAGGAGAAGATTGGGAAAGAGAGGGCGAATAAAACGACAAGGGTGAAGTGGGGGAGAGGGAAACGAGAGGCAAATGGCAAATAATGTAAATGCGAGGGAGATGAGTTTGTGATGGGTACTTGGTATGTCTTGACTTGAGCGAAGTCCTCCCCGGCAACGGCGCCAGAAATCCTTCTTGCTACGTCTTGAGCTTGCGTTGGTTTTCCTTGAAGACGAAAGGGTGATGCAACAATAGTAGCGTAAGTATTTCCCTCAGTTTTTGAGAACCAAGGTATCAATCCAGTAGGAGGCTCCTCAAAAGTCCCACGCACCTACACAAACAAACAAAGAACTCGCAACCAACGCAATAAAGAGGTTGTCAATCCCTTCACGGCCACTTGCGAAAGTGAGATCTGAGAGATAGTATGATAAGATAAATATATTTTTGGTATTTTATAATATAGATTGGAAAAGTAAAGATGCAAATAAAAGTAGATTGAAAGCTTATATGATAAAATATAGACCCGGGGGCCATAGGTTTCACTAGTGCCTTCTCTCAAGATGGCATAAGTATTACGGTGGGTGAACAAATTACTGTCGAGCAATTGATAGAAAAGCGAATAATTATGAGATTATCTAGGCATGATCATGTATATAGGCATCACGTCCGCAACAAGTAGACCGATTCTTGCCTGCATCTACTACTATTACTCCACACATCGACCGCTATCTAGCATGCATCTAGAGTATTAAGTTCATAAGAACAGAGTAACACATTAAGAAAGATGACATGGTGTAGAGGGATAAACTCAAGCAATATGATATAAACCCCATCTTTTTATCCTCGATGGCAACAATACAATACGTGCCTTGCAACCCCTGCTGTCACTGTGTAAGGACACCGCAAGATCGAACCCAAAGCTAAGCACTTCTCCCATGGCAAGAAAGATCAATCTAGTAGGACAAACCAAACTGATAATCGAAGAGACTTGCAAAGATAACTCAATCATACATAAAAGAATTCAGAGGAGATTCAAATATTTCTCATAGATAAACTTGATCATAAACCCACAATTCATCAGATCTCGACAAACACACCACAAAAAGAGTTACATCGAATAGATCTCCACAAGAGAGGGGGAGAACATGGTATTGAGATCCAAAAAGAGAGAAGAAGCCATCTAGCTAATAACTATGGACCCGAAGGTCTGTGGTAAACTACTCACAACTCATCGGAGGGGCTATGGTGTTGATGTAGAAGCCCTCCATGGTCGATTCCCCCTCTAGCGGAGCGCCGGCGAAGGCTCCAAGATGGGATCTCGCGGATACAGAAGGTTACGGCGGTGGAAATTGTTTTTTGTTGGCTCCCTGGATGTTTTGGGGTACGTGGGTATATATAGGAGGAAGAAGTAGGTCGGTGGCCGCCCGAGGGGCCCACGAGACAGGGGGCGCCCCCACCCTTGTGGCCGCCTCGGCTGCTTCTTGAGTTGCACTCCAAGTCCTCTGGATCACGTTCATTCCAAAAATCACGCTCCCGAATGTTTCATTCCCTTTGGACTCCGTTTGATATTCCTTTTCTTCGAAATACTAAAATAGGCAAAAAAAAAAACAGCAATACGGGTTGGGCCTCCGGTTAGTAGGATGGTCCCAAAAATGATATAAATGTGTAAAATAAAGCCCATAAACATCCAAAAGGGGTAATATAATAGCATGGAACAATCAAAAATTATAGATACATTGGAGACGTATCAGTGCTGTCCTATGGTGCTCTCTGTGTCGTGCAAGCGTGAGGGATCTCTGCTCTAGGGTTTGCAATATGTTCATGATTTTCTTATGGTGGGTGGCGTGAGTGAACAGAAGCACAAACCCGAGTAAGTAGGTTGTTTGCGTATGGGATAAAGGGGACTTGATACTTCAATGCTATGGTTGGGTTTTACCTTAATGATCTTTAGTATTTGCGGATGCTTGCTAGAGTTCCAATCATAAGTGCATATGATCCAAGAAGAGAAAGTATGTTAGCTTATGCCTCTCCCTCAAATAAAATTGCAATAGTGATTACTGGTCTAGTTATCGATTGCCTAGGGACAAATAAATTTCTCGTGGCAAAAATCTCTCTACTAAAACTAACTTAGTTGTGTCTTCATCTAAACAACCCCTACTTTATATTTATGTGTTCTTTATTATCTTGCAAACCTATCCAACAACACCTACAAAGTACTTCTAGTTTCATACTTGTTCTAGGTAAAGCGAACACTAAGCATGTGTAGAGTCGTATCAGTGGCAGATAGGACTTGAGAGAATATTTGTTCTACCTTTAGCTCCTCGTTGGGTTCGACACGCTTACTTATCGAAAGAGGCTACAACTATCCCGTATACTTGCGGGTCATCACAGCGTCTAGCGGTGATTTGCTTCGCCCGCGGGCTTCTCCGCCAGGGACGCCGTGTCCTTGATCTGCTGCTGAAGGGAAGACAGCTCGGCTCGGACAGAGGCCAAGGCAGATTCAGAAGAAATCAGGGCTTCCCGAGCAGCGCTCTCACACTGCTCCACAGATTGCAGCTTAGCCTTCAGGGCGGAGTTCCGACCCTCGAGCTCAGCCTTGAGCAGCTCCAGATCCAGGCGGTATCTCCCAGCCAACTCAGCACACGCCTTCACCACCCTCTCCTCTACCTCCAGCTGGACCTGAGCTTCTCGAGCGGTGACGGCGTCCTCAGCCGTGGCAGCCTGCCGTTCCCTCACCTCTAGCCTCTCCAACGCCAGGTTGTGCTCCACGGTCTCCAACGTCAAATCTTCATGGTGCATCAGGAGCTCCGCCTCGGCAAGGGCCGCCTCGCCTGGCTAGGAGGCCAGAAGGGCGCGATGCTCCTCGACCTTGCTTTGAAGATCCGCATTTGAAGATAGAAGATCTCGCTCTTGCTCCTCGGCCGCCTCACGACGGCGGTTGGCTGCCTCGGGCTCTTCCATGGCGTGGGCGCAAGCTTCGCGAGAAGTTGCGAGCGAGGCCGCCGCGCGCATTTCGACTTTGTCACGCTGAAGTTTCCCAAGGTTAATGGCAACCTTCAGCCGCTATCACTCATGCTCCAGGCGGCAGTTCTCTGCCTCAAGCCTGGTGTCGACGTTGGCGAGCTCCCCGCCAAGATGGATCAATGCGCGCATCGCATCACCAAAGAGCCTGAAGCGCACGGTGCTGCGCCCACGGGCGAGCGCAAGCTCGTCGCCAAGACCTTCGCCGACCCCGGAGGCCCATCGAGAGGCGCTAGATGCCCCACGATTCGGCCGAGGGCTGGCTGGTGCAGCCCCACAACTTGAAGACGAAGGCCGCCCAGGGGGCACCCCACTGCCGGCAATAGCAAGAGGGAGGATCCCCGGTGCATCCCCCGTCTCACGTGCTGAGTCGCGGGGAGAAGGAGCAGGGAGCCTGGTTCTGGGGCACCCCTCCAGCATCGCAGCGACTAGAGATGGCCCCGCGCTTTGTGAAGGATCGGGGCACCGAGGGCTGTGCGCGGGCGTCAAGATGGAATCCTTGGGGACGCCTGCTTCCCGAGGTTTCGCCTTCATGGGAGCCCTACAAGACCTCAGTCGTGAGGAAACGTGGCGCGCAAGGAGATCAAGAGCAAAGGTACTTACTCATTGGCAGCCACATATCTCCTCGGCTTCAGCGGCCAACGGGTGCCATCGTTGCGGCATGGGGACCTCTTCCTCTTCAGGAGCGACTCAAGGCACAGACAGGGCCGACCGGACCCCAACGGGCGATCCTCGGGAGGGGGAGCACTCAGCGGGGCAGCCAGGGTGGTGGTGTCGAGAGCAGGGGCACCCGGCGAGATCTTCTGGATCACGGCTCCGGAGCCATTGGTGGGCTCCTTGCCATCAGCAGCTACTCTGGAGCCACCACCCTGGGCATCCGGAGCCTCTGCCTCCGGAACTTGGGGTCGCATCGGTTCTGCGGCAGCTCCTTCTAGGGCCCCGGAAGCCTCGGCCTCCTGGGCCACTAACGGGGCCGGGCCTCTGGAGGAGCTCTCGACAGCTGCTGGAGGCGCGCGCCCCCTGCCTCCACACCTGGGGCGCACGCGGCAGGAGTGGTCAAGAGAGGAGCCACAAAGACGGGGTTCTCGCGGGGCCCCTCGAGGCCCTCTAGAAGCAACCCCCACTCGTCGAACAGGGGCATCTGCCTAGCAAAGGCCGCCTTGTTCGAGAACAGATAGAGAAGGAAGGCACCTCCCGAAAGGTCAGCGGGCTCGGGCTCGCCGGTCAAGAGCTGTGCTCATGGTCTCAGCGGCCAGCGATGGCCTCTTCAACCTCATCGGATCTCCAACGCCTGTGAAGTCCCACATTGGGCGAGAATGGCGCTGAAGGGGAGCAATGCACTGCTTGATGAATTCCTTCACCACCATTGGTGCCGTCACTTCTAGTTCCTGAAGCCTCGCCAATCTCTTCCAGACAAAAGCAAGACGCCGGTCGGAGAGCCTCTCATGGCACCAGCCGAAGCTAGGCGAAGCCGGCGCCCCAGGAGTCAAGAGCAGAGGGCTGAACACGCGGGCATCCATAAGAAGCCACTACCTCCAGAATCCCTTCGCAGCAGGCAAGAGCTCGAAGTCAATCCCAGAACCAGCGGTTGCAGCCATAGCCTCAAAGGTCGTGCACCCAGAACATTGGCGGGCGTCAACCAACCGAAGCAAGAAGAAATGGCAAAACAAGGCCACAGAAGGAGTGATGCCGACCATGGCCTCGCAGAGGAAGGCGAAGACAGCGAGAAGGATGACAGAGCGGGGGTCTAGATGCAACAGATGGATCTGATAATGCGATATCACAACATTGTAGAAAGGGGAGAAGGGAGGAATCAATCCCACGAGAAGAGCGTGGAGATAGATGGGGATCCCGGTGGCGCTCATCTCT
The DNA here is from genome assembly GCA_021437245.1 of Aegilops speltoides. NCBI lineage: Eukaryota > Viridiplantae > Streptophyta > Magnoliopsida > Poales > Poaceae > Aegilops > Aegilops speltoides. The sequence continues at coordinate 187,385,269 of CM038147.1, forward strand.
CTCGCTCGCCAAGATGCCGGGCGGAAAGCCGTCGCCCTCCCCTCATTGGAATCGGCGGCGAGCGCATGGTGAACCTTGTCCAGCCCCTCCTCATTGATCACCGTCGACTGCTCAAGGGCTGGCTCCAGGGCTAGCGGAGGGCCAGCCGGGGCGAGCGGCTTGCCCTTCTTCTTCCTCGGCTTGGGGGCCATGGCGAGTGCTAAAAAGGGCGAGCCACCGATGCCGGATCTATGGACATGGCGGCAAGGTTGGAATGGAGGAAACAAGAGCCGAGAACGGTAATTTGCGAAGGGTGAGCTGCACTGGCAACGGGCGACTGCTGGGTTTGCCGGATATCGAGGCGGCGTGGGGAAGTGGATACGCCCACGTCCCATCAACTGCCACGCGTCTTCAAGGCCGCAGGCTGTTAGGGCCCGCGGTGCTCCGCACTTGCCCTTTGGCTTCGCCTAGAAGCCAAGTACGAGTACACCTTGGGCCCGAGGGCTACTGTCGGTGTCCTGGATTCGGGGGTATCTAGCCCTGCCTACTTGCGGCCCACCACGTGGCTCCATCGACGGCCTGGTACGGCCCAGCTTCAGCATCAACAACACAAGACCCTTGCGAGGGGCCAAGCCTTGCGAGGCGGACGATGCCAAGACCCCTGAGGGGATCGGCCTCACCAGCTGGCTCCCGAGGGGCAGAGAGTTCTATGCAGGTCTACCTCACGAGGCTCAGATGACGTGAGCCATGACGACCAAGGCCAGGTAGGCACCAGGCGGGCGCAGAGCGCAGGTTTCTTCTTCGGTGCAAGGAAGGCAAGCCACGGGCGCAGAGTCCCAAGGAATCAGCCAAAGGTTTCTATTCTGGTGCAACGAGACCAAGACCGCCAGGACGGCAGGACGGAGGTCATCGACGCAGCGTCACGACCAGAGGCTTTTCGCAGGCGAAGATCGCTTTTGTCAGGATAAGCTGTACTACTTGTCCACTTTCAAATCCGGCCGTTGTGGGATCCCTTCCCGCCAACATTTGGGAAGAGGACCAAGGCCACTATAAATAGGACTAGCCACCACCATAGAACGGGGACGGACCCAAGTCAAGTAGAACTAGCACACACCACACCAGCTCAAGAACACCTCACCTCCCGAGGCTCGTTCATCCACTGTACTAGTTCATCCTCAGCCCTTCGAGGCAATCCACCAAAACGCTGGAGTAGGGTATTACACCACAAGGTGGTCTGAACCAGGATAAACTGCTGTGTCTCTTTGTCTCTTTGAGCTTGACGTGCTAGGCTTAGGAGGATCGCTAGTAGGCAGGCTGGGTAGGTTGAGATCTCCGCACGCACCCCAGAGTTTGAACCTCCCAAGGGTTTGCGGATCCCATAATCGAACACATGGTGCTATTATATATCTTATGGAAAATAAAGATGCTAAACCTAGACTTATTAGATGGGTTCGCTTGCTACAAGAATTTGATTTGCATATTATTGATTGAAAGGGAGCTAAGAATCCCCTTGCAGACAACTTATCTAGGTTAGAAAATGCTCTTGATGACCCACTACCTATTGATGATAGCTTTCCTGATGAACAATTAGCTGTCATAAATGCTTCTTGTAGTGCTCCATGGTATGCTGATTATGCTAATTACATTGTTGCTAAATTTATACCACCTAGTTTCACATACCAACAAAAAAAGTTTTTCTATGATTTAAGACATTACTTTTGGGATGACCGATACCTTTATAAAGAAGGAGTAGATGGTGTTATTAGACATTGTGTACCTGAGCATGAACAAGAACAGATCCTATGCAAGTGTCACTCCGAGGCTTACGGAGGACACCACGCTGGAGATAGAACTGCACATAAGGTATTGCAATCCGGTTTTTATTGGCCTACTCTTTTCAAGGATGCCCGTAAGTTTGTCTTGTCTTGCGAGAATGTGAAAGAATTGGTAATATTAGTAGACGTCAAGAAATGCCTATGAACTATTCACTTGTTATTGAACCATTTGATGTTTGGGGCTTTGATTATATGGGACCTTTTCCTTCCTCTAATGGGTATACACATATTTTAGTTGTTGTTGATTACGTTACTAAGTGGGTAGAAGCTATTCCAACTAGTAGTGCTGATCATAACACTTCTATTAAGATGCTTAAAGAAGTTATTTTTCCGAGGTTTGGAGTCCTTAGATATTTAATGACTCATGGTGGTTCACATTTTATTCATGGTGCTTTTTGTAAAATGCTTGCTAAGTATGATGTTAATCATAGAATTGCATCTCCAACCATCCTCAGTCTAGTGGTCAAGTAGAATTGAGTAATAGAGAAATTAAATTGATCTTGCAAAAGACTGTTAATAGATCTACAAAGAATTGGTCCAAGAAACTTGATGATGCATTATGTGCTTATAGAACTGCATATAAAAATCCTATGGGTATGTCTCTGTATAAAATGGTTTATGGAAAAGCATGTTACTTGCCTCTCGAACTAGAACATAAGGCATACTGGGCCATTAAAGAGCTCAATTATGATTTGAAACTTGCCGGTGAGAAGAGGCTATTTGACATTAGCTCACTTGATGAATGGAGAACCCAAGCCTATGAGAATGCCAAATTGTTTAAGGAAAAAGTTAAAAGATGGCATGACAGAAGGATACAAAAGCGTGAGTTTAATGTACGTGATTATGTTTTGCTATACAACTCTCGTTTAAGATTTCTTGCAGGAAAACTTCTCTCTAAATGGGAAGGCCCTTACATTATCAAGGAGGTCTATCGTTCCGGTGGCATCAAAATCAACAACGCCGAAGGCACAATTCCGAAGGTGGTAAACGGTAAAAGAATCAAACATTATATCTCAGGTAATCCCATAAATGTTGAAACCAATGTTATTGACACCATAACCCTGGAGGAGTACATAAGGAACACTTTCCAGAACGTTTCAGACTCCGAAAAGGAATAGGTAAGTGGTACTGTAAGTAAACTGACTCCAAAACTGCTCAAATAGCATTTTTTTCTCCTTTTCGAAATATTTAAAAAGTTAGGAAAATTAAAAGTAGGCTGAAAGAGAAACGAGGCATCCACGAGGGTGGAGGGCGCGCCCTACCCCCCTGGGCGTGCCCGCCTGCCTTGTGGCCACCTTGTGTGCCCTCCGGACTCCGTTTTCTTGAACGACACTTCTTTTGGTCGGTAAAAAATCATTATATAACCTCCCGAAGGTTTTGACCACCGTACCACGACAAAATTCTCTGTTTTTGTTTCGAGCTGTTTTTCTGACAGATCTAGATCACCATGACGTCTCCCAGCGCCCCAATGGACAAGTTTTTTGAGAAGGTCATCAACCCTTACCTCGCGGAGGTGCTGCAACACCCTCAAACATTGAGATGCGCGAGGGGGTGTTGCACATCCGTGATGTTGAGGGACCGAGGAGGACCGGAAGTGTGGAGACAAGACTCGAAGCCATGGGGCAACAAGTTTTCAAGTGCCAAGGGATGGTCGAACGCGGACTCAACGCCAATCACATGACGATCGTGGAGTTCACCAACAACCACAAGCTGGATACCAAGAACATCGGGAAGACGATCTTCAAGCTTCATGAGAAAATCGAGCACCTCCAAGCCCAGATGAGGGAATCCTGGACTAGGGGGTATCCGGATAGCCGAACTATCATCATCGGCCGGACTCCAAGACTATGAAGACACAAGATTGAAGACTTCGTCCCGTGTCCGGATGGGACTTTCCTTGGCGTGGAAGGCAAGCTTGGCAATACGGATATGTAGATCTCCTGCCATTGTAACCGACTCTATGTAACCCTAGCCCTCTCCGGTGTCTATATAAACCGGAGGGTTTTAGCTTCTAGGGTTTAGCCTCCTTGATCTCGTGGTAGATCCACTCTTGTACTATCCATATCATCAATATTAATCAAGCGGAGTAGGGTTTTACCTCCATCGAGAGGGCCCGAACCTGGGTAAAAACATCATGTCCCTTGTCTCCTGTTACCATCCGCCTAGACGCACAGTTCGGGACCCCCTACCCGAGATCCGCCGGTTTTGGCACCGACATTGGTGCTTTCATTGAGAGCTCCTCTGTGTCGTCACCGATAGGCTTGATGTCTCCTTCAATCATCAACAACGATGCAGTCCAGGGTGAGACTTTTCTCCCCGGACAGATCTTCGTGTTCGGCGGCTTTGCACTGCGGGCCAATTCGCTAGGCCATCTGGAGCAGATCGAAAGCTACGCCCCTGGCCATCAGGTCAGATTTGGAAGCCTAAACTTCACGGTTGACATCCGCTGAGACTTGATCTTCGACGGATTCGAGCCACATCCGAGCGCGCCGCACTATCACGATGGGCATGATTTAGCTCTGCTGCCGGACAGTGCCCTGGAGGCCGCACATGAGTCCGCTCCGACCCTTAGTTCGGAGCCGACCACGCAGATCGAGGACGGGTGGCTAGACACCGCCTCGGGGGCTGCAACTTCTACGGCGATGGAGCCGAATACTGACCTTGTCCCTTGTAAAGCATGTGGCTCCGAGGTGCCGGACTCCTCGCCGGACTCCGAACCTCCTGCGCCGCTACCAATCGAAACCGATTGGGCGCCGATCATGGAGTTCACCGCCGCGTACATCTTTCAGCACTCACCCTTTGGCGACATCCTTAATTCGCTAAAGTATCTCTCGTTATCAGGAGAGCCCTGGCCGAACTGCGGTCAGGGCGGTTGGGATGTGGACGACGAAGAAATTCAAAGCCCACCCACCACCCACTTTGTAGCCACTGTCGACGATCTAACCGACATGCTAGACTACGACTCCAAAGACATCGACGGTATGGACGATGATGCCGGAGACGACGAAGAACCAGTGCCTATGGGACACTGGAAGACCACCTCGTCATACGACATATACATGGTGGACATCCCAAAAGATGGGAACGACGAAAAAGCAACGGAGGCAGATTCCTCTAAGAAACAACCCCGCCGGCGTCAGTGGCGCCGCTCTAAATCCCGCCACAGCAAGAATGGAGATTCCGGCACCGGGGATAATAACACCCCGAGAGTGCCGAAGACAACCCCTCCAAAGAAGATTCAAAGACAGAGGACGGAGAAGCCAGCCCCATGAGAGGGCGGCGAGCATTTAAGAGGTAGAGGACGATAATTACATGCCTCCCTCCGGAGACGAGGCAAGCCTCAACAACGACGAATTTGTCGTGCCCGAGGATCCCGTCGAACAAGAGCATTTTAAACGCAGGCTAATGGCCACGGCGAACAGCCTAAAGAAAAAGCAGCAACAGCTTCGAGCTGATCAAGACCTGCTGGCCGCCGATGATGGACCAAGTCCTCGCGTCAAGAGCATGAACTCGAACGCCTCCAAAAGCTACCCAAAACGCAAGTTGCTCCCCCGAGTAGAGGAGGAGGCATATAAACCCTCATCACCAGCGCACAATACGGCAAACCGACCACCTCGTGGCCGCGACAGAGAGGCATCTAGGCCCTCCACCGTAACCGCACTTCGCAACGCCAAAAAAAGTACGGTTACGGGAATGCGCCGGGCTTGCGAGACATATTGGAGGACAAGGCAAGACAATCAAGATTGATCTACGGATCATGTGGGCGCCCCATGATGCGCGACGTCTACCGTCGCGTCGGATACAGCAACTCTGGCCGGGCCGAACACAGTAGACAAAGCTCTCTTGAGCTACATCGTGATATTGCCCAATATAGAGGTGCCGCACACCCACTATGCTTCACAGATGAAGTAATGGATCATCAAATCCCTGAAGGGTTTAAACCCGTGAACATTGAATCCTACGATGGCACAACAGACCCCGCGGTTTGGATCGAAGACTATCTCCTTCATATCCATATGGCCTGCGGTGACGATCTTCACGCCATCAAATATCTCCCACAAGCTTAAAGGACCAGCTCGGCATTGGCTTAACAGCTTGCCGCCAGAGTCAATTGGTGTTGGGAGGACCACGAAGCCGCATTACTTGACAACTTCCAGGGCACATATGTGCGACCACCAGACGCCAATGACCTAAGCCACATAATTCAGCAGCCAGACGAATCGGCCAGACAGTTCTGGACACGGTTCTTAACAAAGAAAAATCAAATCGTCGACTATCCGGATGCAGAGGCCCTTGCAGCCTTCAAACATAACATCCGCGACGAGTGGCTGGCCTGGCACCTAGGACAGGAAAAGCCAAAATCCATGGCAGCCCTCACATCACTCATGACCCGCTTCTATGCGGGAGAGGACAGCTGGCTAGCCCGCAGTAACAACCTCAGGAAAAATTCTGGCAGTCCGGATACCAAGGACCGAAATGGCAGGTCGCGTCGAAACAAAAACAAACGCCGCGTTAACGGCGATAACACTGAGGATACGGCAGTCAACGCCGGATTCAGAGGCTCTAAACCCGGTCAGCGGAAAAAGCCATTCAAAAGAACTACACCGGGTCCGTCCAATTTGGACCGAATACTCGACCGCTCTTGCCAGATACATGGCACCCCCGAAAAGCCAGCTAATCACACCAACAGGGATTGTTGGGTATTTAAGCAGGCATGCAAGTTAATTGCCGAAAACAACGACAAGGGGATGCATAGCGATGACGAGGAAGAGACCTGGCCGCCGAACAGTAGAGGACAGAAGGGTTTCCCCCCACAAGTATGGATGGTAAACATGATATACGCAACCCACATACCCAAGAGGGAGCGGAAGCGTGCACTTAGGGATGTATATGCGATGGAGCCAGTCGCCCCGAAGTTCAATCCATGGTCCTCTTGCCCGATCACTTTTGATCGAAGGGATCACCCCACCAGTATCCGCCATGGCGGATTCACCGCATTGGTTTTAGACCCAATCGTTGATGGATTTCACCTTACCAGAGTCCTGATGGACGGCGGCAGCAGCCTAAACCTGCTTTATCAGGATACAGTGTGCAAGATGAGCATAGACCCCTCAAGGATTAAACCTACAAAGATGACCTTCAAAGGCGTCATACCAGGTGTAGAGGCCAATTGTACAGGCTCAGCCACACTGGAAGTGGTCTTCGGATCCCCGGATAACTTCCGAAGTGAGGAGTTAATCTTCGACATAGTCCCGTTCCGCAGTGGCTATCACGCTCTGCTCGGACGGACCACGTTTGCAAACTTCAACGCGGTGCCACATTACACATACCTCAAGCTCAAGATGCCATGCCCTCGAGGAGTCATCACGGTCAATGGAAACATTGAATGCTCCCTCCGAACGGAGGCACCGCGGCTCTCGCGGCAAAAGTACAGAGCAGCCTCTTAAGGCAATTTTCGAGTCCGGCCGTTAAGCGACCGGACATGGCCAAACGCGCCCAGAGTAATATACAACAAGACCACCTGGCACGTTCCGAGCATGCGTAGCAATGCGGCCCCAACCCCATCCCTTGCATAATTGCAAGACCAGTCCTTCGCGTACATCATTACGCTCTGGAGATACCATGGGCATAGGGGGAGGGGCACGACCACGACAGGCCCAGAGTGCGGCTTAACCACACCAGGGGCTCCCAAGTATGTCGGTCTTTTCCTTTTTCTTTTTTCTTACCCATAGGACTCCGTTCACCAAAGGCCTTGTCCGACAGTAGACCCGCCGAACTCACGATGCAACAGCCAGGGAAGGAGAAAGGCTACGACGAACATTCAGGTGGTCTCCATTACGAGCATTAAATCTGTTTAATACACCATTCCGCAGCCTACCCCTAGAGGGGGACATGTTTAAATAGTCCAATCCCTTGCTTACCGCACTATTTGTATCGCTCTGCATTCATGGCAGTATTTCTGAATAAACAATGCATCGCTTTTTGCTTATAATCGCATTTCTTCCTTATATATGTTCGTTTATGACATGTTGCATCCGTACACTTTGGTACGGCCGAACACACCAGGGGCTTAAGTTCCCCGCATTATGGTGTGATAAGTCTGAACACTTTCACAAGTGCGGCACCCCGAACTTATAGCATTATATGCATCGGCTCCGAATCATGTCTTGGGTCAATAGTTGGGTTTGCCCGGCTCCCATGTTTTGGTACCTTACGCCCGCTTTATCGGCTAAGGTAGCACTGGGAGAACCATCGCGATTGTGCCTCGGTTGAGCTGGGCGAGCGCCTCAGTGGAGAAAGCTAAAACTGACCGTCATGATAAGGCGAGAGCTGGTCGCTGTTCGAGAGGTTTTTTCGAGTCCCTAAAGACTTATGCCGCTTAGAACGAGGAACCGGCTTTGTCCGCCCAGCGTGATAGCGCCTCAATTCGGTCTTCCGAACACTAGGGGCTTCACCGAAATTTAAAATTATAGAATTCTATGGCTAAGTGAGAGTGTTCAAGCATTATAAGTCCGGTTGCCTCGTTCGTTGTGTTGAGCGCCTCCCTAGATGGACCCAAAAATGGGAACAAGAGCGCCAAGTTTATCCCGAACACCCCAAAGCACTAGTGGCATGGGGGCTGAAGCCGACGACTTGCCATCTCTCAGATTTGATAAACGGCCGTACAGAAGGTAATATTTTAAATTAATAAGCATTGCTTAGCGCATATGAACACAGTTTTCAGCACACAAGATAACATAATGCGATTTTACTCAAATCTTACATCTTTGGAGCACTCATCCGCAATCACGCGGGCACCCTTCAGGACACTCTTATAATACAGTTCGGGCGTACGATACTCCTTGCCCGGGCGGCGCGTCTGTCAAGAGCTTCTCGGCGTCCATCCTGCCTCAAAGGCACCTTTGCACGGGCAAGGCCTGACGGCACCTTCAATGCAAAGCGGAATGCTTGACGACCTTCACCCGGGACACGCGCCCACCAGCCGCCAGACCAGGCCAAGTAGCTCCTGTGCATGGCCTCCTTGGGCCACAGCCAACTATGAGGCCCTTCATGGCCTGTTCGGCTACCTTGTGGAGCTCGACCAGCTGCTTCACTGGTCGCTAAGGGCACCGGATGTCCGCCTCAAGATACCGAGACCGAAGACCTTCTCCGCCGAGCCCTCCTCGCCCGTAGAAAGCGGCAGCATCTGACACGCTGCAGGGCAGATCTGCAAATGCTCCTGGAGAGCTTCGAGTTCGGGTAAGTAATAGGTAATTCACATTCACATGCTTGCTTTGCATGAAAAATGCCTTACCCGCTGCTATTTTCTTCAAATCCTCGACCTCCTGGAGGGCCTTGTGGGCTTCGGCCTTAGCGGCTTTGGCGCTCTCAAGAGCCAATGCAAGCTCGGACTCTTGAGTCCTTGAGTCGCGCTCCAAACCCTCATGTTTTTCCATGAGAGCCTGGAGCTCTTGCTGCACCTCCGCCACCCGCGCCTCCAGCTTCTCCCGCTCGGCTCGCTCTACGGACGCATTGCGTTCGACCGCAGACACCGCCTCCTTCAGGGTCGCCACCTTGTTCGTGGCCCCTGCAGTACCCATGTTATCCTTGTTATTTCTCTTGCAACCAAAATTCTTTTTTGTAAGGTACAAATTTAATACGGTGTTACTCACCTTCCTTGTCCTCGAGTTGCTTCTTGGCACGGCCGAGCTCGCTCTCGAACCGCTCGAGGTTCTGCTTCAAAGCATCGACCTCCGCAGTCAGTGCGGCAGAGGTCAGCAGCGCAGCCTACAATCCCATATTGACACATTTTTTAGACCTCCTGCGTATATCTTTTTAGATCCTCAGTCCAGCTTTTCTTTCCGAACACCGAACCGAGCATCAGGGCTACTGTCTATGTGGTATTATATTACATATTTTAAATTTCTTACCTCAAAGCCTGTTAAAAGGCTGCTGCAGCCTCGGCCACCGCTCTTGGCGAGTGAACCTTCCAATCACCGCACTCATGATAGTGTGGTGTTCTTCCTCGATGGAAGCGCCTTGAGTGCCTCCAACAAGTTATCCGCGCCCGTTGACGGCGGCCGCCGGTGTCACAGTCTTTCCTTCTTACAAAGGGGTCATTGCGGACTCCGGAACCATCGCGGGTTCCGGCGGAGTCCGGTCTGAAGTCCGGAGGTTGCCGGTGGCACCTTCGAGCCTCCCCTCCGGTGGGTCCCTCTGGGATCCCACGCCGCATCATCAGCGCCACGAGGGTGGAGGCGGTGGAAGGGAATCCATATCCGACGGAGCAAGGACCCGCCGATGAAGCGGGAAGATCGCCCTCGGCCGGACTACAGGTTATATGCGGCATTAGAAGGACACCATGTGGCAAAAAGAGAAATTATAAATCATCCAGAATTCGACACTCACGATCTTGCGGGGCTTGGCCCTTGAGGGCCACTCGTCGCCGCCATCGGCGCTATGAGCAGTCCGGAGAAAGGGTCCGCCCTTTGACCCTTCGCCACCCTCGCTGGGGAGGCCTTCCTCTTCTTCTCTCCCTGCCGGGAAGAGGCCTCTTTCTCCTCCTCCTCGGGAGGAGTCCGCCTCGGAGTCATCGGATGATGAGTCCGATACCACCTGGCGTCGGGAACTCCTTCGGGTTCCCGTGGCCTTCTTCTTGGCCTTCTTCTCCGGCATCACGTAAAGGGCCAGAACCAGCAGCCCCGTTAAACGGGTGTCCGCTGGGTCTTCGGGAAGGGGAGCCGGACAGTTAACCTGTCCGGACGTATTCTGCCAGTCCTGTTAAAGGCATTGGGAGTTTTAGATCCCACATAGAGTCAAACTATGAAAGAAATGAGTGTCCCCTAAAGGATAACATAGCTTACATCGCCGGACGGGCGCTGCATGCTGAATCCGCGATCTTCGCCATGGATGCGGGGCTTCTCGCCCTTGAACAACACCCTCCGTGCAGCTTCATACGTCAGGTCAAGAGCCCGCCAATGTCCGTGCTGTGCCGGATCAAACTCCCACAAATTGAAGGCTCATTGTCTGGCGGGGAGAATCCGGCGGACGAGCATGACTGGATCACGCTGACAAGCTTAAGCTTCTTGTTCACCAGTGGTCCGGAGACAGATCGAGTCCTGTCAGCTCCTCCAACTACCCCATAGCAAGCCCTTTCTTTCCGTGGAGGTGAGCTGCATGGGGTACCAGATCTGAACTCGGGGCCGCTGCCCATTTAGGGTCACGCTGCTCGGTGATGTAGAACCACCCCGATTGCCACCCTTTGATGGACTCCACGAAAGCGCTCGAGCTGGTGACGTTGGGCATTTTGCCCACCATGGCGCCTCAAGACTCGCTTGACGCCCTTTACCACCTTCGCTTGACATTGAAGGTCTTTAGCCACAAGTCAAGTGAGGCCGGATGCAGAGGAAGGTTTCGCACACCCACGATAAACGCCGAGATGTTGAGGATGAAGTTTGGCGCCAGATTGTGGAAGTCCAGCCGTAGTAGTACATGAGCCCCTGGACGAAGGGATAAAGTGGGAAGCCCAGTCCAGCGGAGGAAGTGGGGAAGAAATACGACCTCTCATGGGGCCAGGGGTGGGATGAGCTGCCTCGTCGGGCAGCCGTGCGCTGATGTCGCTGGACAGTATCCGCGCCACAGAAGCTCGATGTGCCCTCCAGAACGGAGGAGGCCATCCACTTGCCTCCCACTCCGGACATTGCTGGAGAAGGTTGAGGCGAGATGTGCGGACTTGGGCGCTGGAGATCTAGTGCGCGGGGATGGATAAGCAAAGGAGGAAGAAGGCGTAGGTAAAAAGGCGGATCCTTATCCCCTTATATATGGGCGGACGAAGACTATGTGTCCCCACCGGCCTGGTAAAACTCGCTTATCTCCCAAGCGCCGCAATCAATGGCACGGTTGGGTTACCCACGTCCGTATTGATGGGAATCCCGGAATAAGGGGAACACGATCTCTGCTTCGACAAGACGTGCCAAGGAAACCGCTTCGCTAAATGCGCTGAGGTGCTATAATAAAAACGATTCAAGTAAAGGCTTGGTAGTGGTGTGACGTCACGCCACAAAATATGTTAGCAGATTGAACTTGTGTACATATTATTCTCTCTGCGGTGGTATGTGGAATTTATTTTACAGAGCCGGACACTATCCTGGTGTTCACAATCTTCTATGAATTATTCGGAGGAGGAACCTGCCTTGCAATACCGAAGACAATATGCGCGCCGGACTCGTCGTCATTGAAGCCTGGTTTAGGGGCTACAGAGGGAGTCCTGGACTAGGGGGTGTCCAGATAGCCGGACTATCATCATCGGCCGGACTCCAAGACTATGAAGACACAAGATTGAAGACTTCGTCCCGTGTCCGGATGGGACTTTCCTTGGCGTGGAAGGCAAGCTTGGCAATATGGATATGTAGATCTCCTACCATTGTAACCGACTCTGTGTAACCCTAGCCCTCTCCTTGTCTATATAAACCGGAGGGTTTTTGTCCGTAGGACGAACAATCATTACAACAATCATACCATAGGCTAGCTTCTAGGGTTTAGTCTCCTTGATCTCGTGTTAGATCCACTCTTGTACTACCCATATCATCAATATTAATCAAGCAGGAGTAGGGTTTTACCTCCATCGAGAGGGCCCGAACCTGGGTAAAAACATCGTGTCCCTTGTCTCCTGTTACCATCCGCCTAGACGCACAGTTCGGGACCCCCTACCCGAGATCCGCCGGTTTTGACACCGACACCAGATCTATGACCTGCAAAACAAAAACTGTGAGTATGAATATAGATTCAAGAGGATGAGTTTGGCTGCAGATTTGAGGATCCCATAGACTCGTTCATCTTTCTATGATGGCGAGCCTATGCCTTGGAAGACAGACGACAAGCCTACGTCATCAACAACTCCACCATCACCACCTCCGAAGAAAGAGACATAAATACATGGGTATGGGCACTCCCCTTGGCAACTGCCAAGCTTGGGGGAGGTGCCCCAGTATCGTATCACCATCACACTTCTATCTTTACCTTTTTCTTAGTTCGATTCTTTTGGTTATATCTTTATCTAGTAGAATAAAGTTTTAGTATGATCTTGTTTTGAGTTTTGTTTTGATCTCTATCTATGTAATCGAGTCTGTGAGTTATATATAATAAAGATTAGTATTGAGTTGAGGGCTTTGCTATCTTGCTATGATCTTGAGGGAATAAAAGAAAGAATAAAAATAAATAAAAAGATCATATTGATCTTATGGAGACTAATGACTTCACATATAAAGAGTATGATGAATAAAAGTTGTTGAGAGTTGACAAACATAGTTTTGGTCTTCGTTGCAATTAATAGGAAGTAATAAATAAAGAGAGGTTTTCACATATAAATATACTACCTTAGATATCTTTTATGACTGTGAGCACTCATTAAAATATGAGATGCTAAAAAGTTGATGTTGGACAAGGAAGACAACGTAATGCGTTATGTTTTCTTATATCCGTATAAGTTATATTGTCATGGATCATCCAACATGTTAAGCTTGACTTCCCCCTCATGCTAGCCAAATTCTTTGCACCAAGTAGAGATACTACTTGTGCTTCCAAACATCCCTAAACCCAGTTTTGCCAGGAGAGTCCACCATACCTACCTATGGATTGAGTAAGATCCTTCAAGTAAGTTGTCATCGGTGCAAGTGTTGGTGGAAACGACACCTATGGGACCACAAGAATCCCTACTACGGTTGAGGGGCGGGGGGTCGTGAGAAGAGCGGGATCAGCAGTCAGCATAAGCACCCGGGTCGTTTATCCAGGTTCGGGCCGCGAGGATGCGTAATACCCTAGTCCTGCTTCTGTGTGTATATCAGTGTTCTTGGAGTTCTTGAGCTAGCTACGATGAGTGTAACCTGTCCAAGGGTCCAAATCCCTCTCCTATATGCCTCGGCCTCCTTTTATAGTCAAGGGGATCGCCACAATGGCACACAGGAGGTGGCATCGGTGTACAATGGCTAAGCTTATCGCTTGCCATTATGGGACAAGACACATTTAATGCGCCCCTTAGGTGTCCCCCTCACTTTACCGACGCTTCGCCCTGCTTTGACACGCGCATGGGCCAGCGAGGCGGTCAACGCCAAATAGGCTAGCAGGCTGCTGAGGTGGCGCGGCGGTAGGGCCTTCACAAAGATTTGCATGCCACCACGTAGGCATGCGCTGAGTTGGCTTGGGAGCCTCACGTCAACACGCAGGTGCCTGCCTAGCTGGTGAGCTGGCAGCTGCATGGGAGCGGAAGTGGAAACTTGGCGGGTGTGGGCCTGGCTGTGGCCCCGCGGATGTCCTCGGCAAGGGCCTTGCCGGGGCCCCGGCAAGGGTCTTGTCGTGGTGTTGTGGCCTTCCCCTGCAAGGACCTTGCGGGAGGTCTTGTGGGTTTCCTCGGCAAGGATCTCACCGAGGTTCATCGTCTTCTAATCCTCATCTGACTTGGAGTGCTTCTTGTCTTCACAAAGACCTGCATGCCATCACGGAGGTGGCTCCCGAGCCTTGGTCCCAACGTGGTTTGTGGTGTTGAAAAACCTAAGGCTCAAGGGTGGCGCGCCTTGCCGGCATTGGGCGAGTTGCCCCAGCAAGGCTCTTGCCGTGGCTGCGAAGGCTACCCCCGACAAGGGTCTTGGCGGGAGAGTCCACCTCGCTCTCTTGCTCTTTGTGTCTTGGCGTTGCTTTGACCATCTTGCGGCTTTGACTCCTCTCTCTGCTCTGCTAAGCGTGGCCGTGGGCGCTGCTCTGACTGCCCGTGCACAAATAAGGGGTACAAAGGAGTGCCCCTACTTTAGTACACCCACAAGAGCCCCCGGGCCTGGGCCACACATAAGCGCAATGCGTTGTTGGGCTAGGCCCAAAACGGTGCGCGGGCAGACGAGGCGGTTTTATTGGGGTAATTTTTTTGCCCGCTGCGCTTTCCCACGATCCGTGTTGAACGCGTGACGTGGGGGTCGTGCGCGGGGGTGATCGAAGCACACTTGCGTCATCTTGCGGTGAACAGCAAAGAGGCGGCTGGTGTGTCCCTTCGAGACCACAGGGCCGCTGCTCATTTACTCTCCACACATGGGAACCGTCGTTCCACGCGTCCCATTACGCCCGCCCCTTGCGCCACGTACACTGCATGCACAGTGCAGGGCGGGTGACAGGCGGCGTGGAATATGGGAAGATGTGCGCGCGTGGGTCGATACCTATGCGCCTTCAATTGGGCGGGGAGGGCGGTCGACGGCCGCGCCCGCTGTCACCTTAATGAGTGGGATTGGCTGAGAGGGGCGGCCGAGCCATGACCCCGCCCCTTTATAAGGAGGGGAGCGGGAGGGATGACACCCCTCAGTCCTTCGCCATCTGCTTCTTCCAATCCCTGCTTCTTCCTTCCTTCTGTCATGGTGAGAGGGTGTGCTGACACTTCGACGGTGGCGGCGAGGGTCTCAGCTCGACAACGTGCTGCTCCTCCCCAAGAGCCCGTGGCGGTGGAACTGGCTGCGAGGGGAAGGGGGAGGGGGCGAGGCCGAGGTTGCCGTGGCGCTCAGGGAAAAGGAGGACAGGGCGGTGCATCGGCCTCGCCTCCGCCAGCGTCCCTTCCCCCAATGGAGGGACACGTCGGGGACCAGCCCCGCGAGTTCTTCATCAGGCTGTGCCGGCCGGCACGTCATCATCTCTGTCTCCCTACTCCATTCGCTCGGGAGATGGAGCTCGACCCGCCGCAGGTAGGGATGGTGTCGGTGTCAAAACCGGCGGATCTCGGGTAGGGGGTCCCGAACTGTGCGTCTAGGCGGATGGTAACAGGAGGCAAGGGACACGATGTTTTTACCCAGGTTCGGGCCCTCTCGATGGAGGTAAAACCCTACTCCTGCTTGATTGATATTGATGATATGGGTAGTACAAGAGTGGATCTACCACGAGATCAAGGAGGCTAAACCCTAGAAGCTAGCCTATGGTATGATTGTTGTAATGTATGTTCGTCCTACGGACTAAGGCCCTCCGGTTTATATAGACACCGGAGAGGCTAGGGTTACACAGAGTCGGTTACAATGGTAGGAGATCTACATATCCGTATCGCCAAGCTTGCCTTCCACGCCAAGGAAAGTCCCATCCGGACACGGGACGAAGTCTTCAATCTTGTATCTTCATAGTCTTGGAGTCCGGCTGACGATGATAGTCCGGCTATCCGGACACCCCCTAGTCCAGGACTTCCTCAGTAGCCCCTGAACCAGGCTTCAATGACGATGAGTCTGGCGCGCATATTGTTCGACATTGCAAGGCGAGTTCCTCCTCCGAATAATTCATAGAAGATTGTGAACACTAGGATAGTGTCCGGCTCTGCAAAATAAATTCCACATTCCACCGTAGAGAGAATAATATGTACACAAGGTCAATCTGCTGACGTATTTTGTGGCATGACGTCACACCACTACCAAGCCTTTACTTGAGTCATTTTTTATTATACCACCTCAGCGTGTTTAGCGAAGTGGTTTCCTTGGCACGTCTTGTCGAAGCAGAGATCGTGTTCCCCTTATTCCGGGATTCCCATCAATACGGACGTGGGTAACCCAACGGCGCCATTGATGGTGGCGCTTGGGAGATAAGTGAGTTTTACCAGGCTGGTGGGGACGCATAGTCTTCGTCCGCCCATATAAGGGGATAAGGATCCACCTTTTCACCTACGCCTTCTTCCTCCTTTGCTTGTTCATCTCCGTGCACTCGAGCTCCAGCGCCTAAGCCCGCACATCTCGTCTCAACCTTCTCCGACCATGTCCGGAGCGGGATGCAAATGGTTGGCCTCCTCCGTTACGGAGGGGCACGTCGAAAGACTGCGCAGCGCCGGATACCTGTCCAGCGACATCGCGCACCGGCTGCCCGACAAGGGGCAGCTCATCCCCACCCCCAGGCCCCATGAGAGGGTCGTGTTCCTTCCCCACTTCCTCCGCGGACTGGGCTTTCCACTTCACCCCTTTGTCCGGGGGCTCATGTTCTACTACGGCCTGGATTTCCACGATCTGGCGCCGAACTTCATCCTCAACATCTCGGTGTTTATCGTCATGTGCGAGGCCTTCCTCTGCATCTAGCCCCACTTCGGCTTGTGGCTCAAGACCTTCAGTGTCAAGCCGAAGGTGGTGAAGGGCACTCAAGCGGAGTGCGGAGGCGCCATGTTGGGAAAGATGCCCAACGTCATCTGGTTCGAAGGGGCCTTTGTGGAGTCCGTCAAGGGGTGGCAATCGGGGTGGTTCTACATCACCGAGCTGCGCGACCCTAAGTGGGCGGCGGCCCCCGAGTTCAAATCTGGTATCCCTATGCAGCTCACCTCCTGGAAAGAGAAGGGCTTGCTATGGGGTAGTTCGGAGGAGCCGACAGACTCCAAGCTCAGATCCGAAGCTGGTGAACAAGAAGCTCAGGCTTGTCAATGTGGTCCAAGTCATGCTCATCCGCCGGATTCTCCCCTGCCAACTACGGGTATTTAAATTGTGGGAGTTCAATCCGAGACAGTACCAGGCATTGAGCGGGCTCTTCGACACGACATACGAAGGCGCCTGGAGGGTGCTGTTCAAGGGCACCAAAGCTCCCGCATCCGCCACGGAAGATCGCGGATTTCGCTCGCAGCGTCCAGCTGACGAGGTAAGTGATTCTACCCCTTTACGGGACACTTGTTTTTAATAGTTTGACCCTACACGGGTTTCAATCTCCCTTTTCCTTTGACAGGACTGGATGAAGAAGGCCGAGCAGATCATCTGCCCGGCTCCCATGCCAGAAAACCCAGTAGACGCCCGTCTAGCGGGTTGCTGGTTCCGGCACCGCATGTGGTGCCGGAGAAGAAGGCCAAGAAGGAGGCCACGGGAACTCGAAAGAGTTCCCGTTTTCAGGTGTCCGACGACTCTGAGGCGAACTCCTCCCCCGAAGATGAGGAGGAGAAAGAGGACTCTCTCCCCGAGGAAGGAGAGAGGAAGAGGAAGGCTTCCCCAACAGGGGAAGCCGCAGGGTCCAAGAGGGGAAGAACTATTCCCCCGGACAGCTCCGCCAACGCCAACGTTGGCGACGAAGAGTGGCCCTCAAGGGCCAGGCCTCCGGCAAGATCGTAAGTATCCGGATTCCTGAATAATTTCTCTTTTGTGTCACATAGTGTCCTTCTAATGCCGCACGCTGCCTGCAGTCCGGCCGATGATGATCTCCCTGCTTCATCGAGCGGGTCGTTGGCTCCGTCGGATGTAGATTCCATCCCGACTGCCTCCACCCCTCGCGACGCTGGGGACGCCGAGGTGGGGTCCCGAGAAGGGACCCATCAGGAGGAGGCTCCGGAGGCGCCGCAAGGCAGCCTCCCGGACTTTGCGCCGGACTCCACACCAGAACCCGCAGTGGTTCCGAGTTCCGGCAGCGCCCTTCGCAAGAAGGGCAAGACGCGGACGCCGCAGCCTCCGGCCCAACCGGAGGTGCCGGACAACTTGTTGGAGGCGCTCAAAGGCGCTTCCATCGAGGAAGAACACCGCACTATTATGAGTGCGGTGCTTTAGAAGGTTCATCTCGCCAAGAGCAGGCTGACCGAAGCCTGCAGTAGCCTTCTAACAGGCTTTGAGGTAAGAAGTTAAAAATATGCAATGTAATACCGCATAGACAGTAGCCCCTGATGCTCGGTTCGGTGTTCGGAAAGAAAAGCCGGATTGAGGATCTAAAAAGATATACGCAGGGTTGCTAAAATTATGTCAATATGGGTTTGCAGGCTGCGCTGCTGACCTCTGCCGCACTGACTGCGGAGGTCGGTGCTTTGAAGCAAGACCTCGAGCAGTCCAAGCAAGAGCTCGGCCGTGCCAAGAAGCAGCTCGAGGACAAAGAAGGTGAGTAACACCACTTTGAATAGTTACCTTACAGAAAAGGATTTAGGTTGCAATAAAAATAACAAGGATAATGTGGGTACTGCAGGGGCCACGAACAAGGTGGCAACCCTGAAGGAGGCTGTGTCCGCGGCCGAACGCAATGCGGCCGCGAAACGGGCAGAGCGAGAGAAGCAGGAGGCGTGGGTGGCGGAGGTGCGGCAAGAGCTCCAGGCTCTCATGGAAAAGCATGAGAGTTTGGAGCGCGACTCAAAGACTTGAGAGTCCGAGCTTGCCTCGGCTCTCGAAAGTGCCAAAGCCGGCAAGGCCGAGGCCCATAAGGCCCTTCAGAAGGTTGAGGATGTGAAGAAAATAGCGGCGGGTAAGGCATTTTTCATGCAAAGCAAGCATGTTAATGTAAACTTCCTGATACTTACCAGAATTCGGAGCTCTCCAGGGGCGTTTGCAGATCTGCCTCGCAGCGTGTCTGATGCCGCCGCATTCTACCGAGCCGAGGAGGGGAGCTCAACGGAGAAGGTCTTATGGTCTCAGTACGCTGA
The DNA here is from genome assembly GCA_021437245.1 of Aegilops speltoides. Taxonomy (NCBI): domain Eukaryota; kingdom Viridiplantae; phylum Streptophyta; class Magnoliopsida; order Poales; family Poaceae; genus Aegilops; species Aegilops speltoides. Next base: position 187,404,430 of record CM038147.1, read on the forward strand.
GGCCGGCCATCCGGTGCCCCCTAGCGACCAGCTGAAGCAGCTGGTCGAGCTCCACAAGGTAGCCGAGCAGGCCATGAAGGGCCTCATAGTCCGGCTGTGGCCTGGAGAGGCCATGCCTGGGAGCTACTTCGGCCTCGTGCATCGGCTGGTGGATGCGTGCCCCTGGGTGGAGGTCATCAAGCGCTCCGCCTGTATTGAAGGTGCTCGTCGGGCCCTTGCCCGCGCAAAGGTGCACTAGGGCAGGCTGGATGCGGAGAGGCTTATCATCGACGCATCGCCATTGGCAAGGAGTATCGACGCCCGAGATGTACTATAAGACTGTCTCAAGGGTGCCCGCAAGATTGCGGATGAGTGCCCCGAGATGTAATTATTGAGTAAACTCGCAATGTGTTATCCACGTGCGCTGAAAACTTTGTTCATATGCGCTAAGAAACGCTTATTGATTTAAAATATTACCTTCAGGCGGCCGCTTATAAAATCGAGAGATGGCAAGTCGTCGGCTTCAGCCCCCATGCAACGAGTGCTGGGGTGTTCGGGATAAACATGAGCACTCTTGTTCCCATTTTTGGGTCCATCTAGGGAGGCACTCAACACAACGAACAAGGCAACCGGACTTATAATGCTTGAACACTCTCACTTAGCCATAGAATTCTATAATTTTAAATTTCGGCGAAGCCCCTAGTATTTGGAAGACCGAGTTCGGGGCGCTATCCACGCCTTGGCCGGACATTATCCGGTTCTTCGCTCGAAGCGGCATAAGTCTTTAGGGACTCGAAAAGACCTCTCGAACAGCGACCAGTCTCTCGCCTTATCATGCCAGTCAGTTTTAGCTTTCTCCACTGAGGCGCTCGCCCAGCTCAACCGGGGCGCAATCACAGTGGTTCTCCCAGTGCTACCTTAGCCGACAGAACGGAACATAAGGTACCAAAACATGGGAGCCGGGCAAACCCAACTATTGACCCAAGACATGATTCGGAGCCGATTCATATAATGCTATAAGTTCGGGGTGCCGCACTTGTGAAAGTGTTCGGACTTATCACACCATAATGCGGGGAACATAAGCCCCTGGTGTATTCGGCCGTACCAAAATATACGGGTGCAAGATGTCATTAATGAACATATATGTAAAGTAATGGAATTATAGGCGAAAAGAGCTGCATTATTTATTCAAGGAATTCTGCTATGAGTGCGGAATGATACAAATAGTGCGGTAAGCAAGGGATTGGACTATTTAAACATGTCCCCCTCCAGGGGTGGGCTGCGGACTGGTGTATATAATCAAATTTAATGCTCATAATGGAGACCACCTGAGTGTTCGTCGCAGCCTTTTTCCCTCCCTGGCTGTTGCATCGTGAGTTCGGCCGTTCTATTGCTGGACAGGACCTCTTGTAAACGGAGTCCTATGTAAAAAAAGAAGGAAAATAAAAATAAAAAGAGCGACATACTTGGGAGCCCCTGGTGTGGTCGAGCCGCACTCTGGGTCTGTTGTGGTCCTGCCCCTCCCCCTATGCCCATGGTATCTCCAGAGCGTAATGATGTACGCGAAGGGATGGTCTTGCAATCATGCGAGGGCTGGGGTTGGGGCCGCATTGCTACGCGTGCTCAGAACGTGCCAGGTGGTCTTGATTGATGTTGCTCCGGGCGCGTTTGGCCGTGTCCGGTCGTTTAACGGCCGGACTCGAAAATTGCCTTAGAAGGCTGCTCTATACTTCTATCGCGAGAGCCGCTGTATGTTATTCCGTTCGGAGGGAGCGTTCCATATTTCCGTTGACCGTGATGACTCCACGAGGGCCTGGCATCTTGAGCTTGAGGTATGCATAATGCGGCACCGCGTTGAGCTTTGCGAACGCGGTTCGTCCGAGCAGAGCGTGATAGCCGCTGCGGAACGGGACTATGTCGAAGATTAACTCCTCGCTCCGGAAATTATCCGGGATCCGAAGACCACTTCCAGTGTGACCGAGCTCGCATAATTGGCCTCAACACTGGTATGACGCCTTTGAAGGTCGTCTTTGTAGGTTTAATCCTTGAGGGGTCTATGCCCATCTTGCACACTGTATCCTGATAAAGTAGGTTCAGGCTACTGCCGCCGTCCATCAGGACTCTCGTGAGGTGAAATCCATCAACGATTGGGTCTAAAACCAATGCAGCGAATCCGCAATGGCGGATACTGGTCGGATGGTCTCTTTGATCGAAAGTGATCGGGCAAGAGGACCATGGATTGAACTTTGGGGCGACTGGCTCCATCGCATATACGTCCCGTAGTGCACGCTTCCGCTCCCTCTTGGGTATATGGGTTGCGTATATCATGTTTACCGTCCGCACTTGTGGGGGGAAACTCTTCTGTCCTCTACTGTTCGGCGGCCGGGTCTCTTCCTCATCGTCGCTGTGCAGCCCCTTGTCGTTGTTTTCGGCAATTAACTTGCCTGCCTGCTTAAATACCCAACAATCTCTGTTGGTGTGGTTAGCTGGCTTTTCGGGGGTGCCATGTATCTGGCATGAGCGGTCGAGTGTTCGGTCCAAATTGGACGAACCCGGAGTGGTTCTTTTGAATGGCTTCTTCCGCTGACCGGGTTTAGAGCCTCGGAATCCAACATTGACTGTCGTATCCTCATTGTTGTCGCCGTTAACGCGGCGTTTGTTTTTTGCTTCGACGCGACCTGCCGTTGTGGTCCTTAGTATCCGGACTGCCAGCATTTTTACTGAGGTTGTTGCTGCGAGCTAGCCAGCTATCCTCTCCCGCACAGAAGCGGGTCATTAATGATGTGAGGGCTGCCATGGATTTCGACTTTTCCTGTCCTAGGTGCCGGGCTAGCCACTCGTCGAGGATGTTATGTTTGAAGGCTGCGAGGGCCTCTGCATCCGGACAGTCGATGATTTGATTTTTCTTTGTTAAGAACCGTGTCCAGAATTGCCTGGCCGATTCGTCTGGCTGCTGGATTATGTGGCTTAGGTCATTGGCGTCTGGTGGTCGCACATATGTGCCCTGGAAGTTGTCGAGGAATGCGGCTTCCAAGTCCTCCCAACACCCAATTGACTCTGCGGGCAAGCTGTTAAGCCAATGCCGAGCTGGTCCTTTAAGCTTGAGTGGGAGATATTTGACGGCGTGGAGATCGTCTCCGTGGGCCATATGGATATGAAGGAGATAATCTTCAATCCAAACCGCTGGGTCTCACAGCCATCATAGGATTCAATGTTTACGGTTTAAACCCTTGAGGATTTGATGATCCATTACTTCGTCGGTGAAGCATAGTGGGTGTCTTGGCGCCTCAGATTGAGCAATATCACGACGTAGCTCAAGAGAGCGTTGCCTGCTGTGTTCGGCCCGGCCGGAGTTGCTGTATCCGGCATGAAGGTATTCGTCGTGGGTCGTGGGGCGCCCACGTGATCCATAGATAGATCTGGATTCTCTTGCCTTGTCCTCCAATATATCCCGCGAGTCCTGTGTGTTCCCTCGTTGCTTCGTACTTTTTGAGCGATGTCGGGTTACGGTCTTGGTGGAGGGCCTAGGTGCCTCTCTGTCGCGACCACGGGGTGGTTGGTCTGCCGTATTGTGCGCTGGTGATGAAGGTATATATATGCTTCCTCCTCTAGTCGGGGGAGCAACTTGCGTTTTGGGTAGCTTTTGGAGGGGCGTTCGAGTTCATACTCTTTGGCCGCGAGGACCTCGGTCCATCTATCGGCCAGCAGGTCTTGATCAGCTTGAAGCTGCTGCTGCTTTTTCTTTAGGCTATTTGCCGTGGCCTTTAGCCTGCGTTTGAAATGCTCTTGTTCGACGGGATCCTTAGGCATGATGAATTCGTCGTCGTTGAGGCTTGCCTCGTCTCCGGAGGGAGGTATGTAATTATCATCCTCGACCTCTTCGTCTGCCGCTCTCTCGTGAGGGCTTGCTTCTGCATCCTCCTGCGCTGAATCTTGCTGGAGGGGGTTGTCTTCGACACTTTCTGGGGTGTTATTATCTCCTGTGCCGGAATCTCCATTCTTGCTATGGCGGGATTTAGAGCGGCACCGCTGACGTCGGCGCTTGGGCTGTTTCTTTAAGGAATCTGCCTCCGCTGCTTCTTCGCCGTCCCCATCTTTTGGGGTGTCCACCATGTATATGTAATATGATGAGGTGGTCTTCTAGTGCCCTGTAGGCGCCGGTTCTTGATCGTCTCCGGCATCGTCATCCATACCGTCGATGTCTTCGGAGTCGTAGTCTAGCATGTCGGTTAGGTCGTCGACAGTGGCTACAAAGTGGGTGGTGGGTGGGTTTTGAATTTCTTCGTCGTCCGCATCCCAACCATCCTGGCCATAGTCCGGCCAGGGCTCTCCGGATAGCGAGAGATGCTTTAGCGAATTTAGGATGTCGCCAAAGGGTGAGTGCTGAAAGATGTTCGCAGCAGTGAACTCCATGATCAACGCCCAATCAAATTTGATTGGCAGGGGCGCAGGAGGTTCGGAGTCCGGCAGGGAGTCCGGCACCTCGGAGTCACGAGCTTTATAAGGGACGAGGTTAGCGTTCGGCTCCATCACCGTGGAAGTTGCAGCTCCCGAGGCGGTGTCCAGCCACCCGTCCTCGATCTGCGCGATCGGCTCCGAACTAGGGGTCGGAGCGGATTTGTGTGCGGCCACCAGGGCATTGTCCGGCGGCAGAGCTAAATCATGCCCATCGTGACAGCGCGGCATGCTCGGCTGTGGCTCGAATCCGTCGAAGATCAAGTCTCCGTGGATATCCGCCGTGAAGTTTAGGCTTCCAAATCTGACCTGATGGCCAGGGGCGTAGCTTTCGATCTGCTCCAGATGGCCAAGTGAATTGGCCCGCAGTGTGAAGCCGCCGAATACGAAGATCTGTCCGGGGAGAAAAGTCTCACCCTGGACGGCGTTGTTGTTGATTGAAGAAGCCATCAAGCCTATCGGTGACGACACAGAGGAACTCTCAATGAAAGCACCAATTTCGGTGTCAAAACCAGCGTATCTCGGGTAGGGGGTCCCGAACTGTGCGTCTAGGCGGATGGTAACAGGAGGCAAGGGACACGATGTTTTTACCCAGGTTCGGGCCCTCTCGATGGAGGTAAAACCCTACTCCTGCTTGATTGATATTGATGATATGGGTAGTACAAGAGTGGATCTACCACGAGATCAAGGAGGCTAAACCCTAGAATCTAGCCTATGGTATGATTGTTGTAATGGTTGTTCGTCCTACGGACTAAAACCCTCCAGTTTATATAGACACCGGAGAAGGCTAGGGTTACACAGAGTCGGTTACAATGGTAGGAGATCTACATATCCGTATCGCCAAGCTTGCCTTCCACGCCAAGGAAAGTCCCATCCGGACACGGGACAAAGTCTTCAATCTTGTATCTTCATAGTCTTGGAGTCCGGATGACGATGATAGTCCGGCTATCCGGACACCCCCTAGTCCAGGACTCCCTTAGATGGCAATGGGTCGGGTTTGGGGCGGGTGGAGCTGGTCCAAATCCAACCCATGACCCATCTTCCTACTCTCTGCCCATCCACCAAATTATCCATGGGCACAACTTGTGCCCATGCCCAAACCCGCTCGATACCCACATACCCATGGAGCTCCATGGGCATAGAAAAGTCAGCATGAAGCCTTCCCAAAGATCAAATTAGCTCATCATCATTCACTCACAAATGACAACATAAGCAACATGCATAAGTAGGCAACAAGTAATACGATGAGTCCTTAAGTGTGGCATACCAGAGGTTGATTCTGTAGCATATAGCTTATGGCAGCAGTTGCATATTGCCTGCCATTTCCTATTGATTCGCTCTTTGTACTGTCATTGGCATATGGCCCCACATGTCATGTGGGTATCCATTGGATATCCATGGAGCACAAATTATAACCTTGCCCAACCCAGCTGTTCGTGGGTATCCATATCCACGGACCCATGGGCAGAAATGCGCTCCATACCCTTGCCCAACCGGGTCGGGTATCCACGGGTATCCAGATCCATGGATAAAATTGCCATCCCTAGCCGCAGGCTCTGAGGCTGCACATGAGGGGCTGCGGGAACAGTGGCACATGGGCCGGCGTTGATTTCCCAGCCCCTCACGTTGTGTATCTTCGCCGCGGATGGAAAACCTTCGCTCGCATCCACAGCCTGACGGCGGGGATCATTCTCTACTTCAAGTTAATGGAGAATGGCCTCCTGTCCATCAAGGTCTTCGGCGATTTGAACTACTTTGAAGTGCTGCGTGGAAGCTCCTCGGATGGCTAAGACTTGTCCTCAAGCGAGAGTGACGAGGAGGACAGCGGCAGCGACGACAAGGGTAGCAGGCAAGAGGATGACGGGTCCGACTAGGTGTCAGACCCGCCGCCCCGAGGCGGTGCTGGCAGCAGCAGCATCTGCACCAGGTTCCTTCTCTCGGTGGAGCCGGCTCCTTGAACTTCTCGGGGTCGTCTCCTTGGGCGGCTGGCGTGGGAAGGCCGGAGAAGGCGAAGAAGGCGGGTGGTAGGCCGTCAAGTCAGAGTACGATGGCACCGACGCCTTCATAGCATATTGACGGACCACTGCCTCATCTTCCAGCCTTCTTCCCGGCACCATCATCACTAGCCCTCCCCTGCGGCCACCGACATGTTCTCTTGGCGCCTTCTGCTGCTCGTACCTTGCCTAGGCGCTCATTCTACCCTTTTGCCTTCTTTTTCTGTTTCCTGAGGAGAGGGACAATAAAGGGATTACGGGCACCTTATCTTTTTTTAGCTTGTAAGCCTACGGGCCTTAGTTAGATTTAAAACTTATAATCCCCCTGTTCATGTTTACATTCCGTATGAACCGTACCTGTATGGAACGTATTAATGAAAAAGGGTGCTTGTCGGGTCTTGTGTGCGTGAGCAAAGCCCATACCGAGGAACGAATCCTTGTTATTTTTAACATAAACATCGTGTCCCGACAACAGGCCTTGCCGCCCCCTACTCCATTCGACCATACTCATGCCTTTGGCGGAGGCAGGGGTGAAGTAGGAGTGGGCTGTACGCTTGCTTCCTTGCCGCCGCGGCTACAACCAAATTCCGAACCAAGAGAAGGTTCTCGGATGGTAGGAATGAAGGGAGCACGACAGCCTTGGAATAAAACGAGGCTTCATACGTCCCAACTTTATACGGAAATGCATAACAGGGGATAAGAAAACTTATCTGAAACCGCAGCCCCCAGCAACCCTAGATTGCCGTGGGTGAACCTTCGTGTCTTCAGCCCCCGGCAAGCTTGGCTTGCCGAGGCCGGAGCGCCGGCTTGTTCTCCTCCTTCCACTTAGCTTAGCGGAAACATTTATGTACCTTGCGAACCAAAGAGGACGGACATGAACAAAGAGACGCAAACTCGACCTCTATGCTAGGGGTTAGTCGCCACTAAGCACTATCAACCCTAACCGAGGGAGAGACTCAATCTAGCATGCATGCTATAACTTAGGGCACCAGCGCTTCGTTTATTTATGCTCAGGGTCTGCGCCTGGCTTTGTACACAGGGCTACATGCCTTATCGGCAAGGCTTGTACAAAAGGTGGCTTGTCGGGGGGCCCAGTAGCCGCGCCTTATGGGTAAAACTTGCGAAGATGCTCGATGTTCCTGGAGTTGCTCACTGGAATGGCATCTTCGGTCTCTAGGCGGACTGTGCCAGGCCTGGTGACTCGTGTTACCCGATAAGGGCCTTCCCACTTTGGCGTCAACTTGTTGGAATTCTTGGCCAACTGAACGCGCCGAAGAACAAGGCCGCCTTCCTCAAAGCTTCGGGCATGAACCTTGCGGCTATGGTAGCGGCGCAAGGCTTGCTGGTAGCATGCTGCTCTCACAGCCACAATCGCTCTTGCTCAAGCTCGTCGTAAGCGAGCACTCGAGGTAACCCGTATATGAGTGCCATGGGGAGAACTGCTTCTGCCCCGTATACCAGGGCAAAGGGTGTCTGGCCGGTGGGTCGATTTGGCGTTGTTCTGATCAACCAAAGAACTGCGGGCAACTCATCAATCCAGCGCCTTCCGCTCTTGTGCATCCTGTCAAAAGTCTTCGTCCTCAGGTCACGCAGTACTTCAGCATTTGCCCACTCCGCTTGGCCGTCGCTCCGTGGGTGTGCCACAGAAACAAAACAGACCTTGTTGCCAAGGTCTTCAATATATTGCATGAAGGTGTGGCTTGTGAACTGCGTGCCGTTGTCGGTGATGACTCTATTCGGCACACCAAAGCGGCAAACTAGCCCCTTAAAGAATTTGACGGCCGATTGTGCGGTTACCTTCCTCACTGCTTCCACTTCTGGCCACTTTGTGAACTTGTCGATTGCAACGTACAAGTACTCAAAGCCGCTGACGACGCGGGGAAAAGGGCCCAGTATGTCGAGCCCCCAGACCGAGAATGGCTAGGAGAGAGGGATTGTCTACAAGGCTTGACCTGGCTGATGAAGCTTCTTCGAATGGAATTGGCACGCTTCACACTTGGTTACTAGTGTCGTTGCATCCTGGAGGGCAGTGGGCCAGAAAAAACCTTGCCGGAAAGCCTTGCCGGCAAGGGCCCTCGACCCTATGTGGGAGCCACATATGCCTCCGTGTATCTCCGCCAACAGCTCCAGTCCTTCATCTTGGGGGATGCACTTCAATTTCACTCTATTTCGTATTTTTCTATACAGAACATTGTCAACAAACTGGTACAGGGTAGACCGACAAGCTACTTTCTCTGCTTCTTCCCGCTCCTCAGGGTGCTCCCCTGTTTGGAGGAATCAGACAGTATGTTGTGCCCATGCTGGAGCCTATGGCTCGACGGCAAGGACCAAAGGCAATCCTTCCGCCACGGGAATGGTTGCCTCCACGGCAAGGGCTTGGCACCCCGCCGGAGTCAGTTGTCCCACAGCAGGCTCGCCGTCCACGGCAACATCTTCGCTGTGGCTCCAAGGAGCTCGGTGGGGAAGTACTTGCTGGGCCCGGACTTCCTTCGCTTATTCTGCTCTATTGATGGTTCAACGGATGGTTGAGTTAACCGAAGCACAAAAGTACCTGGTTCCACATGTAGCTTGAGGGCAGCGCGCTTTGACAGGTAGTCGGCGATGTTGTTCTCCACTCGGGGGACATGCTCTGCCTGTATACCATCAAAGCGCTCCTCCAGTTTTCTCACTTCATCCACGTAAGCTTCCATCAATGGGCTTTGATAATCCTTGTTGATCTGCCTGACGACAAGCTGTGAATCGCCCTTGACGATGAGCTTCTTGACCCCAAGGTTTGCCACGATCCTGAGACCGGCAAGCAATCCCTCGTACTCAGTAGTGTTGTTCGTCGACATCTCCCTAGGGAAGTGCATCTAGATCATGTACTTGTGGTGCTCTCTGGTGGGTGCGACGAGCAGCACACCAGCACCGGTGCCTTGTAGCAAAAAAGCCCCATCAAAGTACATAATCCAGTTGCGACTTGTTTCCTTGCCAGGGAGAGTGGTCTCCTGGATCTCTTGGTCGGGTGTCGAGGTCCATTCAGCAATGAACTCCTCCAGGACTCTGCTCTGAATCGTTGAGATGCTTTCAAACTTCAAACCAAAACTTGACAACTCCAAGGCCAATTCCACAATCCTCCCCGTTGCATCTGGGTTATGCAGTATCCGTTGCAACGGGAGGCGGGTGATAACGGTGATCTCGTGTGCTTGGAAGTAATGACGCAGCTTCCTCGAGGCCATAAGGAGGCCGAAGAGCAATTTCTGCACACCGGAGTACCTCGATCTAGCCCCATGCAGGAGGGAGCTGATGAAGTAAACCGGGTGCTGCATCATCTTCTTCTTCTGCACCACTTCACTTAGTTGCGTGGGCCCTGTCACAATGGCGTCAAACCTTGCCGGGGGCCCAGCCTTGCCGGGACCAGGCCCTGCCGGGGAGAGTTCTGGTTCGACATCCGTCGACTCTGCCGTTGCTGCTGCCTCTTCGTCGACCTCCCTCTGCGCCACTAGTGTGGCGCTAACCACTTGATTTGTTGCTACTAGATACATCAACAATGGTTCTTGTGGTTTGGGCACAACCAACACTAGGGTAGAGGAGAGGTATTTTCAAATGCAGCGCTGCCTTGGCCTCCGGGGTCCACTCCATCGGGCCCGCCTTCTTCAAGATCTTGAAAAAGGGAAGGGCATGCTCGTGGACTTGGAGATGAATCTGCTCATGGCGGCAACGTAGCCAGTGAGCCGACGCACATCCTTGATCCGCTTAGGTGCCTCAATCTGCTCGATGGCCTTGATCTTGTCTGGGTTCGCCTCAATCCCACATTGCGACACAAATAACACAAGAAGCTTGCCGGACGGGACACCAAAGACACACTTCTCAGGGTTCAACTTGAGGTTGATCTTGCGCAAATTTGTAAGCGTCTCTTTCAAATCTTGCACAAGTGTCGCCTTGTCCTTGGTTTTGACCACTATGTCATCCATATAAGCTTCCATATTTCTATGTAGATGGGGCTCAAAACTGATTTGGACTGCTCTTGCAAAGGTCGAGCTAGCACTCTTCAACCCGAAAGGCATTCGTAAAAAGCAATACGTACCACATGGGGTGATGAATGTTGTCTTCTCCTCATCTTCTCTTGCCATAAAGATCTGGTGGTAGCCTGAGTAGGCATCAAGGAATGATAACAGGTCGCACTCGACCGTGGAGTCAACAATATGGTCGATGCGCGACAACGGGTAAGGATCTTTCGGACAAGCCTTATTGATATCTGTGTAATCAATACACAGCCTCCACTTCCCGTTTGCCTTGCATACCACCACCGGATTAGCCAACCACATCGGATGGAGTACCCCACTTACTAAGCCTGCCGCCTCTAGCTTCCAGATCTCTTCTGTGATGAACTCCTGCCTCTCCAGAGCTTGCTTCCTGACCTTCTACTTGATGGGCCGCGCATGAGGACATACAGCAAAATGGTGCTCAATCACTTCCCTGGGAACGCCGATGAAAGTGCAACTATCCCTAGGTGGTTTTGGTAATTCCTAACAACATATAGCTCATTGAGCTAATGCTACTTCAAGTTAAATATTTCAGGAAAGCTCAATGATTGGCATGGCATGGATGAGAAAAGTGGACCCCTCAAAATATTAAGGACAAAAGGATTGGCTCAAGCTCAAAGCTCAAGACTCTACATTTTATATTTTAGTGATCCAAGATCACATTGAGTCTATAGGAAAAGCCAATACTATCAAGGAGGGATGAGGTGTTGCTTAATGGCTTACTTGCTCAAAGTGCTTTGTGATATGCTCCAAAGCCCTCAACTACTTTCTCACATCCACATATGACCTAAACCAAAAGTCAAACTTGGCCTCACCGATTCTTTCTATCCGGCGCCACCGAGTTCGGATGTCATAGCCACTGCCACAAACCCTAGGCAAATTGGTCTCACCGATAGGGATCTCGGTCTCACCGAGATGGGATTGTAATCTCTCTGTATCCCTTCGTAACGTTTCGGTCCCACCGAGATGAGCGATCGGTCCCACCGAGATTGCAATGTAAACTCTCTGTTTCCCTTTTGTAACATTTCGGTCTCACCGAGATGAGCGAACTGGTCCCACCGAGTTTACTTGACCAACTCTCTGGTTAGCTTATTACAAAAATTGGTCCCACCGAGTTTGTGTAATCGGTCTCACCGAGATTACATTATGCCCTAACCCTAACCATATCGGTCCTACCGATTTGCATGTCGGTCCCACCGAAAATCCTAACGGTTACTAGATTTGCTAAATCGGTCCGACCGAGTTCTTCAATTCGGTCCCACCGAGTTTGGCAAGTTGTGTGTAATGGTTAGATTTTGTGTGGATGCTATATATACCCCTCCACCTCCTATTCATTCATGGAGAGAGCCATCAGAACGAACCTACACTTCCAACTTGCATTTTCTGAGAGAGAACCACCTACACTTGTGTTGAGGCCAAGATATTCCATTCCTACCATATGAATCTTGATCTCTAGCCTTCCCCAAGTTGCTTTCCATTCAAATCTTCTTTCCACCAAATCCAAATCCTGTGAGAGAGAGTTGAGTGTTGGGGAGACTATCATTTGAAGCACAAGAGCAAGGAGTTCATCATCAACACACCATTTGTTACTTCTTGGAGAGTGGTGTCTCCTAGATTGGCTAGGTGTCACTTCGGAGCCTCCAACAAGATTGTGGAGTTGAACCAAGGAGTTTGTAAGGGCAAGGAGATCGCCTACTTCGTGAAGATTTACCGCTAGTGAGGCAAGTCCTTCGTGGGCGATGGCCATGGTGGGATAGACAAGGTTGCTTCTTCGTGGACCCTTCGTGGGTGGAGCCCCCCGTGGACTCGCGCAACTATTACCCTTCGTGGGTTGAAGTCTCCATCAACGTGGATGTACGATAGCACCACCTATTGGAACCACGACAAAAACATCTGTGTCTCCAATTGCGTTTGAATTCTCCAAACCCTTCCCTTTACATTCTTGCAAGTTGCATGCTTTACTTTCCGCTGCTCATATACTCTTTGCATGCTTGCTTGAATTGTGTTAAGATTGCTTGACTTGTGCTAAGTTAGCTAAAATCTGCCAAAGACTAAAATTGGGAAAAGGATAAGTTTTTATTTGGTCAAGTAGTCTAATCACCCCCCTCTAGACATTCTTTCCATCCTACAAGTGGTATTAGAGCTTTGGTCTCCATTTGCTTTGGTTTCCATAGCTTTTGGTGGTCATAGCCTTGGTTTCACAACCTAGGAGAGTATGGCGTCTAGCGAGGGAAATTATCACCGTAGAGGTCCTTACTTTGATGGTACTAATTTTGCTAGTTGGAAGCATAAGATGAAAATGCATATTCTTGGGCTATTGTGTGTATTGGCTTGCAAGGTGAATTATTTGATGGGAGAGAACCGAACCGTGAAGCTAGCGCGGAAGAGTTGAAGATGCTGCAATACAATGCTCAAGCTTCTGATATCCTCTTCAACGGACCGTGCCCCGAAGAATTCAACAAAATCAGCCGTCTTGAGAATGCAAAGGAAATTTGGGATACTTTGATTAATATGCACGAAGGTACCGACTCCGTCAAGGAATCCAAGTTGGATGTGCTTCAAAGTCAGCTTGACAAGTTCAAAATGAAGGATGGTGAAGGTGTCGCTGAAATGTACTCTAGGCTTGCTCTTATCACAAATGAGATTGTCGGCTTAGGAAGTGAAGAGATGACCGACAAATTCATCATCAAGAAGATCCTAAGAGCTTTGGACGGAAAATATGATACCGCATGCACGTTGATCCAAATGATGCCCAATTACAAAGATCTCAAGCCAACGGAAGTCATTGGAAGAATTGTTGCTCATGAGATGTCACTCAAGGATAAGGAGGAACTTCACAACAAGTCAAGTGGTGCTTACAAAGCCTCATGTGAAGCCCCCACATCATCAAGTGAGAAACAAACCTTCAATGAAGAATTGAGCCTAATGGTGAAGGACTTCAACAAATTCTACAAGAGTAGAAGCAAAGAAAGAAGCTCCAAGTCAAGATCCTACAATGCCAAAAGATCTTCTAGTCGAGAGCGTAATTGCTACAATTGTGGAAGACCCAGACACTATTCCAATGAGTGTACGGCTCCCCACAAAAGAAGAGAAGAATCACTAAGAGGAGAAGTAGAAGAGAAGAATCACCACCAAGAGAGAGGAGGAGTAGAGATAATCGTTATGAACGAAGAACATCCCGGAGAAGCAAGGATTCAGAAAGGAAGGACAAGTCATCAAGGAGCTACACAAAACAAAGACATCAAGCTCATGTTGGTGAATGGGTATCCGGACCGACTCCGACAATCACTCCGAGAGAAGCTATCACTCCGACTCCGAATATACTCAAGATGAAGGTCTTGCCGGTCTAGCACTTGTGTCAACCAACTCCTATGACATATTTGATTCACCAAATGAAGGAATTGGAAGATGCTTCATGGCTAAAGGCCCAAAGGTATCACACCCTGAGTATGTTGATTTCAATAGTGATGAAGATGACTTGTTAGGTTATGATGATTTACTTGTTGACAACTCTAGTGATGAATACTATGATGAAACATCAATTAATCATGCTAATCAAGATAAAACGAATGACAATGATAAGGAGAAGATTGAGCTTCTAACTAAAGAACTAAACACTCTTAAGTTAGCTCATGAAACTATCTTAGAAGATCATCGAGAGCTTTTAATGACTCATGAGAAGTTACGCATTGAAAAGCTCAACCTTGAGCAAGAGCATGAGTTCTTAAAGGCAATCAATGATGATCTTCATAAGAAAAGTTCTTATTACATTGCCAAGCGTTTACTCTTATCTACTTACATGCCTCAAGTCAAGTCTAGTAACAAGAACAAGAAGGATTCTTCCTCTAGTAGTAACAATAATCATGCTAAATCTAATGTTGTTGCTTCTAGTAGTTCTCTTGATTCCACTAATGATTCTCTTAGCCAAGTTACACTTGAGCAAGAAAATAGCTTATTGAAGGGAATTAGAGAAAGGTGTTTACAAGAGCCTTGCCGGGAGTAAGCAATTCGAGGAAATTGTACGCAAGCAAGGAAGGCACCGGAAGAACCAAGGTGTTGGTTTTGAACGAAAGTTCAATGCCAATGGAGTTGAGTGGGAAGAAGATCAATACCCCAAGACGAAGTTTGTTCCTCAACAAGAGAAGTATGATCCTACTTCCTTCAAAGGGACACAAGCTCAAGATGATCTTCCACCACAAGACCACAAGACCACAAGCAAAAAGGCAAGGACAAGCTTCAAGAGGAGATTGATGCATTTGAAGAAGCTCCTAAGGCCTTGGTCAAGTGGGTTCCCAAGACTACATCAAGTTCTACTTCATCGAGTATGACTACGACTCCAAGGATTCCCATCAAGATGATGTGGATCCCGAAGAAGAAGAACTAGAGAGTTCTTGAGGGTGACTCCGCCAACATATTTCACTCATATCATTTTGGCAATAACAAGTGCAATCAACTTCCACATCTTGCACTAGTTCAAGGAGTCACAAACCCTCTTGTTGGTAAGACAAGGGACAAGGTAACCTAATGCTTTCATAGACATCATCTTGTGTGTGCATCACTCTATGTCTATGGATATCCTTGTTTGTTCCTTATGGGACTAACCCGTGTAGGTATTGAAAGTGCAACTCACTCCAAAGGATAGCTCCAAATGATCTACATCAACATTGAGCATCCACATCTTCAACACCTACATGAAGTCATCATCGACAAAACACAAGGTTAGTTCATCCCTCTTAAGGGGGGATCTCACATCTAGGGGGAGCTTTACTCTAAGAATTGAGTCAAAGCAACTCTAATGGTGTGAACATAACAATGCATTATGTAAAAGTGGTAACCTCACTTGTGCTTAAACGATGAGTATGACCTATGATCAAATGTTATCATTTGACTCCTAAGTCAATATACTCATATATAGATGACCTAGTCATCGCCAATTGCTTGATAGATGCTAGAATTGGTTGTGCATGCTTTGCCACATATTTTATTTGCCATTTTTTGTGTGAGCATGTTGGTTGCATATTTTACTCATTCGAGGACATCCACTTGTTGTTTTGATTGTTTGGTTCCTTTTTCTTTTGCCAAGTGGATGGACAAGAATGCCTAAGAATCTTCTCTAGCTATCTATGCTTTTATTGTCTCAAACTCTATTCATGCTACATCACAAAATTTGATCAAGTCAGATTCTAACCACTCTGTGTGAGGAGCACTCGGAGTCCCTGATTTGTCATAGACTTAAACCTCCAAAACTTCTTTGTGCTTCTTGGTCTGACCGATTCCTCCATTTCGGTCATACCGAGATCACTAAGTCGATCTAGGTTTTCAATCTTGGTGCAACCGATTTGAACTTTTAGGTCACACCGAGTTGCTGTAACTGCTTGCAGTTATGCATCTCGGTGCCACCGAGTTGTTCCACTCGGTCACACCGACAGGGTCATGCTATATATATCCACGGGTCAAATTTTGGAAATTTCTCCGAACTCTTTCGCCCGCGCTCGGCCTGCTCTGCTTCCCTGGGTCTCCGGATCGTCCTCCTCGTCACCAGCTACCTCCCGCCACTAGTCTCCGCCGCCGTCAACGGGAATCGACTCCGCCGTTACCGCCATAGCAAGTCCATCGCCGAACTAGGGTATGGACTTGGTATTTGTTCTATTCTTAACTCCAAATTTCTAGCACATTGTGTCGCCATTAATCTTGCCATGATTGAGATCATCTTATCCACCGAAAACACTCCGTAGATTAGAGATGAATTGAAAATTTAGGGTTAGGTTTCCGCTGAAACCATCTTGGACCAACCGAGTTGTAGAACTCGGTACCACCGATTCGGCTAAGGCCATTGCACATGTAATTCTCGGTCTGACCGAGAATTGCAAATCGGTGTGACCGAGTTCAGGACTTTGTGAAACCCTAGCAGTCTCGGTGCCACCGAACTGTGACTCGGTCTGACCGAGTTCACTAGTTTAGGTTCCAAAATCTGCTTCGGTATCACCGAGTTTTCAAATCGGTAGATCCGAAATGCTTTCTGTGGAAAACTAACACTAAGTTTTTGACTCATTCTTTTGCAAAAAGCTCTGTAGTGATGCTCATCTATTCTACCTCATCTATATCTATTCACAGGGTCTGCTGTCAGTGTTTGCAATATGTCTGATCAGAGTGACAGTCAGAACAAGTCAGAGGAGCAGGTTCAGATCAGTGAGGGCACTAGTCCCTCTAGCAGCTATGATGAGGGTAGCAGGAGCACACCCAGCAACTTACCCAAGGCAGCCACTAGGGCCGGAAGGAAGAAAACCTCAGATTCTGAGGATGAAGACTATGTGGCTGTTGAGGATGAGGCCACCTCCAAGAAGAAGGTGCTCAAGTAAGAGTATGGCACAGCTGCTGCCACTAAGCCTGGTATGAAGACCAAAGCACCTGCCAAAAGAATCCCCATGTCTAAGGCCAGAGCCTCTGCTCAAGTACCTAAGGAATCTGAACCCAAAGAGGCTGCTGTAGAAGGGAAGAAGAGGAAGTAAAGGGTCAAGAAGACCATGGCCAAGGGTGTTGGAAAGCCTTCCATGATGGAAGAGGAAGAAGAGGAAGAGGTTGTTGCACTAGCACCCAAAGCTCAGAAGCTTATGGGTGATGCCATCAGGTTAGGGGCTGCTTCATCAAAGCCCAAAGAAGCTCCCAAAGCAGCAGCTCCAAAGCCCAAATCTACACCCAAGAGGAACACTAGGAGCATTCCTGCTGCAGAGAAGAACAAGGCCCCAGTGCCTGAAGCTGCTGTTGAAGAAGAAGAAGATGAGGAACATGTCTTGAGGAAGTTGAAGCCCAAAATTCCAGATCACAATGATGTTCATCCTGTGGCTGAGGATATGAAGCTAAGTAAGGATGCAGGACCCAGGCAGTGGAGATTGACTGATCCCTATGCAGTCAGGAGGAGAACTGCTGTGGACTACAGGTTCCACACAAAGGAACAGCAAGACTTCTATGAGACAGTGCTGCTTGACAAGAAGACAATTGTCTGTGACATGAGATGGGTAGACTGGGAGTACATCAGGAAGAATGAAGAGCATTATCCAGGGGTGTATGACAGTTTCAATGCTTGTGGAGTGGATGGCTTTGTTGGGCAGAAGCTCACAAAGTGGAATGATGAGCTTATTATGCAGTTCTACTCCACAACTCACTTCTACCCAGATGGAAGGATTGTCTGGATGTCTGAGGGTACTAGGTATCGTCATCAGTTGAAGAATGGGCAAAGTTGATCAATGCACCTAAGGAGAATGAGGATGACTTGGATGTCTATGCTAAGAAGAAGAAGGATCGCAACTCCATGGCACACATGTACAGAGAGATCCCAGATGCTGCTATTGAGACACACAAGTTTGGATCAATACATTACCTTCTGTCAGGATTGCCAACAATCAACTGGATCCTCAGGCACACTCTTTTGCCTAAGTTTGGAGATCACAAGATGATCAGAGGCCATGCCATCAACCTACTTCACATATTTGATGTGCCTAAAAGTTCAAGGTCATGAGCTTCATAGTGGAAACTATCAAGAGGAATGCTGCAGATCAAAAGAGAAGTTGTGGGTATGCCCCACAGATCCAGGAGCTCATCAACTCCAACATGGGCACAGGCACATACCTCTTGGACAAGGAACACATGCCCATCTATCCAGATTTTGAGGACAACATAGTGGTCAT
The DNA here is from genome assembly GCA_021437245.1 of Aegilops speltoides. Taxonomy (NCBI): domain Eukaryota; kingdom Viridiplantae; phylum Streptophyta; class Magnoliopsida; order Poales; family Poaceae; genus Aegilops; species Aegilops speltoides. Next base: position 187,422,568 of record CM038147.1, read on the forward strand.
GGAGGAAGATGAACCCTCTTCTGTGCAAGCACAAGCAAAGAGGGAGAAGGCAAGGACTGAAAAGGCTGCCAAGATGCCAACCATTGATGAGGCATCTTAGTACTTCTTGAAGAACAAGCAAGAGCAGCTTGGCTACTTGATTGCCTCCACTCTGAGGATTGAGAAGGGACTGGCCACCCTGACTCAAAACCAGGAGAGCCTGGAGAGGATCATGGAGCAGAAGTTCTATGACTTGGATGTGAAGGTCACGGGGATACAATCAATTGTTGAGCAACTTCAGGATGACATGCAGGAGAGGAAGGGCAAGACTACTACTCATGCTTTTGCCAGAGTGCCCAGGAGCCAGAGATCACCTGCAGTGCCTGTTACAGACACCAGGGCCACTTCATCTGCACCAGCTACAACTTCTATGCAACCAGCTCCAGCACCTACTCCACCAGCTCCATCCACATCTACTAAAGTCTTCATCCAAGGAGCCATCTCTACACCACCACCTAAAGACCAAGCCTGAGAGACGATTTAGTTCTATGCATTTTCTGTGAACTTTTTGGTAACTTGTTGCCAAAGGGGGAGAAAAATGTATAGATCATAGGCTTCGAGAGAGAGTGTTGCTTTTGTTCTCTCTTGTTTTGGTGGTTGAACTTTATTTGCTTGTTTGAGATACTTTATGCGTTTGTGACATACTTGGGGGTGTTTGGTTTCCTGGTTTGCATGTGGCTCGCACCCGCCATGCAAAACTTGGGTGGTTTGGTAGGCTGCATGGGCGCGTGAGCCTGGTCCGTGGATGCAAAAGGAGGCTTCCCAGCCAGGCTGAGGGAAACGCAAGTTTCTCGCGTTTCTCGCATGCAGGCTCTGGCTGGTTCGCTTTTCTTCTATCTTTCTTCTCTTCTCGTGACCAAACGCCGCCGCTGTCATCCTCAACCAACGGTCGACGCCACCCTCATCAAACCCTGTCGTCCTCGTTCAACCTACACCAAGCACCGCCATTATCCTCGACCAAGCGTCGCCGCTGCCGTCGTCCTCGACCAAGTGCCGTCGCCGTCGTCGTCCACGACCAAGGGTAGCCGCCGCCGTCGTCCTCGACCAAGGGTCATCGCCGTCGTCATCCTTGAACAAGGGTAGCTGCCGCTGTCGTCACCGCCTCCGTCCTCGACCAAGCGCCGTCACTGCCGCCGTCCTCAACCAAACGCTGCCGCTGACGCCATCCTCGACCAAGCGTCGCCGTCGCCGCCGTCCTCGACCAAGCGTCGCCACCGCCTCCGTCCTCGACCAAGTGTCGTCGCCGTCGTCTCCTCGACCAAGCGTTGCAGCCGCCGTCATCCTCGACCAAGCATCGTTGCTGCCGTCCTCGTCCTGCCGTCTAGAGGCACCGAGCTCCGATTTTGTTGCCCCGCGCTGCTGCGTCGCCGCGTTCCTGACTAAAGGAAACGATCGGTGCATTTGCACGGTGACTCACGACAACATTGGTCGAGTCTGCGTTAACTTGGTCGATCCATCTCCTCTGTTTCAATACAAGTATGCGAGATAGCTAATGGAGTAGTGCAGTTTTGGTTATGACTGGCGGCTCAAGCGCTGGATTACGTACGAGTAATCTATCGCTGAAGTAGCTAGCAAACAATGATCAGGCAAGCCTAGCAAAATTCAGAAAAACCTGCTCGTGTGAAGAATATCATGCAAGTGAACCAAACACCCATCTCTGCTCGTCCTTGCAGCAGCCCAGCCAGGCCAGGCTCATCCAGGACGCCCCATGCAATGCAGCCTGTAGCTACACAAGGAACCCAACACACCCTTGGATGATCATGTGTTTGATCATATGCTACCTTATGCTTGTTGGATTACATTATCCTTTTATCCCTATATGATCATTCACTTTGCTTAGTGATGAGTGCATGTATTTAATTATTATCATTTTGAGCGTTCCACCAAGATGTATGTGACATGGAAGAGTAACCCATGAGCCTAACTCTTTGTGCATTTGTAGTCCAAAGCAAATCTTAAACTATGCACAAATTTAGGGGGAGCTCTTGCTTATCACATACTTCTCAAAGCGACAATATTTTTCACTCTTATTATCATTTGTCGAAGCTTTGATCTATATGTTGTCATCAATTACCAAAAAGGGGGAGATTGAAAGTGCAACTATCACTAGGTGGTTTTGGTAATTCCTAACAACATATAGCTCATTGAGCTAATGCTACTTCAAGTTAAATATTTTAGGAAAGCTCAATGATTGGCATGGCATGGATGAGAAAAGTGGACCCCTCAAAATACCAAGGACAAAAGGATTGGCTCAAGCTCAAAGCTCAAGACTCTACATTTTATATTTTAGTGATCCAAGATCACATTGAGTCTATAGGAAAAGCCAATACTATCAAGGAGGGATGAGGTGTTGCTTAATGGCTTACTTGATCAAAGTGCTTAGTGATATGCTCCAAAGCCCTCAACTACCTTCTCACATCCACATATGACTTAAACCAAAAGTCAAACTTGGCCTCACCGATTCTTTCTATCTGGCGCCACCGAGTTCAGATGTCATAGCCACTGCCACAAACCCTAGGCAAATCGGTCTCACCGATAGGGATCTCGGTCTCACCGAGATGGGATTGTAATCTCTCTGTTTCCCTTCGTAACATTTCGGTCCCACCGAGATGAGCGATCGATCCCACCGAGATTGCAATGTAAACTCTCTATTTCCCTTTTGTAACATTTCGGTCTCACCGAAGTGAGCGAACCGGCCCCATCGAGTTTACCTGACCAACTCTCTGGTTAGCTTATTACCAAAATCGGTCCCACCGAGTTTGTGTAATCGGTCTCACCGAGATTACGTTATGCCCTAACCCTAACCATATCGGTCCTACCGAGTTGCATGTCGGTCCCACCGAAAATCCTAACGGTCACTAGATTTGCTGAATCGGTCCGACCATATTCTTCAATTCGGTCCCACCGAGTTTGGCAAGTTGTGTGTAATGGTTAGATTTTGTGTGGAGGCTATATATACCCCTCCACCTCTTTTTTATTCGTGGAGAGAGCCATCAGAACGAACCTACACTTCCAACTTGCATTTTCTGAGAGAGAACCACCTACACTTGTGTTGAGGCCAAGATATTCCATTCCTACCATATGAATCTTGATCTCTAGCCTTCCCCAAGTTGCTTTCCACTCAAATCTTCTTTCCACCAAATCCAAATCCTGTGAGAGAGAGTTGAGTGTTGGGGAGACTATCATTTGAAGCACAAGAGCAAGGAGTTCATCATCAACACACCATTTGTTACTTCTTGGAGATTGGTGTCTCCTAGATTGGCTAGGTGTCACTTGGGAGCCTCCGACAAGATTGTGGAGTTGAAACAAGGAGTTTGTAAGGGCAAGGAGATTGCCTACTTCGTGAAGATCTACCGCTAGGTCCTTCGTGGGCGACGGCCATGGTGGGATAGACAAGGTTGCTTCTTCGTGGACCCTTCGTGGGTGGAGCCCTCCGTGGACTCGCGCAACCGTTACTCTTCGTGGGTTGAAGTCTCCTTCAACGTGGATGTACGATAGCACCACCTATTGGAACCACGACAAAAACATCCGTGTCTCCAATTGCGTTTGAATTCTCCAAACCCTTCCCTTTACATTCTTGCAAGCTGCATGCTTTACTTTCCGCTGCTCATATACTCTTTGCATGCTTGCTTGAATTGTGTTAAGATTGCTTGACTTGTGATAAGTTAGCTAAAATCTGCCAAAGACTTAAATTGGGAAAAGGATAATTTTTTATTTGGTCAAGTAGTCTAATCACCCCCCTCTAGACATACTTTTGATCCTACAGCCGGGAATGTCGGATGCTTGCCATGTAAACACATCGACATTCGCCTACAGGAAAGTGATGAGCTCGCCTTCCTATTTGTTGTCGAGGGTGGAGCTTATGGTGAAGGCTCCTCCCGTGCCATCCTCTCTGATGGACACCCTCTTGGTCTCTGGTGGAGCAGCTCTGGACTTCTTGCTCTTGCCGGTGGAGCTCTCTGGCACGTCCTCAACGGGAGCACAACACCCCGAAGAGGTGCGCTTGCTGGAGTGGGTGCGACAGGTCTCGCCGGTCTTCTTCCCTCCCGGGGCTTCAACGGCAGGAGCAGGTGCCTTGGCGGTGGCTGCTGCAACTGCTTCCCGGTAAAGTTGGTCAGCGCAAATCAGCGCATCTTTCTTGTGGGAGGGGACGGTGATGATGTTCATCGGCCCGAGCATCTTCAGCGCGGTGTAGGCGTAATGCGAGGCCGCCATGAACTTGGCCAGCACCGGGCGGCCGAGGATCCCATTGTAGGGCAAGGGGATCTCAGCTACATCGAACACAATCCTCTCTGTCCTGTAGTTGAACTCGCCTCCAAACGTCACGGGCAGCGTGACCTTTCACTTCGGCTGGCTCCTCCCCGGATTGACCCCTTGAAACGTGTCTGTCTCCTCGAGGTCTCCATCAGGGATCTGCAGCCTTTTGAGCACAACAGGTGAGATCAAGTTCAGACCGGCCCCGCCGTCAACTAACATCTTTGTCACCTTGAGGTTGCAAATCATTTGTGAGACCAACAATGGCAAACACCTGACCGCAGTAGTGCGATCAGGGTGGTCCTCGGTGTCGAAGAGGATAGGCGTGGTGGACCACATCAGTGGCTTCCGGGCGTCGAGTGATGGCTCCACCACTGTGATCTCACGTGCCCGCTGCTTGAACTGGCGGTGAGATGTGTGCATCGAGGCGCCGCCATCGACGCACATGGCCTCTGTAGCTTTCTAAAACTCGTGGTCACCGGACTCGTCGTCCTCGTCATGATCATCGTCTTCCTGCTTCTTGTCGCGGCCCCGGGCAGGCCTCTCTTGCTTGTTATCCTTGCCGCGTCGGCCTCCTTGGCCGCCACGCTTCTTGCCGAATCCTTCGGCACCGTCTTGGCCATTCTCCTTGTCCCGCCTTTCATACTCAGCTTTCTGCTTCACGGCGAGCAGCTCAACTTGTCGACAGTTCTGGAGGTTGTGGCCTTTGGTGCGGTGGATCTTGTAATACTGCTTGTCAGAGCCCCCTGGCTTGTTGGCAGCTGCCAATGCCCGGCAAGCGGCACACCCGGCAACTTTCTTGCCGAGGTTGCTCGCCTTGGCCTTCTTGGTGGTGCCGGTGTCGTCGGACCCCTCAACAGCAAGTACAATATTGCCCTTGCGCTTCCTGTTACGGTGGCGGCCCTTCTTCGTTGGGGCGGTGGCATTGTTGTCCGTGGAGTCGGTTTCCACGCCGGCATCCTCGCCGGGGTACTTCCTCCCTCTTCCGCCCGAGCACACCTATCGGCCAGAACATAAAGTTCAGCCACATCCCTGACCTTGTTCATGGCCAGCTCCTCACGCATCTTGCGGTTATGCACATTCTGATGGAATGCACTGATCACGGCGGCAGGATGAACATCTGGGATGTTATACTGCACTCAGCTGAACCTTTGGATGTACTTGTGCAAGTTTTCTCCTTCCTTCTAGGGGATTATGTGCAAATCGCTCGCCTGGCCATGAGCTTGATGGCCTCCAGTAAAGGCGCCAACAAACTCATGACACAGATCCGACCAAGAAGAAATGGAATCCACCGGCAAGTGCATCAACCATGACATAACATTGGGCTTGAGCGCCAACGGGAAGTAATTGGCAAGCACCTTATCATCGCGGGCCCCAGCAGCTTGCATCGCGATGGCGTAGATGCTGAGGAACTCTGACGGGTGATTCTTTCCGTCGTACTTCTCACCAACGTCGGTCTTGAACGTACAGTGGGAGGGCCACTAGAACTGCCGTAGCTCACTGGTGAAGGCCGGACAACCCACCTCGTAGGGTAGGCCACCATAGCCTCCTGGTGCTAGGTGGTCCATAGTGGGCCCTGCCCGCCTGTCTGACTGGTGGCGCGCATCACACCGGCGCTCGGTGGTGGTTCGAGCGTCTTCAAGGGCTCGCTCCGGAAGAACTTGACGCTGGTCGCGGTGGGCCCGCGGATCGGATAACGCTATGGAGATATCATCACGAGCGTCATCGCGACAGATCGACACCCGTGGTGGCTGGCATGGAGGAGGAGAATGCACCATGGTTGCATCGCCCCCAGCCCGTCCACCGCTGGCAGGCGGTGGCTCGACAGAGCGACGGCCTACGGGCCCCGCTGGTCGCGGCTCATCTTTGTTGGTGATGCCGACGAGGCTCCGGATAGTGGCTCTCCACTCGTCTAGCCTCTCCGCAGCAGGAGGAAAGTCGAGGAGCAGCTGCGCGTGCGCCGGAGCTTCTGCTGGTGTGGGCGGCGGCGAAATCTGCGTGGACCGTGACACGCTTCGACTTCTAACTGTGTTAGAAGGAGCTCTATCACGGCCCTGCGGCTGTCCGCCATTTTCGCCAGCACCTCGGCGTGCATGCTGGCCTTCCTCGTCCCATGAAGGACGCGCGGGACTCTTCCCAGGGCGGCGCCCAGGGTCACTAGCGGGGTGGCGCTGCTCATTGCGCACAACCTGGGAAGAACGTGTTGTGGGCGCCGGTGTTGGTGTCTTGGACGCGGACGCGCTGCCGTCGGGCGGCACGGCGATGCCCCTGGAGGGCCCCGCGCCGCCTGCGGGGGACCCAACTCCGTCTCTGGAGTTTGCAGCGTGCGGCCCGTTGCCTGGCACACGAACAACATCGCTCGCCAGGCCCGGACTGCCAGGGTGATGTGGGTGTTCGCGGGCCGTGCAAGGGTCCTTTCCGTGACTGGCCTGCTACTGGTTCGCACCGGTACAGACAGTCAGGGCCCGGATGAACCGATCGCCATGGTCGTCTTCCTCTTGGGAGCCATGGCGACGAAGAGCTGTTCTACTAGCTGCTAAACCGGATTCTCACAACTACGCCCCCTACCTGGTGCGCCAAAGATGTTGGTGGAAACGACACCTATGGGATCACAAGAATCCCTACTACGGTTGCGGGGCGCGGGGTTGTGAGAAGAGTGGGATCAGTAGTCAGCACAAGCACTCGGGTCGTTTATCCAGGTTCGGGCCGCGAGGATGCGTAATACCCTAGTCCTGCTTCTGTGTGTATATAAGTGTTCTTGGAGTTCTTGAGCTAGCTACGATGAGTGTAACTTATCCAATGGTCTGAATCCCTCTCCTGGATGCCTCGGGCCTCCTTTTATAGCAAAGGGGATCGCCACAGTGGCACATAGGAGAGGACATCGGTGTACAATGGCTAAGCTTATCGCTTGCCATTACGGGACAAGACGCATTTAATGCACCCCTTAGGTGTCCCCCTCACTTTACCACCGCTTCACCCTGCTTTGACACGCGCCTAGGCCAGCGAGGCGGTCAGCGCCATGTAGGCTGGTAGGCTGCTAAGGTGGCGCGGTGGTAGGGCCTTCATGAAGATTTGCATGCCACCACGTAGGCATGCGCTGAGTTGGCTTGATAGCCTCACGTCGACACGCAGGTGCCTGCCTAGCTGGTGGGCTGGCAGCTGCATGGGAGCGGTAGTGGAAACTTGGCGGGCGTGGGCCTGGCTGTGGCCCCGCGGATGTCCTCAGCAAGGGCCTTGCCGGGGCCCCGACAAGGGTCTTGCCGTGGTGTTGTGGTCGTCCCCGACAAGGACCTTGCTGGAGGTCTTGTGGGTTTCCTCGGTAAGGATCTTGCCAAGGTTCTTCGTCTTCTAATCCTCGTCTGACTTGGAGTGCTTCTTGTCTTCACAAAGATCTGCATGCCATCACGGAGGCGCCTCCCGAGCCTTGGTCCCAATGTGGTTGGTGGTGTTGAAAAACCTGGGGCTCAAGGGTGGCGCGCCCTACCGGCATTGGGCAAGTTGCCCCGACAAGGCTCTTGCGTGGTTGCGAAGGCTGCCCCTGGAGATGGTCTTCCCGGGGGAGTCCACCTCGCTCTCTTGCTCTTTGTGTCTTGGCGTTGCTTTCACCATCTTGCGGCTTTGACTCCTCTCTCTGCTCTGCTAAGCATGGCCGTGGGCGCGGCTCTGACTGCCCGTGCACAAATAAGGGGTACAAAGGAGTGCCCCTACTTTAGTACACCGACAGCAAGCAATAAAAATTGCTCTCTAAATATGTATGATCTATTGTGAAGAAAATAAGCTTTATACGAGCTTGTGATATGGAAGAAATAAAAGTGATGGACTGCATAATAAAGGTCCTTATCACAAGTGGCAATATAAAATGACGTTCTTTTTCATTAAGATTTTGTGCATCCAACCATAAAAGCGCATGATAACCTCTGCTTCCCTCTGCGAAGGGCCTATCTTTTATCTTTACCTTCTACCTTCATACAAGAGTCATGGCGATCTTCACCTTCCCTTTTTACACTTTATCCTTTATCAAGCACTATATATATGTATATATATATATATATGTATATATATATAGTGCTTGGATGTAGGTTTTCATAAAATATTATTGTTGACATTACCATTGAGGTAAAAGGTTGGGAGGCGAAATTATAAGCCCCTATCTTTCTCTGTGTCCGATTGAAACTTCATACCCATAAGTATCGCGTGAGTGTTAGCAATTGTGAAAGACTAAATGATAGTTGAGTATGTGGACTTGCGGAAAATCTCTTATATTGACTCTTTCCGATGTTATGATAAATTGCAATTGCTTCAATGACCGAGATCATAGTTTGTTAGTTTTCAATGAAGTTTCTGATTCATACCTTACATTGTGAATAGATTGTTACTTTAGCATAAGAAATCACATGACAATATATATGTTGCTGTTCTAAAGATGATCATGATGCCCTCGTGTCCGTATTTTATTTTATCGACACCTCTATCTCTAAACATGTGGACATATTTTTCGATATCGGCTTCCGCTTGAGGACAAGCGAGGTCTAAGCTTGGGGGAGTTGATACGTCCATTTTGCATCATGCTTTTATATCAATATTTATTGCATTATGGGTTGTTATTACATATTATGTCACAATACTTATGCCTTTTCTCTCTTATTTTATAAGGTTTACACGAAGAGGGAGAATGCCGGCAGCTGGAATTCTGGGCTGGAAAAGGAGCAAATATTAGAGACCTATTCTGCACAACTCCAAAAGTCCTGAAACTCCACGAAAGTCAGTTTTGGAATATATTAAAAATATTTGGCGAAGAAAGCACAAGAGGGGGGGGGGCACCCACCAGCCACGAGGGTGGAGGGCGCACCCAATCCCCCTGGGCGCGCCCCTGCCTCGTGGGCCACCTGGCAGGCCCCCGATGCCCATCTTCTGCTATATGGTGTCTTTTGCACTAAAAAAATTTCAAAAGGAAGATTTCGGAACGAAGCACCGCGTCTCAAGACGGAACCTGGGCAGGACCAATCTAGGGCTCCGGCGGAGCTGTTCTACCGGGGAAACATCCCTCCAGAAGGGGGAAATCATCGCCATCATCATCACCATCGATCCTCTCATCGAGAGGGGGTCAATCTCCATCAACATCTTCACCAGCACCATCTCCTCTCAAACCCTAGTTCATCTTTTGTATCAGATCTTTGTCTCAAAACCTCAGATTGGTACTTGTGGGTTGCTAGTAGTGTTGATTACTCCTTGTAGTTGATGCTAGTTGGTTTATTCGATGGAAGATCATATGTTCAGATCCTTAATGCATATTAATACCCCTCTGATTATGAACATGAATATGATTTGTGAGTAGTTACGTTTGTTCCTGAGGACATGTGAGAAGTCTTGTTATAATTAATCATGTGAATTTGGTATTCGTTCGATATTTTGATGAGATGTATGTTGTCTCTCCTCTAGTGGTGTTATGTGAACGTCGATTACATGACACTTCACCATTGTTTGGACCTAGGGGAAGGCATTGGGAAGTAATAAGTAGATGATGGGTTGCTAGAGTGATAGAAGCTTAAACCCTAGTTTATGCGTTGCTTCGTAAGGGGCTGATTTGGATCCATATGTTTCATGCTATGGTTAGGTTTACCTTAATTCTTCTTTCGTAGTTGCATATGCTTGCAAGAGGGGTTAATCATAAGTGGGATGCTTGTCCAAGGAGGGGCAGTACCCAAGCACCGATCCACCCACATATCAAATTATAAAAGTAACAAACGCGAATCATATGATCATGATGAAAACTAGCTTGACAGTAATTCCCATGTGTCCTCGGGAGCGCTTTGCTTTATATAAGAGTTTGTCTAGGCTTGTCCTTTGCTACAAAAAGGATTGGGCCACCTTACTTACTTTTGTTACTTGTTACCCGTTACGAATTACCTTATCACAAAACTATCTGTTACCGATAATTTCAGTGCTTGCAGAGAATACCTTACTGAAAAACGCTTGTCATTTCCTTCTGCTCCTCGTTGGGTTCGACCCTCTTACTTATCAAAAGGACTACGATAGATCCCCTATACTTGTGGGTCATCACTAACCAGCCCACAAGGGGCTGGTACGCCCCCCACAAGGGAGGAGGCCGAATTGGAGTAGGGAAGGGGGCGCCACCCCCTTTCCTTCTCCTACTCCTTCTCCTTCCCCCTTTCCCCCTCCGATAGAAGGAAAGGGGGGGCAAATCCAACTAGGAGTCCAAGTGGGACTCCTTCCCGCTTCGGGCGCACCTAGGCCGGCCTCCTCTCCCTCCCTCCTTTATATACTGGGAGGGGAGCGCCCCTAGAGAACACACTAGTTGCTCCAAGCCGTGTGCACTGTCCCCCTCCATAGTTTACGCCTCTAGTCATATTCTCGCGGTCCTTAGGCCAAGCACTGCATGGATCACATCACCATCACCGTCACCATGCTGTCGTGCTGACGGAACTCATCTACTCCTTCAACCCTCTGCTGGATCAAGAGCTCGAGGGACATCATTGCGCCGAACGTGTGCAGAACTCAGAGGGGCCGTACGTTTGGTACTTGATCGGTCGGAACGAGAAGACATTCGACTACATCAACCGCGTTAAGTAAACGCTTCTGTTTTTCGTCTACGAGGGTACATGGACACACTCTGCCCTTCTCGTTGTTATGCATCTCCTAGTTAGATCTTGCGTGAGCGTATGATTTTTTCTAAAATTGCATGCTACATTTCCCAACAATGGCATCCGAGCCAGGTATATGCGTAGATGATATGCATGAGTAGAACACAAAGAGTTTTGGGCGGTGATCGTCATACTGCTTACCACTAATGTCTTATTTTGATTCGACGGTATTGTTGGATGAAGCGGCCTGGACCAACCTTACATGACCACATTCATGATACTAGTTCCACCAACAGACATGCAACTAGTTTTGCATAAAGGTGGCTGGCGGGTGTGTGTTTCTCCAACTTGAGTTGAATCAAATTTGACTGCGGCCGGTCCTTGTGAAGGTTAAAACAACAAACTTGATAAATCACTGTTGTGGTTTTGTGCCGTAGGTAAGAACGGTTCTTGCTAGAAGCCCGTAGCGACCACGTAAAACTTGCAACAACAAAGTAGAGGATGTCTAACTTGTTTTTGGAGGGCATGTTGTGATGTGATATGTTCAAGACATGTTGTGATATACGTTGTTGTATGAGATGATCATGTCTTGTAGAAGTTATCGGCAACTGGCAGGAGCCTTATGGTTGTCGCTTTATTGTATGAAATACAAACGCCAAGTAATTACTTTACTTTATCACTAAGTGGTAGCGATAGTCGTAGAAGCAACAATTGGCGAGATGACCACGACGCTACGATGGAGGTCAAGGTGTCAAGCCGGTGACGATGGTGATCATGGCGTTGCTTTCGTGATGGAGCTCAAAAGCACAAGATGATGATGGCCATATCATGTCACATATTTTGATTGCATGTGATGTTCATCTTTTATGCATCTTATTTTGCTTAGTATGGCGATGGCATTATGAGATGATCCCTTACTAAAATTTCAAGGTATAAGTGTTCTCCCCGAGTATGCACCATTGCGAAAGTTCTTCGTGCTGAGACACCACGTGATGATCGGGTGTGATAAGCTCTACGTTAAAATACAACGGGTGCAATCCAGTTTTGCACATGCGGATTACTCGGGTTAAACTTGACAAGCTAGCATGTACAGACATGGCCTCGGAACACTGGAGACCGAAGGGTCAAACGTGAATCATATAGTAGATATGATCAACATAGAGATGTTCACCATTGATGACTACTCCATCTCACGTGATGATCGGACATGGTTTAGTTGATTTGGATCACGTATCATTTAGATGACTTGAGGGATGTCTATCTAAGTGGGAGTTCTTAAGTAATATGATTAACTGAACTTTAATTTATCATGAACATAGTCCAGATAGTATTTGCAAATTACATTGTAGATCAATAGCTCGCGTTATAGCTCCCCTATTTTTGATATGTTCCTAGAGAAAACTAAGTTGAAAGATGACGGTAGCAATGATGTGGACTGGGTCCGTGATCTCTGGTTTATCCTCATTTCTGCATAGAAGAATTATGTCCTTGATGCACCGCTAGGTGACAGACCTATTGCAGGAGCAGATGCAGACATTATGAACATTTGGCTAGTTCAATATGATGACTATTTGCTAGTCTAGTGCACCAGGCTTTACGACTTAGAACCGGGACTTTAGAAACGTTTTGAATGCCACGGAGCATATGAGATGTTCCAAGAGCTGAAATTGGTATTTCAGACTCATGCCCGTGTCGAGAGGTATGAAACCTCTGGCAAGTGCTTTGCCTAAAAGATGGAGGAGAATAGCTCAGCTAGTGAGCATGTGCTCAAAATGTCTGGGTACTACAATCACTTGAATCAAGTGGGAGTTAATCTTCCAGATAAGATAGTGATTGACAGAGTTCTCTAGTCACCATCACCAAGTTACTGGAACTTCGTAATGAACTATAATATGCAAGGAATGACGAAAGCAATTCCCGAGCTCTTCGTGATGCTGAAATCTACGAAGGTAGAAATCAAGAAAAAGCATCAAGTGTTGATGATTAAACAAAACCACTAGTTTCAAGGAAAGGGCAAAGGGGAAGAAAGGGAATTTCAATTAGAATGGCAAGCAAGTTGTCACTCCCGTGAAGAAGCCCAAAGCTGGACCTAAGCCTGAAATTGAGTGCTTCTACTACAAAGGAAATGGTCACTGGAAGCGAAACTACCCCAAACATTTGGCGGATAAGAAGGATGGCAAAGTGAACAAAAGGTATATTTGATATACATGTTATTGATATGTAACTTACTAGTGCTCATAGTAGCCCTTTGGTATTTGATACTGTTCAGTTGCTAAGATTAGTAACTCAAAACAGGAGTTGCAGAATAAATAGAGACTAGTTGAGGGTGAAATGGCGATGTGTGTTGGAAGTGGTTCCAAGATTGATATGATCATCGTCGCACACTCCCTATACTTTCGGGATTAGTGTTGAACCTAAATAAATGTTATTTTGTGTTTGCGTTGAGCATGAATATGATAAGATCATGTTTATTGCAATACGGTTATTCATTTAAGATAGAGAATAATTGTTATTATGTTTACATGAATAAAACCTTCTATGGTCATAAACCCAGTGTTGATGGTTTATTGAATCTCAATCGTAGTAATACACATATTCATAATATTGATGCCAAAAGATGCAATGTTGATAATGATAGTGCAGCATAATTGTGGCACTGCCTTTTAGGTCACATTAGTGTAAAGCACATGAAGAAACTCCATGCTGATGGGCTTTTTTGATACTTGCAAACCATGCCTCATGGCAAGATGACTAAAACTCCATTCTTCAGAACAATGAAACGAGCTAATGACTTATTGAAAGTAATACGTACCGATGTATGCGGTACGATGAGTGTTGAGGCTCGTGGCGGGTATCGTTATTTTCTGACCTTCACAGATGATTTGAGCAGATATGGGTATATGTACTTAATGAAACACAAGTCTGAAACATTTGAAAAGTTCAAATAATTTCAGAGTGAAGTGGAGAATCATCGTAACTAGAAAATAAAGTTTATACGGTCTGATCGTGGAGGTGAATATTTGAGTTACGTGTTTGGCCTTCATTTAAAACAATGTGGAATAGTTTCACAACTCACGCCACCTGGAACACCACAGCGTAATGGTGTGTCCGAACGTCGTAACCGCACTTTATTAGATATGGTGTGATCTATGATGTCTCTTACCGATTTACCACTATCATTTTGGGGTTATGCATTAGAGACAGTTGCATTCACATTAAATAGGGCACCGTCAAAATCTGTTGAGACGACACCGTATGACCTGTGGTTTGGCAATAAACCTAAGTTGTTGTTTCTTAAAGTTTGGGGATGCGATGCTTATGTCAAAAGGCTTCAGCCTGATAAGCTTGAACCCAAATCAAAGAAGTTCGTCTTCATAGGATACCCTAAAGAAACTATTGGGTACACCTTCTACCACAGATCCAAAGGTATGATCTTTGTTGTCAAGAATGGAACCTTTCTAGAGAAGGAATTTCTCTCGAAAGAAGTGAATGGGAGGAAAGTAGAACTTGATGAGGTAATTGTACCTTCTATCAATTTGGAAGTAGCTCATCCGAGAAATCCGTTCCCATGATGCCTACACCAATTGGAGAGGAAGCTAATGATAATGATCATGAAACTTCAGATCAAGTTGCTACAGAACCTCGTAAGTCAACCAGAGCACGATCCACACCAGAGTGGTACAGTAACCCTGTTCTGGAAGTCATGTTACTTGACCTTGATGAACCTACAAACTATTAAGAAGCTATGATGAGCCCAGATTCCAATCAATGGCTTGAGGCCATGAAATCTGAGATAGGATCCATGTATGAGAACAAAGTGTGGACTTTGGAGGATTTGCCCGATGATCGGCTACCCATAGAGAATAAATGGATCTTCAAGAAGAGGGCTGACGCTGATGGTAATGTTACTGTCTATAAAGCTCAACTTGTCGCAAAAGGTTTTCGACAAGTTCAAGGAGTTGACTACGATGAGACTTTCTCACCCGTAGCGATGCTTAAGTCTGTCTGAATCATGTTAGCAATTGCCGCATTTTAGGATTATGAAATCTGGCAAATGGATGTCAAAACTGCATTCCATAATGGATTTCTTAAAGAAGAGTTGTATATGATGCAACCAGAAGGTTTTGTCGATCCTAAAGGTGCTAACAAAGTGTGCAAGCTCCAGTGATCCATTTATGGACTGGTGCAAGCATCTCTGAGTTGGAATATATGCTTTCATGAGTTGATCAAAGCATATAGATTTATACAGACTTTTGAAGAAGCCTGTATTTACAAGAAAGTGAGTGGGAGCACCACAGCCTTTCTGATAAGTATATGTGAATGACATATTGTTGATCGGAAATGATGTAGAATTTTTTTGGAAAGCATAAAGGAGAGTTTGAAAGGAGTTTTTCAAAGAAAGACCTCGGTGAAGCTGCTTACATATTGGGCATCAAGAACTATAGAGATAGATCAAGACGTTTGATAAGATTTTTCAATGAGTACATACCTTGACAACATTTTGAAGTAGTTCAAAATGGAATAGTCAAAGAAGGAGTTCTTGCCTATGTTGCAAGATGTAAAAGTTGAGTAAGACTCAAAACTCGACCACATCAGAAAATAGAAAGAGAATTAAAGTCATTACCTATGCCTCAGCCATAGGTTCTATAAACATGCTATGCTGTGTACTAGACCTATTGTGTACCTTATCATGAGTTTGGCAAGGGGGTACGATAGTGATCTAGGAGTGGATCACTGGACAGCGGTCAAAGTTATCCTCAGTTACCTAAGAGGACTGAGGGAGTCCTGGACTAGGGGGTGTCCGGATAGCCGAACTATTATCGTTGGCTGGACTCCAAGACTATGAAGATACAAGATTGAAGACTTCGTCCCGTGTCCGGATGGGACTTTCCTTGGCGTGAAAGGCAAGCTTGACGATACAGATATGTAGATCTCCTACCATTGTAACCGACTCTGTGTAACCCTGGCCCTCTCCAGTGTCTATATAAATCGGACGGTTCTAGTCCGTAGGACGAACAACAATCATACCATAGGCTCGCTTCTAGGGTTTAGTCTCCTTGATCTCGTGGTAGATCTACTCTTGTACTACCCATATCATCAATATCAATCAAGCAGGAGTAGGGTTTTACCTCCATTGAGAGGGCCCGAACCTGGGTAAAAATATTGTGTCCCTTGTCTCCTGTTACCATCCGCCTAGACACACAGTTCGGGACCCCCTACCCGAGATCCGCCGGTTTTGACACCGACATTGGTGCTTTCATTGAGAGTTCCTCTGTGTCGTCACCCATAGGCCCGATGGCTCCTTCGATCATCAACAACGACGCGGTCCAGGGTGAGACTTTTCTCCCCGGACAGATCTTTGTATTTGGCGGCTTTGCACTGTAGGCCAATTCGCTTGGCCATCTGGAGCAGATCGAAAGCTACGCCCCTGGCCATCAGGTCAGATTTGGAAGTTTGGACTATACGGCCGACGTCCGCGGAGACTTGATCTTCGACGGATTCGAGCCGCAGCCGAGCACGCTGCACTGTCACGATGGGCATGATTTAACTCTGCTGCAGGATAGTGCCCTGGAGGCCGCACAAGAGTCTGCTCCGACCCTTAACTCGGAGCCGACTACGCCGATCGAGGATGGATGGCTAGACACCGCCTCGGGGGCTGCTACCTCTACCGCGATGGAGCCGAATACCGACCCTGTCCCTTGTGAAGCTCGTGACTCCGAGGTGCCGGACTCCTCGCCGGACTCCGAACCTCCCGCGCCCCTACTAATCGAATCCGATTGGGCGCCGATCATGGAGTTCACCGCTGTGGACATCTTTCAGCACTCGCCTTTTGGTGACATCCTGAATTCACTAAAGTGTCTCTTTATCAGGAGAGCCTTGGCCGGATTATGGCCAGGACTGTTGGGATGCGGACGACGAAGAAATTCAAAGCCCACCCACCACCCACTTCGTAGCCACTGTCGATGACTTAACCAACATGCTAGATTTCGACTATGAAGATATCGACGGTATGGACGATGATGCCGGAGATGACCAAGAACCAGCGCCCACAGGGCACTAGAAAGCCACATCAACTCACAATGTATATATGGTGGATACACCTAAAGGAAGCGATAACGAGTAACAACGGGACGCTGCGAAGGATAATTCCCCCGAAAAACAGCCGAAACGGTGACGCAAGCGCCGACCAGAGTCCCGCCTCGACAACGATCCAGCCATAGAGCAGGGAGAACCAGTGGACGATGAACATACCCCCAAGCAACCATCCGAACAGGATGCATTGGACAAGAAACCCATCCCCGACGAAAACAACAGTCCGGATGGTCTCACGCTGGACACATTGTTGGAGCAGAAGAATCTCCACAAAAGGCTCGTCGCCACTTCACGAAGTCTGAAGAAGCAGAAGCGGAAGCTCAAAACAGCGGAAGACGTACTTAGAATGAGATGGAGCAAAGTACTCAAGACCGCAGACAAATACGGTGATATTCGCCAAGCAAAGAGCTACCCGAAGCGTAAACTGTTTCCCGAATTTGACGAGGAGGCCGTAGAGCCCCCACAATCAAAAAACAAGGAGGCCGCCCGGTCGGATAGACGACCACATGACAAACAAAGAGCGGCAAGCGGCGCCGCACACAAGCCGGCACGTGATCCACATAAGGATCCTCGCAAAAAGGATGGCCCGGTCAGATCCATCTATGGGCCAAGAAAGCAAGCTTTAGAAAACAACACAACACGTCGAGTATTCGAAAATCACAGCACACCCAAATACAGGGGCGCCGCACACCCCCTATGTTTCACCGATGAGGTGCTAGATCATGAATTTCCAGCGGGATTCAAGCCTGTAAATATAGAGGCATACGACGGAACAACAGACCCCGGAGTCTGGATTGAGGATTACATCCTGCACATACATATGGCTAGAGGAGATGACCTCCATGCCATAAAATACTTACCCCTCAAACTCAAAGGGCCAGCCCGGCATTGGCTCAAAAGCCTCCCAGAAAATACCATTGGAAGTTGGGAAGAGCTCGAGGATGCGTTTCGGGCAAATTTTCAGGGGACTTATGTCCGCCCTCCGGATGCAGACGATTTAAGTCACATAACTCAACAACCCGGAGAGTCAGCCCGCAAATTCTGGAACAGGTTCCTCACCAAAAAGAACCAAATAGTCGACTGTCTGGACGTCGAAGCATTAGCAGCCTTCAAACATAACGTCCGAGACGAATGGCTTGCCAGACACCTCGGCCAGGAAAAGCCAAGAACAATGGCCGCACTAACAAGCCTCATGACCCGCTTTTGCGCGGGAGAGGATAGCTGGCTGGCAAGATGCAGCACCAGCGACCCGAGTACATCCGAGGTTAGGGATGGAAATGGGAAACCACGACGCAGAAAGGACCAGCGCCGGACTAAGGAAAACTGCCCAAAGAGCACGACAGTCAACGTCGGGTTCAAAAGCTCTCGGCAGAACAACAAAACACTGCCTCTCAAGGAAAACAGCGACAAGCTATCCAACCTAAGCAAAATCTTGGACAGGATATGCCAAATCCACAGTACCCTCGAGAAGCCTGCAAACCATACCCACAGAGATTGTTGGGTTTTCAAGCAGTCCGGCCGACTTAACGCCGAACACAAGGGGCTCGACACACCAAGTGAGGACGATGACGAACCCCACAAGCAGAGCACCAGAAAACAAAAGAATTTCCCACAAGAGATCAAAACAGTAAATTCACTTCAAGTGATAACAGGGAAAAATAGAGCGGCGCCCACTAAAGTACGCGCCGCACGGTCTACCCCAACGGAGTCCCAACACTGGTTGTCAAAACCAATCACCTTCGACCATCAGGACTACTCCGGAAGTATCCAGAACGCAGGATGGACTGCTTTGATATTAGATCCTATAATCGACGAACTGCAATTTACACAAGTCCTAATGGACGGCGGCAGTGATCTAAACCTGTTATACCAGGGCACAATCTGCAGAATGGGGATAGACCCAACCAAAATTCGCCATAGCAACACTTCCTTTAAAGGAGTGATGTCAGGCCCATATGCCCATTGTACGGGCTGTCTACCACTAGAAGTTGTGTTCGGCTCATCCGACAACTTCCGTCGCGAAAAGTTATTCTTCCACATCGCCCCCTTTAAAAGTACCTACCAAGCACTATTGGGACGTGAAGCTTTCGCCCGCTTTAACGCAATACCGCATTATGCATCTCTTACACTTAAAATGCCCGGTCCACGTGGGATCATCTCATTAAAAGGAAACTTCGAGTGTTCCTCAAATACGGAAGAATGTGAGACTGCCTTGACAGCCACGCATTCATCCGGCCTTGCTGATCGAAGCACCTAAACAGGTCATTGAGACCCCGGACACGGTTAGGCGAGTCCGGCATAAATAAAACAAGGGGCTTACTAGCCGCGTAACCCCCCCCCCCCTACAAGGGGTTGCACGCATGTACAATAAGAGCCAATAAAGCTCAATTTTATTCATTTTTTGAATCATACTCTGTTTATTTTAGAAATACATTTTTCGCATGATCTTTTTTTCCAAACTAAGTTCTTCTCTTTTAGAGATGAACAACGTGCTACACCCGTCCAGGATACGGCACAACGGAGACACAGACGCAGACGTGTAGTAGGGACCCGTTGCAAGGATTCTTTTCAGATTAAGACCCTGCGTAAACCTTTTTTACTGTCTCTTGTTGATACACATCCCCCTGTTTCTTACCATAACCGAGGAGGAGGCTGGCGTTTTGGCATCGGCCGCGTCAGAAGTTTTCGCGCGTACCTGGACACTAGGGGCTTAGGGCATTGTTCTGCCCGTTTTCATAAAGACCGAATACCTTAGGGAGTGTTCGGCGTCTCGAGTTAGGCCTTATATGCATCAGCTCTGAATCATGTCTTTGGTCAAATGTTGGGTTTGCCCGGCTCCTGTGTTTTGCTGCCTTACGTTCCGTTCTATCGGCTAACGCGGCACCAGGAGAACTACTGCGATTGTGCCCCGGTTCGGCCTGGTGAGCACCTCAGTAGAGAAAGCCGAAAACTGACTGTCATGATATAGCGAGAGACTGGTCAACCACTCGATCGACCACTGGAATGTTTAGAATTCCTCCGCTTTGACGAAGGACCGTTTCCCGGTCAGGCACATACGCGCCACGAATTCGGAGAGCGCGGTGCCCCTAGGGGCTATATAGTAGCCCCACCATCGAACTCCTATGGCTAAGTGGAAGTGATAAAGCATTATAGTCCGGTGCCTAGTTTGCTACGCTATCACCTCCTTCACAGGACCAAGACGTTGGATTAAGTGTGAAAATGCGCTTTTTTGCAAACACCCCCGCACTATGTGCGTGGGGGCTGAAGCCGAAGACTGCCATCTTTCAGGTTATATACACATATACATTAACGGCCGCACAGGAGGTATTTCAATACTTGAACGCACAAGTATAAAAAGCCCTTATATTATATATTTGAAACATGGTTTCACAAATCATACATGTCATTTGAACATAACGTTTTTCGAGCACTGCGACTCTATTAAACGAGCGCCCTGCAGGACTTCCTCAAAATAGTGCTCGGCTGGTAATCGGCTTCTGTCCGAATCCTGGGATGCAACGTCGGTGGCCTCCATCTCTGCCCAGTATGTTTTGACACGGGCGAGAGCCATCCGTGCACCCTCTATGCATGCCGACCGCTTCATCGCCTTGATATGCGGCACCGCATCAAGGAACTGCTGCACCAAGCCAAAATAACTCTTCGGCTCGGGCCTTTTAGGCCACAAATGAGCCACGACATCCTTCATGGCAAGTCCGGACAACCTATTCAGCTCAGCCCACTCGGCTAACCAATCGGTTAATGGAAGTGGACGCTCCGGACTATGGAATTGCGACCAAAAAAGCTCTTCCATTCCATGATCCTTTTGGCCCCGGAAGTGTGCGACTGCGTTTGTGGCACTCACTGCCAAATTCAGATAAGCATCCTCCGCACCCCCACAACTGGCCCAACTGAGCATACTTCGGATCCGTGAACTTCCTACGCAGCAGAAAGGGCTTTCTAGCCGCAATATTCCCGGCCTGACGTAGCTCCTCCTTTATAGCTCTCATCGTGGAGCGGGCATCCTTGGCTTCGGCGGTGGCCTTCTTGAGGTCCTCTTGCTCCGCTCGGCGTTCTCTTTCAAGAAACTCATAGCGGTCGGCGGCATCCTTTAGCTTCAAGGCCATTTCGGCCATTTCCTCCCTGCTTCGGCAGTGAGCAGCCTGTTCGGCTTTTAGCTCTTCGGCCGCCTTCACGGCAGCCACATTACTTTTTCTGGCTTGCTCCTTGGTTCGGGCAAGCTCCGCCCGAAGGTCCTCCATAGCAGCGGTGCCATCTGCATTAAGCATACATGTTGTAAGGCACGGGCGTCAAGCTCCCTTACCAGGTGTCCGCGGAGAAGCCACATACCTTGTGACTCGTCAAGTTTCAGGGGCTACTATCCATACAGGGCGCATTCTATGTGCAAAACTGTCAAAAGGTATATCATTTTCGCGTACCTCAAACCGCGTCAGTAAACTTCTGATGGCCTCATGCAACCCGCTCTCAGCGGATGAAATCCTTTCAATCACCGTACTCATTAACGTACGGTGATCTTCTGAGATAGACGCCCGCCTGAGCAGATCCTTCAGCTCCTCCGGCCGTACACCAGTTGGTGCCGAACTCTCCGGCCCTGCCGGACTCAGGGAGACCCTCCGCGATGACACCTCAGGGTCGTCCGCCCCGCCTGTCGGTGCGGCAGATGGAGGTGTTTCGCTCTCCATCATCTCCGGACGAAGATCCCCCAAAGATGAGCTCTACTCAGAAGGGCTGAGATCCGAACTACAAGGTAAAGCTTCGGTTATCTTCAGAAATAAAAACAGGGATGTCCCTTATTACAAAACTCCTCTTTCTACTTACGGCTCGTTGGAGGGCCGATTCCCTTGGGGAAATAGTGCGGCCGGGGCTTCTCCTGGCGAAGGACCCTCTGGTGAAGATTTCTTCCCCCGCTTTGAGGCCTTGGCCTCCGGATCTTCAGAAGCGGTCCTCTTCTCCCCCTGGAGGGAGGGATTCTCGATCCCCCTATCTTGAGAGCCTCCTTAGCGAAGGCGGTAGTTTTCCTGTTTTCCGATCGCCCTCTTCCGAAGGCCCAGCCCCCAGCATCTTGACTAAATCAGGATCCGGCGTGGTCTCAGGGAGGGGGCCGGACACCGTATCAGTTTTGCTTTTGCTATCCACTCCTGTTCAAGGGATAGCTGGTTAAAGGGCAAGTCTATGATAAATGAATGGACAACATGTCCGGACACAGGACTACTTACTTGAGTATCCGGACGATTACAGCTCAGGCCTGCGTGCTCGGTCAAATCCGGACACATCTCTTGTGATCCGAAGAACAGTTTATACATCTCCACGGGTGTCGCACCCATGAAGAGTTGAAGAGCTCAAGGTCCCTCCGGATTAAATTCCCACAGGCGGAGGGGGCGACGTTTGCAGGGCAGAAGGCGCCGAATCAGCATGACCTGCGCTACTACAACCAGATTGATCTCCCTCTCTTGGAGGTCTCAAATGCGGCCCTGCAATAATGGCACGTCCTTGGATGACCCCCAGTCAATCCCTTTGTTGACCCATGACGCCAGCCGTTGCGGAGGGCCCGAGCGAAAGGCAGGCGGCGCCACCCATCTAGTGCCCCTGGGAGCGGCGATGTAGAACCACTCCTGTTGCCACAAACCGAGCTCCTTTTGAAAACAGCCCTCGGGCCACGGAGCGTCAGCTCTCTTGCTTATAACTGTTGGGGAACGTAGTAATTTCAAAAAAATTCCTACGCACACGCAAGATCATGGTGATGTCATAGCAACGAGAGGGGAGAGTATTGTCCATGTACCCTCGTAGACCGTAAGTGGAAGCGTTATGACAACGTGTTTGATGTAGTCGTACGTCTTCACGATCCGACCGATCCAAGTACCGAACGTACGGCACCTCCGAGTTTAGCACACGTTCAGCTCGATAACGATCCCCGGACTCCGATCCAGCAAAGTGTCGGAGATGAGGTCCGTCAGCACGACGGCGTGGTGACGATGATGATGCTCTACCGGCGCAGGGCTTCGCCTAAACTCCGCGACGATATGACCGAGGTGGAATATGGTGGAGGGGGGCACCGCACACGGCTAAGGAACGATCCGTATATCAACTTGTGTTGTTGTGCCTAGAGGTGCCGCCTGCCCCCGTATATAAAGGAGCAAGGGGGGAGGGGCGGCCGGCCTAGGATGGGCGCGCCAAGGGGAGTCCTACTCCCACCGGGAGTAGGACTCCCTCCTTCCTTGTTGGAGTAGGAGAAGGGGAAAGAGGGGGAGGAGGAAGAAAGGGGCCGCACCCTTGTCCACCTCGGACCAGAGGGGCTGCGCGCCTCCTTCCTTTCGGCCTCTCTCCTCTATTCCCGTATGACCCAATAAGGCCCATATACTCCCGGCGAATTCCGTAACTCTCCGGCATTCAAAATACCGAATCACTGAACCTTCCGAACTCCGAATATAGTCGTCCAATATATCGATCTTTACGTCTCGACCATTTCGAGACTCCTCGTCATGTCTCCGATCTCATCCGGCACTTCGAACTCCTTCGGTACATCAAAACTCATAAACTCATAATATAACTGTCATCGAAACCTTAAGCGTGCGGACCCTACGGGTTCGAGAACAATGTAGACATGACCTAGAACTATTCTCGGTCAATAACCAATAGCGGAACCTGGATGCTCATATTGGCTCCCACATATTCTACGATGATCTTTATCGGTCAAACCGCATAACAACATACGTTGTTCCCTTTGTCATCGGTATGTTACTTGCCTGAGATTCGATCGTCGGTATCCAATACCTAGTTCAATCTCGTTACCAGCAAGTCTCTTTACTCGTTACGTAATGCATCATTCCATAACTAACTCATTAGTTACATTGCTTGCAAGGCTTATAGTGATGTGCATTACCGAGAGGGCCCAGAGATACCTCTCCGACAATCGGAGTGACAAAACCTAATCTCGAAATACGCCAACCCAACATGTACCTTTGGAGACACCTGTAGTACTCCTTCATAATCACCCAGTTACGTTGTGACGTTTGGTAGCACCCAAAGTGTTCCTCCGGTAAATGGGAGTTGCATAATCTCATAGTAACCGGAACATGTATAAGTCATGAAGAAAGCAATAGCAACATACTAAACGATCAAGTGCTAGGCTAACGGAATGGGTCATGTCAATCACATCATTCTCCTAATGACGTGATCCCGTTAATCAAATGACAACTCTTTTGTCCATGGCTAGGAAACATAACCATCTTTGATAAACGAGCTAGTCAAGTAGAGGAATACTAGTGACACTATGTTTGTCTATGTATTCACACATGTATTATGTTTCCGGTTAATACAATTCTAGCATGAATAATAAGCATTTATCATGATATAAGGAAATAAATAATAACTTTATTATTGCCTCTAGGGCATATTTCCTTCAGTCTCCCACTTGCACTAGAGTCAATAATCTAGTTCACATCGCCATGTGATTTAACACCAATATCCACATCTGTATGTGATTAGTACCCATAGTTCACATCATCATGTGATCAACATCCAAAGGGTTTACTAGAGTCAATAATCTAGTTCACATTGCTATGTGATTAACACCCAAAGAGTACTAAGGTATGATCATGTTTTGCTTGTGAGAGAAGTTTAGTCAACGGGTCTGTCATATTCAGAGCCGTATGTATTTTGCAAATATTCTATGTCCAAAATGCTCTGCACGGAGCTACTCTAGCTAATTGCTCCCACTTTCAATATGTATCTAGATTGAGACTTAGAGTCATCTGCATTGGTGTAAAAGCTTGCATCGTTGTAACTTTTTACGATGGGCTCTTTTATCACCTCCATAATCGAGAAACATCTCCTTAGTTCTCACTAAGGGTATTCTTGAACGCTATCCATTGATCTACTCTTAGATCAAAATTGTATTCCATTGTCAAACTCAGAGCAAGGTATACAATAGGTCTGGTTCACAGCATAGCATACTTTATAGAACCTATGACTGAGGCATAGGGAATGACTTTTCATTCTTTTTCTATTTTCTGCCATGGTCGGGTCTTGAGTCTTACTCAACTTCACACCTTTGCATCACATGCAAGAACTCCTCTTTGACTGTTCCATTTTGAACTATTCAAAAATTTATCAAGGTATGTACTCATTGAAAAATCTTATCAAGCGTCTTGATCTATCTATATAAATCTTGATGCTCAATGTGTAAGCAGCTTCACCGAGGTCTTGCTTTGAAAAACTCTTTTCAAGTATCCTTTCATGCTATCCAGAATTTCTATATCATTTCCAATCGACAATATGTCACCCACATATAATATTAGAAATGCTACAGAGCTCCCACTCACTTTCTTGTAAATACAGGCTTCTCAAAAAGTCTGTATAAAACCATATGCTTTGATCAACTCATCAAAGCGTATATTCCAACTCCGAGAGGCTTGCACCAGTCCATAAATGGATCACTGGAGCTTGCACACTTTGTTAGCACCTTTAGGATTGACAAAACCTTCTGGTTGCATCATATACAACTCTTCTTTAATAAATTCATTAAGGAATGCAGTTTTAACATCCTTTTGCCAGATTTCATAAAATTTGGCAATTGGTAACATGATTCGGACAGACTTAAGCATCGATACGAGTGAGAAAATCTCATTGTATTCAACACCTTGAACTTGTTGAAAAACCTTTCACAACAAGTCGAGCTTTGTAGATAGTAACACTACTATCAGTGTCTGTCTTCCTCTTGAAGATCCATTTATTTTCTATGGCTTGCCGATCATCGGGCAAGTCAATCAAAGTCCATACTTTGTTTTCATACATGGATCCCATCTCAGATTTCATGGCCTCCAGCCATTTTACGGAATCTAGGCTCATCATCGCTTCCTCATAGTTCGTAGGTTCATCATGGTCTAGTTACATGACTTCCAGAACAGGATTACCGTACCGATCTAGTGCGGATCTTATTCTGGTTGACCTACGAGGTTCGGTAGTAACTTGATCTGAAGTTTCATGATCAATATCATTAGCTTCCTCACTAATTGGTGTAGTGGTCACTGGAACTGATTTCTATGATGAACTACTTTCCAATTCGGGAGAAGGTACAAATTACCTTATCAAGCTCTACTTTCCTCCCACTCACTTCTTTCGAGAGAAACTCCTTCTCTAGAAAGGATCCATTCTTAGCAATGAATTTTTTGCCTTCAGATCTGTGATAGAAGGTGTACCCAACAGTTTCCTTTGGGTATTCTATGAAGACGCATTTTCTCTAATTTGGGTTCGAGCTTATCAGGTTGAAAACCTTTTTCATATAAGCATCGCAACTCCAAACTTTAAGAAACGACAGCTTAGGTTTACTGCTAAACCATAGTTCATACGATGTTGTCTCAACGGATTTAGATGGTGCCCTATTAAACGTGAATGTATCTGTCTCTAATGCATAACCCCAAAACGATAGTGGTAAACTGATAAGAGACATCATAGATCGCACCATATCTAGTAAAGTACGATTACAACGTTCGGACACACCATTACATTGTGGTGTTCCAGGTGGCGTGAGTTTGTGAAACTATTCCACATTGTTTTAATTGAAGACCAAACTCGTAACTCAAATATTCATCTCCACGATCAGATCGCAGAAACTTTATTTTCTTGTTACGATGATTTTCCACTTCACTCTGAAATTCTTTGAACCTTTCAACTGTTTCAGACTTATGTTTCATCAAGTAGATATACCCATATCTGCTCAAATCATCTGTGAAGGTCAGAAAATAATGATACTTGCCACGAGCCTTAATACTCATTGGTCTGCATACATCGGTATGTATTATTTCCAACAAGTTTGTTGCTCGTTCCATTGTTCCGAAGAACGGAGTTTTAGTCATCTCGCCCAAAGGCACGGTTCGCAAGCATCAAATGATTCATAACCAAGTGATTCCGAAAATCCATCTTTATGGAGTTTCTTCATGCGCTTTACACCGATATGACCCAAACGGCAGTGCCACAAATAAGTTGCACTATCATTATTAACTTTGCATCTTTTGGCATCAATATTATGAATATGTGTATCACTACGATCGAGATCCAATAAACTATTTTCATTGGGTGTATGACCATTGAAGGTTTTATTCATGTAAACAGAACAACAATTATTCTCTGACTTTAAATGAATAACCGTATTGCAATAAACATGATCAAATCATATTCATGCTCAACGCAAAAGCTAAATAACATTTATTTAGGTTTAACACTAACCCCGAAAGTATAGGGAGTGTGTGATGATGATCATATCAATCTTGGAACTACTTCCAACACTCATCGTCACTTCCCCTTCAACTAGTCTCTGTTTATTCTGTAACTCCTATTTCGAGTTACTAAATTTTTAGCAACTGAACAAGTATCAAATACTCAGGGGCTACTATAAACACTAGTAAGGTACACATCAATAACCTGTACATCAAATTATACCCTTGTTCACTTTGCCATCCTTCTTATCCACCAAATATTTGGAGTATTTCCACTTCCAGTGACCATTTCCTTTGCAGTAGAAGCACTCCGTTTCAGGCTTAGGTCCAGCTTTGGGCTTCTTCACGGGAGTGACAACTTGTTTGCCATTCTTCTTGAAGTTTCCCTTTCTTTCCCTTTTCTTGAAACTAGTGGTCTTGTCAATCATCAACACTTGATGCTCTTTCTTGATTTCTACCTTCGTCGATTTCAACATCACGAAGAGCTTGGGAATCACTTTCGTCATCCCTTGCATATTATAGTTCATCACGTAGTTCTACTAACTTGGTGATGGTGACTAGAGAATTCTGTCAATCACTATCTTATCTGGAAGATTAACTCCCACTTGATTCAAGCGGTTGAAGTACCCAGACAATCTGAGCACATGCTCACTAGTTGAGCGATTCTCCTCCATCTTTTAGCTATAGAACTTGTTGGAGACTTCATATCTCTCAACTCAGGTATTTGCTTGAAATATTAACTTCAATTCCTGGAACATCTCATATGGTCCATGATGTTCAAAACGTCTTTGAAGTCCCGATTCTAAGCCGTTAAGCATGGTGCACTAAACTATCAAGTAGTCATCATATTGAGCTAGCCACACGCTCATAACGTCTGCATCTGCTCCTGCAATAGGTTTGTCACCTAGCGGTGCATCAAGGACATAATTCTTCTGCACAACAATGAGGATAAACCTCAGATCATGGATCCAATCCGCATCATTGCTACTAACATCTTTCAACACAATTTTCTCTAGGAACATATCAAAATAAACATATGAAAGCAACAACGCAAGCTATTGATCTACAACACAATTTGCCAAATACTACCAGGACTAAGTTCATGATAAATTTAAGTTCAATTAATCATATTACTTAAGAACTCCCACTTAGATAGACAATCCCTCTAATCCTCTAAGTGATTACGTGATCCATATCAACTAAACCATGTCTGATCATCACGTGAGATGGAGTAGTTTCAATGGTGAACATCACTATGTTTATCATATCTACTATATGATTCACGTTCGACCTTTCGGTCTCCGTGTTCCGAGGCCATATCTGTATATGCTAGGCTCGTCAAGTTTAACCTGAGTATTCCGCGTGTGCAACTGTTTTGCACCCGTTGTATTTGAACGTAGAGCCTATCACACCCGATCATCACGTGGTGTCTCAGCACGAAGAACTTTCGCAATGGTTCATACTCAGGGAGAACACTTCTTGATAATTAGTGAGAGATCACCTTAAAATGCTACCGTCAATCAAAGCAAGATAAGATGCATAAAGGACAAACATCACATGCAATCAATATAAGTGATATGATATGGCCATCATCATCTTATGCTTGTGATCTCCATCTTCAAAGCACCATCGTGATCACCATCGTCACCAGTGCGACACCTTGATCTCCATCGTAGCATCGTTGTCG
Source organism: Aegilops speltoides (assembly GCA_021437245.1). Classification (NCBI taxonomy): domain Eukaryota; kingdom Viridiplantae; phylum Streptophyta; class Magnoliopsida; order Poales; family Poaceae; genus Aegilops; species Aegilops speltoides. The sequence goes on from CM038147.1 coordinate 187,451,475, forward strand.
TTACACCATTTATTGCTTCTACAACTATCGCTACCGCTTAGTGATAAAGTAAAGGAATTACAAGGCGTTTGCATTTCATACAATAAAGCGACAACCATATGGCTCCTGCCAGTTGTCGATAACTCGGTTACAAAACATGATCATCTCATACAATAAAATATAGCATCACGTCTTGACCATATCACATCACAACATGCCCTGCAAAAACAAGTTAGACGTCCTCTACTTTGTTGTTGCAAATTTTACGTGGCTGCTACGGGCTTAGCAAGAACCGTTCTTACCTACGCATCAAAACAACAACGATAGTTCGTCAAGTTAGTGCAGTTTTAACCTTCGCAAGGACCAGGCGTAGCCACACTCGATTGAGCTAAAGTGAGAGAGACAGACACCCGCCAGCCAACTTTAAGCACGAGTGCTCGTAACGGTGAAACCAGTCTCGCGTAAGCGTACGCATAATGTCGGTCCGGGCCGCTTCATCTCACAATACCGCCGAACCAAAGTATGACATGCAGGTAAGCAGTATGACTTGTATCTCCCACAACTCACTTGTGTTCTACTCGTGCATATGACATCTACGCATAAAACCTAGCTTTGATACCACTGTTGGGGAACGTTGTAATTTCAAAAAAATTCCTACGCACACGCAAGATCATGGTGATGTCATACCAACGAGAGGGGAGAGTATTGTCCATGTACCCTCGTAGACCGTAAGCGGAAGCGTTATGACAACGCGGTTGATGTAGTCGTACGTCTTCACGATCCGACCGATCCAAGTACCGAACGTACGGCACCTCCGAGTTCAGCACATGTTCAGCTCGATGATGATCCCCGGACTCCGATCCAGCAAAGTGTCGGGGATGAGTTCCGTCAGCACGATAGCGTGGTGACGATGATGATGCTCTACCGGCGCAGGGCTTCGCCTAAACTCTGCGATGATATGACCGAGGTGGAATATGGTGGAGGGGGGGCACCACACACGGCTAAGGAACGATCCGTATATCAACTTGTGTTGTTGTGCCTAGAGGTGCCCCCCTGCCCCCTGATATAAAGGAGCAAGGGGAGGGCGGCGGCCTAGGAGGGCGCGCCAAGGGAGTCCTACTCCCACCGGGAGTAGGACTCCTCCTTCCTTGTTGGAGTAGGAGAAGGGGAAAGAGGGGAGAGGAGGAAAAAAGGGGGCCGCACCCTTGTCCAATTCGGACCAGAGGGGGCTGCGCCTCCTTCCTTTTCGGCCTCTCTCCTCTATTCCCGTATGGCCCAATAAGGCCCATATACTCCCCGGCGAATTCCCGTAACTCTCCGGTACTCCGAAAAATACCCGAATCACTCGGAACCTTTCCGAACTCCGAATATAGTCGTCCAATATATCGATCTTTACATCTCGACCATTTCGAGACTCTTCATCATGTCCCCGATCTCATCCGGGACTCCGAACTCCTTCGGTACATCAAAACTCATAAACTCATAATATAACTGTCATCGAAACCTTAAGCGTGTGGACCCTACGGGTTCGAGAACAATGTAGACATGACCTAGAACTATTCTCGGTCTATAACCAATAGCGGAACCTGGATGCTCATATTGGCTCCCACATATTCTACGAAGATCTTTATCGGTCAAACCGCATAACAACATACGTTGTTCCCTTTGTCATCGGTATGTTAGTTGCCTGAGATTCGATCGTCGGTATCCAATACCTAGTTCAATCTCGTTACCGGCAAGTCTCTTTACTCGCTACGTAATGCATCATTCCGTAACTAACTCATTAGTTACATTGCTTGCAAGGCTTATAGTGAAGTGCATTACCGAGAGGGCCCAGAGATACCTCTCCGACAATCGGAGTGACAAAACCTAATCTTGAAATACGCCAACCCAACATGTACCTTTGGAGACACCTGTAGTACTCCTTTATAATCACCCAGTTACGTTGTGACGTTTGGTAGCACCCAAAGTGTTCCTCCGGTAAACGGGAGTTGCATAATCTCATAGTAACAGGAACATGTATAAGTCATGAAGAAAGCAATAGCAACATACTAAACGATCAGTGCTAGGCTAACGGAATGGGTCATGTCAATCACATCATTCTCCTAATGACGTGATCCCGTTAATCAAATGACAACTCTTTTGTTCATGGCTAGGAAACATAACCATCTTTGATAAATGAGCTAGTCAAGTTGAGGAATACTAGTGACACTATGTTTGTCTATGTATTCACACATGTATTATGTTTCCGGTTAATACAATTCTAGCATGAATAATAAACATTTATCATGATATAAGGAAATAAATAATAACTTTATTATTGCCTCTAGGGCCTATTTCCTTCAATAACTGCCCCTCCGCACTCTGCCTGCCGCTCCTCGATCATCTTTGGCTCCACGTTGAAGGTCTTGAGCCACAATCCGAAGTGAGGGGTGGTGTGGAGTAAGGCTTCGCATACAACAATGAACGATGAGATGTGGAGGACGGACTCCGGATCCAAGTCATGGAATTCCAGCCCATAATAAAACATGAGCCCCCTCACGAAGGGGTCCATCGGGAAGCCTAAGCCCCGACGGAAGTGAGACACAAACACCACGCTCTCGCCAGGCTCGGGAGTGGGAATGACTTGCCCTTGGGCGGGCAGCCTATGCGAAATCTCACCGGTTAGATACCTAGCATCTCTCAGCTTTAGCACGTCTTCTTCCATGACGGAAGAAGGCATCCACCGGCCCTGTAGGTCGGAACCGGACATTGTCGAAGGTCCGAAGCGCCTGAATCTGGAGCCTTGGGTGTTGGAACTCGGGGCGAGGGGCGGATTCGATTGAAGATTGAAGAAAAGGAACAGGCCTTGGTCTCGTTATAAAGGGGTTGAATACCAAGAGCCGTCCCCGTGACCGTTTGGGACTCGCCTTCGATGGAGGGGGCGTGCCAACGGGCACGGTTGGGTTACCCACGTCCATATTGATGAGGATCCCGGAATAAGGGCACACGATCTCTGCTGTGACAAAACGTGCCAAGGAAACCGCTTCGCTAAACGTGCTGAGGTGGAACAATAAAAATGATTCGAATAAAGGCTTGGCCGTGGTGCGACGTCATGCCACGAAATACGTCAACAGATTGAACTTGTGTAAATATTATTCTCTCTACGGTGGTATGTGGAATTTATTTTGCAGAGCCGGACACTATCCTGGTGTTCAAAATCTTCTATGGAATATTCGGAGGAGGAACCCGCCTTGCAATGCTGAAGACAATAAGCGCGCCGGACTCGTCGTCATTGAAGCCTGGTTCAGGGGCTACTGAGGGAGTCCTGGACTAGGAGGTGTCCGGATAGCCGAACTATCATTGTTGGCCGGACTCCATGACTATAAAGATACAAGATTGAAGACTTCGTCCCGTGTCCGGATGGGACTTTCCTTGGCGTGAAAGGCAAGCTTGGCGATACGGATATGTAGATCTCCTACCATTGTAACCGACTCTGTGTAACCCTAGCCCTCTCCGGTGTCTATATAAACCGGAGGGTTCTAGTCCGTAGGACGAACAACAATCATACCATAGGCTAGCTTCTAGGGTTTAGCCTCTTTGATCTCGTGGTAGATCTACTCTTGTACTACCCATATCATCAATATCAATCAAGCAGGAGTAGGGTTTTACCTCCATCGAGAGGGCCCGAACCTGGGTAAAAACATCGTGTCCCTTGTCTCCTGTTACCATCCGCCTAGACGCATAGTTCAGGACCCCCTACCCGAGATCCGCCGGTTTTGACACCGACAAGGACTAAGGAAATATTTCTCGGTTATGGAGGTGATAAAGAGTTCGTCGTAAAGAGTTACGTTGATGCAAGCTTTAACACCGATCCGGATGACTCTGAGTCTCAATCTGGATACATATTGAAAGTGGGAGCAATTAGCTAGAGTAGCTCCATGCAGAGCATTGTAGACATAATTTTTTTTACGAAATACATACGGCTCTGAATATGGCAGACCCGTTGACTAAACTTCTCTCACAAGCAAAACATGATCACACCTCTAACATCCCAATTTTCAATTTGGATGTAATACATAGATCATCATATGCATATCATATTTTTATTGCATTTGGTTGTTGATCCAAGAAATCTTAAGCAACTCAAGGACCCAAGGAGAGAGTTGGAGGTTTCATGAAAATTTCATATTTGAAATTATTTCAAATTTGAAAAGATGATCAATTTGACTTTCAATAATTTCTCTCCAATTATTTCCAACGATAAAAATAAATGAGTGAAGATAAAATGAATTCTTCAAAACAGAAGAGAAATATTGGAGAAGAAATTTTGAAATCAAATTATTTCATTTGAACTTTATTTGTAGTTTTATTTGAATTAGAGAAAAACATGCATTTACACCAGAAAAATGTTCATATTTTCCCAAATATTAGGTAGGGACGAAGAAAATTGTTCCTGGAATTTTTAGATTTTTATTTTTTATTTATTAGGATTTTCTTCGTGAAAATCGTTTTAAAAAAACTTCTTCCTGGGCCGGCCCAGCCGAGCGCCGCCGCCTCCCGTTTGGGAGTCCCGACCGCCACTGCCGTGGAGTCCGGCTCGGACTCCACCATTGCCATCGCTGCTCCCTCCCCAAGAAAGGCCCTCGGCCCACCCTTTATAAGGAGTCGACCCCGGCCCCCTCGATCTCCAAGTCGGCCGCCGCCGGCTCGCCTTGCTCGCCGGAGCCGCCGCCCGCTTGCCCGACGCCGCCGTTGCCGATATGTCGCCGCCCGTTTAACCGGTATAAAACCAATCCAGTTTTTCTCGGTTTAATTCTCGTTCTTTTACGGTTTATTAGGTTTAGATCGGTTTTTCTTTTTCTTTTTAGTTTAGTTAGCGAACATTCACCCGTTAGTTTATTTTAATGAACGGATTCGTTTGTTTAGTTCTGTTAGCGAAAGTGCGTCTGATAGATTTTTCTTTTTAGTTTTATTTTCAGCCAGTGACCTATCCACAAATAGTTTTCTCATGATTTAGCCCCTGATCTTAAAACTAGCGTAACTTTTTACTCATTTATCCAAATTAGATGAAACCAACGCCTAAATCTTCATAACGATTCCTTCTTTACAGTAAACCAACTTGAATATGATTTTGACAATTTAAAAATTTGAGTTTAGTTCAGATTAGTATTCGATCTTGTTTCGTTTGTATCTTGAGTTTCGTAACTCCGTTTGAGTTGATTCTTTGTGAAAAATCATAGCTAATCACATGTACCTACTGTTAAGATCTAATTCACATAAAAATAATGTTGTTAGGTTATGTTTTCTGTTTAGTTTAGTCTTTTGCTTGTTTCAAGTTTTATTTGGATCTTTTTTTGCTTTCTCTTTTATTTTGTTTGATTGATTGCTTATGTATTCTACCGTTTGTCTACGCCAGATTATCCGGAGTGCGAAGCTTGTTACTATGAATCTCTAGAGTTTGCAGATCATCAGCAAGGCAAGTTACACTTTGATCATACTCTTATATACCCAATTTTTACTATGCATTAGTTATGCCCTTCAAATGTTTGCGTGAGTAGGATTGGGAACATGTGGTTACTTGAGGTAGGAACCTAATACCTTTGATCACCCCTGGAATAACGTTATGCTCTATTATTGCTTAGCCATGCTCATAGACGGGGATCGGATCGTGATACACGTGGAAGTTATGAGAGTTATTAATTTTGGATAACGTTAAGGTGGCAACATTATTACACGTCTGGGTGGATTGGTTGGGGCACCTGGAGAATCCAGTGTTTGCCCGTTTGGGAAGTCCTGGAGTACATATGTGATTTTTCCTCGGTTCTCCACCCAGGCTCAAAGGGATCATATGATATTTCATGACTAGAAACTTCCGTGTGTAGCCACAAGCCATTATGGGCTCTGGCATAGTTGAGTAAGTTGTATGAGCTCTCGAAGACGTTGACTAGCAGATGTAGGGGAAAGTAGGTGTACCGGTCTGCCCGGAGTAGAGAGTTAATGCTTTAGAAAGACTATGTCTCGATCTTCCGATCATGGATGCGGTCGAGTCTTGTGGGGAAAAGTGCGCAACCTCTGCAGAGTGTATAAACTAATCATGGTTAGTCGTGTCCCCGGTTATGGACATCTTGAGTATCTGGAATTGGCTATTATTGTTGATCTCATCACTCTTTAATTAATTGAATTGGGTTTAATGATGATACTTGTTTAATTGGGATTTGAGTTCGAGGAACCTTATCAAATATTGGTACAACTCGGGAGTAGTAAATAAATTTTATTCCTTTGTTGTAGGGAAAAACTAGCTTTATGCAAAATCATAAACTTAGAGCCTCCACCAGCCGAATATTGCATGTAGATATAGTTCTTGCATTCATTGTTGTAAAGTGTAACTCTGCATGCATATTCAATGTGTTGACCTACACGGCTGCAACTTCTCATGTTGCAGACTACTCAGACGACGAATAAGGTGCGATAGGTCGTTGTCATGCACTCAGCTATACCGTTGGAGTTGATTCACTCATTTACCTTCGAAGCTTCCGCAGTTATTTAGTTTAGATGGCCTTCGGCCACTTTATTTTGTGTATTCATACTCTTTATGAGGACCTTGATATAATAAGTGTGTGATTGAACTCTGTTATAATTCCTCGAGTATTGTGTGTGTCAGCATTACCAATCCAGGGATGACACTTAAGCATAGAGACTTCGGTCCATTGGGATCATGGTCGTTACAAGATGGTATCAGAGCACACACTGACTATATGACGCGACCACTAGGATAAGCCACAGGATTACTCTTCTCTGCTCATTTCTAATTCTCCTGTATTTCTACACTATAAATGGCGGACCCCAGGAACAAGTTCACTCAGCCGGATGACGACACCCCTTTTGGATGACACTTGAAGGAAGTCACTAAGTACTTGAACATCGGACTACCAAGCTTCACTGGGACTTTTTCTGCAACTTTACTGGAAGAAGAGCGCTGGAAGATCAAAGTTTGGGTACCTGGGAGGACATTTGCACCAACAGCGGAGCCTATTGATTTCTACCTGGATGCACCAAGTTGGAGTTTGGGAAAGAGCATAGCAGCCTACATCACTTTTGGATGCATATGTGAAGTTTATCACAAGGACCTTGAAAACACCATCTATCAAATATGTGGACGTCGAGGCGAAGAATGGGAGATGATTCATACCAGAAAGGATGGATCAATTGCAGCTTACATTCAGGAAATGGGTGATCACATTCCCCGATACGAGAATCAGATGTGTTTCAACATGAAGAAGATCAAGACGCTGATGAATAAGAATATCGAGCTAGAAGAGGAACTCAAGTAAACACGCGATGGATATGAGGAAGAAATTGTTGTACTACTGGAGAAGCATGAAGATTTGAAGAGGAAGCTAGGACTGTTGGAAATATGCCCTAGAGGCAATAATAAAAGTATTATTATTATATTTCCTTGTTCATGATAATTGTCTTTATTCATGCTATAACTGTATTATCCGGAAATCGTAATACACGTGTGAATACATAGACCATAATATGTCCCTAGTAAGCCACTAGTTGACTAGCTCGTTGATCAACAGATAGTCATGGTTTCCTGGCTATGGACATTAGATGTCGTTGATAACGGGATCACATCATTAGGAGAATGATGTGATGGACAAGACCCAATCCTAAGCATAGCACAAGATCGTGTAGTTCGTTTGCTATAGGTTTTCCAATGTCAAGTATCTCTTCCTTAGACCATGAGATCGTGTAACTCCTGGATACCGTAGGAGTGCTTTGGGTGTATCAAACGTCACAATGTAACTGGGTGACTATAAAGGTGCACTACAGGTATCTCCGAAAGTGTCTGTTGGGTTGACACGGATCGAGACTGGGATTTGTCACTCCGTATGACGGAGAGGTATCTCTGGGCCCACTCGGTAATGCATCATCATATTGAGCTCAAAGTGACCAAGTGGTTGGTCATGGGATCATGCATTACAGTATGAGTAAAGTGACTTGCCGGTAACGAGACTGAACAAGGTATTGGGATACCGACGATCGAGTCTCGGGCAAGTAACGTACCGATTGACAAAGGGAATTGTATACGGGGTTGTTTAATCCTCGACATCGTGGTTAATCCGATGAAATCATCGAGGAGCATGTGGGAGCCAACATGGGTATCCAGATCCCGCTGTTGGTTATTGCCCGAGAGTCGTCTCGGTCATGTCTACGTGTCTCCTGAACCCGTAGGGTCTACACACTTAAGGTTCGGTGACGCTAGGGTTGTATGAATGTGAGTATGCAGCATACCGAATGTTGTTCGGAGTCCCGGATGAGATCCCGGACGTCACGAGGAGTTTCGGAATGGTCCTGAGGTAAAGAATTATATATAGGAAGTGGTATTTCGGCCATCGGGAAAGTTTCGGGGTCACCCGGTAATGTACCGGGACCACCGGAAGTGTCCCGGGGGTCCACCGGGTGGGGCCACCCAGCCCGGAGGGCCCCATGGGCTGAAGTGGGAGGGGAGCCAGCCCATAGTGGGCTGGTGCGCCCCCCTAGGCCTACCCCCTGCGCCTAGGGTTGAAACCCTAGGGTGGGGGGGCGCACCACATGCCTTGGGGGGCACTCCACCCCCCTGGCCGCCGCCCCCTTGGGAGATTGAATCTCCCAGGGCCGGCGCCCCCCTGGGGGCCTATATAAAGGAGGGCAGGGGGAGGGCAGCCGCACCCTGTGCATTGGCGCCTCCCTCCCCCTACTACACCTCGTCCTCCTCCTGCAGCCGCTTGGCGAAGCCCTGCCGGAGTTCTGCTGCATCCACCACCACGCCGTCGTGCTGTTGGATCATCATCAACCTCTCCTTCCCCCTTGCTGGATCACGAAGGAGGAGACGTCTCCCATCCCATACGTGTGTTGAACGCGGAGGTGCTGTCCGTTCAGCACTTGGTCATCGGTGATCTGAATCACGGCGAGTACGACTCCATCATCACCATCCCCTTGAACGCTTTCGCACTCGATCTACAAGTGGTATGTAGATGCAATCTCTCTCCCATGACTCGTTTCTTAGATGAACTCATAGATGGATCTTGGTGAAACCGTAGGAAAAATTTTAATTTTCTGCAACGTTCCCCAACAGTGGCATCATGAGCTAGGTCTATGCGTAGTTCTCTATTGCACGAGTAGAACACAATTTTGTTGTGGGCGTGGATCTTGTCAACTTGCTTGCCACTACTAGTCTTTTCTTGCTTCAGCGGTATTGTGGGATGAAGCGGCCCAGACCAACCTTACACGTACGCTTACGTGAGACCGGTTCCACCGACAGACATGCACTAGTTGCATAAGGTGGCTGGCGGGTGTCTGTCTCTCCCACTTTAGTTGGAGCGGATTCGATGAAAAGGGTCCTTATGAAGGGTAAATAGAAGTTGACAAAATCACGTTGTGGTTATTCGTAGGTAAGAAAACGTTCTTGCTAGAACCCAATTGCAGCCACGTAAAAGATGCAACAACAATTAGAGGAGGTCTAACTTGTTTCTGCAGCAATTGTCATGTGATGTGATATGGCCAGAAGTTGTGATGAATGATGAATGATATATTGTGATGTATGAGATCATGTTCCTGTAATAGGAATCACGACTTGCATGTCTATGAGTATGACAACCGGCAGGAGCCATAGGAGTTGTCTTTATTTTTTGTATGACATGCGTGTCATTGAAGAACGCCATGTAAATTACTTTACTTTATTGCTAAACGCGTTAGCCATAGAAGTAGAAGTAGTCGTAGGCGTGACAACTTCATGAAGACACGATGATGGAGATCATGATGATGGAGATCATGGTGTCATGCCGGCAAGATGATCATGGAGCACCGAAGATGGAGATCAATGGAGCTATATGATATTGGCCATATCATGTCACTACTATATAATTGCATGTGATGTTTATTATGTTTATGCATCTTGTTTACTTAGAACGACGGTAGTAAATAAGATGATCCCTTACAACAATTTCAAGAAGTGTTCTCCCCTAACTGTGCACCGTTGCTAAAGTTCGTCGTTTCGAAGCACCACGTGATGATCGAGTGTGATAGATCCTTACGTTCACATACAACGGGTGTAAGACAATTTTACACATGCAAAACACTTAGGGTTAACTTGACGAGCCTAGCATGTACAGACATGGCCTCGGAACACGGAGACGAAAGGTCGAACACGAGTCGTATGGAAGATACGATCAACATGAAGATGTTCACCGACGATGACTAGTCTGTCTCACGTGATGATCGGACACGGCCTAGTCGACTCGGATCGTGTAACACTTAGATGACTAGAGGGATGTCTAATCTGAGTGGGAGTTCATTGAATAATTTGATAAGATGAACTTAATTATCATGAACTTAGTCTAAAACCTTTGCAAATATGTCTTGTAGATCAAATGGCCATTGCTCATTTCAACATGAACTTCAACGCATTCCTAGAGAAAACCAAGCTGAAAGATGATGGCAGCAACTGAAAGATCGTGGATGTCGCCTAGAGGGGGGGGGTGAATAGGCGTTTTAAAATAATTACGGTTTAGGCTTGAACAAATGCGGAATAAACCTAACGGTTAATTTGTCAAGCACAAAACCTAAAGCAACTAGGCTCACCTATGTGCACCAACAACTTATGCTAAGCAAGATAAACAACTATGAGATAGCAAGATATATGACAAAGAACAATATGGCTATCACAAAGTAAAGTGCATAAGTAAAGGGCTCAGGTAAGAGATAACCGAGGCACGCGGAGACGACGATGTATCCCGAAGTTCACACCTTGCGGATGCTAATCTCCGTTTGGAGCGGTGTGGAGGCACAATGCTCCCAAGAAGCCACTAGGGCCATCAGAATCTCCTCACGCCCTCGACAATGCAAGATGCCGTGATTCCACTAAGGACCCTTGAGGCGGTCACCGAACCCGCATAAATGGCGACCCTTGGGGCGGTCACCGAACCCAGACACTTTGGCAACCCTTGGGGCGGTCACGGTACCGTCAAAATGCTCGGGCGATCTCCACAACCTAATTGGAGACCCGACGCTTGCCGAGCTTTACACCACAATGATTGAGCTCCAACACCACCAACCGACTAGGGGCCCAAGCACCCAAGATAAACAAGCTCAAGGGCACCAAGCACCCAAGAGTAATAAGATTCTCAACTTGTAACTTCCACGATCGTGTGGAGAACTCAAACCGATGCACCAAATGCAATGGCAAGGGCACACGGAGTGCCCAAGTCCTTCTCTCCCAAATCCCACCAAAGCAACTAATGGTAGGGAGGAAAATGAGAGGAAGAACGAAAGAAGAACACGAAGAACTCCAAGATCTAGATCCAGGGTTCCCTCACTAAGAGGAGAAAGTGATTGGTGGAAGCGTGGATCTAGATCTCTCTCTCTTTTCCTCAAAACTAGCAAGAATCCATGGAGGATTGAGAGTTAGCAAGCTCGGAGAAGGTCAACAATGGGGGCAAGAACGAGCTCAAAGGGATTGGGTTCAATGGGAAGAAGACCCCTTTATAGGTGGGGAAAAACCAACCGTTATGCTCACAGCCCGCATCGAGCGGTAGTACCGCTTGACATCACGGTACTACCGCTAGGGGTAGCGGTACTACTGCTAGGGGTAGCGGTACTACTGCTTGCGAGCGGTACTAAAAATTTACATCCGTGCCTACCACCGCTGGACTTGTGACGAGATTTTGGTCCCGAGCGGAAGTAGCCACGGAAGTAGCCGCGGTAGTACTGCTCCAAGCGGTAGTACCGCTCCCAAGGGCGGTAGTAAAAAATTACTTCCGCTCCTACCCGCGGTAGTACCGCTGCAGCCTTTTCAGAACACCAAAACTACCACAACTTCTTCATTCGGACTCCGAATTCGACGAAACCAAGTTTGTTGGAAAGCTAGCGACAAGGGCTAACACAATCTTGATAGAAATACCAATAATAAGCAAATGATAAAAGGCCCAAAAGAAAATGGTGAGAACCCTTCCTCGGAAAAGACCGTAAAACCTCCAACACCGAAAACATCATAGAAGACGATGCAAACTCCGCTGATGAACTCAAGCTTGTCATCAAGATGACCATAAGCTCTAAGACTCACAAAGAGAACCAAACAAGAACCAAGAAACATGATGCAAGGATGCAATGGTTTGAGCTCTCAAGAACGATACGATCAAGCTACTCACTTGAGAGCCCCCTTGATAGTACGGCTATCGATCCTATAACCCGGTCTCCCAACTACCACCATGAGACCGGTAAAATAGAAAACCTATCAAGGGCAAACCTTTGCCTTGAACATGATCCACTTGAGCTAGATGATGACGATCTTGACTCCTCAAGTTGGACCACCTTTCTTGATTGCGTTGGCTCGATGAAGACTAGATGATTGCTCCCCATAGTCCACTATAGGTGAGCCACTCTTGCACATCTTCACAAGTCCATTGACACCACAATGGATGGCAAGATCCAAGCACTTGATCTCTTCGTGATGCTCCACTTGAACTTGCACACGGCAATTTTGATGATGATCACCACTTGATGCCTTTCCATGGGTTGTATGATATCTTCCTCTTGACGCAATCCCATGGACATGTACCTAACCCCACATAGAACTCTCACATAGACCATGGGTTAGTACACAAAGTGCAATGGACAATGCTTACCGCACCATGGGATCACTTGATCCCCTCGGTACATCTTTTACGCTTTGAGAGTTGATCAACTTGATTCACTCTTGACTTAGTCTTGATCAACCTTGAATCTTTCCAACTCTCTTAGTTTGGATGATGTCTTGAAGGTAGACATGAATGATCACACAATATTTTTCTTCAAGACATGCTTGCAATAAGCTCAACACTCACATGACCAATCTTGGGGTAATTCCTTAATAGCACGGTGGTCATCACAAACTCTCCTTGAAACCAACAAATGGACTCCAAGAAAAGCCTATGGACAAACCCTTCAAATGAAACTCAAGGCAACCATTAGTCCATAGAGATTGTCATCAATTACCAAAACCAAACATGGGGGCACCGCATGTTCTTTCAATCTCCCCCATTTTGGTAATTGATGACAATCACTTTCAAGAGAGTTTATACAAGGAATTATGCATCACCATGCAATGCAACAACCAATGATGCATGAGAATGCGATGCAAATACTACGGAGCAAAACTAAAGCAAGAGGAGATAACTCTCTAAACTTCTCCACAAAACTCTCTGAAACTCCTCCCCCATTGGCATCGATTACCAAAATGGGTGAAAAGCTTAGAATGCCAATATAAGGAGTGTTCCTCCATAAATTGTGTATCTCTCAAAAAGAGAGTGAAATGCCATACACAAATCCAATGGTAAATACTTGGAGGAAGACAAACTATATTGAGGCACAAAGATTGCTAAAGAATGATATGACACAAAGACATAACAGAGAGAGACACAAGCAATCAGAAGATACCAATTGAAGCAAGCAATCAACGGATATCAATTGAACCTACTAGACCGGTGATCCTACATGCCACAAGAATAAAGATATTATGATAAACGCAAAGGAGTGTTCTAAAGAAACTAGAGAAGCTCCCCATGATTTGTGCACACATAAGAATTTTTGTATTTGAATACAAAGTGCACAAAATAGGATCATAGCTCCCCCAAAATCAATAGAAACTCACATCCAGTGCAAGTGAGCATATAGGAAACAAAGCCTAGCGCTTGCAACAAGCACATGGTTGAGCAACATGTAAAAGAGGCAACATAAGAATAGGCTCAACCAAAATGATGTGTGTGAGTCATGGCGAAGCACTTGAGAGGACTAAAATTAGGATGAGCATTAAGCATCAACATAGTCTTGAAAGAATGAGGCACATGGTGCAAGGCCTATCATTCCCACACACAACAAGCAAATGGGTTCACAAGCTTACTAAAAAGCAAAAGAGAACCAATACTTGTGACAACCCGTGGTGAAGATAGAAGATGAAAGCCTCATCAAGACGAGGGATACCAATAAAAGCCTCATAAAGACAAGCATGAGGAAAATAATCTTCACCACACAAGAGTGCATCAAGATGCTACAATAGAGGACACGACTCAAGGCAAAAGCTTTCACGGAGCCACCAAAGAAATAACATAAGAAAGACAAGGTGGACGTGAAAGAAAGGATATCAACTAGAGATGTAAATTCTCTCAAGTGTATAGGGTTCTAGGTAGATGAAATCATGATGATATATATCTACAAAGAAGGATGTACACCCGAAATAGTTACAGCACGAAGGAACAAGATATCCAAAAGGAAGTCATACATATACCAATAAGATATTTGCCTGGAAGCATAGCACATGGCTAGATATGGTCTTATTGTATATAAATGAATTCCTACCGCACGAACATCAAAGACATCACAACTAGCAACAAGAGATCATTGTTGGGATGCTTTGAGAAAGGAAACAAGTATCACAAGATATGAAATGAATATCAAGCCAAGATACAACCTACACAAGGTTGAATGCAAGAAGGGAAAGCATGAAGAGATACTTGTTACCGAGATATCATTGGAAGGAAGTAGTAGATACCAATTGAAGGTAGATAGTAGTTCATTGTTCATCCTAGCTTGACTCCAATATGCACATGGTGACAACACCTTCCTTGAGAGTGAGCCGAGCATCCAATGCATCTCCAAAAGTTCCTAGAAGAACAACACAACTAAACGGTACCCAAACTCATCAGGACCAAATAGTTAGAAACACCAATACATAGGACAAACTCCACATAAATATGTGCATATAGATATGATAATGAATTTCATGCACATCTCATCCAAATTGAGACTAGGTGGAGTTTCCGATATATATTGAGTCAAAGAAAGAAAGCATGCCAAATGAAATACATGAAGTAAACATGCATGCTCAAGACTTTCAAAACCGAAACCAACAGACAAAGAGATGCCAAGTGAAAAGGATACTAAATGGAGAAATCATCACTTGAAAGATATCATTAAATATACATCAAGGAATGAGATATCCATTGATACATACTAAACTAAAGATGTCAAACTCCCAAAGAGAGGATGGTTCCAAACAAACCAAGCCCTCAACAAAGTTTCATGATGGCACAAAGTACCAAAAAGAAATGGCTTGCCCTCCACCAAAACACACTTGATAAGGATCACAAGAAGAGTGTTCTAAATAAAATAGAATAGCTACCCCACGAGTTGTGCATTATATAGGATTTGTATTTGAATACAAAATGCACAAGGTGGGATCACCGCTTTCACTATAGCTAGAAAACACTAGACAAGAACAAGAAATAAACAAGATCCACAAGTGGTATGGAAGACAACGGGAGTTGACACAATCCTTGGCAAGAGAAAAGGCAAGTAAAATAAAATCCAATGCAAAGATGATCAATAAATTCTACCACACATAAGACTACCAATTGTCAAAGACAAGAAGTATTTGGAAATAATTCCCGGTGGT
Source organism: Aegilops speltoides (assembly GCA_021437245.1). Classification (NCBI taxonomy): domain Eukaryota; kingdom Viridiplantae; phylum Streptophyta; class Magnoliopsida; order Poales; family Poaceae; genus Aegilops; species Aegilops speltoides. Next base: position 187,466,908 of record CM038147.1, read on the forward strand.
AGATAGCAAGGATATCCGACATCATCTTCACACCAACCACAAGCAAATTGCAACTTGTAGAGCTAACATGCCACCTAGGAACAAGATAATCTACAATATCAATTCTAGGTGACAATATCTCAAATGTACACATTTTCTAGGCTTGTAATATGCACTTAGCATATTACTCCCCCATAATGTGATACCAATAAGAACTTAAACAAGAGGCAATAAGAGGAACACACAAGAGATAATTAATGGACTATTTAGAATTTGAATTTCTCATGAGAGATATACCACCAAGCGACTCGATAATCTTGTAATGTCAATACTAGATGGTATTCCTCATGTACACACATTTATAGGGTTGTGAGGTGCACAAAGCACATCACTCCCCCAAAATGGGATGTTCCATTAATCTCTCACATGAGCCAACTAGGATACAAACAAGAAGCAAAAAGGCTCAACGTACAACACACATGTACATGATGTGCAAACCAACACACACATACTTGATTGCTCAAGATAAGCAAGTTGGAAGCACAACATATACAAACATATGCAAGGAACAAAACCAAACACATGCAAGGGGGCAAGTAACTTTCAAGGTAAACAATTTAAGTACAAGTTACGCAAGGAGGCACATTGGATATAAGATAGAAACTTGATAATCCAATTGACTTGGCTTGAGACAAAGAGAATGATGAAGTCCCCTTAATTCTTCATAATTTAGCCAAGTCTCCAATGCCCTCCAACAACACCTATTGATCAAGTTTGAGATTTTTGGTCCCCAACCAAGTTGGGTCCTAAGAGGTTAGTCACAATAGGCTTGGCTACCCAAATGGTTCTTTTCTTGACACCACTTTGAGTACCAACAAACTTGGCACACACATTGCCAACCTTATCCTTCCCAAGAGAATAGATATCATCAATAATAATTGGGTTGGATAAGTTACCACTAGTGCATGAAGAAGCGAGGTGACCTTTCTCACGGCATAGGTAGCAACGTCTACTCTTCACTTTCTTCTCACTTGATATCTCAACTTGAGAAGCATTAACTTGAGTCTTCTTGGGAAGAGGCCTTTCTTCAACTTGAGGTTGAGCATGTGATTGAACTTGTGCCCTCTTCCCTTGTTGCTTGACACTAATGGCCTTCTTCTTCAATGGGCAAGATCTAACATGATGCCCTTCTACTTTGCACTTGAAGCAAACAATCTTGGCCGAATTCTTGACTTGTTCTTGGCCCTTCTTTTTATTCATCTTGGACTTCTTCTTATTCTTATTGGAGTTGAATCCAAGTCCACCTTTTTCATTGGGGGATTTTTGCACACTCAAGATATTGTTGAGTGTGGATTTCCCTTCATGACACTTTTCCAAGTCTTTCTTCAAAGAAGTGACTTGGGCCTTGAGCTCTTTGATTTCCTCTACATGGTTAGTCTCAACACAAGTACTAGAGGAAGTATAAGCTTCATCGTTAGAGCAACAAGGCAAGGAAAGCAATTCATCACAAGATGTACCAACATTGTGAGTAGATGAATTACAAGGACTAGCACATGGCAATATACTATTTTGACTAGAAGTAGTGCTAGTATCCACATGAGGCTCACTAGATGTTACCTTAGCAATCATGGCCTCATGAGCTATCTTTAGCACACTATGGGATACTAGAAGACCATCATGAGAGCTTGAGAGCTTTTCATGACTTTCTTCCAATTTCCCATAATTGCTAGATAGCACCTCAAGTTGACCCCGTAGCTCAACATTCTCCTTCAAAATGGATGCTTCACAAGTAATAGAATTAGTAGCACAAGCATCATCATTAACAACAAGAGAAGAAGGCAACTTGGCAAGCTCTTTAAGATAAGAAGCTTCAAGTTGGGCATGAGACTCAGTGAGTTTGATGAGCTCACCCTTGATGACCCTTGAGCCATTTTTGAGGTGCTCAAAATCCTCCAGGAGTCTAGCATGAGCAACTTCAAGCTTAGCATTTTTAGTTTTAAAAACATTGGCCACCTCAAGGGCTCTATCAGTAGATTCCTTCACTCTAGACAATTCTAGAGCAAAAGTCTCCTCAAGAGATTCCTTGGTGGTTTGTTCAAGTTCAAGAGCTTGAGAGAGGTCCGCAATCTCATTAGCGTAATCACGCCCATGAGCTTCCATTTTCTCAATCGTGACCTCATGCTCCTCTAGATGAGATTCCAACTCCTCAATATATTTCTTGCCCTCAATGGCAATGGACATAATTTCCATGAAGTTGGAACGAGCAATTTTATTTTTATGAAGAGCTTTAAAAACTGTTTCCCCCTTAATTTTAAGGAGGAAACATTATCATTCTCTTCATCATTATCCTCATCATCATTAGCATCAACATCATCATCAAGAGACATATTGGGTTACAAAGTAGGAGATACCTTTGACGCCTTAGCCATAAGGCAAAAAGCAATAGATGATGATGTACGATCCTTGAGGCACCATTAAACACCACATCTTGTTCCATGGAGTGTTCGGTTTCCTCTACATTGTTAGCACAACAATTCGAGGAAATAGATGCAATTTTATCATGGCAACAAGACATAGCAAGCATATCATCATGAGATCTAGTCACGCAATTCCTACATGATATGCAAGGACTATCAACACAAGCATGTGAAACATTTGGAGTGCTCGAAGTGTTAAAGCCCAAAGAGGGAGCATTGCAATAATATAGTGATGAAGGATCATCTACAATAAGCATACTATCATCATTGCAATGGCCTACACTACTCACCATATCATTACCTTGTGGCAAACCACATGTAGGTGAAGTAGAAGAAGTTGAGAAGACTATATGACCGGAGGTGGAGGGAGAACAACCATCCCCACAAAACTTGGACACACCATATTTATCTTGAAGCTTTGTCCATAACTCATGAGCATCCCGAAACGGCATGAGTTCAAATATAACTACATTGCTCAAAGCGTCGAAAAGCACATTAGAAGCTTGAGCATTGAGATAAGAGTTTTTATCATCCTCTAAAGATAATCTTTGGGGATCCTTTGGAGGAGAAAAACCCATATCTACAATTCGCTCTAAATTCGGGTCCATGACCCTAAAGAGATTAAGCATGCGAATTACCCAAACATCAAAATTTGTGCCATCGAAACTAAGAGTGTCAGAGAATCCTAATCCTCTAGTCGACATCTTTACTCTCTAGGCGGTTAAGCCCAACAAAGAGAGACGAGGCTCTGATACCAATTGAAAGATCGTGGATGTCGCCTAGAGGGGGGGGTGAATAGGCGTTTTAAAATAATTACGGTTTAGGCTTGAACAAATGCGGAATAAACCTAACGGTTAATTTGTCAAGCACAAAACCTAAAGCAACTAGGCTCACCTATGTGCACCAACAACTTATGCTAAGCAAGATAAACAACTATGAGATAGCAAGATATATGACAAAGAACAATATGGCTATCACAAAGTAAAGTGCATAAGTAAAGGGCTCAGGTAAGAGATAACCGAGGCACGCGGAGAGGCGACGATGTATCCGAAGTTCACACCCTTGCGGATGCTAATCTCCGTTTGGAGCGGTGTGGAGGCACAATGCTCCCCAAGAAGCCACTAGGGCCACCGTAATCTCCTCACGCCTCGCACAATGCAAGATGCCGTGATTCCACTAAGGGACCCTTGAGGCGGTCACCGAACCCGCACAAATGGCGACCCTTGGGGCGGTCACCGAACCCGTACACTTTGGCAACCCTTGGGGCGGTCACGGTACCGTCAAAATGCTCAGGCGATCTCCACAACCTAATTGGAGACCCGACGCTTGCCGGAGCTTTACACCACAATGATTGAGCTCGAACACCACCAACCGACTAGGGGCCCAAGCACCCAAGATAAACAAGCTCAAGGGCACCAAGCACCCAAGAGTAATAAGATTCTCAACTTGTAACTTCCACGATCGTGTGGAGAACTCAAACCGATGCACCAAACGCAATGGCAAGGGCACACGGAGTGCCAAGTCCTTCTCTCCCAAATCCCACCAAAGCAACTAATGCTAGGGAGGAAAATGAGAGGAAGAACGAAAGAAGAACACGAAGAACTCCAAGATCTAGATCCAAGGGTTCCCTCACTAAGAGGAGAAAGTGATTGGTGGAAACGTGGATCTAGATCTCTCTCTCTTTTCCTCAAAACTAGCAAGAATCCATGGAGGATTGAGAGTTAGCAAGCTCGGAGAAGGTCAACAATGGGGGCAAGAACGAGCTCAAAGGATTGGGTTCAATGGGAAGAAGACCCCTTTATAGGTGGGGAAAAACCAACCGTTATGCTCACAGCCCGCATCGAGCGGTAGTACCGCTTGACATCACGGTACTACCGCTAGGGTAGCGGTACTACTGCTAGGGGTAGCGGTACTACTACTTGTGAGCGGTACTAAAAAATTACATCCGTGCCTACCACCGCTGGACTTGTGACGAGATTTTGGTCCCGAGCGGAAGTAGCCACGGAAGTAGCCGCGGTAGTACTGCTCCAAGCGGTAGTACCGCTCCCAAGGGCGGTAGTACCGCTCCCAAGGGCGGTAGTAAAAAATTACTTCCGCTCCTACCCGCGGTAGTACCGCTGCAGCCTTTTCAGAACACCAAAACTACCACAACTTCTTCATTCGGACTCCGAATTCGACGAAACCAAGTTTGTTGGAAAGCTAGCGACAAGGGCTAACACAATCTTGATAGAAATACCAATAATAAGCAAATGATAAAAGGCCCAAAAGAAAATGGTGAGAACCCTTCCTCGGAAAAGACCGTAAAACCTCCAACACCGAAAACATCATAGAAGACGATGCAAACTCCGCTGATGAACTCAAGCTTGTCATCAAGATGACCATAAGCTCTAAGACTCACAAAGAGAACCAAACAAGAACCAAGAAACATGATGCAAGGATGCAATGGTTTGAGCTCTCGAAGAACGATACGATCAAGCTACTCACTTGAGAGCCCCCCTTGATAGTACGGCTATCGATCCTATAACCCGGTCTCCCAACTACCACCATGAGACCGGTAAAATAGAAAACCTATCAAGGGCAAACCTTTGCCTTGAACATGATCCACTTGAGCTAGATGATGACGATCTTGACTCCCTCAAGTTGGACCACCTTTCTTGATTGCGTTGGCTCGATGAAGACTAGATGATTGCTCCCCCATAGTCCACTATAGGTGAGCCACTCTTCGGCACATCTTCACAAGTCCATTGACACCACAATGGATGGCAAGATCCAAGCACTTGATCTCTTCGTGATGCTCCACTTGAACTTGCACACGGCAATTTTGATGATGATCACCACTTGATGCCTTTCCATGGGTTGTATGATATCTTCCTCTTGACGCAATCCCATGGACATGTACCTAACCCCACATAGAACTCTCACATAGACCATGGGTTAGTACACAAAGTGCAATGGACAATGCTTACCGTACCATGGGATCACTTGATCCCCCTCGGTACATCTTTTACGCTTTGAGAGTTGATCAACTTGATTCACTCTTGACTTAGTCTTGATCAACCTTGAATCTTTCCAACTCTCTTAGTTTGGATGATGTCTTGAAGGTAGACATGAATGATCACACAATATTTTTCTTCAAGACATGCTTGCAATAAGCTCAACACTCACATGACCAATCTTGGGGTAATTCCTTAATAGCACGGTGGTCATCACAAACTCTCCTTGAAACCAACAAATGGACTCCAAGAAAAGCCTATGGACAAACCCTTCAAATGAAACTCAAGGCAACCATTAGTCCATAGAGATTGTCATCAATTATCAAAACCAAACATGGGGGCACCGCATGTTCTTTCAGCAACTATACGAACTGGGTCCGGAACCTGAGGATCATCCTCATAGCTGCCAGGAAACAATATGTCCTAGAAGGACCGCTAGGTGACGCTCCCGTCCCAGAGAACCAAGACGTTATGAACGCTTGGCAGTCTCGTGCTGATGATTACTCCCTCGTTCAGTGCGGCATGCTTTACAGCTTAGAACCGGGGCTCCAAAAGCGTTTTGAGCATCACGGAGCATATGAGATGTTCGAAGAGC